>CM029465.1:14129464-15329464 GCA_017140185.1 Eucalyptus polyanthemos subsp. polyanthemos | reverse complement strand
GGGAAAAACCACGGGACCGTAGTCCACTTCAAACTTCCACTATGATAAATAATGGGATACAACTTCACCCAAAGGTGGATCTCTCTTTGTCTTTAATTTGTGGATCTGAACCTCTCACAAATTGGATAACTCACTCAAAGATGACTCTTTTTCTTGGAAGAAGAAAACCGTTTCTTCAGCTACGCTGCTATGATATTCTTGCTTTTGTGTAACCTCTTCTCCGCTGAGGAGGACTCCTATTCATAAGAGCAAATACAATCCCAAATAGGAATTATACGATATAAAATCACGTAGATTTATCTCCTAATCTCTCGTGATTTTGTATATATGAGAATATCACTTTGATTTCTTTTCCAATCTCCCTTGATTTTCTAGATGTGGAAAATCACGTTGATTTATCTCCCCATCTCTTTTGATATTTTTTTTGTTTTTCTCCCTTTTTTTTTTCTTTTTCTTTTACACACTCACCACTATACATATTCTACTGCAGATATACATAATTGCATTGGCCTCTCCAATTGGGAGTGACCTACTCAACAAATCTCCCCCTCACGAGCAATTTGGAGAAGGTGTCAAACCTGCAAAAGTTCGACAGGCTTGCATCTTCACTGTAGATAGGGATTTTGTCATCATATCTGAGCCATTGTTGTCAGTGTGTATCTTCTTTAGCTGTAGGGCTTTTTCTTCCAACACATCACGTATCCAATGATATCTTATGTCAATGTGTTTGGATCGGGAGTGGAAAGTTGCATTTTTGCTGAGGTGTATTGCACTTTGACTATCTGAATACAAGATATACTCCTCTTGGTTGTGGCCCACTTCTTGTAGAAACTTCTTCATCCACAAGAGTTCTTTACATGCTTCCGTTATCGCAATATACTCTGCTTCAGCACTAGATAGGGCAACGCATTTTTGTAGTCGAGATTGTCATGAAACTGCTCCCCCTGCAAAAGTCATTAGATATCCCGATGTAGACTTTCTTGAGTCCACGTCCCTTGCCATGTCTGAATCCGAAAAACATTCTAACATAGTTTTACCATCACCAAAACATATGCAGTTATTAGATGTACCGGAAGATACCTAAATATCCATTTGACTGCTGCCCAATGTTCCTTACCAGGATTAGATAGAAATCTACTTACCACACCAACTGCATACGGGATATCAGGCCTCGTACATACCATCGCGTACATTAGACTGCCAACCGCTGATGCATAAGGGACTTTTTCCATTTCTTTCTTTTCTGTCTCACTTTTTGGGCACTAATCTAAGCTAAGTTTAAAATGATTTGCAAGTGGAGAACAAACTGCTTTGGATTTATTCATATTAAATCTTTCAAGAACTTTATTAACATACAATTCTTGAGATAACCAGAGTTTACGATTCTGTCTGTCTCGCAAGATTTCCATCCCAAGAATTTGTTTTGCGGGTCCCAAATCCTTCATCGCAAAGCACTTGCTCAATTCATTCTTTAAGTTGTTGATCTTGCTTTTATCCTGGCCAACAATTAGCATGTCATCAACGTAAAGCAAAAGAATGAGGAAATTACCATCAGTAAATTTCTTGACGAAAACGCAGTGAGCGGTGGTTTTGTTGAACCCATTTTCTTCCATGAAGGAATCGAATTTTATGTACCACTGTCTTGGTTCCTGCTTGAGCCCATAAAGACTTTTCCTTAATTTACACACAAGATTTTCTTTGCCTTTGATTTTGAAACCTTCTGGCTGATCCATGTAGATCTCCTCATTTAGATCTCCATGTAAAAACGTGGTCTTCACGTCACGTTGCTCGATCTCCAAGTTCAAGCTTGTTGTCAGGCCAAGGATAACTCGGATAGATGACATTTTAACTACAGGAGAAAATATCTCATCGAAGTTGATATCTTTCTTTTGAGCGAATCCCTTCACAACCAACCTTGCTTTGTATCGTGGCTGTGAGTTACCTTCTTCGATCTTTAGTCGAACACCCACTTGTTTTTGAGAGCTTTTCTTCCCTGTGGCAACTTGACTAAATCATAAGTATGATTTTCGTCTAAGGATTTCATCTCCTCCTGCATAACTTTTAACCACTCCTCTTTATGCTCGTGGTATATAGCTTCTTGGTAGTTCTCTGGTTCTCCCCTGTCAGTGAGCATCACATACTCATTGGGAGAATATCTACGACTAGATTGTCGTTCACGAGTTGATCTCCTCAATTGAGGTTATGATGGAACCTGTTCAACAATTGGTTCAAGTTCAGTTGAAGTAGTCATACCTTCAATCCTAGATTCCGCTTGCTTGTTGATAGGAGGAGCGACTGGGCCAAGATCAACTGGGTATTCGTCTGTTGATGGAGATTTCTCGTGCTTCTCGAAGTCCTCAATCGTCTGATCTTCAAGAAATACCACGTCTCTACTTCTGACTATTTTCTGGTTAATGGGATCCCAGAGTCTATAACCGAATTCTTCATGTGTGTACCCCAAAAAAAATACATTGCTTTGATTTTCCATCAAGCTTTGATCTCTCATCCCTTGGAATGTGAACAAATGCTCTACAGCTGAACACCTTTAAGTGGCCATAAGAAATATCCTTACCAGTCCAGACACTTTGTGGTACATCACCGTTAAGTGGAGCTGAAGGTGATAGGTTGATTAAATCAACCGCCGTTCTTATTGCCTCACCCCAAAAGTGGTTTGGTAGCTTTGCGTTGGAGAGCATACATCTTATTCTTTCACATATGGTTCTATTTATCCGCTCTGCGACACCGTTGTGTTAAGGTGTTTTAGGTACGAATCTTTCTAGTTTAATCCCAAGGTTTTTGCAATAATCTTCAAAAGGTCCTCGGTATTCGCCACCGTTGTTAGAGCGTACACACTTCAATCGCTTGCCTGTTTCTCTTTCAACCTTCATATGAAATTGCTTGAAGATTTCCTGCACTTGATCTTTAGTTTTCAAGGCAAATGCCCACACCTTTCTAGAGTGGTCATCAATAAATGTTACAAAATAAAGCGCACCTCCAAGTGTCCTAGTTTGCATTGTGCATACATCAGTATGTATCAGATCTAAAATTTCAGCTTTTCTAGATGGTGGGGAATTGTGAAATGCTACTCTATGTTGTTTTCCCATAATGCAGTTGACACAAGTATTCAACGGTGTACCTTTTATTTCGGGTAGAAGTTGCTTTCTAGTGAGAATTTTAAGTCCTTTCTCACTCATGTGTCCGAGTCGCTTATGCCATAACTCGATGGTAACTCCTTTTCCGGTTACATTCACCTCTCCTCTACATGGCTTGAAATGTGTGATATAGAGAGAGTTAGTCTTTTCTCCTTTGGCTATCACCAAATTACCTTTGCTGAGCTTCCATTTTCCATCACTAAAGAAATTGATGTAGCCTTCGTCATCAAGCTTGCCGGTAGATATAAGATTGTGGCGTATGTCCGGAACATGTCTCACATCTTTGAGTAGTAGCCTACATCCAACATTAGTCTCCAAATAAATATTACCCATACCAATAATTTTGGACGTACCTTCGTTTCCCATCTTTACGAGACCAAAATCACCAGTGGTGTAAGAAGTAAAAAGATCTTGACGAGCCGTGACATGGTAGGATGCGCCAGAATCAATTATCTATGTCGAATCTTGGGATGCAAGATTAATGGAATCATCACTTTGAATAATGATCACCTCATCCGCAACATTCGCAGTGTCATTCGTCTGGTTCTCGTTAGCTTTGTTGACATTATCACTTTTTGATTTTTCCGCCTTTAGCTTTCTGTATTCTCGGATGAAGTGTCCCAGTTTACCACAATGATGGCACTTCTTGTCTCGTCTGAAGTTGGATTGGGACCTTCCTCGTTGCTAATTCCGGAAGTTTCGGCTTTTGCTTCTCCCTCTCTGTTCTTGATTTTCTTGTCGATTAATGACAAGAGCCTCGGATGCAGGGTTGACTCCACTCTCTTTTCGCCGGGATTCTTCATTCAACATTCTATCTTTTACCACATCCATGGTAAGCTTGCCGTCAGGAGCCGAGTTGCTGACCGACACAACAAGTGTGTCCCAGCTATTTGGCAAAGAGCTAAGTAGCAGTAATGCTTGCAATTCATCATCTAATGTCATCTTCATAGAATTGAGTTGGTCTACTATACCTTGGAACTCGCTCATGTGTTTCGAGACACTGCTCCCATCTTTGTATTTTAGATTCACGAGCTGCCGCATGTGATTTGCTTTATTTTGCGCCGTTGTTCTTGCATACATCTTCTCTAATTTTTGCCAAAGAACACCAGCATCATGTTCATTAGCAAAATTTTGAAAAATACTCTTATCAATCCATTGTCGGATTTGAGCGGCACACTTCCGATTGAGCACCATCAATTTGCTATCAGACATTGTCGTTGGTTTACCACCAGAAGATGATGCCAATTTGGCTTCCGCTATAGGATCTGACTCTTCGGACGCTGGTACTGGTACCTCAGTAGGTATCACAATTGGCCTCCAAAGATCTTTAATGTATAGCAGATCCTCCATCTTTGGTTTCCAAATTGCATAATTGAATGCAGTCAATTTTATCATGTTGCCAAAATTTTCCTCCATTTAATTCTGCACAGAAAAATAATAAATACAGCAACCTCGCTCTGATACCACTTGTTGGAAAAAATATTTGTGGAGAACGCCTAGAAAAATTTTCCCGATACTATTTCTGTGAAAATTAAATAGGATAAAATATTAACTGAAAGCAGTAAAGATGAATGATAAATAACACCATAATTTTAACGTGGAAAACCCTCCAAGGCGAAGGGAAAAACCACGGGACCGTAGTCCACTTCAAACTTCCACTATGATAAATAATGGATACAACTTCACCCAAAGGTGGATCTTTCTTTGTCTTTAATTTGTGGATCTGAACCTCTCACAAATTGGATAACTCACTCAAAGAT
This sequence comes from Eucalyptus polyanthemos subsp. polyanthemos, assembly GCA_017140185.1. Lineage (NCBI taxonomy): Eukaryota > Viridiplantae > Streptophyta > Magnoliopsida > Myrtales > Myrtaceae > Eucalyptus > Eucalyptus polyanthemos. Next base: position 15,324,552 of record CM029465.1, on the reverse strand, counting down.
GACTCTTTTTCTTGGAAGAAGAAAACTGTTTCTTCCGCTACGCTGCTATGATATTCTTGCTTTTGTGTAACCTCTTCTCCGCTGAGGAGGACTCCTATTCATAAGAGCAAATACAATCCCAAATAGGAATTATACGATACAAAATCACGTAGATTTATCTCCTAATCTTTCGTGATTTTGTATATATGAGAATATCACTTTGATTTCTTTTCCAATCTCCCTTGATTTTCTAGATGTGGAAAATCACGTTGATTTATCTCCCCATCTCTTTTGATATTTTTTTTTCTCTTTCTCCCTTTTTTTTTTCTTTTTCTTTTACACACTCACTACTATACATATTCTACTGCAAATATACATAATTGCATTGGCCTCTCCAATTGGGAGTGACCTACTCAACAGAACTCTACTTCTTTCTAGCGTGGTGACTAGGGGTGAGCATGGTCCAGATTGGTCCGGGTCACCCCATAACCCTAGAACCAACCCGTACAGTGTCGGTCCTCATTTTTTAGGACCGAGGACCGACCCTATTGAGCTTGGAACCAAGGACTGGACCTACCCAATGGGTTCGGTCCGGTTCGGTTCCAGGGTCAACCCGGGATCAATCGATAATTTTTTTTGTCTTGTTTTTTATACTCCCTAAAAAAGCAAACCTACAAATTCAAATTACACATCCATCGACAATGCGGCATTGTGCAACTAAACTATAGATACCAATACATATTCACCAAAATTTCCTTTCTTTTCCTAGCAAAACTTTGGCATTTTTTACCTAATTTCAGCTCATAAATTACAAGCTCGTGTCTTTATCGAGCTTGTTGTTCCAACATGCAACGATCTAGATTTTAAAAACATGACATCGATATGGTTCGATTGCTACTTCAGTTAAAATCATGATGGATGATGAGCACGATTCAGTTCTCCAATCAAAGCTAAAACCCATCTCCAAAAAAGGAAAGGAAAGCCCAGAAAGAACACATCGGATGCAATCGCCCTCGTCAATCGAGGGTCCAAAAGGGGAGGTCACGGGGACTAATACCCAGCCAAACTGATCACGTACACGAAGCAAACGTGGAAAAATAAAAATTCAACACAAATCAAGAGCATTGAAGATCTCAAATGAAGCACAAAGTAGAACTCACTAGCCAAGTTGTGTAAAGAAAGCAAGGGTGAGCCGAGCGTTAGGGTTTTCTAGTTAGGGCTTCTTCTTTTTTCCTTCTGATTTACTCGACAATAAGCGAGGCGACTGGCGTGAGTGGCGAGCAGTAAGCATTGAGTGTCGAGTGGGGCGAGCGTCAACTGGCGAGCGACAAGCGTTGAACTAGGCCAGCGGCGAGCTTTGAGCAAGGCTAGTGGCGAGTGGTGAGTGGTGAGCGTTGAGCAAGGCCAACAACGACAGCAAAGGGCGAGTGGTGAGCGACGAGCGGCACGAGTGGCACGCACAGTCAGAGGTGAGCGGCGTGGGCAACCAAAGGCAAGCGGGATGTTGCTACTTTTGATTTTGGCAAATTGAAGAACAAGGAAGATAGAATGGAAGAGAACGTACTTTGGGGAAGGAAGACCTGAGGAGATTTACGACATAAACTTCGCGCCGTTTTGGACGTCGCAAGTCCGTGACTGTGAGGACTCCTTGGTCCTCACAGCGAAGATTGAAGAACATACTCTAGATTGTGGAGGATGCCATGAAGACTTTTATGGCGTAAACTTCACGCCTTTTGGAATTGAATGACGTATGTCCATTACTGTGAGCCTGACGAGTCAACAACTTTAACATCATTTTACTTAGGTTTGAATATATAAAAGAATTATAAATAATATAATATAATATAAAAGATATTTTACTTAGGTTTAAATATATATAAGAATTATAAATAATATAATATAATATAATATAATATATAGGGTTGGTCCGGGGTTGAATGGCCCACCGACTAAAACTCTCAGGATCGAGGACCAATTCGCACAGTGTTGGTCCTGGAATTTCAGGACCAAGGATTGACCCAGTCTTTTTGGAAACCGGACCAGGATCGGCAAGGTTGGGCCGGTCCAGGGTCGACCCTAGACTATTGCTCACCCCTAGTGGTGACACCAAGACTTGAACTTCGGCTATAATCGATGCATCGTCATCTACTGCATAACGTGTAAGAGTTGCGCTTAAAATAAAAAAAAATAATAATAAGGGACGAAGATACTTTTTTATAAGGCCTAAGCCAATCTGAAGAGAAACAAAATGAACTCATCTTTTCTGCAGGTGGAGTCGCGAAGGAACGAGAAAACAAAAGGAAGAACTCTAGCGAGAGAGAGAGAGAGAGAGAGAGAGCGCGCGCATTGAGAAAACACAATAAAAAGAGAAGAAGGAATGATATTTTAGCATGCACGCTTCGGAGATCTCGAAAGGCCGAATTAGTTCCGTTTCGAAGTGTTCGGTAGGTACCTGTAGCCATTTTTAACCTTTTCGAAGGAATTTTTGTAGTTAACCTATAGATTCGATTTTGTTCAAATTTTCATACTTGATTTTTATGTTGCATGTTTATTTGTATACTATGGAAGTTTAGGACATCATTGAGTCGTGTAAGTTTATTGAAGTCAATTTGGCATCACAATATGATCGGGGTAAATTTTGAAGTTTCGCGCATGCTATAGGGAATAGTTTTAAGTTATTGTAGTTCTAGTGTGTCATCATCTCATTCTATAAATAGAACTCATCTTTCACGCAACATCATATCTTGCGATGCTGAATCCCAAGTTAAAGATGCGCGCCTTTTTTTATTAAGGAAAGACAACAGCCAGTTCCTTTTAATTAAGTGCGCAATGCACGAATACATTGGTGGGGGACCACTATTAGGGAGTCACATGATCCCACGTAGCCACAGGGTCAAAACGATGGGACGCATAGTTTGTCTCATGTGGAATGGACAACGTTAATTACGCACCCATCTCTAACTGAGTAAGATGGAAAAGATAAGGGAATCTAATCTCAGAGGGATCTAAATAAGATCCGCCGAAAAAGGGGACTTAAATACTTAATGTCTTTCTCTTTTGTTGACTAACTCGATCAACCACATTTGTTTCCCTCAAACCCAGCTGTTTGGCTTTGCGTGTACGAAGCCAACTACCACCTCGTTTCCTTTTTGACGTCTCTCTTCCTCTCGCCACCTCAAGATGTTCATTCTTGAGTAACCAGTAGTGAGCCAATTAAGCTAAGTTAAGCTCATCTTACGAGCATTAACCAGTAGTGAGCCATAATTTTCTTGACGAGTCCAAGCAATGTTGAGAAAGAATTTGATCAAGTTTAAGTGGATGCATTAGGCGAGTGACCGAGAGAACAATTTAATTGATCGTCGGATGGGTGCATTCAAAGAGACTAGTACTGAATAAGTATGTGAGTGCATGAAAAATTATTGTCCTTCTAGCTAAAATAGGAACAGAGGCTTTATTCACAACATAGAAATATATTGTTCTGCTCACTTCCTTGAATAACACATGAACAAAGTTGGACATGAAATTAAATCCATATATGTCATAAGAAATATTTCGTGTTAGCACTTAACGGTCACATATTTTATAGTTGGACATATATTCCTGTTGGGATTAACGGATCCCCGAAAACCGGATTCGACACTAAATCGAATCCCTAAATCAATGCGGAAGACGAAGCCCGGGAAAACACGCATCACCGATCGTAAAGCACACCACATTCGAGCACTGTTAGCCACGATTAAACACCGTCGTTAATGGAGGAAGAGAATCCGGTCGATGAAGCCTTGAAGGGAAGAAATTGGAAGCCGTATGCCTACTGTTCTTCGGAGAGAAACGCGGGGGAGAGAAGCGTGCGTTGATTGTGCCAAAGGGTATGTTTCTCTCTCTCTCTCCTCCCTTTTATACCTTCCCCTTCCACGGGCCCTATTCCCGTGGGCCGGGCCCTTTGGGCCCAACTTGAGCGGATGGACCTTGAGCCCATCTTATAAATCCATCAATTCCTGATTTGGATCAATCATGTTTTCGTACCGTTCTCAGGCTCATCACGTTTCCTTTATCTTAACCCCTAGTTCTTCAAGAATAAGCCGCAACAATTACGCGCAGAAATCACTGTTAAACCTCCTCTCTCACTCAAAAGCCAAGTTGATTTGTTCAGGAATATTACCTTCCACCTGAGGGACACAGTTTCATGTTGCTTTTGGAACATTAGAAACGTTCAGCATTTTATTTTTCTACATAGAAATTACTCTGTATGGGCTAATAAGTTCCGACAAACTCACCGTTACATATGTCGGCAGTGCGTCAATGCTTTCCAAACTTGAACCATCCACAAAAATTGCTTACGTCCTACCTTATTGATGTAGCAAATACCAAAAGGAGTCATATTTAATACTCGTGAAATTATACTGAAGAAAAGAAATTAGGCAAGCAAAAGCTACGATTGAATTCTTCATAGACGTACACTTTGATACATAATCTTACGGAGCCAATTCACATTTTGATATGTTTCTGAACAAGTTAAAACAATATAAATTATTGATCAAGTTTGAATCATGTCTCCTAACAAACATTACATTGCTCAGATTTCTTTTTCCTTTTATCCCTATAACAAGGTTTGACTTGTCATTGCATCATTTCCTAACATTCAACGGTCATCATTAGTGATATGTTTCATAATGCTAGCATGTCTGATATTTATTTTTATTTTTTTAGCGAAAGTACAAAATCTAAGACAATTATACTTCACAAACTTGTAGGAAACACTTTGAATTTCACTGGAAAAACACAATTTCTGATGCAATTTTTGCATTATGACTAAATCCTAGATCACTTAAAATTTTAATGAAATACGATACATAAATGCACGAATTTGTTAAACATTATAGACCACGTGAAAAACGTACTAACTGATTCATGTGTACTTGTGTAATATTTTTTAAAAAAATTATTGCCAACGTGAAGAGAAACTTTCCTAGGTGGACAACCTCATATTTGTGTCACATGCGAGAGGGAGAGGGAGAGAGAGAGAGAGAGAGAGATTGGGTTTTCCTTTTTTTATGGTCGAAATAGAGAGATTGGGTTTGCAGATTGGGTTTGGTGGGCGCGGTGTGATTTTTCGATCGATCGAGAGAGACAGGAGAGATTAGGTTTGGTGGGACAGAGAGAGAGGAGAGATCAGGTTTGGTGGGACAGAGAGAGAGAGGGAGAGATCAGGTTTGGTGGGCCCGGCGTGATTTTTCTAGAGACTTGGGGGAAAGGTGTAGATCTCTTGAGGGAATCTTGGGGGAGGGGAAATTATTTGGAGAGAGAATGTTTTCTAATGAATTTTTATGGGTCTAACAAAACTAACAAAATGGTGGCAAAACTAGAATAATTGCTTTGTAATTTTTGTTTTTTGGCTTCTAATATTGTCTTTTCAAATTTCTAATTTTGAAAAGTTCAGTGCCAAAATTTAAATGAATGACACTTTAATGCCAATTCTTTACAACAACATTCATGTACGACTATCTCGTAAGTTAAGTTATCATGGACACTGAATGTTTTATAATTTTTGGCAGAATATAATTTTATAATTTTGTAGCTAATTTTGAGGCTCGTTCGGTGGAACATCAAATTACTGAATAGTTGGAAATTAACTGGAAGAGCCCTCTCACTCGCTCATGCGTGCACACACGCTACGTGTCGGCAAATGGCAAAGTCGAAGTTGATCTTTACGCGCACAAGAAGCGCGTCGCTAACCGATCTTCCGTTCTCCCTTCCATTTTTTAATATACACACCCGGTTCAAGTGATGGAAGAGACAACCATGATTTGGTACTTGTCTTGTCAAGAACTAGGTCAATGCATGTCAATCAGACCACGAAGCTATGATGCTGCTTGTTTCAGCACAAGTCACCATGTTAAGGTAAAACTCATATGTGTTATGTAGGACATATTCATCGTGGCCTTTAAACATACGATTACCATACATATGAGGTATTAAGATTTGAGATGGACTCATTAATGGGAGCTGCATGACTGTTGAACTTTTATGGAGAAGAAATGTGTTTTCCCTATGACATTAGATTACAATACTCATATTTCAATAAGATGATTCGATTAACTTTTACTTTCGACTTTCTATTTGTAAGAAGCAAATGCAATAGTGGCATTTTATCATAAATAAGAAGCAAATGCAAGACCAAGCGAAAGGATCCCAATTGTTCATAGTTCAACTACAATCGTCTCATTTTAGAAGTGAAACTTACATATTTTTTTTATGCAATATCGTATCTTGCAATGTCGGAATACCAAGGTAAAGGATTGGCCATTTTTCCGTGTAGCAGACGATAGCCAATTCCTTTTATTAAACGTTCAATGCACGAATACATTGGTGGGGTGCACCACCAGAGGGAGTCACGTGATCCCATGACAACTTCGGGTCGAAACGATGGGGATGTGATGATTCTTCCAAAGATTAAATTCCACCGTAGATTATAGAGATCAACGTCCAACAACCTTTGCTTTCTTTGCCCCCAAAAAAGTAGGTTTTAATTTCATTTAACGGAAGCAACGGGCGGATGTGGGTGGCTTTGACACATTGATGGCTGAAGGCTTTTCTCCTCTTTACCCTTCGGCTAGTGGTGACTCTGTCGCTTTTCCTATTAGCTAGCTTCCAACCAGTCACTCTCGGGGGCGGACGTGGGTGGCTGCACTTAACATTAACTCCACCCTTGAAAAATCGAAACCGTCATCTAAACCTAATGTGCTCGATCGTGGATGTATTAAAAATTTTCGATACCTCTCCACAAGCTAAATTAATCTAACAAGAGAATTGAATCAATACGCCTTTGTAGCAGACAAATACCAAAGGAAACTTCCAAATCAAGGTAAATGTGATTCATAATCAAAGTCAAATGCTCAAAGATAATTGCTTATGACCCATTTGAGTTTTGACACCATCACACAATAATCCTTTATTGAAATGCTATGAATACTCCCTTAAAAAAGTTTAGGAGACACTTGTTAACTTCTTAAAGTTCAGACCCTTAGATTTAAGCGATTATAATGGACGAACTAAACTTGAGGGGCTAAGCTGAAGCCAAAGCTCAAATAAATGTTCAAATGGAAATCAACATAGATCTATAACTAGAGATGTAATTGAAATTACATCAACTGACGACTCCAAACTAGTTCAATAATGGAACTATACTTAAGCTAAAATTTAGACTACGTTAAATTTCATAAGAGAATTCAAGAGTATGCCGTACGTAATTATGATAATAATTAACTAATCATATGATGCTCTATACTCATCTCGGAATTAATCCTTCCTTCACGGATGAATATATTTTTTTATTTATAAGAAAGCATGAAAGTATTGTAGGAAATCGATGACAAAGGAGATTGTTTCGAACGCGAGGCGAGGCGCTTGCTGAGTTGTCTCCATTTAATCGCGAGGCCAACCATTTTTGCTATACTCGTTCACATTGGAAGCCTATAAAACCACGACAGTGGACGTCGAAGTTGAAATGCCCATGCAGCTTTGCTCTTCCAACCCCCTCTCCCCTCCCTCTCTCTCTCTCTCTCGCTCTCTGGCTCTCTGGAAAACCCACGATCATAATAAACCCTGACACCCAAATTGCTGATAGAGTGGTAGAAAGAAGCAGTAAATCTGGGAATTCCATTTTCAGTTGACAAATCATCTTTCAACCCGGGGGGGAAAGATGGAACCCGAACCCTCGCCTCTTCTTCTCTTCGCAAAGGCAGCTGGTTTGGAGTCCGAGGGACTCATTCTGACTCCGATGGAACCCGAACCCTCGCCTCTTCTTCTCTTGGCAAACGTAGCTGGTTTGGTGTCCGAGGGACTCAATCTGATTCCTTCCACCGATACTCAAGAAACGGGTATAGACAAGATAAGGGAGATGCGCGGTCAGGATGTGAAGTTCGTGGTGGGGAAGAAACTCACTGCCACCGACATTAATAAGCATAGGCTGTCTATACCCGAGAAGAAGATGAAGCAAAAGTTCTTGACTGACGAAGAAATCCGAATCCTAGAAAATAAGGAGGGCATCGAGGTTTCCCTCGTTGAGCCCTGTCTCCAAGTTTCTCGCAGGTTGCAACTTCAGAAGTATGACAACCCTGGCAAGAGCTTTTGTTATATGTTAAAGGCAGATGCTCGTCTGTATGAGCGGAATAAACTCGAAAAAAAACACCCCATCCAGCTTTGCTCCTTTAGAGTGGATGGCAACCTTTGCTTTTGCCTCGTGAAGGTTAGACGCACCACCAGAGGCACTGGAAAATATAACTAATCATGAGTAAGCGTCGTTATATTTCAACGTCCAGCTGTTGACTTTTTGATGTAGTTTTTTCTCTTTTTTTCTTTTTTCGCTTCTGTGTCTTGATGAAGTTAGGATACATTGGGGTTGTGGTAGTTTAGTTTCGTGGATCTTCTGTGGTTGTCTGTAAATTTCTTTTGGTGGACTTCGTTGTTGTTCAACCTTTTTCGTTATCTATGAAACTGAATTTTGCATGGGATGCACAGTCTGACTTCCGTATTTTTTTCCAAAAGCGAAAGTGGCTCAGAACGTACAAAATAAAACATTTAGTCATAATTATTTGAGATCAAGTCAATCGTAAAAGAATATGTTTCACCTTGTATCAGGCAAAGAGACATAAAAACTAAATAAAGGAGGATGACGACGCGTGCCGGGGGCATGTTTGGTTTTTGCGACCATTTGGGTTGTTGTAAAACATTCTGTTTATTATAGAGCTTGGAGAACCTCTTGCTAATGATTGTCTTCAGAAACCCACATCTTATTTTCATCAAAATTAATTACAAGAATAAATCCAAGTATATTGATGCTCCACTTCGAATAACTTGTGGGTCTTGACTCCCATCAACATATATTTTGGTTTTGAGAGGAAGCTTCGTAACGCAGATTCAAAGCTCATCTTATGAGCCATAATCAGGTGTGGGCCATTTGTCTCGACAAGTTGAAAAAAAAAAAAAAAAACGATGAGAAAGAGTTCGATCAAGTTTTTTCTACCAGAAAAGAGAGAAAAAAGGAAAAATAAAAAATAAATTAAATTAAAAATATTATTAAAAATTGTCTACATCAACATTGGTCGGTGCCACATAGAACAGTTGGTGCCGATATCAACGAATTTCAATCAAAATGGACTGGATTAACTCAAATGACAAAAGATTAAAATGTTTAGGTTTCAATTAGCAAAATTAAAAGGTTTAAGATTGAATTGGTAAAAGTGTAATAGGTTTAAGATTTTTTTAACAATTTTCCTTTTATTTATCGAGACTGTGACATCAATTATAGTGTTAAAAATATTTGATTTGTACATGAATTTTGGTCACTTTATCGGGTCTATTACCTTTTCGGTGAAATATTAATACATACATATATATATTCTTCTCAAAGAAAGATGAATTAGTAAACTTTTTATCAATATGGCACCCGGGCTTTATTAGCATTTAACTAAGATAAAACAATGATTGAATATACTTTTAATGTTAGTCTATTACAAACATATAAAGCGCTATTACCTAAAGCGTACATAGATGGACCCATAATCAAGTGTACATTAAGCACATGAACACTGACAAGTGCCATTTAGCATGCAAGTACGAAATCTTACTTACTAACATAGTGTGTAACTGTTGGTGAAATAAATTAAATCATCCACGTCTTGGGGCACTACCTTTTAAGTTGCTAATCGAGAAAAACATAGGAAATGCCACGTTATGCCACGTTTCCATTTGCCAAAAAACCCAGCTTAGATAATTGAATATTAGCTACTTTCAGCCACCAAGAATAGATGCTTCGGAGACATAAACCATCCACACGAATTGCTGTAACTTTGATTGGTGAATGATGAGAGACTAACGCATTCATTAGTGCCTTTTATTATATTTCTTTCATTTAGACTTGCTTGGGTGGTGACAAAAGTTGGAATGTGCGTGTGGACAATTTGGAGAAGAGTATAAAAAAAAAAAAAAAAATTGGGAAGAAAAAAGGGGAGGGTTTTATTTCCCTTTCAAAATATCTACAAATTTGTGAATTGTCCACACAAGTAAATTTCGAGCTAAGAATCTTCGAAAATGTAACTAAAACATAAGGCAGTCAACATTCGTGTGCTAACACGACATTATCCACCGGAAGGGGATGCGAAAACCTACGTAATAAATGAAAAAGGAAACGGAAAAAGAAAGGATGGGTTCTCTAGCTTTCTCTAAACCTGCGTAATAAGGAAAAAGTCAAAACCTTAATCGAACGGTTAGCATTTGTCCAAGCCTCCTTTATCCCTGACTGATAGACCCCCCCCAAAAAAAAAGAAAAAAAGAAAAGAATGCTTCATGGTTACGACATTTGATCAAATGGTTCGACTGCATGCCGAAAGAAGTGTGCGGGGGAAAGACGTGGGTTAAGGGAGCCCCACACGAGGGAGAAAAGAAGCTAAATAGAATGTGCAGTGGAACACAGAAAATCACACGTAACTTCGGTTTTCCGCTGAAACGAAAAATTATTTTACCAAATCACATATGGGGGATATTGGATAAGTACCTACTTAAAATTGCTTCGGAGATTTTAACCAAAAGAAAATTACTAGGGAAGACATTATTTTCTAGATATCAAAATATTCCAGTAAAAATTTAAATAAAGTTTCGGGGAAATTACATAAAGAAATGATGTCCTATCCTTTATTCCTGAAAACAAATGATTAACCGAAACCTAAGGTGATATTTTTAAAAATATAAATATATCAACCATTTAAAAATACATAGTGGAGTATCCAATTTTTGTGAGTTGAACCTTTTGTTGTTGAGACCTTTTTTTCTATTTTACTTAGTTGTCTTTTCTCTTTATTATAATATCTTAAAAATTTATTAGTGTACAATCAAATATTAACAGCTTTTATTTTAAAACATTACTGTTGATATTTACATTTGTTAATTTAATTTTCAGAATTCATTATTTGTTTCACTTTTATGGAAATCGTGGGTAAAGTAGAGATTTTTTTTTTTTCAAAATGAGAGGAAAATATACTTTTACCGCTTAAAAATCTTGGGCATTGCCAATGGAGAATAAAGCATAGGGTCAACAACTGTAACAAAAATAAAGTTCAGAGGGCAATTAAAATTTTGGGGGAGTAAACATGTATTGCCATTAAAATTTGGGGGGAGTTTTGTGTAGTTCCACCTGAATTTTATAGTGGAACGTAGATTACAACATAGAAATAACAAGGAACTTCGATTTTCCACTAATACAAAAGGTTATTTCGGTAAATGACATAGGATTTTATTTTTTTTTTGGTCGTAGACATAGAATGTAATACCTACTTGAAATTAGTGGATAGATTCTTAGCAAAAGAAATTTACTAGGGCAGATATTATATTCCACATAACAAAGTGTTACGTTGAATCATTTTTTTATTATTTTGGTCAGAGAATTATTTTTTATTGAATAGCATAAAATTATATCACCACCAATTTTGTATAGGTTAAGCCAAAGAAGGTAAGAAATAACAAACCAATTAAAGATATAGTAAGCTGACGAATTCAAAACAACAAATAAAAGAAATCATGTATGAAAGAATATTAACATGTGGAGGAAACTTGTGTATACTTTATTCTTTAGTGGAATTATTTTTGTATTACAATAAATAAAAATACGTCTTAATTGGATAAATAATTATCAATTTCCTACTTAGCTTTTGTGAACTTCATAGACTAGTAGCTTAACTAGATAAACTTATTCATATTTCATTTAATGGTTAGAAGTGAATCGAAAACTAATCAGTAATAATTCAAAAATTTCTTGAGAGAAAAATAGAAATATCTCCTACATTACTCGCAATATATGGAAATATATGGAAGTATTGATTTAACATCATAGTCATGTGGTCCGAATGATACATGAAGATTATAAACTAGATGCCTGGATGGGAAGATCTAGAATGTAGGTCAGTAATGGAGAAACAATGGAAAAGTTGCGGGGGAGAGAGAGAGACACTCGAGGGAGTAAGGGAGAAGCTCCAAATAGCTGACGGTTGGCAGCATGAGAGCATTTCCCTCTAACCTTTGTCTCCGATAGAGAGAGAGGGACTCAGCGTCCCAATCAAAAACTTGGAGTCACCTACTACGAAAAGTGCTGAGATATGCTAGACTGGACGTGCATGATAGCTCCATCAACATCAATATCTATTTCTTCCCCACCTACTCCTGCCCCCGTTCACAACACCAGAGAATGTTGACCATGTTATGGCTACCGACGAAGCAACATCAATATCCATTATTGTAGCTTTTTCATTACCTCCTTCTCTAAAGTTGTGCTTCATTTTCTTTTTCTTGTGTTCTTTTGGTAGTATTTTATTTCGTTTAAATTAAACCTCAAAAAATGATAGGTTAGACATATTATGACCTTAATGGAGGAAAAAAAGAAAAAGAAAATAATTGCAATATAATACTTAAATGTGCGAGTAACATAGACCAAAATTGAAATTGCTGAATTTTAAAATTCTTAGCTTTTGATTAGTTTTTTTTTTTTTCGGCCTATTGTAATAATCACATGACTTAGTGCATGCCTCTTGTGACCAGCTCAAAGTATACTTGGAGGTGAATTAAAATGTCATCCCGTTATTAGCTGAGATTTGAGTTTCATGCCTCTTGTTATCTTCTTCTCGCCAGAAGTTTGAAAAACAAAAAGTTATATGATAATTTGTGGTGCGGTCATTGTTGAAAAGTTGTCATGTAATCAAAAAACATGATGGTACTAAATCATTGGCTATACTTCAAGTCTTGAATGATAATGAGTGGACTATGGATGACATATCTAAAATAATGGGACGAAGATCACCCAATTCAATCGGGATATACCAAAATGAGAAGATTAGATTTCAAAGAGAGTTTGTAAACCTAGAAACAATTAGGAAGGGGATCAAATATTAATAGTAGAATGTAGCTGCGGGGATAATTATGATTTGAGCTTAGAATAAAGACGATCCTAGTGAGGAGACATGAATATGTGGAGGGGTTTGTGTTGGGGAGTCGTTGGGACAGACAAGATTTGATTTTTTTTTTTTTTTTTGTTAACTCTTTTATCTCTCAAATGGATATTAAAAATGCCCAATCAGGCCGGATCGATCCAAAAATGGTCGATCTTCTTTGAACTCTCCTCACTATTCTTGGCACACTGTATACATTACAGGATGCAAAGAAGTTAAATCCTCCTAAAATATTTTAGATCGATTAAGTTGAAGAAATATTAAGATTGTATATTTCAAGAAGCGTACATAGATATATTATTTTCAATCGGACCAAAGAGGTGATCCAAAAATGGTCGACCTTCTTTTAACTCTCCTCACTGTTCTTGGCACACTGTATACATTACAGGATGCAAAGAAGTTAAATCCTCCTAAAATATTTGAGATCGATTAAATTGAAGAACGATTAAGATTGTATATTTCAAGAAGCTTACATAGATATATTATTTTCAATCGGACCAAAGAGGTGATCTTAGAGCCCTTGATTACGCACTTAATTAGCACAAGACTACATCAGATTAAGGATATTGGGAAGGGGGGGGAGCAAGATTCACTAATTTGATTGTTAATTCAAGCCATAAATCAATGAATCGAAAATACGGTCTCCATCGTAGAGTCGGTGGGGTTCCCCTTTACCGCGACGTTTATCTGCAGAAGATGAACGTCCATTAGTAGGGACTAAAGTCACATGGGACCGGCTGCAACGACTTGACCAATCAAAGTCTTTGTTTAATGTTTTATCATTCCAAGCTAGTTTCCAAACTGAACACAGGTGGCTTTTTAATAAGTCCGATCCTAGAATAGGCCACCAAAAGGTAACTTACATGCGATTGGAGTCGGTACTATATGGAGTTCTCATTGACAATTCGATCAATCAAATACTTGCTTCTTCTTTTTAACGTCTCTCTTACTCTTGCAAAGTGCATCCTAAGATCTTGATTTTTCACCATGTATGTTTGAACCATTTAGATGGTATAAATTTAAGATATATATTTCCTTCTAAAATTAATGCGAAGTGATTATAGTCTCAATAATTCAAAAAAATCGACGAAGATGTTAAGATTTGAGGAAAACAAACCCTTTAAGGAGAAACAAAATTAGATACATCAATATCTTATCTTGCAATGTACCGAAGTAAAGGATTCGCCATTTCTCTGTGCATCGTCACGGATGCATTGGTGGGGACCTCCAGAGGGAGTCTCCTGATTCCATGACACCGAGGGTCAAAAACGATGGGGACGCGGGTGAGAGAGATTGTGCGAGGATAACGATTTGGGACCCTTCTTTACGCAAAATGTAGGTTCCCAAGAAGTTCCGTTTAACAGGCCACAACGACTTCGACCAATCGAAGCGTTTGCTTAATGGCAATTTTCTTTGTACCTAACTTTCAAGCTGTCGCTCAGAAAACTTCCACGCTGTCGCTCTGTGACTTTTATACGAACCGGACGAAAAGAGGGAATTCCATTCTTACTTTTCGTTGTTCGTTGACTGATCCGATCAATCGCTTAATTGTGGATACATCAAAATTGTTCAGTACATCTCTACAAGCTAAATTAATCCAACGAGAGAATTAAATAAATATCTTTGTAGCAGATCATACCAAAGGAAATTTCCAAATCAAGCTAAAATGTGATTCATAATCAAAGTTGAATGCTCAAAAGATAATTGCTTGTGACCCCTTTGAGTTTTGACACCATCACCTTTGTTAAAACGCTATGAAAAAAAAAAAAAAAAAAAAAAAAAAAAAAAAAAAAAAAAAAAAACCCACTTAAAAAAGTTTAGGAGACACTTGGTAACTTCTCAAAGTTCAGGAGCAGTTGCAGAGACCATGCCAAAGTTCAGGAGGATTTTGAGTAATTACCTCAATTTATGTATATGTAGGGCGTTTTAACCTGAATATTAACACGACAACTTTTTTTTTTCCTCTTGAGTCCATATAATAACATCGTCCCTTTTTTGTTAATGTTAGTGGAACAAAAATAGAATTTAGCTTGTTTCTTTCTAATAGTAAAATCAAGCAGTAGAATCATAAAAATTCATTCGTTATAGTTTATCGTCAAGACCAATAATATCTTTGGCTCATGTAGTACCATGAAATCACATCACTGATGCTCGATGGACCCCAGAGATCTCTCCACAATTTAAGCTCATCTTGATCCACTCAAAAGGAGGAAATTCCATGGGAACACAAAACCTGCAACAACAACAACAATAAGAAGCTAGTTGGGATGCGAATAATGCAGTTACATCACCGTGTGATTGTAAGTTGGAACTTGTCATTACCATGGGCAAATTTTGTCATAACTTGGAAAAGAAAGAAACATGTTTCGAGCTGGTTTACAAGAAGAGAAAATTAGGTGGGGGGTTCGATGCAGTATATTTGAAATTAACAAGGCTTAAATATTTTGAACTTGGTACGGGAAATGACGCGTGCGCTGACTACAGCAAATTGATGTCCATCTCTTATTGCCCCATACACCAAACACATCTGCAGAGTTGGCGCTGAAGTGACGCGGACCCGACCGCAATGATTTGACTAATGTTTTAGATCAGCGGGGCTTTGAAAAAGATCCGACCAAAATGAAGGTCCCTCGCAATGCGTGGCATGTCGAGTCAAGTCGTTCGTGTTTGTGATTTCAATTGACTTTTAAGGTAATTAAAGTTGGAACGAATGAGGTAGGGGGTCGGATTCGGACCCTTTTCGTCGATCATAGATATATGAACTATTTAACTAGAATTAATTTAAAATGTAAATTTACTTCTTACATTATTGCGGTAATATTGGATGAACTAAACTTTGAGCGGCTAAGCTGAAGTTAAAGCCCAAATAAGTTTTCAAATGAGAATCAGCATAGGTTTATAACAATAGATGAAATTGAGATTAAATCAACCAAAAACTCCAAACTAATTCAATAAACGGAACTAAAAATTATTTTAAAAAAAAAACTTAAGCTAAAATTTAGACTAAAGTTAAACTTCATAAGAGAAATCAAAAGTATGCCGTCCGTAAATATGATATAAATTAAGTAATCATATGATGCTCTATCTCTTAGTTCTCATCTCATAATTAGTGTGTCCTTTGCGGATGAATATAATTATTATGTATAGGAAAGCATGAAATTATCGTGGGAGGCCGATGACTACGGAGATAGTTTGGAAAGCGACGTTAATTGCTTACGCTGGCGAGGAAGCATGCTTTAGTTGGTGCGGAAGCATCTTGGAAGCATCTCTAGCAGGTTTTCCTCTTTTTTCTTGTTCTTTTTTTGTTCTTTTTTTTTCCACATTATTATTTCCTTCTCCCCAAGAACACACTTACAGTGAGTCAAGATCAATACCCACAAGATAAGTGACAGATTTATGAGATGGGCTTAAGGCCCGTCCGCCCATGCTGGGCCCAAAAAAAGCCCGGCCCACGGGAATAGGGCCCGTGGATGGGAGAAGGTATAAAAGGGAGGAGAGAGAGAGAGATGGCACCCGTTGGAAAAACAGATGAACGTACGCTTTTCTCCCGCGCGCTCTCTCTCTCTCAAAAAAGACAAAAAGAACAGTAAGGCAAACGGCACTTTCTTCTTCCCTTCAAGGCGCCATCGGATCGAACAGGGCCAGTTTCTCTTCCTCTATCGGCGTCGGTGTCTAATTTGTGGCTAACAAGGTACGCTCGAATCCGTGGTGTGCCTTATGATCGGTGATACGTGTTATTCCCGGGCTTCGTCTTCCGCATTGATTTAGGGGTTCGATTTAGTGTCGAATCCGGTTTTTCGGGGATCCGTTATTCCCAACATTGGTATCAGAGCCCTAGTTCACATTTTCCCGATCAATTTGATGTTTTTTGATTGATTTTTCACGAAAAAATTTTTCGGCCATATGGATCGGGGCGAGAAATCCCGACACCCGAGCGTTGTTCGGCCATTTTTTTTTGAGTTTTCGTAAGTCGAAATCGTTTTTTGAACACATGGGGAGAAAGTCGACGTCGAGACGAGTCCGGCGACAAGTCGCACGCCGCCGGGAGACGCCGCACGCACCCACGCGCGCGGCCAGAAGCCGCTGCGCGTGGGCGCGACGCGCCCGGAAGCGCTGGCTTTGCCAGCGCGTGCGCCACACGCACCGATGATGAACGGGCACATGCGTGCCGGCAAACGGCTAACCGGCACGCGCCGGTCGACGGACCGACGCGTGCTGACGTCACCGTGACGTCGCGGTAACCGCCGGGATGACGTCATCGGTGACGTCATCGCCGACGACCGTTGGCCGGCCGGTCACCGGCCGACTACCCAACCCGACGACGACCCGACCCGAACCGCGACGTTCGGCACACGCGACGTCGGCACGCTCACGCGCGTGACGCGTGCCGACGGCGTGACGCACACGCCACGCACGCGCGGCGCGGCACGTGCGGTCGGTTCACCCGGCCGGCCCAACCGGCGTGACGCCGGCCAGCCGGTTTGTCCGTTGACCGGTCCGACGTCCGACGACCGTTGACCGTTGACCGACGACAACGTTGACCGTTGACTTTGACGACCGTTGACTTTGACCGTTGACTGTTGACGAAAAAAAAAAAAAAAAAAAAAGGAATTTGTTTCTTTTTTCATGTATGCCTATGTGGTTTATATGTAATCAATTATTTATTCTGCATTTGTTGCATGAATTTTGAAAAATTATGTATTTTCCATTTATTTATTATGGATTATAAGTAATCCATTTTTAGTTCCGCATTTGTTGCGGGAACTATGATGCGTTATGCACGGATACTGCAATCCCGAGAACGGACGAGCGAAATGCAAGACTTAAAAGGCTAATGTCAGATTTAGCTAATTATCGGTGGCATGACGGTGATTTAGTATCACATGTGGTCAAGGTCAATCAGATGATACAAGAAATCATCAAATGGTTATCTTATGCCGGATTTTGAGAAGGTGCCGGCTTTGATGAACACTCTTCCACCTGAATGGTAAGCAGTGTTAGATCGGTTATGGGAGGTCAACGTGGTCCCGGGTTATAGGAGGCTGGTGGAAGCTTTTGTAAGAGAGTACTATAGGATTGAATTGGTCAAAACTGTAACCCTTAGATTGAGCGCCACATGGCGCAGAGTGAATGCGCCTTGGTGGCGACATGAATGCTCTCAAAAAGTTTTTCCATGGTTGGCAAATGTGCCTTCAGTTTTCTCAGATGTTTTGACTGATAGATTAGAAGAGAAATTCCCTATTTATTTCTTTGATTAATTACGTAATGTTTACTACCTGATTGTTGTTGATGCAGCAACCGATATGTTAGTTGTATCATGTGAAAGCATTGTTATTTTATTGGATGTTAGATTTTATTTGCTTTATGTTATTACTGGTTGCTGTGGGTAATTAGCTGTGGGTAGTAATAGAAGTTTTTGTAACTTTATAGAATTTATTTGCATAAGACAATTATATTAATAATAATTTTGAGTTAGGATTTTGGAGGATGATTGGAAACATAGTGACCTTTTGATTTTAAAACCTTACTTGAAATTATTCATTAATATGATGGGTCTATGCAAATAGGGATGCATAAATGATAGGCATTAATTATTCGTGCATGTATGTCGATGTGTTCAGATCGATGGTTCAGCAACTAAGAATGTAATTGCTGATATGAACAGCAACAATTGTGAAATATAGAATATGAAGATTCAATATGTGCTGGAAAAGCAAGAAGCACTAGAAGCTCTTGACCATGTTATGGAAGATCTCAAGGATGCCATGCGCCACCTTGAGCTAGCTGAGGACCGCCTAACGGCATTTGAGTCGAAAATAGATATTTTCAATGCTGGTTCTAGCTCAGAAAGGGCTTTGTGCTCTAAGCGCAAGCATGTTGATTCGTTCAATATGTGGGAATGCAAAGGATCAAGTCCTTATTGCAAGAAATCAAGAGTTAACCAATAAGAGAGAGGAAAACGTCCTCAAGTAAAGAAAATGTCAAGGGTGATGTATTACGATTGTGACAAGAGAGGTCACTATGCTTGCAATTGTTGTGAGTCGAAAAAGGTAAACACCTCTTGTACATTTGAGAACTTTGCTTATGTGTCAAGTTCTGAATTATTGGCTGAATCCAATCCTTTGTGGACTGTAGATTCAGGAGCGACAGACCATGTAGCGAAGGATAAAGGATCCTTCATGGAATTCCGATGATACCAACTGGAACTAAGTGGATCTATGTGGGATATAACTTTAAAGATGAAGTTAAAGGGATTGGCACCTACCAATTAAACATGTGTGGTGGACGCACCTTGTTCCTACATGATGTTCTATATGTTCCGGAGATTCGTTGAAATTTAGTGTCTGTCTTAGTGTTAGTTAAGCTTGGTTTTGGTATGAACTTCCATAATAAAGGTGTATATTTGTGTTTAGATACAAACTACTATGGTTGTGGTCACTTACTGAATGGTTTTATTATAATAAATGTTGGGTGTGATGATGTCAATATGTTATTCCCTTGTTTCACGTCTTCTACCTTTTATGATAATGATGTGAATATGGTGGCATGCTAGACTTGGTCATATGGGCCAACAACATATGAATAGACTAGCCAAAGAGAGCTTGTTGGGCAATATTAAAAAAGTCGATTTGTCCATAAGTGAGCATTGCTTAGTAGGGAAAATGACAAGGAAACCATTTGGAAAAGGTAAAAGAGTTGAATTTCCTCTGCATTTAATCCATTTGGGCGTCTGTGGTTCAATGAATGTGAGAGGAAGGCAATGAACTGTTTATTTCATCACTTTTTTATTATACTCGAGTCGGATATGTCTATTTGATTTCTCATAAATCTGAAGCATAAGTTGTTTCAGAAGGTTTATGAACCTGGTAGAAAATCAATTAGACAAGAAAATAAAGGTATTTAGATCCGATCGAGGTTGAGAATATTTATCTGATAAGTTCAGAAAATTATGTGATGAAAATGGAATAGAAAGATAGTTGTCTATTTCATATACTCCTCAACAAAATGGTATTGCAAAGAGAATAAACAGAACCCTACTGGAATGGTTAGGTCCAAGATGACGCATGCTAACTTACCTATCACTTTTTGGAGTGATGCGTTGTTAACTGCTGCCAATATACTTAACCGGATGCCTTCCAAATCAGTTATTTCCACTTCATATGAGTTATGAACAGTTAGAAAACCGGACTTAAGTTTTCTTAAGCCATGGGGTTGTGCTGCCTATATTCATGAGTCCTCTCACAAGTTTGGGAAATTGGGTCCCAAAGAAAATAAGAGTATTTTCATGAGATACTGCGAACACTCAAAATGGTATGTGTTCATAGGTGAGCAGGAAAGTGGGAGTATAACTGAATTTAAATCACGGGATGTCACATCCTTAGTGGATGAATTTCCTAAGAGGGGCGAAATAGGGAAAATTACTCCCTATTTGAAACCTTGGATCAAGATAATGATGTTAGTGGAGTTCATCCAAGTGGGAGTAATATGAGATGTGACGAATTGAATTCAACTCATTCTCAATTGCAACCATATGATGTGACGACATCATCATTACCTAATCCAAGTGGGAGCATGATGGGGAATGATGTGCTAAGTGTACAATCTCCCATACGGTGAACAAGTCGCCAAAGTATTCCCCGTCGATGTTTTGACATTGAAAGGGAAACTTTTATGGTTGCTCCACAAGATGAGGATGAGCCAAGAAATATTAATGATGCTCTGAATTGCCATAATAAGGAAAAATGGATTCATGCAATGAAAGAGGAAATGGAGTTAATGAAATCAAACCAAGTCTGGGAACTGGTTGATTTTCCGAAAGGACACAAAGCTATTGGGAACAAGTGGGTTCTCAAAATAAAGCGAAAGGCTGATGGCTCGATAGAAAGGCATAAGGCTCGCCTTGTGGCGAAGGGGTATAATCAATAGGAAGAAATTGATTATGAAGATACATTTTCTCCTGTAGTGAGATTTACCTCGATTTGCATTATTCTGGCAATAATGGCAAGTATGGATCTTGAGTTACATCAAATTGATATAAAGACTGCTTTCCTCAATGGAGAATTAAAGGAAGAAATATATGGAACAACCTGCTGGTTTCATAATGAAAGGCCAAGAAGAAAAGGTATATCGATTTTTGAGGTCGATATATTGCCTTAAGCAGTCGTCAAGACAATGGTATATAAGTTTTCATAATGCCATAATGGCATATGACTTTACAATGATAGACGAGGATCATTGTGTATATATCAAAAGATCCAAGGATCAATTTGTGATCATATCATTATATGTTGATGATATACTAATTGTCGGAAGCAATATGGAGTTTGTTAATACTGTCAAGAGTTGGTTGTCTTCCAACTTTGAAATGAAGGATATGGGTAAGGCTGCATACACTCTTGGAGTTAAGATTTGAAGAGATCGTTTGGAAGAGATCGTTGTCTCTTTCGCAAGAATCATATATAAATAAGATTCTTGAACGATTTCGTATGCAAAATTGTAAACCCATAGACACTCCTATTGCAAAAAGGTGAAGGATTGAGCCATAGTCTGTGTCCAAGAACTCCACAAGAGAAGGAACAAACGAAATATGTTCCTTATGCTAGTGCTGTTGGGAGCTTGATATACGCTATGATGTGTACAAGACCTGGCGTATGTTTTGCAGTTGGAATGGTGAGTAGATACCAATCCAATCCAGGTCCAACACAATGGAAAGCCGTTAAAAGAATACTAAGGTATCTAAAGAGAACTGCTGATTATACGCTGAGTTATAAAGGAAATGATCTGCAACTCAAAGGCTATTCTGATGCTGATTGGGGGAGGAGATTTAAATGAAAGGAAATCTACCTCTGGATTTGTTTTTCTTACCGAATAATGGCACCATATGTTGGAGCAGTAAGAAACAAAAGTGTATAGCCTTGTCCACGATGTAAGTTGAGTTCGTGGCATTATCAGCAGCAGTGTAAGAAAGTGTTTGACTTAAGAGATTTTTGGATCATTTAGGTGTTATTGGAAATGCTTCAGATTAATTGTTGGTTAACTGTGATAGCCAAGCAGCAAAAGCGTACACCAAAGATCCAAAATATCATGGCAAGACCAAATATATAGATACCAAGTATAATCTTGTCAAGGATATGGTTGCACGAAAAGATGTGAACTTAGCGTACATACTACGCATAGAATGGTAGCAGATCCTTTGATAAAGCCAATACCTAGAGATGTGTTTTGTGGTCATATGAAATCTTTAGGATTGCGTAGAGGCTGATGTACTGAATATTGTATTTTCCCTAAGTGTTCGCATTTGATGAATTTGTGTTTTCATCATTAATGCCTATGAATCTTTGTTTGATCTTTATGCATCTTAATGCTCAATGCATTACTTTAAGTTAAGAAGTATGTTGGACAGATATAAGATTAGCCCACTCACACGGGTAATCGCCTCTATTTACTGTGTGATAAATAGAGATGAGACTGTTTTTAAGCTTATTATCTAGGTGATAATCGAGAGCTTAAGCTTAAAACACGTATGTCGCCTTAACTAGGTGTTAAGATGAGGATATAATACTTACTATGTCTGAAAGTAAAATACCCCACATATTTTACTTTATCTGTCTAAGATGCTAGATGTGAGTTCTGATGAATTTTGTGAATGAGTAGATACGTGAACTTAAGTTAGACATTGGGTACGTCTGAACTATCATCTGTACGGTATTGAAAGGTGTAGACATACGTTCCATGGGAAAGGAGTTAATACCGTAATATGTATTTCATACTACTTATACATGAGACGGCCAATAAGAGTGGCAAAAGTTTGATCTCAACTTTTATGCCGTGTGAGACTCTTGAGGAATAGAGTTCCTCAGTTTTTAGTCCCCTCATGACTCTTACTTATTCTCAAGATTTCTATTTAGTGTTTGCTATCTTAGGATGTTGCCAATGGTCATGAGTTTGATTCGATCTAATGGGGCATTTCTAGAAAAGCAAGCTGAACTGAAATTGAGAGTTTGAAGGAAAGAGGAAGATCGATTTTGGAGAATCAAATTGTAGTTTTGTATTCACCGGTTAACCAATTATGACTGTCTTTGTGATAATCATAATTATGAATACAATATATATCATTGTTTAAAAGAGATCAAGAGAGATGTAAAATGTGATCGATCGATCTAGAGTACTGCATACTAAATCTACTCGGAGTGTGACGCCAATTATGAGCTGCTATATATTCCTAACAGATGTATAGCAAAGGGCTCTCAAAGTATGCTGGTCGCACGGATTATTCACCAGTATGAATGTTGAAGAGAGGTAAAGAGAATCCTGTTCAGCCCACCATGTGTGAGTGGGAGATGACAGATTTATGAGATGAGCTTAAGGCCCGTTTGCCCATGCTGGGCCCAAAAAAAGCCCGGCCCACGGGAATAGGGCCCGTGGATGGGGGAAGGTATAAAAGGGAGGAGAGAGAGAGAGAGATGGCACCCGTTGGAAAAACAGATGAACGTACGCTTTTCTCCCGTGCGCTCTCTCTCTCTCTCCAAAAAGACAAAAAGAACAGTAAGGCAAACGGCACTTTCTTCTTCCCTTCAAGGTGTCATCGGATCGAACATGGCCAGTTTCTCTTCCTCTATCGGCGTCGGTGTCTAATCTGTGGCTAACAAGGTACGCTCGAATCCGTGGTGTGCTTTATAATTGGTGATACGTGTTATTCCCGGGCTTCGTCTTCCGCATTGATTTAGGGGTTCGATTCAGTGTCGAATCCAGTTTTTTGGGGATCCGTTATTCCCAACAATAAGAAAGAAATCGCACGGTCAGCATTGCGACCCACCTTGTGTGGCCAATTAATCGCACGGTCAGCATTGCACCTGGCCTTCGTGGCCCCCATTTAATCGAGCATTGCAAGCTAAACGGTAGAAATGCAAAAGATTCTTTAAGAGAAAAATAGAGATGTCTCTTACATTACCCGTAATAAATAGAAGTATCGATGTAATTTTAAAGTCATTTGGCTTGAATGATACATGAAGAACATAAGCCAAACGACAGAATGAGAAGACCTATAATGTTAAAGATTATAACATGAGTGATTTGACAGATTTGGATTCCTATATATCCTCTCATAGGGCACTTCATTATACAATATATAAAAGATCATACAATATATATGTGTGTGTGTAAGATCGATTTGTATAAATATCATTATTTACATCAAAAAATAAAGAATGGAAGGAAAATTTATTTGGGGCTATTTTCTCCCCAAGAACGTCGTTGTCGAATGAGAAAGAGAGAGAGAGAGAGAGAGAGAGAGAGAGAGAGAGAGAGAGATTGAAGTCGATCACTCTGTGTCGTCATCTCGTGATCGATACTACTTCGCTCACTCTGTGTCGTCATCTCGTGATCGATACTACTTCGCTCGTCTCCGAAGGAAAGGTGCCCAGTACTCTGAATTTTAGGTCAAAGCCGCATGGGGAGCTCTGGAGTGGATGGCAACCTTTGCTTTGTCTTGGATGTTGATCAAGCGGGGGAACGTAGCTGCACATCCGTATAAGCACAATGAAATCAAAAGTGAATAATGGCCTCAACCGGCCTTGGTCTTTCAGAGTGAATAGCAACCTTTGCTTTAACCTTATGAAAGTTGAAGCACCAGTCGGACGCAGTGGAAAATATGGCTCCTCATGAGTGTTCATCACTCTATTTCACGAAGAAATTCAGGACTTTTTTCTGAGTTAAGTATTTTTTCGGGTGCCTATCTAGTTAAATTCATATTCCTTTTTACAATCCTTAAAATGTGCTGTCTAGGTAATTTCATATTTTCTTTATTCAGGGATAATTGTTGGAGTGTCAAAAAAGTTAGGAAGTTACTGGAATTGTGGTAATTTAGCTTCTTAGATCAACTGCGGCTGTCCGTGACTATGGAGGATTTTATTGTTCTTGAGTTTTTTTCTTTATTTTGTTATTTTTGGTTGAATTTTGCATTTGATGTGTTCAAATTGCAAGTGTATACAGTGATATGGAATTAATGATTATTTAGAGTGATTAGTTGAGTCCATCAGTGTACTTTGAAACTTACTGCACCCAATATATGCGGTTAACTTCCACATTTGTTGGGTTTCCAAAAGCAAAAGTGGCTCGGAACATACCAGAAGAAATATTTAGTCATAATGTTTCGCGATCAAGTTATTTGCACCAAAATATGTTTTACCTCGCCTGAGGCCAAGAGACATAAAAAGATAACAAAGGAGCTTAGAGAAGCTCTTGTTGACCATTTGGTTCGTGTAAAAAAAGCGTTATGTCAACAAAGGAGCTTAGAGAAGCTCTTGTTGATGATTGTTATCAAAGGACCCATCTTTTAATCATCGTAATTAACTATAAGCATAAATTCAAATATCTTGATGCTCTACTTTGAATAATTCGTGTGTCTTGACACCCATCAATTAAATATTTTGGTCTTGAGGGGAAGCTTAGTAAGGCAGATTTAAAGCATATTTTATGACCAATAATCAACAGTGAGCCATTTGTCTCCGAGTGGGATCAAGCATTCTTCTTGATGGATTAATTGCCTTCGGTAACCACATCTTATTGTCGTCCAGGGTCACGCCTCGAGCCTCGGACACGTGACAACGCTCTTTCTCCTTGGTCATTTAATTGCAACGTTGCAGGAGGCGTCCCCGACCCTTTCATTTTATCTTTTGATTATAGGCAAATGGAAGCAAATATAACACCACCCAATCATTCACAAGCAAGGATAGCATAAGACACATATTAGAACACACTTTAATATATATACATTGACCATCATACACTAACTTTCTTACATCAAAAGCTTAGCCATATACACATTTGCGAAGCAAATTCCTTCATACTCATCCAAAAGAAGTTGGGGTTGGCCTAGCATCTCTATACTATAAGGGCGACCTCAAAAAGTGTTGTATCATTTACACGTCTAGTACCCTATCGACTCAAGGTACCATGGCTCTGGCTCGAGGTTGGGTTCCTGATCCAAGTCAAAGTCCTAGTCCATGTCGATGACGGCACCATCAAGGACGTCCAAGTCCATGGGGTCCTAACTGGCATTCTCGGGTCCCCGCCTAGAGGCCCATCAAAACCTCGAAGATGGTCAAATAGATCCTCCCCAACCCATACATACCAGGCCATGAACCTATGGGATACTAAGTTCATCAACCTTTCATCTGCCCATATGGTGGTTACATACTTCTCATAATGAGTGTCAGTCCCCTCAATGGGATATGAGGTCATCTTTGTATCGTAGTCCACAAACACTCCAAACCATATATGGTGGAAAGGTTCAAGCATGCTTAGGGCCCGAAACATTAAACAACAACAATGAGATATACTTAGGCTGCGCATGGTAACCATTCTTGGCTGGGGAACAATTTCTTTTCAGAAATAGTTATTTTCTATTTCTATTATGGGGAACAATTTCTATGTAAAAAAACCCGTTTGGTAATTACACAAAATTTTTACTCTAGAAATAGAAAAAGAATATAAATGCGTTTGGTAAAAAACAGTTTCTTTTTTATATTTATTTGTTTTTTATTTTTTGCCGGTAGACGGCCGTCGCGGCCGGACGCCGCCGCCCGGCCGACCTCCACCGGCCGATCGCCGCCGCCAATGGGCCGTGCGACGGCCATCGGCAGCGGTAGTCGGCCGGTGGAGGTCGGCCGGCGGCGACGTGCGGCGATGGAGGCAATGGTAGGCCGGCGGCGACGACGGTCGGTCAGTCGACGGCGACGGTCGGTCGGCCTCCGGCGACCGGCGGCGGCGGCGGGTCGTCCGGGCGGTGGCGGTGGCGGTGGCGGCGACCGTGCGGCGGCGACGGTCGGTTGGCGGCGGCGACCGTCGGCCGCGACGGTCGGTCGGCCTCCAACGACCGATGGCGGCGGCCGATCGTCCGGTGACAGTCGGCCGGCCCGGCTGGCGGCCGGTCGGCGGCGGCGGCGGGCTCGGCGGGCGGGCGGGCGGCGGCGCCACCGGTGGCGGGCGACGCGCAAAGGTCAATGGCGGTCAACAAGAGAAGAATAAAAGAAAAAATAAATTCACTTATTTCTTAAACTTGTTCCCGGGACAAGAAGCAACTCTTTTTTACTTCTCATTTCTATTCCAAAACCATTCCCGGGCTAACTTTTTGTTCCCGGGAACAAAAAACTAACTTGCCGTTATCAAACAGGTTTCTATTCTTTTTTTGTTCTAGGGAACAAAAGAATAGAAATTGTTGGGCTGGGGATGGTTACCATGCGCACCCTTAGTAAGTACACTCCTAATCCTTGCGTAGGAAGGCAATTTGCCTCGAAGTTGCCCTA
This sequence comes from Eucalyptus polyanthemos subsp. polyanthemos, assembly GCA_017140185.1. Taxonomy (NCBI): domain Eukaryota; kingdom Viridiplantae; phylum Streptophyta; class Magnoliopsida; order Myrtales; family Myrtaceae; genus Eucalyptus; species Eucalyptus polyanthemos. The sequence goes on along the minus strand of CM029465.1, from coordinate 15,297,272 downwards.
AACATGCGACTTATCTATCAATGGTAGATCAATAGCGAAGCATTTGCTTTGCCTTATCTACAAGCAAGAAATGGGCCACTCAACATATAGTTAACACACACACACACACACACAAAAAAATCAAATGAAGCCACTTAATATCTAATTTAAAAAAAATCAAATAATTTTTTTTATTTTTTGGAATTATTATTTGTAATTTTTAAAATATTTTATTGTTTTATGCTTTTTCGTTTTTATTTTTGTCTTAATTTTTTTAATTTGAAAGTTTTTAAATTTTTATATTATTTTTAAATTTTGATAAATGGATTTCGGACCGGGTTAGGGAACTTGGTCTGAAAATGGGTCTGACTCGGACCCTTATGGTCCGAGTTGGGTTTGGATGTAGACCGGCATCTAGAATCCGGTTTGAGTATGGTTTCTGTCAAATGGGCCCAGATTTTCAATCTTTGGTCCTTGGTCCACTTAAGCCTGATTCAAACTCCGCCCACACGCTTAAGTCGGCCTAACCTATTCCCTTCACCCAATTCCAGCTCAAATTTAGCCCAAGCCCAAATCTTTTCAGCCTTATTCATCTAGCCTCCAACCCACGGTTCCTTTGTTCCGAACCAGACAATAGTTCCAACCCACTGACTGATCCGGCTCTAATAGCCAGATCCGACCCGATCTTTATTATACCATTTTATTAAAAATATTTTAATTTTCAATTCTTTCTTTCATTATTTTTTTATTATTATTTTCCTCTATCTTTCTCGAGATTTCATCTCCAACGAATCCTCTCTGGTGATCACAACACCAAATCAAAGCCGGCCTCGACAACTAGCGCCAATGCGAATTTGCTCCGAACCAGATCACTTCACCACCCAGCACAAGCATCACCGGACCACTGTCATTAATCCACCACTACCGGCTTTTGAATCACTAAAACCTGTGACAATCTTGTAACACTAACTAAGATCATTCAAGCAAATGACCAAGCCAACTAAAAACAAATACCCATGCATAGTGAATATGAAAAGAACCGTTTCAGTGTTTCATTTGACACTGTCGAGCACTGATATGCGATTAAGAATGCGAGCTCTAAATTCAATTCTAATTTGATTCGTAGCCTAGACACCATATATCAAGTTCTAAATTAGCATGAAGTATCCCAAACCAGTCTCGGTTTGATGTGGCTTACTCGTGAATTCGCAGAGTGAGTTCTATGTTTCAGACTCAACCAAGAGAGGGGAAAAGAAAATAGGGTACACCAGGTTACCTAGTTCGGGTGGTCACTATGACGACAAACGACGACCAGCAGGTGGACTTCCGATGAAGGTCGACAGTGATTTCGGCGAATGGAAAGAAATTTCTCACTCTCTCTTTGGGTCAGTTTCTCGGCCGCAGTCTCTAGATAAAAACAAGCGCCCCTATTTTACCGAGCGTCGCTCTGTTAAAAAAGGAGCCCTCCAAGGAATCTCAAGAATTCCGTTTTGCTTCTTCAGCTCTACTTTCTTCTAGAAACCCTTTGGTTTTCTTCGCTCAGCCACCGTTCAGTCACGGACGCTCTGTCTGTCACCATTCTTCTGCTCACAGGCATGAGCGTGACCATGAGGAAGAAGGGGAACACAAAGGCCAGGCTTGAGGAAATGAAATGGGTTAAGAAGAAAGAAGATAAAGGAAAAGAAGGAAAGGGCTGGGTTTGGTCTTCTTAGGCCAGAATTCCCTCCGCTCAGGCTTTGTTTTGTTTTGTTTTGTTTTGGTTTTTTTTATGGGCTCAAGTTTAGTGGGGTGAGGGGATAGAAAATTAGCTGAAAGATGGGCCGCAAATGTAGGGGAAGGGCTGCGTTGAACCGACCTCCGATTTGATTATTATTTTTGCTTTCTTTTCCTTAAACTCTCTGCTCTCCCCTTTTTTAATTATTGTTTTTGAGGCCCCATTTATTCAAGCTCTTTATTATAAGGCTCATCTCTGTATTTTCCTATGTATATGTTTTTGCTTTTTTTCTTCGTTTTTATGTATCAACAAATAATAATGTGTCAACAAAGAGTAAGATAGCCATCAACCGAATCTTTCACTAGCAATTCAAACCGATAGAGAGAGAGATTACCTTCAGCTTCAGCACAAGGAGTTTGTGGTTGATGATGATAGATTGAGATACCTCACGCCTTGAGATGCTTGGATCGAGAAATCGCGCTCGCCTTGACCGATATATAAACTTTGTTCTGTTCTGCAATATACAGGAGCTGGACTCCGGAGTTCCAAACCACCCAGATCCCGCCAGCAAAAGGGGCCATCAGAAGGCACGCACCGAATGTTCTCTTGGACCTGCAAAATAAGGACATGAGGATAATGGTTGTGGATGATTCTTTTCATTCTTTTCATATTTGTATCAAAAGCATCGCTGCCGGCACCCCTGCAATTCCAAGCAATGATCCGACCGGGTAAAGAGATTCAGAGTACACTATTCATAACAAGGGGGAAAGTAAATAATGAGAACAAGAGATTGTCAGAAGCACTCATCCATTGGCTCATCAAGACCCGGTTGTCTTCGAGATCCACTCCACCATCTGACATGGAATCGCCAATTCCTTGCACGAAAGGCTCGAGTTCCTGTCTTCGAGCGCCTGCTTCCCGCGGTTCTGTCATCCAATTCTCGAATGCCTTGTCTCTTGTTTCCACTTCTCGGTGTAGGGGGCTGATCGTGGTTTAGGAAAGATATGTCAACGGTAACAGCAAGGCTGGGTCCGATTTAACCCAGACCGATTCATCAACAATGGCTACTGGATGCACCGTGCTGGATTCGTGTAGACAAGGAGCAACGCTGGCGAGCGGGCTCCACGAATGCAGGGAAACAGATAGTCGGCAAAACCGAGTTCAGCGAAGGAAAATAGCAAGGGACGACCAAACAGGAGGACAACGGAAGGTGGTTTTTTCTGGACTGCCCTGGGCAGCGATTAAAGCTCAGTGGCGTCGACTTGGTTCAACTCGACCCGGCTTGGCGCGACTCCAGGCCAAAGGTTGAGAACGTTAGCGACGAGCTTAATCTGGACAAGAAAGATCAACGAACGGAAACACTGAGCACAGAAGATACGGAGTCGAATACAAAGAGAAATGGCACATGATTAAAACAGAAAGGAGGATTCTTGACTTAGTTTATAGGTTGGAGTCGGAATCCTCTAAACGAGATGAGCGGAGGGTGTCCATGCCAAGGCGATGACTAATGGGTTTGAACCAAAACGAACTAAAAGATTCCGCAGCACCAGGGTCATGACCATCACCAAGGCCGTGGCGGCTGGTCTGAAGATATAGCGGATGGCAGCGCGAGGAGTTATTATTGTGGTAGGGATGGGTTGCCGCAGGGCATGGACAGCGATGGTGACGACAATGAGACCTTGCTGTGGTGGTGGAGTCTCTGGCTATTGGCCAAGTTGATGGAAATTCACAGATGATGGTTGATGATTGAAGCGATGAGATGGCGCAAGGGGGGCTGATGCGATGAAGAAGACGACGACAATGTGGTCAGTCCGTGGGTTGGTGAAGGCGGAGGATGGCATGGACGGAGATGAAGAGGATGCCCTGTACACATCCAGCCCTGTCTGTCTTTATGCGCCGAGTTCTGCTTCTTCTTTCGATCGAGCTTCTTCTTCTTCTTCGGAGAATCTCCTCCTTGCACCTTTATATATCCCACAAGATCCTCTCTGGTTTTTTTCCTTCAACCTCTATTCTGATAGGCGGACTAATTAATTTAGAGTCTAAAGATTTCCCCATGACAATGATATACTCTGCAACAATCGGAGTGAACTCATGCTTACCAAGTATGAAGGTGGATGTTTCGGGGCATCATAAATGCGCTAATGCTTAGACGAGGCCAAAACGAACTTTTATTTCCAACAGTGGGATTATCTGCCCTATCTTGCTCATCTCATGAGCAATGATCATTAGTGAGCCATTTGTCTTGACAAGTTCAAAAAAAAAAAAAAAAAAAAAGTTAAGAAAGAATCTGATTGAGTTTTTCTTGTGACCAGCATAATTTGATAAAATTTGAGTGGATGCATAAGGCGAGATTAAGAGAAAGATTTAATTGATCATTGGATGGGTTCAAAGAGACTAATAACAAATAAGCATGCCAGTGCATGAAAATCTCATAGCATATGTTTTTTGTATATTTTCATGCTTAGTTTAGCTAACTGGACCTCAATAGGAGGAAGAGCTTACAAAAGTTCAGGCTGTATATGGGCTATTATATCCCAGTCAGCTGTTTACTAGAACCTCTAACACTGCAGAAATTTTCGGACATATTATAAAGTTGTCTGAATATTAATCGAGAAGGAAGTACAGCAAAAGCAGTTTCCAAGCTTTTTCTTTCCAAGTATTGGAGCTTATTCTTTCTTCAGGAACACCAGCACTGTACTAGATTCTTTTCCATCTTCTCGGTTAATAATTTTAATATGATCACCGAGCACATAATTTCTCTGCAATGATCAACTGAACGAGAATTTGTCGCTTATTTAATTTCACCAAGTGTAAAGCCTGGATGAAAGAGTGGGAATTTTTTCCTTCTAGTTGTAACGATGAACTCCTTGTGATTGCTTTCCATGTAAGTAGGGAGGTGAAGTACATGAAAGTGCTTTACCTTGGAATTCTGACAACTGAAGAATATAAAAGTTCCTTGAAACTGGTCTCTTGCATGTAGAGAGCGATCTATGTTCCGGAACCGCTCATATATTTCATCTGCCAACTGCTTCCGATCCTGCACAGCCTTGAAGTATTTCCTTTTTGAGAGTATTATGTTCTTCTTCAGGAACCTCTAATCACTCATTGAAAACTTTGACATCAGTTGCCTAAATTGCCCGATCTTTCCAATGTAGCTCGGTACACGAGCCACTTCTTTGAGGACTCCATGAACTCCTACCTGCGTTGTTAATAACAGTTTTCTCACTCTTTCCATCTTCTTTGATAATTATTTCACATATAATCCCAACCACTGAGGAAACTGAAGCAACTGTACAAAATTAGTGCAAGACCCACTCGGTTCTGAGAGGACTTACCTCAGGAGATGTTGAGAAGAGCCCTTTTGTCATTCTGCATTGCGATCTCTTGTCATTGGACCTGTGGCAAGAGCAGGAAGAATATAGTAGCTAGGATAACATTTTACCGAGTGAAGCAACATGAATCAACCAATCTTCTCTTGCAGAAGCTTAACTTTCCTTTGGAGATATTGTAGCCTAGAAATGTGCTTTGCAGAAGGTGTCACAATGATCAAACAAAGTACAAATCTTCAGTTCATATTTGGATAATGATGTCAACCATTTGGCTCTGCTTATGGAGCGGTTAGCAGGATGTGTGAGCGACACTGATATGTTGGAGTTGAAGAAAATAAAAGCGTAGGATAATAAGAAGAAAAACACGTTCTTTTTCGTTATTAGGAAAAACAGGAGAGGGTAATAAAAGTGTGAAAACATAATGTGAAATTACATTTTCGACTTTTTAGGTTCAATTTTTGTAAATCGAGTATTTTCAAGAGTTTGCCTAATTAGTCATCGAAATATATTTTATAAAAGAAACTTCGTATGAGTGAAAGAATCCATTTAAAATAACCCATTAGCTCACCAGTAAATAAATCATAAAGATAGCACAGACGATACATTATTGAATGCTCCTGAATTATGAACATATTGCCGTATCACAAGACAAACCATGCAGACGAGAGACATGGAACTTGGCATCAACATGCCAGGCTTTCCTATGAAACATGTCCGAATATGCCACCATCAATGTGGTACTACGTGGACCAAAAAGAAAATTTGTTGATGGATCAGATTAGTTAGCTGGAGCTCAAAGGAGTGAAAAAACCTCCGACTGTACATAGGCTACGAAATGCCATGTCAACTATCGCCAGAACCCTTCAAAAACTACATAGGCTTTTGCACAGGTAGTGTTGTCTGAATATCTATTAATGAAAAGTACACCAGAAGCTGTTTTCAAGCTAACCAACAAGGCATCCAAAAAGGAAAAAAATATTAGTAAGTCATGAGAGATAACCCAAAATCCTTTGCCTACGAGTAGCAGCAGCGTGAACTTCCGGGTCTATGATGCTTTTCCTTTTCTGAGTAGCTAAGCTTGTCGTTTCTTCGGGAACCCAGCAACTCTGGTTCTTTCTAGTGTAGTGAGTAGTGACACCAAGGCTTGAGCTTCTGCTATAATCGATGCATCGTCATCTGCTGCATAAGGTGTAAGGGTTGCCCTTATAATGAAAAATAATACGCGGGGGGGGGGGGGGGGGGGGGGGGGGGGGGGACGCAATTATATTTTCGTAAGGCAAGTCAACTTGAAGAAAAAAACGGACGAAGTAGAGAGAGAGAGAGAGAGAGAGAGAGAGAGAGAGAGAAGATCGAGAAACACGAGAAAAAGCGTTTTGTAGTGTTTGGTAAGTAATCGTGGCCATTATTTACCTAATCGAAGGGACTCTTGTAGTTAACCTGTAAATTCAAATCTGCTCGGATTTTCATACTCGATTTTTATGCTGCACGTTTATTTAGGACTTCGCTTAGCTGCGCAATTTTCTGGAAGTTGATTTGGGGTTACGGTCTGGTCAGGGTGAATTTTCAAGCTTCGCGCATGCTACTGAAAACAGTTTCCAGTTATCGTAATTCTAATTTACCGTCGTCTCATTCCATGAACAGAACTTATCTTTCACGCAATATCATAACATGCGGTGCAGAATCCAAAGCTAAAGATGCGCTCTGCCTTTACGAAGGGACGACCACAGCCAGCTCTTTTTATTAAGTGCGCAATGCACAAATACGTTGGTGGGGACCACTAGAGGGAGTCCCGTGATAAACGATAGAACGTCGTTCGTCTCCTGTGAGGCGACGGCCGACGTTAATTACGCCCCCATCTCTGCGCTGGAAAGATGGAAAAGATGGGGAATCTAATCTCATCGGGATTACCGTCTTTCTCCTGTGTCGCCTAACTCGATCAATCTCATTCATCGATCACATTTGTTTCCCTCAAACTCAGCTGTTTGGCTCCCATGTGCGAAGGCAACCACTTCCCCGTTTCCTTTTTGACCTCTCTTCCTCTCGCCACCTCAAGATCTTCATTCTTAAGGAACCGGTGGTGAGCCAGTTAAGCTAAGCTCATCTTATGAGCAATGACCAATATTGAGCCATAATTGTCTCGGTGTGTTCAAGAAACGTTGAGAAAGAATTCGACCAAGTTTGAGTGGCTGCATAAGGCGAGTGACTCAGAGAACAATTTAATTGGTCCTTGGATGGGTTCATTGAAAGAGACTAGTAACAAGTAAGCATGCGAGTGCATTAAGATTTTATTTTCCCTTTTAGCTAAAAGAAGAAAGGGGCTTTATTCACACGCAGAAATATATTGTTCTGCTAACTTCCTTGAATAACGCATGAACAAAGTTAAAAACGAAATTAAGTCCATATGTGTCTTGAGAAATATTTGGGGTTGCGCTTAACGGTAACGTATTTGATAGTAGTACATATATTTCCTGGTTTGGGTCAGCCGTACTTTCGCACTTATCATGAGATCGAGTTCGTAAATCTCCGCTCGATTGATTCGACAAGCGAGCCCCGAGGCGTCTCCGGTCCATCTCATTGCCTTTATTATATACCCTTACACCTGAAGGACCCAGTTTCAGTTGCTTTTGGAACATTAGAAACGTTCAGCATTTTATTTATCTACGTAGACTTTACTCTGTGTGGGCATTTAAGTTCAGAACAAACTCACCATTTCATAGGTCGACAGTACATCAGTGCTTTCAGAAATTGAACCATCCACAACAATTGCTTGTGTCCTCCCTTATTGATATAGCAAATACCAAAAGGAACCATACTCCATAGTGTCAAATACTAAAGAAAAGAAATTAGGCAATCAAAAGTTACAAGTGAATTCTTCATTGATGTACACTTTGATGCATGATCTTACGGAGCCATTTCACATTTTGAGTGAGTTGTGTTTCTGAACGAACTGAAACAATATATTTACATCAGAATCTTGATCGAGTTTGAATTATGTTTCGAGCAAACATTAGATTACATGCTTACTTCTTATTTTTTTTGCCTATAGCATGGTTTGACTTGTCACTGCTTCATTTTCTAACATTCAATGATCGCATATAAGTCGACGGCCAAGACAAAGTCATGGTAGTCAATATCATGAAGTGATATATTTCACAATGCTAGAATGTCTGATATAATTTTTGCGTGAAAGTACAAAATCTAAGCCAATTATATTTCGCAAACTCGTAGGAAACACATTGAATTTCACTGGAAAAACACAAATTCTGATGCAATTTTTGCATTATCACTAACTCAGAGAGAGAGAGAGAGAGAGAGAGAGAGAGAGAGAGAGAGAGAGAGAGAGAGAGAGATTAGGTTTGGTAGGGGCGGTGTGATTTTTCTAAAGTGCATGGGCATCTTGGAGGAAAGTGAATAGATCTTTTAAGTTTTTGAAGGAAATTATTAGGAGAGAGAATGTATTCTCGTGATTTTTGAATGAGTCTAACAAAACTAAGAAAATGGTGGCAAAACTAGAATAATTGCTTTGAAATTTTTGCTTTTGACTCATGATATCATCTTTTCAAATTTCTGATTTTGAAAAGTTTAGTGCAAAAAATTTAAATGAATGACACTTTAGTGCCAATTATCTGTAGCGACATTCATGTCGCATTATCCAATAACCTAAGTTATCATGAATACTGAAGTTGTCATTTTTTAAAATGTGCGTCATTACCATAGTCACGTGGAACATAAATGAGTACATGTAATGTGACAAAGCTTTATGTTTCTTCATATTGTTGTGCTTAGTCATTGAAATTTAGGGCAATTTAATTTAACAAAAATAATTGGTAAAATTAAGAACTAAAATCAGAAAATTACTAAAATCAGAAAATTGTCAAATGTGACGAAAATAATTTTTTGCCATAAGCTAGGGTGAACTATGCCGATAAACAGTTTCACCCAAAAAAAAAAAAAATATGGCTATAAACAGTGACCGTCGCCGTACCAACGGCGACAAACTAATTGTCGTATTTGACAGTTTTTGGGCAGGATATAATTTTATAATTTTCTAGCTAATTTTGACGCTCGGTCGGCGGAATATCAGATTACAACTCTACGTGTCCGCAAATGGCGAAGTCGAAGTTGCTCTTTACGCGCACAAGAAGCGCGTCTTGCAACAAATCTTCTTTTCCCCTTCTATTTTAATGAACACATTCCGTGCAAGTGCTGGAAGTGACAACCCCGATTTGGTACTTGTCTTGTTAAGAACTAGGTTAGCGAATGCCAATCAGGTCACGAAGCTATGATGCTGCTTGTTTCAACACCAGTCACTCTGTTAAGGTAAGTCTCATATGTGTTACGTACAAGATTCATTGTGGTCTTTTAAACATAAGTATCTAACGGTATTAAGATTTGGAATAGACTTGTTCATGGGAAGTATACAAATGTCTAACTTTTCTAAGGAAAAAAATGTTTTTTACCTGTAGCGTTAGATTACAATATACGTATACCGGTACTGAATGGTTCGATTAACTTTTACTTTACACATTTCATTTATCATGTCGATATAAAAGATCTATGATGGGATCATGGAGTTTTATCATAAATAAGAAGCAAATGCAAACCCACGTGAAAGGATCCTAATTGTTCATAGTTCAACATACAATCATCTCATTTTACAAGTGAAACTTACATATTTTTTACGCAATATGGTATCTTGCAGTGTAGGAATACCAAGGCATTCTCATGACACTTGAGGGAGTCACGTGTTCCCATGACACCTATCGAAACGATGGGGGAGGTGGTTTTGGGTCTGGAAATAAAATTCCACGATAGAATATAGAATCTAGAGATTAACGTCTCGTCGCGAAGATTTGAACCTTTCTTTCTTTCCCCCAAGAAAAGTAGGTTGTAAAGTTTTGTTTGACCGGCCGCAACGACTTTGACAAATTGAAGTGCTTGGTTGAAGGCTTTTTTTTTTCCTCTTAGCTTCCAGCTGCGGCTTTGTCGCCTTTTTATGATTCCGAACAAAAGAGGGAATCACAATCCTACTATTTCTTGCTTGTCGACTGATTCAACCAATCACTTTCGCGGGTGGATGGGTGGCTGTTCTAAAGTTTAACGCCACTATTGAAAAATCGAGATCCTCATGTAAACCTAATGTGCTCAAACATCTCTACAAGCTAAATTAATCCAACGAGATAATGAAATCGATGTCTTTGTGGCAGGCAATACCAAAGGAAACTTCCAAATGTAGGTAAAATGTGATTCATAATCAAAGTCATAGGCTCAAAAGAAAATTGCTCATGACTTCTTTGAACTTTGACACCATCACACAATAATCCTTTAATAAAATGCTATGAATACTCCCTTAAAAAGGTTTAGAAGATACTTGGTAACTTTCAAAGTTCAGGAACAATTGCAGAGATCATACCAAAGTTTAGGAGAATTTTGAGTAACTACCTCAATAAATGTATATGAAGCACGTTTTACCATGAATATTACCATGATTACTTTTTCCCCTCTTGAGTCCATATAATTACATCGTCTCACTTTGGTTAAAGTATAATGGAATAAAAATAGAATTTAGCCTGTTTCCTTCTTTTCGTAAAGCGAAGCACCAATATCATAAAAACCGATTCGTTATGTTATTTAATTTGTGTCGTTTATAGTTTATAATCAAGACCAATAATATATTTGGCTCATATAGTATCACCAAGTTACAAGCCAGTGATCTGTCCACAATTTAAGCTCATCATGATCCACTCGAAAGGAGCCCGAGTTTCCACGCGGATACAAAACTTGCGACAACGACAAGCCAGTGGGGATGCCATGCAGTGTTCGAAACTAACAAGGATTAAAATTTGTAACTTGGTATGAAAATGGACGCGTGCGCTATCTTACAGCAAATTGATGTCCATCTTTTTTTCCCCCAAACATCAAACATATTGGCAGATTGGCACTAAGTTGCGTATGACATGGCTGCAACGACTCGTCTAATGTTTAGATTGTCTAGGCTTTCAAAAAGAATCGACCAAAAGGAATTTCCCTTGCACCGCTTGCATGGAGTCGAGTGGTTGGTATTTGTGTTTTCAATCGACTTTTCGATCAATCACTCATCTGGGGATTTAAAAAGTGTTCTCTTCTTCTTTTTTCTTTCCTTCTTCTTTTCTTTTTTCCACTTTTTTGTCGTTCTCCTCAAGAGCACAACTAAAGTGAGTCACGCATAGATAAGTTCGACTATTGATTTATCGATACCCACAAAATAAGGAAGATACTTCAACCCCCATTTGTGCTGTGCACCCCCCCCCCCCCCCCCCCTCTTCTCTCCTCTCTCTCTCTCTCTCTCTCTCTCTCTCTCTCTCTCTAAAACCCACGATCATCATAAACCCTAATGCCCGGTAGGTTGGCCAATCAAATCATCTCTCTCTTATAGAACCAAACGGAAAACAATCCGATCCTGTGTTTTACAACTTTGCTAGAGAGGAAGAGAGATGGAACTCGACCTCTTATCTCTTCATCTCGGTGTTGAATGGACCGGGAGGAGGAGGAGATCGCCGCGACCACGAAGGGCGACATTCCATGCCCAGAAATGGAATTCCGCAAAGTCGGTCGGCAAGCGAGTCGGTACAAAGAAGGGATCCTCACAGCCACGAAGGGAGACATTCCATGCCCAGAAATCGAATTTCGCAAAGTGGGTCGGTACAAAGAAGAGATCGCCACGACGACCGCGAGATCTGACACTCCATGCGCAGAGGCCGAACTCTCCTCAAGTCGTCAGAGTCCCATCCCTTCATCTCTTGGCGTCTATAGCTTCACTTTTCTCATCTCTTGATCTCCTGGCAGATACAGCTTCGCTGGTCTCCGATGGAAATCTTAGTCTTGACTCCTTCCAACTTCAGTCGTGATGATGGAAAGGTCACGCTCTTGACCACCACTTTTGGCAAATGGATGTTTAGTTTCTTGGATCAACCTGGGTTGTCTATAATATATTCATGAAAGATTTTGTGTTCTTGAGTTTTTTTGTTATTTATGTTTGAATTTTCCGTTAGTTAAACGGTCATCTTCCATATTTTTGGGTGTCTTTGGCTTAGAACATGCAAAAAAAATGTTCAGTCACAAACCCACATCTTATTTTCATCGAATTTATAATAAGAAGTAGTTCAAATCTGTTGATGCTCCTATTCAAATAACTCGTGGGTCTCGACTCCCATCAACTATATATTTTGGTCTTGGGAGGAAAAGATCCAAAGCCTAGACAGTAAGGAGAGCATTGAGGTTTCCCTCATTCAGTTGCGTCTCCAAGTTTCTCACGGTTGTAACTTAAAAAGTGCACTTACACAGGCAACAAGTTTTCTTATATGTTGATTTAGAAGTGAAATCCGGTTGCACATCCATATGAGCGGAACGAACTCACAAAGGATGGCCTCATCCAGCTTTGGTCTTTTGAGAGTGGATGGCGATCTTTGCTTTTGCTTCATGAAGGTTAGAGCTCCACCGGAGGTGGTGGAAATGTTTAGCTGTTGGTGTCGTGATGAAGTTAGGAAGTTATCGGGGTTCTGATAGTTTAGTTTCATGAATCTGCTGTGGTTCTGCAATTTTTCTTATGTGGCTGTGCGCATAATTATGGTTTTGAGCTTTGAATTGAGACAACCAAAGGGAGGGGACATGAACATCTGGAGCGAACGTAAAATTTCTAACTTTAAATTCCTTGTTTCTTTCCATTGATTGTTGCCCTCTCTGTCTCCAGGGCTAAGAAAGCTGAGAAGACCGAAACTTGAACTGCCAAGTCTTGCCAAGTTTAGGGCAAATATGAATTTTCTGAATTTTATAATGGAACGTGCATGACAACATAGAAATAACTAGGAACTTCGATTTTTCACTAAAATAAAAGGTTCTTTTGCTAAATGACATGGAATTCAATACCTACTTGAAATTATTGGATAGATTCTTCCCAAAAGAAATTTACTAGGGCAAATACTATATTCCACATAGCAAAAATTTACGTTGAATTATTTTTTATTGAATAGCATAAAAATTATATCATCACCAATTTGCGTTGGTTAAAGCAACAAAAAAAAAAGTGAGATATTACAAACCACATAGTTAGCTGGCGGATTAAAAACAACAAATAAAAAAGTCACGTATGAAAGAATATTAACATGTGGAAGAAACTTGTGTATACTTCATTCTTTATTGGAATTATTTTTGTAATACAATAAATAAAAATACATCTTAAGTAGATAATAATCATCAATTTCCCACTTAGTTTTTTGTGAATTTAATTAAATTGGTAGCTTAAATAGACAAAGTTATTCACATTTCATTTAATTGTCAAAGGCAAAGTGAAAGCTAAATAGTGATAATTCAAAATATTCTCTAATAGAAACATAGAGATGTTTCTGATGTTACCCATAATATATAGAAGTATCGATGTAATTTCATAGTCATTTGGTCTTAATGATACATGAATAATGTAAGCCAGATGATGGAACCGGAAGATCTAGAATGTAAAAGATTATAACATGAGTGATTTCACAAATTTGGGTTTCTATATAAGATTGATCTACATAGATATCATCATTCACAAAAAAAAAAAAAAAAAAAAAAAAAAGGAATAGAAGGAAAATTCATCTGGGTTAATCTTATCTCCAATCATTTCAAATAAGTGATTAGAGATGCAAAAAGCTTTGTTTATGTAATAAAAAGCTACATGATAGAATTTTTTTATTTTAGTTTTGATAAAAGTAATGATTTAGTAACCACTCAAGTGCTATTCATACGATAGAAATCTTATTTATCTTATACATTCACCTAATTTGTTATATATAGAAATTTGCAACGTACCTCAAATAGTTCTAACGTAATTATTCAAGGATTGACCATTGCAATTATGAGCGGATGAGCTTACGGCAACATTTGGGGACCACTAACTTTTGTTTCTTATTAGTGCGGTCTGATCGAAGTGAAAAGCATGACCCCAGCAGAATCTGAATTTGATTAGGACTACATCCCCTTAGAAAAGCTTTTCGGGAGTAAACGAACGAATAAACATGTGAGCAAATGAATAAACATACTGTCCGATAAAGCGAACCATTCTTAATGTCTTTATTGTTGTAGCATAACAGAAAGTTGGAGACGCAAAATTTAAAACGTGTAGGACCCCTCTTTGTGGGTGCGGGAAGATTGCAGTTGCACTTAGGGTTTTTATATTATGAAAATGACAAAAATATAGTCTACAATATTCCAAGTATTTGAAAAATAGTTTTAAACTATGCAAAACCAATCTACCAGCGTAACAACACATATTTTGATGATGTGAGCTCAGATATATATTTGAAATCTCATGGTCACTAACATTTTACACCAATTTTGTGCTTGCCTCGGATGCCTTTCACTGAGCTGCAAAGTCTAATGGGAAAAACCAAGCAATGACATTTTAATTTTACCCAGAGACTCCAACTTAACATGGATTTACGACTGGTTTTAGTAGGTGTTAGTGACAGGAGTTCGCCCTGGACGGTTAAGTGCATGAAATGAAGATGTGTCTAGAGATGAACTTATATACCAATTAGTCCTGCATGTACATAATCAGGAGTTGGACCTTGTCGTTGCTACTCACTAGTAGTACTTGTATTGTCCCAGTAGTAGTAACTATTTTATTGCTACATCTCACACCTTCCTATCAATTCGTAACGACTCCGAGTGTGTCCTCAGACGTTATGTCGAATTTGAGTTTCTCTAAATAAATTGTTGCCATCTTCAAGATGTTACATTTACGTACAAGTGTCCTCATCCATCTAATAGTTTAAAATTTTGAGGATGAATTCTTATATCATAATTTCAATTAAATTGCCTCACGTCATTTTTCGTTAGTCATACATAATGTACGAGGTCGGTCATATATTCTTAGTGAGCTTACTCAAAACATTTTTCTTCTTCCCCAAAATCTTTTGGATGTGTAAGTGTAGATAGATTTCAATTACTTTCTTCCACCCGAAAGCGAAAAAATAGTATTTTGGAGACGTTCTCTTTTTTGTTGGCCTATGAGATGTTCATATATATGTTTTTTCGTTCCTCGATCTTGTCCCCATTATGCTTTCCCTGGAAAAGTAATAGGATAAACAAATCTTTGAGGAAGGGCTGGCACCTTAATGAGGAAGGGCTTGACAAATGCAATTTGCGGAGTTGGCACGAAAAGGGCAGCGTGCATTATCTACAATAATTTGCGTCCATCTAAAACCCTAAAGGAGAGACCGGTTGCAACGACTTGAGCCATTGAAGTCTTTGCTTAATGGTTTTTAGTGAAACGAACAATGATTGTAAAATTATCCATTAATGGTCGCGTAAATTTAGGACATTCCATGTTGTATACTTGTAAAGTGTATCCTAAATATATCTCGTGTGGATACTCGTAGAGTTGTCCAATTCTTGTAAAATTCCTCCAAGTTCTGCTGTGATGCCTAATTGAACCATTAAAAGATCCCTGGATGTAGACGAGATAGATAATTCACGATGCTTTGGCCCAGGAACTTCCGCATCTACGTTTTACTAGGAGACAACATATACCCCTGATGTCTATTCAGTGCCATCAGAGATGGTCTAAGTTTAGCTTTAGAATTTTCCATGGAGTGGTCGTCCGACTTCGCTTTTTGCACAATCGTTTCAGCTTTTGCACTTATATCCCGAATTTCAAACTCCTGAATGTCCCATCACGGAGGAAAAAGAAACGACAAAAGAGGATTTATTGCTTGGACCTCAAAAGATGAAGGGGTCTGACTGTCGCCTTTAATATCCAGAGGGTGCGGAAAATTTTTCCACTGGTGGACCCCTGTGCTGTCCATTTAAAAAAGGGAAAACAACCAAAAATCGTCCATTAATATTTATACTGTTTACGTATCACATATCTGTCCATTGTTTTGAAATGCGATATGATCATAATCTTTCAATATCTCTATTGACTTATAGATATGTGCTTCAATTAACTAAACTGAAGCGACATCTTTGGACAAATTTGTCTGATATTATATAAACATCTATCAAGTATCCCTAAAATGACAATAACTTATTTTACACCAACCAATCCTCACACATTCACGTGAACAGTTCTATGTACGTGCAGCAAGTAAAGTATCGCCCTAGCATTACTAGCATTACCCTCCAGATTATACTGAGTGGAAGAGACCGTATTTCAAATATGAGATTTACAATATCGAAACCAATTGCTTATAACTAAGGGAGAGGAGAAGAGTTAAGAAATATATTTGATATACATCATGTGCCCGTTTCCTGATAACTTAAGTTTTGAGGAACAACGATTACCCTGATAATGTTGGCAACTAAACTTAATGTGAGGGTCAAATGACCAAATTAATCTTCCAATTCATCGCTTGAAGCATCACGGTGGGATGAAGCCATAAGATTGTTAATAGGGGTGAGCAGAGGTCTAGGGTTGACCCTGGACCGGCCTTGGACCGGCCCAACCCTACTGGTCCTGGTCCAATTCCCAAGGGAATTGGGTCGGTCCTTGGTCCTAAAATTTCAAGATCAACACTGTGCGGGTTGGTCCCCGGTCCTAAGAGTTTTGGATCGATCTAACCTTGAACCAACCCTATATATTATATTATATTATTTATAATTCTTTTATATATTCAAACCTAAGTAAAATACATGTTATATTGTATTATATTGAGATTTTCTATTAATAGTACTAATAATAATTTCAATTTAAAAATTTTGTTGAATATTAATTATGTGCCGTTTGTTTTGTTTTTAGGTGTTTAGAAGTTCAAGTGAATTCACAAGATGTGAAGTTATATATTCATGGTTTATATTAATTATTTTGAATTTTTTATGATTTAATTGTATTTTACTAATGAATTTCAACTGCACTTTGCTTTTCAATTTGTATCAAATGGTAGAAGTTTTTGAAGAGTAGAGTAGTATTGCAGTTGCTATGGTGATTTACTAGTCAAGTGGTGTAAAAATCATTTTTTGGTTGAGTTGACTCTATATAATCAAATGCAGGAAAATGCTTTTACATATGGTGTTATGAATATTAAAGATAGATGATTTACAAGAACTTTACATCTTGTCCCATATCTCGATGAGCGGTTAGCAAGTACGAAATTTCTATTATTGTGTCATCTTAAATTTGCTAAATATGTATTGGTATTTATAGTTTAGTTGCACAATGCCGCATCGTCGATGGATGTGTAATTTGAATTTGTAGGTTTCTTTTTTTAGGGAGTATAAAAAATAAGATGAAAAAAATTATCGATCAGTCTTGGGTTGACCTTGGGGTCGGTCCAATCCTTGGTCCCAGGCTCAATAGGGTCGGTCCTCGGTCCTAAAAATTGAGGACCGACATTGTACGGGTTGGTCCTAGGGTTAGGGGGTGGCCCGGACCAATCCGGACCATGCTCACCCCTAATTGTTAACGATCACCCCAATAATAAATACAAAACTTCACCTTTTTTTATGGAAAGAGTTAGCAAAGACAACATGAAGACCAAAGCTTCGCGTTTGTCGATTCCTTTCACCGTGGTTTATGACTTGCTGATTCCATCGGCGTTTACGGTACCATTGGGGTCCATGCTCAATAGTAGCCAGTGGATTATGAAAGACAATAGGCGTGGCTTGATTGTGAAAAATCTAGAAATTACTGTTTGTGGGCATGATTGGTTATTGCAACAATTGACTTATGTGTAACGTGCCCAACGTGACGAAGATGACAACAACGACATCTCATCATCTGAATCATAGCAAGGGACATGATGTCAAGTAGCCCAAACTAATTGGACATTGTCTTGGGTGTAATTTGCTTTCAATCATTATTAGGGCCTTTGTATGTCATTTGTTTTTTAGGCTCCGTTCGTTTCGCGGAAAACATTTTCCAAATTTTCCGGCGTTCGTTTCACGGAAAATGAATTCCTGGGGGAAAATGTTTTCCATGAAAGGAAAAAAAGTCTTTTAAATTAGGGGAAAATGATTTCCACTACTTGATCTCTCTTATCTCACACCTCTACAAATCATCACTTCCTCCTCTCCTTTCTTCTTATTATTTTCTTCTTTTATTCGAATTATTTTTAATTTTTCTTTTTCTTTTTTAATTCGAATTATTTTTAATTTCCTTTTCTTTTTTAATTTCTTTTCTTTTTCTTTTTTTCTTTTTTTTTTTTGTTTCCCATCTTCTTCTTTCTTGGCTAGTCATCGGCCGTCACTAGGTGAACCTCGAGCTCGTCGATCTCAAGCTTGCGCTCGTCGATCTGGCAAGCGCGAGTGTCTCAAGCTTGACGCTCGTGCTCGCCAATTTGAGGAGCGGAAAATACTTTCCTTACCAAATACTGGAAAATATTTTCCGAAATATTTTTAGGTTTTAGCCGAACACCAGAAAATATTGTTATTTTCCTGGAAAATGACTTCTGAGAAAATATTTTCCGGAAATGGCTTATTTTCCACGAAACGAACGGACCCTTAATTTGAAAAAGTAATTGTATTCATTCGGGTTTAATTGAAATAGTGTTTCTTCATTAATTTCTCTCAATTAATTTTTGATTTTTTTAATATTTAAAAAATGATATAGACCAACGGCTTCAACATAAATTTTAAAAAAAAAAACCGCCAATAACTATAGCATTACTATGTAACGTTCATAAATCACAATGTACAATAGTGACTCCTATTATGTATAGGAGTCATAATAGTGAGTTATTGTCTCCGAGGAAAGTAGCTCAATCAACTAATTCATGTTAATGTCCAACTAATCACCGATATACCTTGGCTGATTCAGATGTTTTATTCAAATTGTGATATTATAGTATAGGACAAAATTGATTTGTCGATGAATTTTGGTCACCGGATAAATTACCTTTTGGATGAAAGATATAATTATATTATTATAATTATAGCTTGGCAGATTCAGGTATTATTATCGAGATTGTGACATCAATTATAGTATTGAAAATATTTGATTTGAACATGAATTTTGATCACTTTATCAGGTCTATTACCTTTTCGGTGAAAAATTCATGCATACATATATATTCTTCTCAAAGAAAGACAAATTAGTTGACTATTTTATTAATAGGGCGTCCAGGCCTCTTTGAGCATTCAACGAAGATAAAACAATAATTGATTATATTTTCAATGTTAGTCTTTTACAAACATATAAAAAGCTGTTACCTAAAGCGTGCATAGATGGACCCATAATCAAGTGAACATTAGGTACATGAACATTGAGAAGTGCCATTTAGCATGTAAGTACGAATCTTATTTACTAAGTCACATGGTGTGTAACTGTTGGTAAAGTAAATTAAATCATCCACGTCTTAGGGCACTACCTTATATGTTTCTAATCTAGAAAAAGCATAGGAAATGCCACGTTTCTATTCGCGAAAGAACCCAGCATAGATAGTTGAATACTAGCTATTTTCAGCCACCAACAATAGATGCTTCTGACACTTAAACCATCCACATGAATTGCTGTAACTTTGACTGATGAATGATGAGAGATTAAGGGTGTGCATGACAAAATTTTTGGAACAAAAATTGATTTCTCAATTTTTGTTTCAGAAATTGAGGAGTTAAAAACTTTAGCTTCTAATTTCTTCTTTAAATATATTTTTGGAATAAAAATTTGTTCTAGAAATAGAAAAATCAAATTGCGTTACCACCCGGATTTTTATTCCAAACATGTTCCGAAGAATAGAGAAACAGAAAAATAGAGAAGTAGAAATTTTATCATGCGCACCCTAACGAATTCGATTAGTGCCTTCAATCATATTTCTTTCGCTAAGACTGTGTTTGGGAGGTGAAAAAAATTGGAAAGTGTGTATGGAAAATTGGAGAGAGTATAAAAAAAAAATTTTGATAAGAAAAAAGGGGAAATTTTTATTTCCCTTCCTAAATTTCCACAAATTTGTGAATTGTCCGCACAAGTAAATGTCAAAGCATGAGGCAATAAACATTCGTGTGCTAACACGACATTATTGTTAAGGAATTGCACATCAATTCTAGAAAAATAACGTTCACAAGTAATTCACTAGGCACAATATAATAGTAGAATAATAGAATCAAAAGAGCATGCTAAAAAATTTGTCATCGAAATTTACCTAAATCTGAGCTACATCTCCGCATAGAGGTACTCTGCAAATTCACTAGACTTCTAAAATAATTGGAATACAATGATGATTTTCTCTCAAGATTAGAGTACAAAGAGATTAATAACCCTCACAAAGAAAAACTCACGTTTTTATTTATTTTATTTTTTTTACTCTCTATTTTCTTTTTCAGCATATTGACAACTTACATCTAACAATCGCTAATATAAAGGTATGGCTTTTAACCTAAAAGCAAAATTATTGGGAAAGACGAAAAAGCCCCCTAAAAATTTTGGCTTCCCCCAACAATTATCCGCTCTAGTCGTAGATTACCTCTGCCTGCACAACTTCATGTAACACGCATGCTAATTTAAGTTTATTTAAAATGCATTCACCAGCACAACGACCCATGTTTAGATGATGCAGGCTCATATACCTATTTAATTTTACCCGGAAGTTTCAATTTTTTTTTTTTTTTTGGTCATACCCAAAAGTTTCATTTAGTTGGCAAGAAAGCTTCAATTATTTCTCTAGATTCCTTGCAATCCAATGGGTTTACCAAATACCAAAGTAATCAGAAAATTTTAAAATGTATAGTGAGTGGAGTGAGCGGGAGCGGCAACTAAGTGCTCTTTATGTCTTTCTTTATTAATTTTCCGCTTTTATGAATATTACAAGGCCAAGAATTGACTTTGAACCCCTTGCAATATCCTATCTTAAATACTTTTCCGTCTTAAACACGTGGATCGATGTGTTTCACTACTTCAATTAGAAGCAGATAAAAGGGAAAGAACGTTATATTCTAGAGGAGGAATAATAAATAACGCGTTGAAACTTTAAGCTAGTATTTGCCGTGTGGCCACCAAACGGCGGAAAAAGCTAACTTTTCCTACTAATTATTTTCTGTATTTCTCATGATTTCAGACTACGAGTGCTATAGCAAAACAGTTGTTCAATGCAAAACTTGAAAGCTATGTTAATCAATCCAAAGTGAAAATAACGATATTTGTAAAATCGAAACTATCAATCACATATATTCGGACATATATGCTACACATCTATCTGCTGTTTTGCGAATAGATTAATTGAAATGTTTCAACATTTTAGCTTATCTCCAATGTTTCCCCCACATGACTCATATGGCCTGCATGAAATGCACCAAGTTTATTTGTTAAATTTTTTTTAAAAGATTCATGTGAAAAGCGCTATTGCTTTGCATGCCACCGTCACATGTTATACTAGTTGAACAAATTATGGCACATTTGGTAACATTTCTGTTTAAAAATTGTTCTAAAGAACAGAAATAGAAAAAAGTGTTTATGTTCCGGGAACAATTTTTGAATAAAAAAAAAAACGCGTTTGGTAAACTTGTTCCCGGAATAAAAATAAACAGAAACACGTTTGGTAAATTTGTTTTCTTTTTTTATTTCTTTTAATTTTTTAATATTTTTATTTATTTTTCTTTTTTTCTTCTTTTGGCCGGTCACCGGCCTCGGCCATAGTTGGCGACCGGCTGATGAGGGCCGGTGGCCTTGCCCAGCCACAGTGAGGCTTACCTTGGCTGGGCGAGCTCGAGCTCGCCCAGATCCGACGAGCCCGAGCTCACCCAGCCTTGCCCCACGTTGGCGAGGCTCGGGCTCGCCCAAATCCAGCAAGCCCGAGCTTGCCCAACCACCAACGAGGCTTAGCCTCGCTAGGCCACCGCCAGGCCAGCGAGTCTCGCCGGTGGTTGGGCAAGCTCGGGCTCGCCAAATCTGGGCGAGCCCGAGCTCGTCCAGCCAAGGCGAGGCCAAGCCTCGCCAAGGGCCGGCAACGGTTCGGTGATGTCACTGGCCCTCGATGGCGTCGCCAACCCTCGACGGCCGGTCGCCGGCCATGGCCAAGGCCGGCGACCGGCCAAAGAAAAATGAAAAAGAAAAGAAGAAAAAAAAAAGAGAAGAAAAAGAGAGGAAAAAGAAAATTTGTTCTTAAAATTTTTTCTAAAAACAAGAAACACGTTTTTCTTGTTTCTTGTTTCTGTTCCAAATGTGTTCCTAAGAACAAAAAAATAGATTTAGAACAAAAACGCAAAACAAACGCGTTTCTGTTTTTTTTTTTGTTCTCTAAAACAAAAAACAGAAATTTTGTTCATAAACAGGAACAAATAACATTAACAAACAGGCCTTTACTTTCTAATTAGGAAACGAAGAAACTGAGGTATAATAGATAAAGCGTTGAAATTTGAATCTGGCATCGGCCGCCTCACCGCGAGAAGAACTTTCCGTATGTTTTATTTTCTGAATATTTCATTGCGCAACTGCGGTAGCAACAGAGTTGTTCCATGCAGAATCTGTCTCCAGCCAGCAACGGCATGGAAAGTACAGAGATTAGAAAAATGAGGAAAAAAAATAGAAATTGGAAACTACTAAACAGGACTCCTAATATATTTTCAATTTCAGGTAGATCGACGGAGTGACCTCGTCTCGTTGGTACGAGTTTGGAACTCCCCATGGACCAAATTATCCGGCACTCATAGTGTAAGTTGGTTTCCATTCAATCTGAAGCATAAAGAAGTTAATGTAGTGGTAAGAACTAAGAAGTCAGATATAAAAATTTTGGTTGGGGGAGGTGTAAGTTTTCCACTGGCCATGAGTCTAGTAAGCTTGTCACGTGAAGATTCTTAGCTAAATCCGGTGTTAAAATTCAAAAAAGTAATGAAAAAATGAGTATTAATAATAATTCCAAAAAATAAAAATATGTTATAACTTGATAAATATATTCACTTTCGTTAAGCTAAATAAAATTTTTTAATAAAACACAAAAAATTAAATTCGAGGGGAAAAAGCCTCAATAATAAAATGATCAAATGACAAAAATTGATTACTCATTATGATATTTAAAGGGTTAGTTAATTCAAGAAATAATCAATTAATAAAAATTTATGAGAAAATTATAAAAGGAAATGACGTCCTCAACTCATGAAAGAAAATGATTAACCGAAATCTCAGTTGATATTTCTAAATATATTATAATTATAAATATTTTTACATTAATTAACCTTTTAAAAATACATAGTGAGTATCCAATTTTTGTAATTTGAACCTTTTGTTGTTGAGACCTTTTTTTTTTTTATCTATTTTACTTAGCCGTTTTTTTCTTTGTTGGAATATCTTATGAATTTTATTAGTGTACAATCAAATGTTAACAACTTTTCTTTATTAACATTATGATTGGTATTTCCATTTTCTTAATTTTTTTTTTCGCAATTCATCATTTGTTTCACTTTCGTGGAAATCATGGGTAAAGAGAGACTTTCTTTTTCAAAATGAGGTGAAATATATTTTTACCGCTTAAAAATCTTGTGCATTGCAAATGCTAATGGAGAATAAAACATAGGGATAACAACCGTAACAAAAATAAAGTTTAGAGGGTAACGTGTTGAAAGTTTAAGGGAAAAACATATACTACCACTAAAATTTTGGGGGAAATTTGTGTAATTCCACCTGAATTTTATAGTGGAACACGCATG
Organism: Eucalyptus polyanthemos subsp. polyanthemos; assembly: GCA_017140185.1. NCBI lineage: Eukaryota > Viridiplantae > Streptophyta > Magnoliopsida > Myrtales > Myrtaceae > Eucalyptus > Eucalyptus polyanthemos. The sequence goes on along the minus strand of CM029465.1, from coordinate 15,273,662 downwards.
ACAACATAGAAATAACAAGGAACTTCGATTTTCCACTAAAACAAAAGGTCATTTTACTAAATGATATATAATTCGATACCTATTTAAAATTACTGGATCAATTATTACCAAAAGAAATTTACTAGGGCAAATATTATTTTCCACATAACAAAATGTTATGATGAATTATTTTTTAATTAGCATAAAGATTATATCATCACCAATTTTCTATTGGTTAAAGCAAAACGAAGGTAATAAATAACAAACCACCTTAAAAAATATAGTTACCCGACGGATTCCAAACGACAATAAAAAAAATCATGTATGAAAGAATATTAACATGTGTAAGAAATTTTGGGTATATTTTATTCTTTATTAGAGATAATTTTGGATTAAATTTTTTAAAAATATGTCTATTTTAGATTAAATAATCATAAATTTCCTAATTTTTTGTGAACTTTTTGAAATCAATAGCTTAAATAGACAAATTTATTCACATTTCATTTAATGGTTAGAGGTGAATTGAAAGTCAAGTGTGTTTGTTTCGCGGAATAGATTTTCAGGGAAAATATTTTCCTCATTTTCCGGCGTTTGGATCGCTCAAGAAAATGAGTCAACGGAAAATGTTTTCCTAGCAAAGCTTAAATTCGGGAAAATGATTTCCCCTTTGAAAGGACCGGAAAACGTTTTCGAATCTACCAAAGCTTAGATTTGATGCTTGGTTTACAAACAATTATTCTTATAAAAATATATTTAAAAAAATTGAATTTGAAATTTTAATTTTTTAAAAAATTAAAATTTGGAAAACATTTTTAAAAAAAAAATCGAATTTGCTTCTTTTTCTTTTCTTCCTTTTTTCTTTTTGCTTCTTCTTCACCCGTCATTGGCCACAAGGACGGCTAGTGAGCTCGATCTCACCAGATTAAGTGATCTCATGGCCTTCGACAACAAGGCTTGAGCTTGCCCGAGGCCGATGAGCCTCGAGCCTCGCTAAATCGGGTGAGCTCGTGGCCTCCAATGATGAGGCTCAAGGCTTGTCGAATTGGGCAAGTTCACAGCCTCTAGCGGCCAGTTGGCAAGCTCACCACCTCTGGCAACAGATGGAGCTCACCCCTTATATGCCAACTAGGAATGAATTGCCAGAGGAAGCAGAAGGGATGGCGTGAGGAAGCTAAGGAGAGAAGGACAAGAAGAAGGAAAAAGAGAAAAAGAAAAAGAAAATAAGGAAATAAAAAGAAAGAAAATAAAAGTAAATAAAAAAACAACAATATTAAAAATTTGAAGTTTTTAAATTAAAAATTTATTTTTTCCTGTGATGAAGTGTGAAATTATTTTTTAATGGGATCCAAATAGCAGAAAACATTTTTAATTATACATTACCAAACAAAGGAAAACAAGCCGTATTCTTAGAAAATGTTTTCTCGGAAAGTATTTTCCTTTATTATTGAGTTTTCCATGAAACAAATGCACCCTAAGTAGTGATAATTTGAAGGATTCCCCGATAGAAAAATAATGATGTCTCCAACTTTATATGTAGTGTATGGAAGTATCAATGTAATTTCAAAGTCATTTGGTCTAAATGATACTTGAAGAACGTAAGTCAAGTGACAAAATGGGCAGACCTAGAATGTAAAAGATTATAACATGAGTGATTAACAAATTTGGATTCCTATATATCCACTTGTGGGGTACTTCGTTGTAATCGATTTGTATAAATATCATTATTTACATCAAAAAATAAAGAATAGAAGGAAAATTCATCCGGGGTTATTGTCTCTCCAATAATTTAAAGTGATTAGAGATGCAAAAAAATCTGTTTATGTAATAAAAAGCTAAATTATAGATTGCTTTAATTTTAGTTTTAATAAAATAGTTGAGTTAGTAACCACTCAGGTGTTATTGCATACGAAAAATTCCCATTTATCTACTACATTCACCTGTTTGTTTTTGTTAGAATTTTGCAATATACCACAAATAGTTATAACGTAATTATACAAGAGTATTTTACTTTTGCGCCAACTGCGACACAGTTCTCTAATCAAATCATTTTCATACTTGTCCAAAAAAAAAAAAAATCAAATCATTTTCATACAACATATAAGAGTGTATCTTGTACTTTTTTTCCCATAAAAAAAAATATAATCATTCCACTGAGTTTTTTTCTTAATATTTGATGTGGTGTACATTGAATGTTCTTCCAGCTAGAAATAGATAACCACGGGAATCCCTTTTTTTATATGTTAATTTATTGTCTTAATAATTCAAAAAACTCGACGAAGATGTTAAGTTTTGAGGAAAACAAACCCTTTAAGGAGAAACAAATTAGATATATAAATACCAAGCATTAATCAAGGTGCGTGTGAGGCTTAAACATATGAGCTATATGGGATCATGTGGGCCTACTGAAACCCAGCAAATAAATAAGTTCAGCACACGGCAAATACAAAATAATTGTATTTAAAGTTATTGGATAAATAAGTTCAGCACACGGCAAATATTCCTAAGTTGCACAGCACTGCGAATTAGCACTTACCCACCACATATTTGGCAGTTAGACAAATGTTTGCCTAATTCGCATCTCTCCTATCTTCGCACCGACTATGAACTTGAGTTTGTGAATCTCCACTTGATTCGACAAGCGTGCACCGAGACTTTTTGCTTTATTATAATCCCTTGTTCTTCAAGAATTGCCCGTTGCAAAGATGTTCAAAGGCCAATGTTGAGGATGCATGATAGCCCCATCCTATCTAGATCAATATTGTCCACATCATTTTCGCCTTTTGTTTACATGTAAAGTTTATAAACCTTGTAGTTTTTTCCCTTCCCATTTCGAAGGTATTATTTACCTTTCTATGTTTGCCACGTGGGCTGAATATGTCTTTTTAATTATCGCCTCTTTCCCCTTTTTTTATTTTATTTTCAACTCGAGATGACAAATTTCTTCTCTAAAGTTGTGCTTCATTTTCTTTATCTTGGGTTCTTTTAATAATCTTTTATGTCCCTTTAAATTAAACATGAAAAAAGAGCTAGAGTAAACACATTATGAACATAAAAAGAGGAAAAGAAATGAAAAAAGGAAGAAAAATTACAATATATTCTAATCCGCATAACTTTAGTACATGTCTCTTTGTGACCAGCCCAAAGCATACTTGGAGATGACTCCAAATAAGTGTCGTCATCTTGTCATCTTCTTCTTCCCAAAAGAAAAAGAGAGAGAATGGTACAGTTATCATTTGAAAGCTGTCATGTAATCGAATTACGTGATAGGGCAGATCGCTAACTATATTTCAAATCTCAAATGATAATGAGTGAATAAGGAATGGCATCTTTAAATAAGCGGTCAAGGATCAACCTATTTGATCAGAATATATTAAATAACAAGATTGGGTTTCAAAGATAAAGTTTGTAAAACATGGAAACAATTAGAAAGAGGATCAAATGTTAATATTAGGATGTAGCTGTGCGCATAATTATGGTTTTGAGCTTAGAATAAGGACAATCAAAGGGAAGGGGCCATGAACGTGTGGAGGGAGTTGTATTGGGGTGTCGTCGGTGCAGAGAGAAGATTTGATTCTTTTTCCTCAAACTGTCTAATAGCTGTAATGAACTCCCTGTGATTGCTTTCCATGTAAGTAAGGAGGACTGGATGAGAAGTCCATGAAAGTGCTTCTCCTCGGAATTGCTGACGACTGAATAAGCATAAGTTCCTCGAAACAGGTCTCTTCCAAGTAAAGATCGATCTATGATCCAGAACCGCTCACATATTTCATCTGCTAACCGTTTCCGATCCTTCACAGCCTAAAATAATGTGCTTTTGAGAGTATTATTTTGTTCTTCAAGAATCTCTAATTGTTCATCCAACACTTTGATATCGGTGACATGAACTGCCCGATTTTTCCAATGTAGCTCAGTACATGAGCCACTTCTTTGAGGACTCAATGAACTCCTTCCTGCCTCGTTAAAATAACCTTTTCTCCCTCATTCCATCTTCTTCAAAATTGTTTCACATATAATCCCATTGACCGAGGAAACCAAAGCAACTGTACAAAATCAGCGCAAGACCTACTCGGTTCCGAGAGGACTCACCTCAGTGATGTCCGGCTTATAGGACGTCCAGAAGAGCCCTTTTGTCGTTCTGTATTGTGATCTCTTGTCGTTGAAGCTGTGGTGAGGGAAGGAAGAAATTAGTGGCTAGGATAACATTGCACTGAGTGTAGCAACATGAATCAAGCAATCTTCTCTTGCATAAGCTTAACTTTCCTTTGAAGATATTGTAGCCTAGAAATGTGCTTTGCAGAAGGCGTCACGACAAACAAACAAATAACAAATCTTCAGTTCATATTTGGATAATGATGTCCACCATTTGGCTCTACTTATGCAACGATTAGCAGGATGTGTGAGCGACACTGCTCTGTCGGAGGTGAAGAATATAGAAGCGTAGGATAATAAGAAGAAACTGACATTCTTTTCTGTTATTAGGAAAGACAAGAGAGGGTTAAAAAAGTATGAAAATTATGTGAAATTATATTTTCGACTTTTTAGGTTCAATCTTGGTAAATCGAGTATCGTCACAAGTTTATCTAATTAGTCATCAAAATATATTTTATAAAAGAAACTTTGTATGAGTTAACTTTTTCAAGTATATGTTAAAAAAGTTTTAAAAATACTTCACGTGTAACTATGTCAGAAAAATATTCTTGTAATTTTCAAAAAGAGACAAGGACTGTGTATTAGTTTAACTTATCAATGAAAAAATAAATAAATGAACCAAATTTCAGATATCTCAGCCAGCAAAATGAAAGAATCCATTCGGAATAACACCTTAGCTCATCAGTGAATAGATCATAAAGATAGCACCAATCAGAACAGAAATAAATTATCGAATGCTCCCGAATTATGAACGTATTACCTTATTACAAGCCAAACCACGCAGACGAGAGACATGGAACTTGGCATCAACACACCAGCTTTCCTGTGAAACGTGTCAAAATATGCCACCATCAATGTGGCACTTCGTTCTCCTGACCAAACAAAAAAAACTTGTAAATACTTCATGTATCAAATTATCTAACTGGATCTCAGAGGGGAAACAAAAACTCCGACTGTACATGGGCTATGAAATGCCATGTCAACTATAGACAGAACCCTTTAAATCTACAAAGGCTTTTGCACAGGTAGGTTGTCTGAATATCTATCGAGGAAAGTACAGTTTTCAAGCTTACGAACAAGGAATACATCACAAAAACGAAAAAAATATCATGAGAGATAACCCAAAATCATTTGCCTTGGAGAAGCAGTAGCGTCAACTTGCGGGTTTAGGGTGCTTTTCCTTTTCTGAGTATCCGAGCTTGTCCTTTCTTCGGGAACACAGCAAGTCTGCTTCTTTCTAGTGTAGTGACACCATGGCTTGGGCTTCTGTTACAATAACTGCATCGTCATAAGGTCTAAGTCAATGTGAAGAGAAACAAAATGAACTCCTCTTTTCCGCAGGTGGAGTCGCGAAGGATCAACAAAACAAAAGGAAGAATTAGAGAGAGGAGGAGGAGAAGAAGAAGAAGAAGAAGACTTACTTTGGTTTCATGGTCCTCGGTAAGTACTCGTAGCCATTATTTACCTAATCGAAGGGATTTTCATAGTTAACCTATAAATTCGAATTTGTTCAAATTTTCATACTCGGTTTTTGTATTGTGCTTTCATTTGTATGCCAGAACTTTAGGATGTCGTTGAGCTCCATAACCTTATGAAAGTCAATTTAGGGTAACGATTTGGTCAGGGTAACTTTTAAAGTTTCGCGCATGCTACTAAGAACAGTTTCGAGTTATTGTAGTTCAAATGTACCATCGTCTCATTCTACAAGCAAAACGTATCTTTCACGCAATATCATATGTTGCGATGCAGAATCCCAAGCTAATAATGCGCCACTTTTATGCAGTGAAGGCAACAGCCAGTTCCTTTAATTAAGTGCGCAATGCACGTATACATTGGTAGGAACCACTAGGGGGATTCACGTGATCCCACGACCCCATGGGGTCAAAACGATAGGACGTGGTTTGTCTCCTGTGGAAGGGATGATGTTAATTACGCACCTAACTCAACTTTGGAAAGAGGGAAAAGAGAGGGGAATCCAATCTCACCTGGATATAAATAAATTAGGTTAATATAATGAAATGTCTCAAATTATTATATTTATGACAATTTTATCCGAACTGATATGCATGTGACAAATTTACCCTAAACTAACCCTAAATTAATATATTTGTGAATTACCCTCTATTAAATTGGATCAATACTATGAAAAACTACAAGTTGTCATATGTAACAAACGCAAAGTAAAACCCTAAACAGGTACACACCATCAATCGTCACATGTCGTTCAACTCAGTAATTTCACAGTAAAATTTTAATAGAAACTAAGGGAGGTAAATTTGTTATAGATTTACCAGTTTAAAGTTTTTTGTAGTCAAAAAATTAATTTAGAATAAAATTATAACAGTCATATGAATTTTGGGTATCTCATTGTATTAACCCAATCAGGTATATCATGTTTTTGAACACTCGCATAGTTCCCGTTAATGGTAACTATGCCAGTGTTCAGCTTTAGTGAAACTTATATATCTTTCACGCAATATCATCTCTTGCAATGTACCAAGGTAAAGGATTCGCCATTTTTCTGTGCATCGTCATGGATGCATTGGTGGAAACCTCTAAAGGGAGTCTCATGATTCCATGACAGCACGGGTCAAAACGATGGGGACGCGGATGAGAGAGATTGGGGATTAAAGTTGGGTGGACGACGGTGATTTCTTCTGAAAGTTGAAAATCCCCCTGACAGGAGCTAGAGATTAACATCCAAATGGTGCGAGGATAAGCGATTTGGGACCCTTTTTCTTTACGCAAAATGTAGGTTCCCAAGTTCCGTTTAACAGTTTCGACCAAAAAAAAAAGTTCCGTTTAACAGGCCACAACCCTTTTTCTTAAAGACATTTTTCTTTTTAGCTAACTTTCAAGCTGTCGCTCAGAAAACTTCCACGCTGTCGCTCTCGGCTTTTATATGAATCCGACGAAAAGAGGGAATTCCATTCTTACTTTTCGTTGTTCGTTGACTGATTCGATCAATCGCTCTTGGGTGGATGTGGGTGGCTGTTCTTAAGTAAAACTCCACTACTGAAAAATTGAGATCGTCATCTAAACCTAATGTGCTTGATCATGGATACATCAAAATTGTTCAATACATCTCTACAAGCTAAATTAATCCAACGAGAGAATTAAATAAATATCTTTGTAGCAGATAATACCAAAGGAAATTTCCAAATCAAGCTAAAATGTGATTCATAATCAAAGTTGAATGCTCAAAAGATAATTGCTTGTGACCCCTTTGAGTTTTGACACCATCGCACAATAATCCTTTATTAAAACGCTATGAAAAAAAAAAAACCCGCTTAAAAAAGTTTAGGAGACACTTGGTAACTTCTCAAAGTTCAGGAGCAGTTGCAGAGACCGTGCCAAAGTTTAGGAGGATTTTGAGTAATTACCTCAATTTATGTATATGTAGGGCTTTTTAACCTGAATATTAACACGACAACTTTTTTTTTCCTCTTGAGTCCATATAATAACATCGTCCCTTTTTTGTTAATGTTAGTGGAACAAAAATAGAATTTAGCTTGTTTCTTTCTAATAGTAAAATCAAGCACTAGAATCATAAAAATTCATTCGTTATAGTTTATCGTCAAGACCAATAATATCTTTGGCTCATGTAGTACCATGAAATCACATCACCGATGCTCGATGGACCCCAGAGATCTCTCCACAATTTAAGCTCATCTTGATCCACTCAAAAGGAGGAAATTCCATGGGAACACAAAACCTTCAGCAGCAACAGCAACAACAACAACAAGCTAGTTGGGATGCGAATCAGGCAGTTACATCACCGTGTAATTGTAAGTTGGAACTTGTCATTACCATTGGCAAATTATGTCATAACTTGGAAAAGAAAGAAACATACTTCGAGCTGGTTTACACGAAGAGAAAATTAGATGGGGGGTTCGATGCAGTATATTTGAAATTAACAAGGCTTAAATATTTTGAACTTGGTACGGGAAATGACGCGTGCGCTAACTACAGCAAATTGATGTCCACCTCTTATTGCCCCATACACCAAACATATCTGCAGAGTTGGCACTGAAGTTACGCGGACCCGACCGCAATGACTTGACTAATGTTTTAGATCAGCGGGGCTTTGAAAAAGATCCGACCAAAATGAAGGTCCCTCGCAATGCGTGGCATGTCGAGTCAAGTCGTTCGTGTTTGTGATTTCAATTGACTTGGAACGAATGAGGTAGGGGGTTGGATTCGGACCCTTCTCGTTGATCGTGGATATATGAACTATTTAATTGGATGTAAATTTACTTCTTACATTATTGCGACAATATTGGATGAACTAAACTTTGAGCGGCTAAGCTGAAGTCAAAACCCAAATAAGTTTTCAAATGAGAATCAGCATAGGTCTATAACAATAGATGAAATTGAAATCAAATCAACTAACAACTCCAAACTAGTTCAATAACGGAACTAAAAAAAAACTTAAGCTAAAATCTAGACTAAAGTTAAACTTCATAAGAGAAATCAAAAGTATGCCGTCCGTAAATATGATATAAATTAAGTAATCATATGATGCTCTATCTCTTAGTTCTCATCTCATAATTAGTGTGTCCTTTGCGGATGAATATAATTATTATGTATAGGAAAGCATGAAATTATTGTGGGAGGCCGATGACTACGGAGAATGTTTGGAAAGCGACGTTAATTGCTTACGTTGGCGAGGAAGCATGCTTTAGTTGGTGCGGAAGCATCTTGGAAGCATCTCTAGCAGGTTTTCCTCTTTTTTCTTGTTCTTTTTTTTTTCCACATTATTATTTCCTTCTCCCCAAGAACACACTTACAGTGAGTCAAGATCAATACCCACAAGATAAGAAAGAAATCGCACGGTCAGCATTGCAATCCACCTTGTGCGGCCAATTAATCGCACGGTCAGCATTGCACCTGGCCTTCGTGGCCCCCATTTAATCGAGCATTGCAAGCTAAATGGTAGTGATACAAAAGATTCTTTGAGAGAAAAATAGAGATGCCTCTTACATTATCCGTAATATATAGAAGTATCGATGTAATTTTAAAGTCATTTGGCTTGAATGATACATGAAGAACATAAGCCAAACGACAAAACGAGAAGACCTAGAATGTTAAAGATTATAACATGAGTGATTTGACAGAGTTGGATTCCTATATATCCTCTTCATTATACAATATATAAAAGATCATACAATATATATATATATATATATATATATATATATATATGTATGTATATATGTGTATGTATATGTATATAAGATCGATTTGTATAGATATCACTATTTACATCAAAAAATAAAGAATGGAAGGAAAATTTATCTGGGGCTTTTTTCTCCCCAAAAATTTCAAATAAGTTCTCTGTTTATGTAATAAAAAGCTAAATGATAGATTGTTTTAATTTTAGTTTTGATAAAAGTAATTGAATTAGTAACCAAAAGGTGTTATTTCAAACCAAAAATACCCATTTATCTTCTACATTCATCTAATTTGTTTTTGTTAGAAATTTGCAATGTACCACAAATAGTTCTAACGTAATTATACAAGAGTATATTACTTTTGCGCCAACTGCAACACAAATCTCTAGTTAAATCATTTTCCTACAACATATAAAAGTGGATCCTGTACTTTTTCCCATAAAAAAAAATAATCATTCCACTGATCAATTTGGCGTCGTGTTAATTCAAAGTTCTTCCAGCTAGAAATAGATAACCATGGGAATTCCCTTTTTGCATGTTAATTTATTGTCGTAATAATTAAAAAAACTCGACGAAGATGTTAAGATTTGAGGAAAACAAACCCTTTCAGGAGAAGCAAAATTAGATATATAAATACCAAGCATTAATCAAGGCGCCTGTGAGGGTAAAACATGTGAGCTATATGGGATCATGTGGGCCTACTGAAATCCAACAAATAAATAAGTTTTGCACACGGCTAATACAAAATAATGGTATTTAAAGTCATTGGGTATTATAAAGTAAACTATCTCGCTATGCCAGAATGGCGGTTACTAATTTTTGCACACTTCCACGGGTTTTGTTGCTAATACCTTTTTTGAATGGAACCGAAAATTCTAATATAATATAGTATTTCTACAGCACATGAAATTAAAACTGTAAATGTCAATTGAAATATTCCTAAGTTGCACAGCATTTCGCCTTAGCACTTACCCACCACACATTCGGCAATTGGACGAATATTTCCTTAATTCGAATCTCTCCTATCTTTTATGTAGCACAGACACTTTCCGGAAGCTTTCGTGTCGTGTCTGACACTCCGACAAGTGTCCAACACACTTCGACACGTCCCGACACGCTCTGACACGCGGTCAATGAGTGTCGAAAAATCCGACATGTGGTCAACTCTCTCCAACATGCTCCGACAGAGAGTCCAGAATTTCGACACGCGATTCCGACATTTTTAAAAGTTTCTAATACTTGATAGGTCAAAATATAAATATACACAAAAGAAGTAATAAAAGAAGTAATAAAATTGCTATAAATATACACGCATCGGGGTCAATTTTTTTATTTTCAGTTTTTTTTAGAATTGTTTTATTTTTTTTAAAAAGTCTTTTACTATGAAAAAAGTAATAAAAAATACTATATATGATAAATAAATAAATTTAAAAATATCATTTCAGCATTTTTCTTTAAACAATGTTTTATTCCTTTAAGTTTTGTGTATTATTGTAACAAATTAAAATAATGAATGATATTATTTAATATTTTTCGTGTAAATTAATTCTAGGCTATTTTTATTATTATTAAAAATGCATTTAATATATAACGTGTCGGAACGTGTCGAAATTCTCTATTTTTAATAAATGATATGTTGGTGTGTCGTGTCTTGTCGTGTCGTGTGTCACATGTCCGTGTCAGTGCTACATAGCCTATCTTCGCACCGATCATGAGCTTGAGTTTGTAAATCTCCACTTGATTCGACAAATGGGCACCGAGACATTTCAAGCTTATCATTTTTTTGCTTTATTATAACCCCTTGTTCCTCAAAAATTGCCCGTTGCAATTATGTTCAAAGGCCAATGTTGAAGATGCATGATAGCTCCATCCTAACTAGATCAACATTATCCACATTATTTTCGCCTTGTATTTAATATAAAGTTTATAAACCTTGAAGCTTTTTCCCTTCTCTTTTTCCCCATGTTGAAGATATTATTTACCTCTCTTTCTATTTTTGCCTCGTGGGCTAAATATGTCTTTCTAATTATCGCCTCTTTTCCCCTTTTTTCTATTTTCAACTGGAGATGACAAATTTCTTCTCTAATGTTGTGCTTCATTTTCTTTATCGTGTTCGTTTGGTAATCTTTTATGTCCTTTTTATCATGAAAAAAGAGCTAGGGTAAATCCATTATGACCATAAAAAGAGGAAAAGAAAAGAATAAGGAAAGTAACTGCTGTATATTCGAGTATGCGTGAGTAACATAGGGTAATGATTCGCATAACTTTTAGTGCATGTCTCTTGTGATTGGCCCAAAGCATACTTGCAGATGAATCCAAATAATTGTAATCATCTTGTCATCTTCTTCTTGCCCAAAGAAAAAGAGAGAGAGAGAGAGAGAGAGAAAGTTCTACACCTATTCAAAGTATGGTCATCATTCGAAAGCTGTCATATAATCAAATTAAGCGATAGTGCGGATCGCTAACTATAATTCAAATCTTTAATGATAATGAGTGAATAAAGCATGACATATCTAAATAAGCACTTCGAGGATCACCCAATTTGATCGGGATACACTCAATGACAAGATTGGGTTTCAAAGATAGAGTTTGTAAAACATAGAAACAATTAGAAAGGGGATCGAATGTTAGTATTAGGATGTAGCTGTGCGCATTATTATTGTTTTGAGCTTAGAATAAAGACAATCAAAGGGAAAGGGACATGAATGTGTGAAGGAAGTTGTATTGGGGTGTCGTTGGGACATAGAGAAGATTTGATTCTTTTTATTCAAACTGTCTAATCTCTCGTGTGGAGACAAAAATGTCCCATTCGAAGACCGAAACTTGAACCTGCCAGGTCCTGCTTTGTTTTGGTTTCCTTTTGAGAGAGACCACGAGATTAGCATTCTAGTGTTAGAAGTCTTTTCTTTGGTTACATAGACTTTACTCTTTATGGACACATAAGTTCTAAACAAAGTTACCTTTTCATATGTTGACAGTACGTCCGTCGGTGCTTTTAAAAATTGAACCATCCACAAAAGTTGCTTGTATCCTCGCTTGTTGATGGAGCAAATATGTGGTGCCCTGAAGGCTTGTGGCATTCAATCTGGGCTATCTTCCTGGAGATGGTAAAGCAATAACCATTAGATCAGAAACAATACTACTAGCGTTGGAAGCCGCAAAGAGAATTATAGTACCTGGTGGGCTAATCAGCACTGCGGTCTATGTGGTACATCCTTATGGAAGGCAATAATACTTTTTTGTGCCCATTATGGTCAAGACCGTGCCTTCTATTAGCTACTGCTTATAGTTCGCATTTTATGGAATTAAAAGAGGAGTATAATACATTATGGCTAATCCAAACATGATAAATTTAATAAATGTGTCAAACTGTATTAACACTAATACGACACTTTTAATAAAGTCAGTCACATGACACAGCTAACACAATGATCAAGTGTGTCACCATATCAAGTGTTGACATAATACAACACATTAAATTATTTACAAATATACATTCCATGCGAATACATGATAAACACATGTATAAATAATTGCCTGTGTTGACATAATTAACACGTTTTGATCATCAAATGGAGAGAACCTACCTTGAATTGAACAAAAACCGAAGAACCGACGGACCTTTGGAGGAAAGTCTCTAGCTCCGATGGGAAATTGACGCTTGGGCGGCGACCTCGACCTTCAAGGGAGCTCAGCCGACGTTGCAAGTCCAACGCAGTGGTCAGGACAGCGGATCCCCATCAGAAATCACAACCGAGGAAGCCGCGGAAGGAACCCAAGAGATAAGAGGAGAGGGAGCGAGAGCTTTTTGAATTTGAAAGAGTTTTCTTTCTTTTTAAGAGAAAAACAAAATATGCCGCAATTTTTCCAAAGACAGAGCTATTATATTCGGCCACTCGAAGAGGAGGGAAGATTTGGGGGGAATTTTGAAATCTCTCCAAAATTTGGACCTTGGATCGTGGGTATTTGATCTTATGGTTGAAATTAAATCCTTAATTGCTAAGTAAGGCTTCTGTTGGCCAATTCTAAATCTCTTGGATCGTTGAAGTGTCACAAGGGGTAGCCTGGATTAAGTAGGAATGAAGGGCTAGGATCATGCGTGGCATGGATTGATAGTCTAATCATAATTCTGGAATTGTGGCACTTTTCCAATTTCTTGAAGGGGAGCCAACTGCTTTGCGGTGAAGTTTCACGCTGATTCAGCCCTAAAAATCGAGTCTTTAGCCCTCCATGCTGTTCTCTCAAGGCTGCTGGAAACAAATGGTCCAGAAGCTTCAGTTTCATCCTCAACTAAAGTACACGAACTCATCCAAGTTGAAACTAACAACTTGTCAGTGGTGGAGTGCATTGCAGGCCAAAAGCCAAGCCCATGGGCTGTTCACGCCATTTTTTAGGAATGCAAAGATTTGCTGGCCAAGCTCACAAATGTTTCTGTGTCTTACGCCCCCAGGGAAGCCAACAAGTCTGCCGATTGGGCCGGAAAAGCCCACCGGGACACTACTCTTCCACTTAGTTGGTTAAGTAATCCCCCCAACCCCCCCCCCCCCCTCCTCGTCCACTATGGTCTTTATTATGTATGGAAGCTAGACTTAGTTGCAATGCCACCATGTTTTAGTAATGAATGCTATTTACCGACCCAAAAAAAAAAGAAGGGGAGCCAACTGCAAATGCGGGCTGAATACCTGGTCAAACCAGGTGGACCCGTGTCTTCGTGCTCACTCAAATTCTCCTGAAAATCTCTCAGGATGCCTAAATTGTATTGAAATTGATTTTTTTAAGCTTAATTTGATTTAAAATGCACAGTTTGACTTTATTATAAAAAGGCAACTCTCGATTTGAGCTTATTCCTAAGGTATGACCGTCTCTTAAAAGTGCCCTCGTTCGAAATTTTGATATAGTCCAAACTGAGATTTTCAATTGTTATTGTCCCAAGTTAAATGTCTAGAAGAAACCACTAAGATTCGCCCCAGTGGCCACCCTTCCAACATGGAAGGGAGAAGTGAAGGGTTCAAATCCCCACCTTCTCAGGGTGGGATGGGGTGGGGACGCGTAAGTTTCAGGGTTTCGATTCCCACGTCTTACAAGAGGCAGTGCAAAAGTCTGAGAGTGAGTGTAGAGTAGGAATAGAGTAGGACTGACAAAAAAAAAAAATGTCTAGAAGAAACTGAATCTAAAAAATGATTCCAAATCAATGAAGTTTTGATTTTTCTATCGTGGGTCAAAGTCTTCGGTTTGACTTAAAAAATCAAACGTTGATCATTTTATGAAAGTTTGAAATTTAAAGCCTAATTCTACATGTTTATAATGGGCAAACACTTATTTATAACTTGTTGTCATGTTTTGACAAATTTTGACTTATAAAGTCACCTAAAAATCAACTTTTGATTTGGAGAAATTGATACCTAATCACTAATAGAATGCAATGCTCCTAATTTCTATATGCAATTGAAATTCTATAGACACTTATTCGACTATTTTTTATTAGGAAACGAGTCATATCACGATCAAGAATCTCGAATCTCGAATCTTCCTTGATGTGTCCGGAAAATGCAGATATCAACGGTAAGAGTCTCCACCTCCATAAACTGTCATTCCCAACCACGAGCAAATCTGCCAGTCTCTCTAAATCGGGGCACGAGCTTAAGGTTGCAAATCTAAGGTCATTGACTCAATCGGCCTTCAGATCGAGGTGGTTGATCTCCGATATGAGATCAACGATCTCGTTCCTTAGAAAAAGGGCTTGGAGGTGTGTGGCAATGGCGATGTGTCATAGCGACCGGGAACCACGTGACTGAAGGGGTTCACCGAAGCTGCATGTTGCACGTGGATTGCAAAGAAAAAGTCTCACGCGTCTTTCACATGGTTCATCTTTTCATTTATCACTATATAATGCGGATGTCAATGCATGTCCTGAACCAATCGCACGCGCAACTAAGTCAAAAATTACCTAAAACTGCACGTGAGACACACAAACTGTTGGAGATTTGTCTGTCAAAATAAACTGAGTGTGTTTTTCTTATCCCACATAAAAAAAAAAAAAAAGTGGGAGAAAGTGGGCTGATTTATAAGTGAAGGATTTCCTTATGTGTCTCAAGGAGTGATCGGGTGGGGCTAGACCACACCATACCCGTAATAATTGCTCGATTTTGTCCTGAACCAATCGCTCGCGCAACTAAGTCAAAAATTACCTAAAACTACACGTAGACACACAAACTCATCGGGCGGGGAACTAGGGTTGTGTTTTGAAAGTAAATTAACCGCTCCATAGTGTTATTTGAAATAATAACTATTCTAATTATTTTTCTTTTTCCTTTTGAGAAAAGAACCACAACTGAAATTTTCTCTTCGTTTCACAGCACATGAAATTAAATCAGCAAACGTCAAGAGAAAACATTTTTAAGTCGCATAGTATATCCTAAGTTGGATAACATTTCGCATTAGCATTTATTGGTCACTTATTTGACTGTTGGGCAAATATCTCCTGATTTGAATCAACCGTATCTTCGCACTGATCATGATCTTGAGTTCGAAGATCTTCGCTTGATTCGACACACGCACTGAGCATTTCCCTTGTAACAGCCCCTTGTTCTTCAAAAAACCTTTAAATCCTCTCTCTGTCAACAACCTAATTCATAAGGCATTGCTCATTCCCCCTTCTCCCTCTCTTAAGTTCGTACAGATCATTGACTTTTTCGCTAGCATACACGTCGTTGTCGAATGAGAGAAAGAGAGAGAGAGAGAGGAGAGAGAGAGAGAGATTGAAGTCGATCACTGTGTCGTCATCTCGTGATCGATACTACTTCGCTCGTCTCCGAAGGAAAGGTACCCAGTACTCTGAATTTTGGGTCAAAGCCGCATGGGGAGCTCTGGAGTGGATGGCAACCTTTGCTTTGTCTTAGATGTTGATCAAGCGGGGAAACGTAGTTGCACATCCGTATAAGCACAATGGACTCAAAAGTGAATAATGGCCTCAACCGGCTTTGGTCCTTCAGAGTGAATAGCAACCTTTGCTTTAACCTTATGAAAGTTGAAGCACCAGTCGGAGGCAGTGGAAAAAATGGTTCCTCATGAGTGTTCATCACTCTATTTCACGAAGAAATTCAGGACTTTTTTCTGAGTTAAGTATTTTTTTGTGGTGCCTATCTAGTTAAATTCATATTCCTTTTACATTCCTTAAAAGGTAGTGTCTAGGTAATTTCATATTTTCTTTATTCAGGGATAATTGTTGGAGTGTCAAAAAAGTTAGGGAGTTGTTGGAATTGTGGTAATTTAGTTTCATAGATCAACTGCGGCTGTACGTGACTATGGAGGATTTTATTGTTCTTGAGTTTTTTTTCTTTATTTTGTTATTTTTGGTTGAATTTTGCATTTAATGTGTTCAAATTGCAAGTGTATACAGTGATATGGAATTAATGATCATTTAGAGTGATTAGTTGAGTCGTGTGCTTTGAAACTTACTGCACCCAAAATATGCGGTTAACTTCCCCATTTGTCGGGTTTCCAAAAGCAAAAGTGGCTCGGAACATACCAAAAGAAATATTTAGTCATAATGTTTCGCAATCAAGTTAATTGCACCAAAATATGTTTTACCTCACCTGAGGCCAAGAGACATAAAAAGATAACAAACGTAGACCAACTTGTGCCGGTGCATGTTTGATGTTTGTGACCATTTGGTTCGTGTAAAAAAAGCGTTATGTAAACAAAGGAGCTTAGAGAACCTCTTGTTGATGATTGTCTTCAAAGGACCCATCTTTTAATCATCGTAATTAACTATAAGCATAAATTCAAATATCTTGATGCTCTACTTTGAATAATTCGTGTGTCTTGACACCCATCAATTAAATATTTTGGTCTTGAGGGGAAGCTTAGTAAGGCAGATTTAAAGCATATTTATGACCAATAATCAACAGTGAGCCATTTGTCTCCGAGTGGGATCGAGCATTCTTCTTGATGGATTAATTGCCTTCGGTAACCACGTCTTATTGTCGTCCAGGGTCACGCCTCGAGCCTCGGACACGTGACAATGCTCTTTCTCCTCAGTCACTTAATTGCAACGTCGCAGGAGGCGTCCCCAACCCTTTCATTTTATCTTTTGATTATAGGCAAATGGAAGCAAATATAACACCACCCAATCATTCAAGAGCAAGGATAGCATAAGACACATATTAGAACACACTTTAATATATATACATTGACTTGACACACTAACTTTCTTACATCAAAAGCTTAGCCATATACACATTTGCGAAGTAGATTCCTTCATACTCATCCAAAAGAAGTTGGGGTTGGCCTAGCATCTCTATACTATAAGGGTGACCTCAAAAAGTGTTGTATCATTTACACGTCTAGTACCCTATCGACTCAAGGCACTATGGCTCTAGCTCGAGGTCGGGTTCCTAATCCAAGTCAAAGTCCTAGTCCATGTCGATGACGGCACCATCAAGGACGTTCAAGTCCATGGGGTCCCAACTGGCATTCCCGGGTCCCGACCTAGAGGCCCATCAAAACCTCGAAGATGGTCAAATAGATCCTCCCCAACCCATACATACCAAGCCATGAACCTATGGGGCACTAGGTTTATCAACCTTTCATCCGCCCATATGGTGGTTACATACTTCTCATAACGAGTGTGAGTCCCCTCAATGGGATATGAGGTCATCTTTGTATTGTAGTCCACAAACACTCCAAACCATATATGGTGGAAAGGTTCAAGCATGCTTAGGGCCCGAAACATTAAACAACAACAATGAGATATACTTAGTAAGTACACTCCTAATCCTTGCGTAGGAAGGCACTTCGTCTCAAAGTTGCCCTAAACATGCGACTTATCTATCAATGGTAGATCAATAGCAAAGCATTTGCTTTGCATTATCTACAAGCAAGAAATGGGCAACTCAACATACGACACCCTACCAACATGTCCAAATATTGCACAATTAATCGCTACGTGAGTACGCCATTCCGACAAATATACGACGATCACAATTTAATAATCCATACATGAATATTAATACTTACATGCACAATGCATCACACGAGTCCAAATTATTACGACCACTATCGACACTCACGCCGATGGTCTTCCAACTTAACCGAGCATCGTCTCACTCTATCGAGCACGGCAACGTCTCGGCCTCGCTTGAAGATGACATTCCAATTAAGGTGTTTCGTTCTGAAATCCATCCATGAACGACATTTCGTTAACGTGAGAGCATCCAAAATCCATCGTCCCCCATAATAACAGGACTACGGAACCATGATGTGACCACACTAGCACATCACTCCTCAAGCCAATTTTACCTTTCTCATTAGCCAATTCAAGAGTGTTTAGTGCTCATACATCATACATTACAATATTCACACACAAAGATATCATGAAATAATGACATGTGATCACCCCTCGATTAACCATTCACCAAAGCATTCATGCTTCAACCTTATGATATATATCATCACACCATGCTTTCATTTAACAAATTAGCAACTCACTTTTCAAAATAACCTCTTACAAGCACTCATCATTTATAAAAATAGAGTGCCGAGAACACTTATCATTTTCAAAATGAGGATTTCATAAGCACACATTATCTTTAAAAGTAGAATTTAGTAAGCACTTACCACTTTAAAAATTACAATATAATATACATTTATCACAATCATGATAATTTATCACATCCTATTATCACTTATTGCAATAGCTTATTGCATCCAATCATCACTTATCATGATAGCTTATCACCTCTAATTATCACTTATCATGATAATTTATCACCTCTACTTATTGCTTATCATGATAGTTTATCACCTTAATCCACTTATCACATAATCTATCATTAACCTTATTCTAATCATAATCATAAACCTAAGCATAACTACCACCCTAAACAAGGGTTAGGAAGTTACTCACGATCGAATCTAGCTTCAGCGAGAAATAGCGACAACGGCAAGGGCTCACAGCGAGGATGGCTTGGCACAACGTGAGGTGAGGCAGCTCATTGATGAGCTGGACAGCGAATGACAAACGACAATGAGGCATCGTTGGACAGCAGCTCACGACGAGACTAGCACAGCAAGGGGACAGCGGTGGTTCGGTGAGGCAGTGAGGACGAGCATGAGGACAGCTGTTCGATAGCGAGATCTCATGGCAAGGGTGGTGTGAGGGCGGTGAGGGCGCGACTCATAGCCAGAGCGGCGAACGGTGGAAGGTAGCTCAGTGTGAGGCATGGTGAATGGCGATGGCAAAGGGTGGTGGTGCCAGACGATGGTGAGAACCAAGAGGGAGAGAGAGAGAGAGAGAGAGAGAGAGAGAGACGTACATGAGAATGAGAGAGCAAAAGTGAGCCAAGAGAGAGAGAGAGAGACGTACATGAGAATGAGAGAGCAAAAGTGAGCCGAGAGAGAGAGATGTACATGAGAATGAGAGAGCGAAAGTGAGCCGAGAGATAGAGATTGGGAAGGGGGTGTGTTTGGCCAAGGTGAGAGGGGGAGAGAGAGAGAAAATGAGAGAGATAAGAGAGATGAGAGAGGGATTTAACATGCATTAATGAAGCAAGTGCACATTTCCCTAATCCCCTCATGTCCAAGCCTTTTGCATAGCTAATATGGCTTCATGAAGGTATACAATCCAAGGAAACCAATGCCAATATTTTGCACGTACAAGAATAGACTAAGTTGACTAGGTAGGCTTAGCTAGGTAGACTTCTCCTCTCTCCTTCATGCTTGGGCACCACTTCATTTCCCTTATGCCTACCATTTTTGTCTCATTAGCTATAGGCTTCTAGAAGGGGCAAAATGGGGATTACACTAAACCATAATCCAATTTCACTATTCATTCACATGGACATATTAATGTGCAAGCTTACAAAATGCTAAGGTGGGCTTGAATGGCCTAATGGGCCTCCTTGGGCCAACCAAAGTGGACGTGTGGCCCAATGGGCTCATCTGTGAGCTTGAACCCTCGTGGCTCCTCGTTCATAGCCTGTTTCCACTTTTCTAAAAATTTGCGATCCACAAATAAAAAATTGAGTTTTCACCTTAAAGTAGCCATTCATAGGTTTTCAGCAATTCGTCAATTTCCATTGTAACTCTATAGATTGGGATTAGATTGAAGATGTCCCATATTTCAAAATTTTGTAGTACTCAAACTGAATTCCAACAAACGATACAAGTTTCTATACAATCTCTCCATTGCAACTAGGGTCGACAAAATGGGTTCCAAACTCATTCTATGACTTAGATTTAATGGGTCCAATTCAATATTAATAACTCTTTTTCTTTTCTTTTTTTTGTAATGGACTTAAATGGGTTGAGAAAAACTAAAGCCCAAAAAACAAGTAAATTAAGTGACTTATACTTTAACCCATTACAACACCCGAAACCATCGCAGGCTTCGCTTCCTTTGGCTTCACTTCATCTCTATTTTCTTCTTCTTCATCAAGAGTGGTGAGAACGAAGAGGATGAGTCAGTTTTGTGAACCATGACTTCAACCAATGACTTCACTTCTCTCTTTGTTTTGTCCGAAAGCTTCACGGCGTGAACCTTAGGCTCCATTCGTTTCGCAGAAAATAATTTCGGGAAAACGTTTTCTAAATTTTCCAACATTCGTTTCACAGAAAATAAATTCCCTAGGGAAAATGTTTTCCATAAAAGAAAAAAAAAGTCTTATAAATTAGGGAATTTTTTTTTTCACTTTCAAAAAGTGGAAAACATTTTCCTCACTTGATTTCTCTTATTTCACACCTTTACAAATCCTCACTTCCTCCTCCCCTTCTCTCTTCTTATTTTCTTTTTTTATTCGAATTATTTTTTAATTTTCTTTTTCTTTTTTAATTCGAATTATTTTTAATTTCCTTTTTCTTTTCTATTTTTTCTTTTTCTTTTCGTTGTTTCCCATTTTCTTCTTTCTTGACTAATCATCGGCTGTCGCCAAGTGAACCTCGAGCTCGTCAATCTCAAGCTTGCACTTGTCAATCTGGCGCCACGAGCTCCACGCTCGTGCTTGCCAATCTAGTGAGCGGCAAGCCTTGTGCTCCTCAGTGAGCTTAAGGCTCGCCAGTGACCGATTGCGGGCCATCATCGTGGCTGGCGACTAGCCAAGAAAGAAGGAAATGGAAAACAAAGAAAAAAGAAAATTAAAACTAAAATTCAAAAAATAAATATAACTAAAAATCAAATTTTTTAAAAATAAGAAAATCCATTTTAAAAAATAAAATAAATGAAAAAAAGTATATGGAGGAAAATATTTTCCTTACCAAACAGCGAAAAATATTTTCCACTTCATTTTTAGGTTTCATTCGAACACCGGAAAATAATTACATTTTCCTAAAAAATGACTTCCCGAAAAATATTTTTCAAAAACGCCACATTTTCCGCGATACGAATGGAGCCGTAGTTGAAGATTCTAAGTGATGAGATCTCTCTCAAGCTACTTCTACCTGTTGGGACTTCAATCAACAATTTCATGGAAGCCTCAGTCGTTGGTCTAGTTAATTACTTCCATGTTTACCCTTATTCTTGTAGTTCACATAATCTATTTGACAAAAGGCTTCTAAAACATTTTCTTGGTGAATTAGCTCCAGTATTTGTTGGATTTGAACACGTGTTGATATCTTTAAATGGGTAGATTTCATGTCCTTGGCTCTTAGATGAGGTGAATCGTGGTTACCGAAGTTTGCCTCACTAAAGTAATCTACTTGAATGTCTCTTTATTGTTGTTGCTAATGCCAGTAAAGTGATGTGATTCATAGACATTAGAATAACTTTTGAATGACGCCCAGTTCATGAGTCATTATGATTTACTGAATTTGAGCATGTTATTGACTAGCAAAATGGGAGAATTACCAAAAAAGTCCTAAACCTATTGCAATTGTATCAATTCAATCCTAAACCTTTTTTTTTTTGCCAATTCAGTCCTAAACATTTTATATTTATGCTAGTTCAGTCCTTTCGGCAATCTTTAATCGGAATAATTTGATGTGGAATCCCAATCAGCGCCGGCCGACGTTGCCGGCACTGACATGGACATCGGAGATGCAAAATGGCGTCCTTTTGCTTATTAAAAAAAAAAAATCGAAAAAGCCACAAACAGTGTTGTCTATCTTCTGTAGTGTCATCCTTCTCCCGTGCTTTTCTTCTATGTTTCTAAGGAACCCTAGTCTAAGATCTTCCCCAAATTGAGCGTTGCTTTCTTCTTTAGATATCAAGTATTTTGCCCAAATCAGAGTTGATGCTTAGTCCACACTTTATCCGACACTCACTCGCCTTGCCCAACGCCTTCGCCCAAATTTGCCTGATAGTGTTGCTGGCCCTGCGCTCAGGCTGGACGCTCGCCCAGATTTGCCCAATGTTGTTGCTTGGCCTGTGCCCGCACTCAACACTCACCCATATTCGCCCGATACTTGCTCCCCCCATGCTTTTGCTCGACACTTGCCCAACACCTTTGCCAAAATTCACTAACACTCTTGCTCGCCTTGCACTCTTGCTTCACGCTTGCCCAACGCTTTTGCCCAAATTTTGCCGAACGCTTGGTTGACACCCACCGAGATTCGCAAGAAAGATGTTGAAGATAATGTGCGAAGATAAAATGTAAGATTGCCCAAGGCCTTGTTCCAAATTGCTTCAACCAAGGCTTGCGCAAGTTTAACTCTATTACAGATGGTCTTGGCTATGGTTGCTATCTTAGGCAATTTGTGGTTTGCTTTGAAGTCTTTTTTATTCTCCATGAGAATTGGATGATCTGGCAATGTAAATGTATTGATGTACAAAATGTATAGTGCATTAGGGAATTATAGGTTAGGCGATGTAGATGTTGTTGCTGTTGTTGAGGTTCTGCTGTAGAATCTTAATGCAGCATATAGCAATATAGATAATGTTGCTACAGTATGAGACTTACGTGATTGTAAAGAGAATGCAATCAAATAATATTGCATAATCTTAATGCAGATTTAGGTGACTATATTATTGTTGCAGAATCCTAATGTAGAGACATAACAATGTAGATATTGCTGCTGCATGTGAGATTTCGGTGATTATAAAGAAAATGAAACCATATTAATATTGTATAATCTTAATGCAGATTTATGTGCCTACATTATTATTGCAAAATCTTAATGCAAGATAATGGCATGACCTTAACACTATAAAATCTTAATGCGATATAATGCAATAATGGCCTAACTTGTATAATGACCTTGACATATATAATGACATGATTTTATAGTAGTAATGCTTATGTGAACTTGGTGCTTGTTGGTTGGTTTCAACTGACTCAACCCGAGAATAGGATGGTTGGTCCAATAATTTTTTTTTTGTCAAAATTGGTCCAAAAATTTACTTGCAAACCCAAGTCCATCCGAGAATGATTAACTTGTTAAAAAGAGACTTGGACTTTGGAGTGCAAGCACTTGACTTATATCGGGTTTAGCATTTTCTTGTAGGTTGATATAATGAGAATAGTTCATTTCAACTGCCATGCTCGATCACATATTTCTTTCCACATAAAATTTTGGTCATTCCAAAATTACTCTTTACTATCATGAATCATAGTGTCTATTCCCATCTTAGGATTTGATCAAATTGCATTAAAGCCATTGCTTGCTTATAATTATCTCTTTTTTGACTTATTTATTGTTAAAATTGTAATTTGTTGTTGAACTATGTAATGAAGATATAGCTACTGTTGAACTTCATTCTATAGAAAAAACATATAGCTTCCTATGTACTTCATTTCATCACATGATTTTATAGTTGCCATTGAACTTTACTATTAAGCTTGAACTATATTGCATGTTTACAAGTTAGATATGTTCAGATTAGTATTAATCTTGATAGCATAAATACAATTTCGCTACAATTGTCACAACCAATAAAGACATCAGCGAATTCATCACAATTGATGGCATCGAATTTAAAGAACAACGATACATATGTATTTTGTTATTGTGGCCTAAAATGTCCTCTACAAATAGCAAGGACGAAAGAAAATTGATGAAGATATCATGATTGCCCGAAATATAAAATTGGAGAAAGTTGTGGTTTTTTTTATGTGGGTTGATGTAAAAATTAGTCGATCGCTAGGAAGCGTGTCACAAAATTTTCATTAGAGCAATTTCGAAAGAAAACCAGTGTTGACACGTAATGAAGATGAGGGTAGTTCGATGAACAGTGAAGTTAGAGTCCTTAAGGCACAATTAAAACGTGTCAACCATGATGTGACAAAGCTAAAGAAACAAAATTCGACATTGAAGACAATGTTGGTTGTGTCGTGGGTGTCTTTTGTAATTATAAGAGGTATGTTATTTAGAAATTTGAAGACAAATTATGTACTGAACTTGCCGTAGGCAATATCAATATTGAATGTATTATGTAAACTCTTTTAGTACTTGTTTTTAGTATGGTTTGTATTTGTTGACATGAAATATAAACATGAATGAAATGCAAGTTATTTGCAATCTTCTTTGTTTTATATGCAATTTGTTTTTCTATCTCAACATCAAAGATATGTCATTTTTTTGTTTTTAATGTCCGTTGGGATGATATTAGGTGTCCAAATATGATAGGAAAAAAAAGTAATATAATCTAACTACTTCATAAACAAACGGTCACAATGTAGTAAACAAACAAATAACAGATCCACAAACCCCATTGTATTGCATAAGAGGTGATTCATAAACATAGTTCATCGCTAATCCCAACTATATACAAATCGCCATTTAAGACAAACCCAAAAAATACAGCCACAAACACTACTTCACAAATCTCATCATTGATTAAAAAAACAAAATGGATCACCACTTCATCGATTCATTAAACCTATCTCCACCGAACAAAATAAAATGGACAAAAAAAGATAAATAGCAACAACGTGTCATCATTAAACCCACATCTTGTTATTTCGGCTTTTAGTGAAACTTTTGATATTTTTGCATATTGTCCCATAAATAAGAGGATTCACATTGACAAAACCATCACCACCACTTGCACTAACACATTTGCTTGTACATCTCTAAACCTACGAAATATATATTCATTTTATATTTATGAAACTTTGCTAGCATAAACTAAGTTTCTAAGAAAACACTATTTATTGTTTCATGAACAGAAGGATTTACATCAGTAGAACCACCACTACTACTTGCACATTTGCGTGTACGTCTCTAAAATTGCAAAGTGTATACTCGTTTTATGTTTATGAAAACTTCACTAGTATAGATTAAATTTCTGATAAAATACTACATACCATCCCATAAACATAAAGATTTACCTTGGTAGAGCCATCACTACCACCTGCACCTTTGTGGGTACGTTTCTAAACCTACACAACACTTAAAAATTAGGAATGTTAAGCTGTCACGTAATTATAGTACTCATGATTCAACTTATGCCCACAAGAGACCAAGGCATAATGGAAATGAAAGAACTAACCGAAATTTTTCGCCTTGAAAGTTGTTTTTGTGATGATGTAGATCCAGTCTTCTTAATTGGATATGTCAAACTATTGTGTCCCGGCCTTGAGTAAGTTCGACATGTCATCTTCATTCCTATCCTGTTCGACATGTCATCTTCATTCCTATCCTGAACATTCTAGTTCAACTTGCTAACTCATCTTCCTCCCTTGACCTTTTCTGTTTACGTCTACTGGGCTTCACCCTAGTTGGCAATGGTTCTGGTGGCTCCTTAGTAGTCTTTTTCCAAAATTTCTCTCCTTGAATTGGCATTCTCATGTTCACATATGCAGTTAAAATTTTGGCCTTCTTATAATACTCATCAATATAGTCATACACATCATTTTGCCTATGATTTATTGTAGAAATAACATGTGGATAAGGAATGCCAGTGAGCTGCCATTTTCTACTAGAGCACTCTCTCTTCAACACATCTACCACGTACTTGTTACTCTTATCCATCACCTCATATCCAATATTATCATTCCATATCACTTAGCAGTATATTGCAAAAACTGTACTTTCTTCTAACCTTTTTAAGATTCTTGGACTACAGTCCATTTTCCACCTAGCACATGCATCCCTTTGTGTATGCATTATTGTCATTATCATTATCCATATTTGTTCTACCATACTATAAACGGACGTACATCTAGCATGTATAATTCTTCCATTAAATGCCTCACATAAGCTGTTGTCAACAATGTCACATTTTACATTAGTGGTGAAATGATCCACTACGAGCATCAATAGATCCAGAAATCTTCTAGGGACAACTTTCGTTAGCACATTCTGCTCTAACAACTTTCTTCTCATTCTTTATAAATTTGATCTCTCTACGCTCAGCTATTGAGTACTTTATTAAAGCATCTTTAAATTGCCGACTACTATCAAACACTATAGCCATAGTAAATCCAAGCACAACACAATTAGGATCATATCTTGGAAACTTATTCCTTTTCCTAGTAAAATCGTCATCTCCTACTTCTGCATCAGACCATAAACTCTCATTTGCATCCATTTCATGGTACTTTGTCTCGTAACTAGCTACGGGATCAACCACGTTATCCGCATCCAATGGTTCGGATGATACCAATGCTTCGGATGGTTCCCCTAAAATAAGATCCTTTGTGGCCCTCCCATGAAACTCCCTCTTGTTCTTCCTTGCTTCCAAAAGCTCATCATCATCACAATCATCATTAATGAAAAATCTTACATCGCCAAGAAAGTCTGTCTCATCGCCGTCATCATGCACAATATCATCCTCTATGTCAGTATAATCACCTTCATCAATTGCATTATCAGGATCTAAACTACCCAAATACTCAACAACTGTCTCATTAGCTAAACCAATTTCATCATGAGCACTCTCACCAACCCCATGAGCGACCCCCTCACCCTCACCCTCACCCTCAATGACACATTGACCATCACCCTTGTCTACCTCATCGGCTACAAAATTTTCTCATATACCTCGATTACCCCCTTAATACAAATAGCTAAACAATAGATCGACAACGCTACTCTCATCCCATATATATCTCAACCCATCTTCTAGAGACTTTCCAGGAAATTTAAAATAAAGCTTCTCAAATTTACTATTTACCACTTTCTCAATATCTCTAATGAAACTTTCGTAGCTTGGTGAACTAATATTGACTTGTATTAAATCAGTCTTGGTAAAAATTTCCAACATAGAAAAGGCACACCCAAGCTGACTTGTCGCTCATATCAACCCTACATAGAAAATGTAATGTATGTAAAAACATAGCCACATAATGGAGATTTTGACTTGAGCATAAGTTTTGAATCATCTCGATCTCACTGTATTCTAATAATACCTTTTATTGTATATTCTCATTTAAAGAATTCAAATGCCAAAACTTACTTTACAAACAAAGTTATTCAATTGACAAATTCCCATTTAAAAAATCAATTTGTTCTCTAGCACTTCAAAAGATAAAAAGTATGTTACGCATGGAAGAAACAATTTGTTGGTGGGCTGAACTACTTCCCACAACTGGTTTCAGTTATATTCAAGCAAACAAAATTAACATCACTTTGGACCAAATTGACTTTCTTACTAAATAATTATAAGTAAAAAATTTGATGTAGGTTTTATCTCGCACAGCAACCGGTGAGACATGAACTTCCTTGGATTCCTACACCCTCTCCTCTCATCCTGGAATGAAGAAAGACGCAACAAAACTAACTGAACGATTCCTTATTTCTAACATAACAATTCTTTGGTGTCATACCAATAAGCATGCAAAAATATTATTTTCCCAACCAACAACAATACACGCCAAAAAAAACTAACACAAATTGAAAATATAAAATAAGACGAGGAGAACGCAATAAGTTTAGGACCACCGCAACATACCTTTTGACTATTTTTTGTTGTTGTCATGTTCGCTCAACACTCGTCAACAATTAAACTAAACTGGGACCACAACTCCTCCTCGTGTTTGCTGCAATTTGTGATGGGCAAGTCGGGTCGCAGCAGGGTTGTGCCCAAATCGGGTCTTCACAATATGAGTGTGTCTATGTGTGGCACACCTCAAACGGCCCCCAAACCGTTAGGGTTGCCACAGTTCGATTACCATTCACTTGACCTAATAACATGTTATTCTAATACCATTTCAATTGTAGTGGGTCCATACAACCTGGGGGTTTACATTTTCAGAAAATGATACACACCAACTAAATATTTATAGGTAAAAGCCGTACACTTTTATTTACTTAAACCAAATGGACATCATTCATTGGTACATTAAAATGTCAATGTTTTCTATACTTGGCTATATTTCAAAAGATGACCGACATCTCTTCCAACAGTCGTATACTTAAAGTCCATCTATCAGTGTCGGCGTCCAAAAGTTCCTTCATTTGTTATCCTCCACCTCGCAGTCATATCCAACCACTCGATCCATCTACCGGTGGCAGTGACAGTAGAGGTATCTTATATAGTCTGAAATGTTATTCTCCAAAAGGGATTAGTACAACCACTCAGTAGTAAAGATCCACCAAACTACTCATTGCGTCACACAGAACAATTAAGGCATCATAACAAAGCACATATCATTCATGCATTCAAGCATAACTTACCTTCTAACCATACATATGTCATCATACCACATGTGTATATACTATCATGCACTCATCATCAAGCATTCATGCATATATCATCATGCCATATGTGCATATACCACAATGCACTTATTATCAAGCATTCATACATATATCACCATGACATATGTGCATATACCGTCATATACTCATCATCAAGCATTCATGCATATATCACCATGCCATATGTGCAAATACCACTATGCACTCATATCATCCATGCTATCAAGCATACATCACCATGAGATCCATTTATGCCTTCATGATTGCATTTTCAATATCAAATAGCATTAATTTACTTTCATAAACAAATCATGCATCATGCCATATGCATAGACCCATGCACATGATTCAATTTCAATTTTTATCTTTCACAATGATCTCATCATTTTTCTTCCCAATGATCAATGTTTACATCCCACAATTTATTGCTTGCATCCAACCTGGCATTGCGAGGAACCTCCGGCACACACCTCCGAGCATCTCGCATCCCAACTAGCATCACAAGGAATCACCCGGCACACACCTCCGAGGCTTCCGGGATTACGTATCGATATATCATCAGGCATTCACCCTGGAATTGCGTATCATGTACCACCGGGCATCTCGAAACTCCCGAGGACCCTCCAAAATTACGCCACTAGGCCACCGGGCATCCGGCACCCCCACATCTCGGGCGTCCTGACACTCCCGGGGCATCGTCGGCTCACACATCCGACGGCCTTCTCATCACCACAATGCATATTCCCATACATCTCATTTTCAATTTCACATTTGATACAACAATGCAAATGATTTGACAGCAACCCTTTTTTAAAATCATATAATATGCCTTGGGAAAAGTATCATTTGATGCAATGGTTTTGAAAACTTCATTGAATTCATGAAAATCTATCAATCCTTTAATGTCATATGAAATGTATGAACGTCATCATGTCATTGCACGAATAATAATCCAGGATATCATGATTTACATAATAAATCCAATAAACAGTAAATAAAACAATTTCCAGCTTAAACAGAATATGTGCTATTCATGAAAAATTCTAGAAAATTAGCAAACGATAGAAATAAATTCTGAAAATTTACCACAATGTAGATAAGATCTAAGAAAACATATTTCATGAAGGACACCATATCAAACAAGGCTTCACAGAATACGTACAAATCCATATATATCACTAAAAAGGGTTTTTAACATGACCCATGCACAATTTCGAAAACAACTTCAATTAAACCCTCAAATGGACTCAGAAAATTCTGAAATTTAGACACGTTATAGTTAAGATCTAGAGTTACAAGTTTCGTAGAGAAATCGAAGTCCAATTCATTCTGGATTAAAAGTTAAAACCGATTTACTTTTCCTGTTCTCGGTGTCGTTTTCCAGATCTACCCGTGTTGAAGAAAAATCGTTTCCTTGGTCATTAATGGTCCATTTACTCTGAAATTTTAGTAGGTTATTTATTAGAATATTATATACAACTTACATTAAGGACGCACGATCAAATTTTAACTGTATGATTTTATAAAAATCCTGAAAACATACTAGGTCGAAGCAGCGTTTTTCCCAGATCGAGTTTCTTCAAAAGACAACGGTTTCATTGACCTATTTTCGTTCATTTCCTATAAATTTTTGATATGTTCTACCTCAAGAAGTATACTACATTTTTTTTTAAGAGATCAAAGTGATATTTCAACAAGAAAGTTACTTTACAGACCACGAAACCACTGAAGATCAGCACAACGAGTTCCAGATCTAGTCTCTCCAAAGAAAAATCTTTCACTGACCATTTCTTGTTTTTTTTTGCCTCAAATTTTAGTATGTTGTTCTTCAAGATGTTCTCTACAACTTTCATGCATAGGTTGAAGTGAAATTCCAAATAAAAAGTTACATGCAACACACGAAGTCACCAAGAGGTCAACAAAACGTTTCCAGATCTAATGTTTTCGTAGAAAAAGGGTTTCACCCCTCAATACTTATCCATTTTGTCTCAAATTTTAGTATGTTATACTCCAAGATGTTCTCTACAACTTTCATGAAGAGGTCAAAACAATATTTCAACTAAAAAGTCACATGCAACACACAAACTCGCGGACGGTCGGACTGGTCTTTCCGAAATCAGCATGCATGACCAACGAATCTCTCTTCAAAGCTCCGAAATCTCATCCCATCTACCACAACCAAGATGCACCATCTTCTATACACACATCACAGCAAGCAAATGATAGGTTTTAGGACTCTACTTACCTTAGATTCAAGCACAAAACAGCAGCAAACAGAGGCAAAGCAGCAACGAACGGCGGACAAACCCTCTTCTTTCTTCTTCGCATGGTCTCCTCCTCCTCTCTCACTCCCTCGACAGCTCTCTCTCTCTCCCTCACCAAAACCGCCCACTCTCCCTCTCTTAATTTCCCTTTTCTACAATCATTTGAAATGATTGAAAGCTGCATGTGGCTGCCCAAGATGGCCAATGGGGGTAGCCACACTTGGCTCTTCCTCCATGCCACTTGGCAGCTCGCATGCAAGGCTTATGGGCTTGAAGGTTTGGGCCGGTCTTGGGCCTTCATGGGCTTGGCTTTGGGCCGAAGTGGTGGGGGTCTTGGGCTTGGTTTTTGGGCTAGCTTGGCCTAAGAATTTCGGCCCACTAACCTTTTAATAATCTATTAACATTTTCCACTTAAATAAATACCTAACTTGCAAAAATAATAAGGCCATAAAACTTGTAGTCACAAATCCATAAATTCCAATTTATAATACATATGGCCAATGATAGAATTTTCTTTCCTATCACATAATTATCCATTAAAAGCTTGGCCATAAATCTTATTGCAAATTATGGATTAAATGGCCATAAAATAATTTGATGGTACTTCCATCACCTATTCATAGACTTTAATGTAACTAGAGGTTGCAATGAATTTTGGGATGCCACACTATGATTGTGACAGATGAGCAAAAGTGTCGGGCAAAATGTGCTCAATCAATGAACACAACAACAAAAGAATGATTTGGCATGAGGAATCTAGACAAAATCTGCGAGATTCTTGGGCTCTTCCAATTGGGAAAATTTGATTTGGGAGAGAATAGGGTTCTTGACGTTCGTGAGAAGAACAATGCTGAGAAAGCGTGGACTAAGCATCAACTCTGATTTGGGGCAAAAATTTTGATATCTAAAGAAGAAAGCAACACTCAATTTGGGGAAGATCTCAGACTAGGGTTCCTCAAAAACATAGAAGAAAAACACGGGAGAAGGACGACACTACAGAAGACAAAAGATGATGTTTGTGGCTTTTTCAATTTTTTTTTTATAAGCAAAACAACGCCATTTTGCATCTCCGGCGTCCATGTCAGCGCCGGTCGACGCTGATTAGGATTCCACATCATATTATTCCAATTAAAGATTGTCGGAAGGACTGAACTGACATAAATATAAAAGGTTTATGACTAAATTAGCCACAAAAAAAAAGGTTTAGAACTGAATTGGTACAATTGCAATAGGTTTAAGACTTTTTTGGTAATTCTCCCGTAACATAATTGGCAAGAAAAGAGTATCTTATGGCTACTTATTAGAGGTACCATGCTTTCGTAATTATCCTTGCTCTTGCTCTTAAATCTATTCCATGTCGAATAATTTCTATAGCTCTTCAAACCTATATAACTTCAAAAAGTTCATGATTGATTTGTGCCCATAGAGTTTTGGCAAGTGTTTGATTTAATGTTTGATGGAAATATAACATGTTATCTTTTCTTTAAGTATTTACAACTTGTTCTAATTCACATTTTCTCTAACTAATTAGTTAAAATGTCAAGATTTAATGAGGATCAAGAAAATATTCAACCATAAAACAATCAAAGAGATGTAGAATTGCATCTTTGTTCATGAGAATGAGGAAAATTAGTCTATCTTTGCTCTAAACCATCAAAAAGATGTACTTTTGTTATATGGCCTAATTTGAATTTAAGCAAAATGTAAGTGGTGCAAACCAACATATATAGCTAGTCATGGGACAAAAAAAATTGTTGCATCATTTAAGTATTTGTCCCAATCAAGAGGCCAATGTTGATGATTCCATGGAACAATTTGATCAAGCCATATTTGGAGGAATGTTAAGTGATAATTAAACACAATTACACCTACTCTTTTATAGAGCACAAGGCTAC
The DNA here is from genome assembly GCA_017140185.1 of Eucalyptus polyanthemos subsp. polyanthemos. Taxonomy (NCBI): domain Eukaryota; kingdom Viridiplantae; phylum Streptophyta; class Magnoliopsida; order Myrtales; family Myrtaceae; genus Eucalyptus; species Eucalyptus polyanthemos. The sequence goes on along the minus strand of CM029465.1, from coordinate 15,240,626 downwards.
TAGAGGGTGGCTTATTTATCTCAAGCTCAATGTGAAGCACATATCAATAAATACAACAAGAAGTGATGTAATAAAAAATTTTAAGAAAAAGAAGAGAAATTTGAAATCAAATGTAGTGACACTTTCAAGCATAATTTGTTTGACTTATGATCAATGAACTTCTATCACAACTAATCATTATATGACTATCACTGCCCATTTCATTGATGAGATTACATGCAAAGGTTTTGTGTTTCTTATGTGCCATTTCCATATAGTGGTGTCATTTTAGTAGAAAAATTGTTAACTTTGTTAAGAAAGTGGGGCATTGAAAGAAATATTTTTAGTATTACATTAGATAATGCATCATAAAATGATAATATGATTGATATTTGAAAAATAAAAATCATATCCTCTTTGCTATGTGATGGGCCACTTTTTTCATGTGCATTGTGGTGCGCATATTTTGAATCTCATTGTAGTTAAAGGTGATTGGTGGATCATTACAAAATATTAGAGATTTGTCAAATATTTGAGAGATACACAAGGAAGGAGAGTAAAATTTGCTGAATATATGTCACATCATGCTTGAAGATGAGTAAAAAAGGTATGTCAAAATGTGGCTACTAATAGAACTTTATGTACTTTTGGTTCTTTGGTCTGCATTTTCCCATTTGAAATTAATTGATTATAACTTTCTCATATGCTTATCACATGAGGATTGAGTCAGAGCTAAGAAAATTGCATTCTTGTTAATCATTTTTATGATATCTCCACTTTCTTCTCTATAGTTAGATATCCCATGGCAAATATATAGCGGATCTAGTTTTGCTTGACAAAGGCAAGCAATAATGAGGATTTAGCTATTAGTCATATGGTTATGACAATGCTAAAGAAGTTTGAAAAATATTGGAAGTATCATAATGTTGTCTTATCCTTTTATACTATATTAGTTCCTCACTATAAGCTATATTTGTTAGAGTTTTGCTATTCAAAAGTTGGACATGGATGATGAAATTTATACAAAGCATTTGAGAAAGATTATATGTTTTGATAAATATGTGACCTCTATGTTGAGAATGATCAATGTGATCTCGACTAGATGTAAATTGATTATTTCTTGACATAAAGTTAACATATTAATCAAAAAGCATATAGAGCATTTCTCAAATGCTCCATACAAATTCCACATGATCATGGGTGTTCAACTTTGGATAGCAAAACTCTAACAAAATGTAACTTATAACAAGAAACTAATATAGCAACAAAAGATAAGATAACACTATAACACTTCCAATATTTTTTAAACTTGCCATAGGATTGAAACTAATAATTGCATCATTGTTCCTTGCCTTTAGAAAATGAAACTGGATCTTCCTTACTCCATAGAAATATCATTTTTGCTGTGGAATATCTAACTATAGAGAATGGAGTAGAAATTTCATAAAGGTAATAATAAGAGTGCAATTTTCTTAGCTCTAACCTAATCCTTAAATGAGGGACGTGCAAAAAGTTAAAATCGATTAACTTCAAATGGAAAAGTGCATGTTCAAAGACCAAAACACCTCCAAGCATTAGATACATAGAATTCCATCTAATAGCCATATCTTGACTTACATTCTTACCTATCTTCAAACATGATTATGACATACATTTAGCAAATTTTATTATCCTCCCTTATGTAGCTCACATATTTGATAAATTTTCTAATATTTAGTAATGATCCATCAATCACCTTTATACCTTCTTGTATAATGAGATTCAAAACATGCATAATATCACATGAAGAAACCATCCATCCCATAACATAGAAGATCTCATAGAAAGTTTATTTTTCCAAATATCAACCATATTGTATGATGCAATATCTAATATAATATTGAAAATCTTCCTCTCAATGCACCACTCTCTCAACAAAGTTGACAATTTTTTAGTAGTATGTCACCACTATATGGAGGTGGCACATAGAGGAAGCATAAATCATTTGCATGTAATTCTCAATTCTCATCAACATAATGGAAAGTAATAGTCATATAATTATCAGCTATAATAGACCACATATCAAAAGTTAAACATATTTTGCTCAAAAGTGACTTTTTTAATTTTAAAATTCTCTTTTTAATAAACTTTCACAACACCACTTCTTGCAACATTTTTTGATATGTGGTTGAGGTAACTAAGCAACTCTCTAATCGCCTTTATGCTCTACAAAAAAGTAGGTAAATTTGTGAATGACTATGGCTTTTGCTAGCATGTCTCTAAACATGACTTGATCAAATTGTTGCATGGAATCATCAACATTAGCCTCTTGATTGGGACAACTACTTAAATAATGCAAAAAAAGATAGTTCGAATTAGCATTCACAAAAGACAACTTGAATACATCATCTAATAATCTGAAATGATCCATCAATTTCAAGTGCGAGCTCTCTCAACCTCATACCTTGAATGATGTTGGCATATTCAATTTCAAGTTAACAACTTAATATTTTTAGGAGTCACCACTAGCCATTTTAGGGTTGGGTAAAAATCAATTGAGACCAGAGATTCAAGAATCAAAAACTTGATTGCATTAGTTGTCTAATTAATGTCCTTGTAGTACATAAACTTGATGGTTTGTTGACTAAAGTGACCGACAATCTTTTTACCAATTATGAATTCTAAGATTCTTGTCCGCTAAGTGTCTAGATGATAAGTGTTTATTATGGTACTAATGATTTCACCTAACCATGCTAAAAGTGAAAATTAACAAGCAATGTATTGAAAAAGTACAATAAAGTAAAATCAAAATGAAAGTGCGCAAACAGTGACCTAGCATTGTTCCTAATTGAAGAAAGCATTCAAAAACCCTATTGCAAAACCTAAAACACCTATTCAATTTTAGGTTTAATTTTTTATCAAAAAATTTCACATCTTTCATTGCTAAACTAAATTTGAAGTATAGTTAACACAAAAAAAAAAAAAAAATCTAATGAAGCCACTTAATATGCTAATTTTAAAAAAAAAAATTTTTTTTTATATTTTGGAATATTATTTTTAATTTTTAAAATATTTTATTGTTTTATGCTTTTTCGTTTTTATTTTTTTAAATTTTTTTTATTTTTAAATTTTGGAAAATGGATTTCAGACCGGGTCAGGGAACTTGGCTGAATATGGGTCTGACTCGGACCCTTATGGTCCGAGTTGGGTTTGGATGCAGACCGGCATCTAGAATCCGGTCTGAATAAGGTTTCGGTCAGATGGGCCCAGATTTCCAATCTTTGGTCCTCGGTCCACTTAAGCCTGATTCAAACTCAGCCCACACGCTTAATTCGGCCTAACCTATTCCCTTCACCCAATTCCAGCTCAAATTTAGCTCAAGCCCGAATCATTTTTCAGCCCTATACATCTAGCCTCCAACCCACAGTTCCTTTGTTCCGAACCAGAATACAAGAGTTCCAACCCACTGCCTGATCCGGCTCTAATAGCCAGATCCGACCCGATCTTTATGATACCATTTTATTAAAAATATTTTCATTTTCTATCATTTCTTTATGATCATTCAATCAAATAACCAAACCAACTAAAAACAAATACCCTTGCATAGTGATTATGAAAAGAATGAGAAAGCATCAACGGACCACGTCCTTTAACTCTACCGTATTGCCATCACTAAAAAGCATCTTCGGCGGGGCTTCTTCATGGCCAACTCCAACATCACAGTATATGTCTTAGAATCAAAGAACCAAACCCAGATTTAAGTATAATAAATAATCTCGGAACAAATCAAACATCAGTGAAACTTTAACCTTTGGTTTCACAAAAACCATTTCAGTGTTTCATTTGACATTGTTGAACACTGATATGCTATTAAGAATGTGAACTCTAAATTCAATTTTTAATGTGGCTCATAGCCTAGATATATCAAGTTCTAAATTAGGATGAAGTATCCCAAAACAGTCTCGGTTTGATGTGGTTTACTCGTGAATTCACCGAGTGAGTTCTATGTTTCAGACTCAGCCAAGACAGGGGAAAAGAAAATAGGGTACACCAAGGTTACCTAGTTCGGGTGGTCACTACGATGACAAACGACGACCAGCAGGTGGACTTCCGATGAAGGTCGATGGTGATTTTGGCGAATGGAAAGAAAGTTCTCACTCTCTTTAGGTCAGTTTCTCGGCCGCAGTCTCTGGATAAAAACAAGCGCTTCTACTTTACCGAGCGTCACTCTCTAAAAAAAGGAGCCCTCCAAGGAATCTCAACAATTCCGTTTAGCTTCTCCAGCTCTACTTCTTCTAGAAACCCTTTGGTTTTCTTCGCCCAGCCACCGTTCAGTCACGGACGCTCTGTCTGTCACCATTCTTCTGCTCACAGGCATGAAGGGGAACACAAAGGCCAGGCTTGAGGAAATGAAATGGGTCAAGAAGAAAGAAGATAAAGGAAAAGAAGGAAAGGGCTTGGTTTGGTCTTCTTAAGCCAGAATTCCCTCCGCTCAGGCTTTGTTTTGTTTTGTTTTGTTTTTTTTTTTTTATGGGCTCAAGTTTAGTGGGGTGAGGGGTTTGAAAATTAACTGAAACATGGGCCGGAAATGTAGGGGAATGGCTGTGTTGAACCGACCTCGGATTTGATTATTATTTTTACTTTTTTTTCCTTAAACTCTCTGCTCTCCCCTTTTTTTATTATTGTTTTTGAGGCCCCATTTATTCAAGCTCTTTAATCGAAGGCTCATTTTTGTGTTTTCCTATGTATATATTTTTGCTTCTTCTTTTTTTTCGTTTTTATGTATCAACAAATAATAATGTGTCAACAAAGAGTAAGATAGCCATCATCAATCACCGAATCTTTCACTAGCAATTCAAACCGATACAGAGAGAGATTACCTTTAGCTTCAGGACAAGGATTTGTGGTAGATTGATGGTGATTGAGAGACCTCGCTCCCTGAGATGCTTGGATCGAGAAATCGTGCTCCTCTTGACCAATATATAAACTTTGTTCTGTTCTGCAATTTACAGGAGCTGGACTCCCGAGTTCCAAACCACTCAGATCCCGCCAGCAAAAGGCATGCGTCGAATGTTCTCTTGGACCTGCAAAATCAGGACATGAGGATAATGATTGTGGATGGTTCTTTTCATATTTGTATAAAAAGCATCGCTGCCAGCACCCCTGCAATTCCAAGCAATGATCTGACCGGGTAAAGAGATTCAGAGTACACGACTTATAACAAGGGGGAAAGTAAATAATGAGAACAAAAGATGGTCAGAAGCACTCATCCATTGGCTCATCAAGACCCGGTTGTCTTCGTGATCCACTCCACCATCTGACAAGGTGTTGGAGTTCGAGTCGGCGGAAGACGACTTACTTGATTCCGATGCGCAAACAGCAAATGGCCCCGGAACGAACGTTGAATTGCGAATTTATCACGAACAATACTTCCTCACGTAAGTCTGGATGCAATCACGAGGAAAACACCCGATTTCCACAACGTAAATGCCGATTGTTCTTGCAAAATTGAAATGGAACGCCTCTGATCTTCTTCAATGGAAATGGAGAGGAATTTTGGTGCGAATGAATTGCCAACCTCTCAATGGTTGTGTTCGGGAGGTTTATATACGTCTCCCTTTCGTACCCCTCCATTAGTGACTTTCCATTGTAACGCATCAAGACGAAATGGTGCGTTCCGTTCGCACCCCATCATGGACGTACTAGCTAAAGTACAACATCTCCCACTCGGACATGATGGGCTTGATAGCATTCTATTAAGAATATAAGGCATTCAACATTCATCAATTTTACAAAACAATTCATACTGACAGATAAGCCGTACGACCAGTGAGTACACCTGCACTTGGGAGCTCAAATTATGCACCTGTTAGGGATGACATAATGGCTACAACCCTGAAAAGAAATAAACAATCGATGTCTCACAGTGCCCCAGACATATTTTGTTACATCAGTCCAAGTATACCCATCCCTTAAAGGTTATACTTGACTATTCTCAAAACACCATGTATTTACAATTACATCCGCAACCATATAGGGCGATATAATTGGTCGACCAGTAAATACATGCGGTAGATGTAAAACAACAATAGTCTTCCTTCGCACTCATGTCTCTCTCAATTTCAGAACAACTGCTTTCCTAGACATGTCCCATAAGCTATATCTATTCATGACCGCCCGTAACATGCTAAAGTAGCAACATTGATCTTTCACTTCGAGAACATAGTCAGAAGTAACATAGGGCACAAAAAATTGAGGTAAAATACAAATTACCTCAAGGGCTCACACGATGAGTAAATAGGGATTATTTTATTCATCTTCCCTTGTTGGTCGTGTAATGCACATGTAGTATGAATTACATGCTATAGTGGATTTCTCTTTCTATAAGAGCGTATGTCATTTATTAACCATATCCACTATACGGATCTTAGCCTAAACATAGTCACGTGCTTTTTTACGTACTCATGTTTAGCCCGAGTGCTTTATCAGCTCTCTTTCTATAGCGCCTAATTAAGTACTCGCATCCGGCATCTTTCAGGCATACATGATTGTGGGACTATCATGTTTGGTCTTGTTATGAATCAATCACAGACCTTATCTTGACTCCAATCAAGGCGACATATTTTATGTACCAAACTTGCTCTTTAGCATTTATTTGTACATAACGTCTCATCTCAACGTGCTAACTACAGCACTTGAGGCGATTACTCGTGTGAGTGAGCCAATCATTGCCTACTGACATACTTTTCAATAATATATGTGTGTTTGTGCTAGTCTCATAGTGGATTTGTACTTATTGATAAAACATTAAGTCATTAATAAACAAACAAGTACAATACATTTGTCCACAAATACATAAACCAATGACCCTCTACAATAACAGGTATCACATTCTACGCAATCCTAGTGACATCCTATGGGTCAAGAACATGTCTCTAGGAATAGTCTTGGTAAATGGATCAGCAACCATTCTATTGGTTAAAATGTATTGCAGGGTCACTTCTTTCTGCGCTATAATTTCTCTAATGAAGTTATTCTTTATGTCGATGTGCTTTGTCCTTCCATGATACTTGGGATCTTTCACATAGGCAATGGCTGCTTAACTATCACAATAAACTGTCACCGCTCTTGGAACTTCAGTGACAGTGGCTAAATTTTCAAAGAAACGTTTTAGCCATACTGCTTCTTGCACTGCGGCAGAACATGCAATAAATTCTGCCTCCATCGTAGACAAGGCCGTGCATGTCTGTTTCTTGCTATTCCAAGAAATTGCACCTCCATTTAGCAAGAATGCATATCCAGAAGTTGATTTACGCTCATCCAGGTCTCCACCCCAGTCGGCATCTGAATAACCTAATAGGCGTAAATCATTCCCTTGGTAACAAAGTCGATAGTCTACGGTGCCCTTCAAGTATCTGAGGATCTTCTTCACTGCTTTCCAGTGTGCTTAACCAGGATTTGATTGATATCGGCTCACCAATTCCACGGCATAACATATGTCGGGTCGAGTACACATCATAGCATACATTAAACTTCCGACTGCACTAGCATAAGGAACAGTTTCCATCACTTTGATTTCTTCTGGAGTCTTAGGACACATTTAAGTACTTAGGCCTTCACCTTGCATGACAGGGGTATCAATGGGATTACAATGCTGCATATTGAAACGCTCAAGAATCTTCATAATGTAAGACTCTTGTGATAAAGTAAGGAGTTTCCTTGATCGATCTCTTTCGATCTTAACTCCTAATATATAAGCAGCTTCTCCCATGTCCTTCATCTCAAAATTGGAGGACAACCATTCTTTTATGGTGATAACCAAAACCTTGTCATTTCCAGCCAACAGAATATCGTCTACATAAAGTGATAAAATCACAAACTTATCTTTGGACCGCTTGACATATACACAGTGATTTTCTTTGATCATCGTGAAACCAAATGTTATTATTGCTCGATGAAAACGAAGATACCACTGTCTAGATGATTGCTTAAGGCCATATATTGAGCGATGAAGCTTACAAACTTTATGCTCTTGACCTTTAGCTATGAAACCTATTGGTTGTTTCATATAGATTTCCTCATCTAATTCTCCATTGAGAAATGCCGTCTTTACATCCATTTGATGTAATTCAAGGTCCAAATGTGCAACGATGGCTAGAATAAGGCGTATTGAGGTAAACCTTACAACTGGCGAAAAAGTTTCCTCATAGTCTATACCCTCTTGTTGAGTATAACCTTTCGCCACAAGGCGAGCCTTATATTTTTCAATGGATCCATCCGCCCTACGCTTAATCTTAAAGACCCATTTGTTTCCAATGGCCTTACGATTGGGTGGTAGATCAACCAAGTCCCAGACATGGTTTGCCCCCATTGACTCCATCTCATCTTCCAAAGCTTTTCTCCATTCTTCCTTGTCAGAGGATGAGAGAGCCTCTTGAACAGTCTTAGGCTCGGCATCGTCATTTTGAGCAATCATAAATGCTTCCCCTTCAATCTCAAAACGACGATGGTGAATACTTTTACGATTACTTTTACGCAATTGAATTTCTCTTGAATTCAATTCATTAGGCGATGCAACACTCCCACTAGGTCTTGTGTGTTGAGGTAAATCTTCATTTCCCTCTACTATATCAGTGGGTGTGTTATCTAGATCTTCCATCTCATATAATTGGAAGTTCTTATCAATCTCACCTCTATTAGGAAAATCGTTCTCCAAGAACGTGACATCTCGTGACTCCATTTCGGTCACACTCCCATCAGCTTGTTCACCTATGAACACGTACCCTTTGGAGTGTTCGGAATATCTTATAAAGATACATTTCTTCCCTCTAGGACCTAATTTGCCATGTTTATCGGAAGAATCATGAACATAAGCTGCGCATCCCCATGGACGTAGACTACTCAAGTCTGGTTTCCTACCAGTCCATAATTCATAAGGGGTGGAAGTGACCGATTTTGAGGGCACACGGTTAAGTATATAGGCAGCAGTCAATAATGCATCTCCCCAATAGGAGACAGGTAAATTTGCTTGCGCCATCATAGACCTAACCATTTCCAATAGGGTTCTATTCCTTCTCTCAGCTACTCCGTTTTGTTGTGGTGTACCAGGAATAGTCAATTGTCGCACAATTCCCTTTTCATCACAAAGAGCCTTGAATTGCTCCGATAGATACTCACGTCCACGATCAGTTCTCAATGCCTTTATTGTTTTGTTCAACTGATTCTCTACCATCGCTATATATCGTCTAAAGCAGTCTAATGCTTCTGACTTATGGGAGATCAGAAAGACATAACCGAAACGTGTGAAGTCATCTATGAAAGTGATGAAATATGAGGCTCCATGCCTCGCCCTCACATTTAAAGGACCACAAATGTCAGAATGTATGAGATGCAATGGAAATTCAGCTCTGGTCCCTTTACCGAATGGTTTTCTAGTTGTTTTTCCCGCCAGACAATGTTCACATATGGATAGACTAACATTAGTGAGTGACCCCAAAAGGCCTTCTCTAGCTAATCTTTGCATTCTTTGCAATCCAATGTGACCTAATCTAGCATGCCAAGTATTTGCATCAATCTCAACGTTATTTGAAGACGCAATTAAAGAAAAACAACTATCAACATTAACATTGTACTGATCATAGTCAATGTCTAACACCATAAAACCATTCAATACATGACCTGAACCATAATAAACCGTTCCATACAAAATGTCAACACAATCACCATGGAAATTCAACACAAACCTAAGCTAAGAAGAACAACTACAGAGACCAAGTTTCGTCGAATATCTGGAGCATAAAGGACATCATGCAGGAACAGGTTTCGACCACCACGTAAGATTAATTTACATGTGCCGATACCCTTCACTTCAACTCTTGAGTTATTCCCAACATATATCCATCTTCTTCCAGGCGGTATCCGACGATACTCCACAAATGCTTCTCGGTCTCTAGCTACATGGTCCGTTGCTCCTGAGTCTACAGTCCACATTGGATGAGATTCAGCAAGCATTACAGTACTAGAAACAAAATCATTACTCAAAGTAATGGAGTAATAGGGTACCTTTTTCGGCTTAGTGCATTCACGAGCAAAGTGACCCAACTTGCCACAATTGTGGCACTCCATCTTGGCCTTGTCCTTCTTCCCACCACGCTTCTTGCGTCGGAAGGTCTTAGCTCTCTTGGGTCCATAATCAGTCATCTTCCCTTTGTTGTTGAACTGAAGATTCCTCTTGCGCTTGAAGCCCAAAGCCTTGCGCGAACTCGATTCAGCAACATAAGCATGGGTAGAGGATCTGGCAGCCTCTAGGCGCTCATCCTCTAATTCCAAATGACGCGCAATATCATCAAAAGTGACGATGTTCTCATTATGCGTCATATTGATCTTCATATGCTCCCAATTATCAGGAAGAGACCTTATAACAGCCTGAACTTGTTGTTCATCAGTAAGGGAGTGACCTGTCGATTTCAGCTCACGGATCATGTTTGACATCTCCCGAAGATGCTGCCTCATTGTTACATTTGGGCGCTTTCGGAATGTGTCAAATTTGATGGTGAGTCTCCTCAGCTTAGTGGCAGATGTACCCCCAAACTTATCTTTCAAGGCAACCCACATAGCTTGAGCTTTGTCATAACTCTCAAACTCACACATGAGATCTTGCATACAGCTCAGCAACGTGATGCGAGCAATGCTATTTTCTTTTCCAAGCTTGATAAGCTTCGGATCTCTCTTGTGTTGAGCTGAAGTTCCATGCTCGGAGTTCATCCATGGTATGGTTGAGGGTTTCCAAAACCTCTTGCTCCTCAATGATGTACTGAACCTTTCGGTGCCAAATATCATAATTGTCACCGTTCAGCTTCTCACCCTTATTGAGGTCAGCCACAATGGTCTTGGATGCCGAAGCCATAATCAATTGCTATAATACATTGACATAATAAATGCAGAATCAATACTAGCACACTTTACAGAATAACATACATATTTAATTTGCAGCAAAGAAAAACTAAATTAATGATAATTCAACAAAAGACACAAAAGCAAAAGTTCACTATGTTCCCAATCAACTTCTATGTACAATTGTTTTATTATCATTAGTTAGTTTAATTTGCGCAAATTTTAAGTTCTAGGTGAGAATTCCTTTCAATTCTACCAACCTACGAACTCCCACTAGGAAAAATAATTACATGACATTATGTAATTTCTACATTTTTCCTTAACACAAGAACATAGCATGGCAATAAGCAACGTGTATAAACAACAATCATGCTTCAATTATAATCAAAATTGCAATTCAACGTGTCATGGATTTCCTACCATTGTTCTAATTTTCTAGCAACTAGAAAATTGCAAATATATTAAAATATATACATCATATCAATGAACCAAGCTCCACACAGTATATATAACTTCATTTGAACACAAGCTAACTACTGTATTTCCCAAATCACGAGAAAATACAAGCTACAAATGAATAAACTGCATTAAACCCCAAAAAATACGCATACATAGGGTTCCCTAAGCATTTTCGTACATTCATAAAATTCAAAAGTATAAAATAATTATACCACTGTGTAGAGGACACTCATACGAACCAAACGGGACCGACCACGCTCCAATCGGAGCACGCACGCGCCCCCACGCGCCGCCTGAGTGTGCGGCGCGTGTGGCGCACGCGCCAGCAAGTCGAACGGCTCCTGGCCGGTCCGACCGGTCAGACCGGTCCAACCGATGACCGATCCGACCGATTCGACCGGCGGCCGGTCCGACCGGTTTGACCGGTCCGACCGTTGAACGATCAACGGTCGGGTCGGGTCAACGGGTCGGGTCGGATCTCGGGTCGGGTCGCCGGCCGGCCAACTGTCTCCGGCGGTGACGTCATCGATGACGTCATCCCGGCGGTTACCGACCGTTGGGTGACGTCACCGTGACGTCACCACGCGCCGGTTCGCCGGCTGGTGCGCGTCGCGCACGCGCCGGTTCGCCGACCGGCGCGTGTAGCGCACGCGCTGGCCGCCAGCGCTTCAGGCGCGTGGCGCCCACGCGCAGCAGCTTCTGGCCGCGCGTGTGGGCGCGTCCGGCGTCGTTCGATGGCACTCGACCCATCCCCGGACTCGTCTCGACGAGATCTTTCATCCTGTATATTCAAAAAATAATTTTGACCAAAAAATTATTACGAAAAACGATGAAAACCTCACGGATCACGCAACCCCGAACCCGTTCTTTGCTCCGGTTCTATTTCGAGTTTTTTCATGGGGCAATTCCGATTATCAGAGATCCAAACAGTGTAGAATACATTCTCATGATCTCAATATGAAATGGTAATCAAGAAAGCTCGATGAAAAATAAGGCAGAAATCACGATCGGGCTCTGATTCTAATGTTGGAGTTCGAGTCGGCGGAAGACGACTTACTTGATTCCGATGCGCAAACAGCAAATGGCCCCGGAACGAACGTTGAATTGCGAATTTATCACGAACAATACTTCCTCACGTAAGTCTGGATGCAATCACGAGGAAAACACCCGATTTCCACAGCGTAAATGCCGATTGTTCTTGCAAAATTGAAATGGAACGCCTCTGATCTTCTTCAATGGAAATGGAGAGGAATTTTGGTGCGAATGAATTGCCAACCTCTCAATGGTTGTGTTCGGGAGGTTTATATACGTCTCCCTTTCGTACCCCTCCATTAGTGACTTTCCATTGTAACGCATCAAGACGAAATGGTGCGTTCCGTTCACACCCCATCATGGACGTACTAGCTAAAGTACAACACAAGGAATCGCCGATTCCTTGCACGAAAGGCTCAAGTTCCTGTCTTCGAGCGCCTGCTCCCCGTGGTTCTATCATCCAATTCTTGAATGCCTCGTCTCTTGTTTCCACTTCTCGGTGTAGGGGGCTGATCGTGGTTTCGGAATGATATGTCAACGGTAACGGCAAGGCTGGGTCCGATTTAACCCAGACCGCTTCACCAACAATGGCTACTGGATGCACCGTGCTGGATTCGTGTAGACAAGAAGCAACGCTGGCGAGTGGCGTCCGCGAATGCCAGGAAACAGGGGCAAAACCGAGTTCATCGAAGGAAAATAGCAAGGGACGACCAAACGGAAGGACAACGGGAGGTGGTTTTTTCTGGACTGCCCTGGGCAGCGATTAAAGCTCAGTGGCGTCGACTTGGTTCAACTCGACCCGGCTTGGCGCAACTCCAGGCCAAAGGTTGAGAACGTTAGCGACGAGCTTAATCTGGACAAGAAACATCAACGAACGGAAACACTGAGCACAGAAGATACAGATTCGAATACAAAGTGAAATGGCATATGATGAAAACAGAAAGGAGGATTCTTGACTTAGTTTATAGGTTGGAGTCGGAATCCTCTTAACGAGATGAACGGAGGGTGTCCATGCCAAGGCGATGACTAATGGGTTTGATCCAAAACGAACTAAAAGATTCCGCAGCACCAGGGTCATGACCGTCACCAAGGCCGTGGCGGCTGGTCTGAAGATATAGCGGATGGCAACGCCAGGAGTTAGTATTGTGGTAGGGATGGGTTGCTGCAGGGCATGGACAGCGATGGTGACGACAATGAGACCTTGCTGTGGTGGTGTAGTCTCTGGCTATTAGCCAAGTTGATGGAAATTCACAGATGATGGTTGATGATTGAAGCGACGAGATGGTGCAAGGGGGGCTGATGGGATGAAGAAGACGATGACGATGCGGTCAGTCCGTGGGTTGGTGAAGGCGGAGGATGGCATGGACGGAGATGAAGAGGATGCTCTGTACACATCCAGTCCCGTCTGTCTTTATGCGCCGAGTTCTGCTTCTTCTTTCGATCGAGCTTCTTCTTCTTCTCCTTCTTCGTAGAATCTCCTCCTTGCACCTTTATATATCCCACAAGATCCTCTCTGTTTTTTTTTTTTTTTTTAACCTCCAACCAATGGTCCTTTATTATTCCTTTTCCAAGTCTCTCTCTCTCTCTCGTTTAGCCGGTCAAAAATCCAAGTACAATATATTCTTAGGTTCAAAGTGTGAGTTGGAGAAAAAAAGGCATTCATAGACAAACCCTAGGGTTACAAAACAGCTAAAATAAAGATACTAAATTCTAAATAGACTCTTGAAAAGAACTAGCTCGTGATTGAAGCACGTAATTGCGAGTTGAAATTTTTCAATGCTAGTCGCTAATAATATCTGATATATTGTCCTAATAGTGGTAAATGTATTAATATATCAAACACGGGCACATATAGATAATCCTTCTATTTTTTTGCTTGAGAAAACACTTTTTTTTTTTTTTGATCGAAACTTGAGAAAGTACTACAACAGGCATGAATTTTTTATCTGTCCTCCTCCTCTCTCTCTTTTCTACATTATTCTTTCTTCTCCCACGGATCTCAACCTTTTGACAGGCTAGAGGCGCAACCATAACTAGCTTCTTGCCATTTATCCAAGTAGTGTCGATGAAGAGGGATAATTAAATATATACACAATTGGAGCTTAGTTTATGTCTCAAGTGAGACGCTAAAGAGTCGAGAGTCACAATGTGTGTTTGTCATCTTTGTTCTTATAATGTTATTGCTATCAAACTCTTTTAATGCAATTAATGAAAGGATTTCATTTTTATAATAAACGGGTGAAAATATAGTGATCCGTAATATTTTTAAGTGAGTCATCCAACATTATGTTAGAATTTGAGTCTCTCTTAACGAATTATAGTCATGTTACATCTTTTATCCATGTTTCTTCAACCATCTAACAGTATAAAACTTTTTGGTTGAATTCTTTGACGTTATATTACAATTTAGATCGCCACCCAAAAAAAAAAAAAAAACAATAACAAAAAGGTGGGTTTTTTAGTTTAAAAAAAAAAAAAAAAGGAACGGACCGCGTGCCTCATCTACAGCAGATTGACGCACATCTGTTCTTCCCCAGAGAGTCGGTAGTAAAGTTATGTTTGACCGTCTGCAACGACTTTTGACCAATTGAAGCCTTTGTTGTACGTACTTTTTTTAGATTTCTTCCGTGATTCTCCCTTCACACAGCAATAGCATGAGAACTACTATAGTACATATATTTAAAAATAAAAAAAAAAATTCAAATAAAAACTCAAAATACCATTAATTTTAAACAATTATTTAAAGTGAATCTTATTTCAAAATAAATGGCCATATCAATCCCAAAAAATTGCCTGAAATGATTATGAGCATTTTAAATAAGGGCTTAGCCTTGCTAGTTGGCAAAAAATTCCAGTCGATTAAGGATATTTTTATCCAAACAATATTTAAATTTAAATTTAATTTAAATTAGATTAAAAAATAAAACAGAAACAAAAATACACCTCCCGCTTGTATTTTTGACTTCTTCTTTTTTGAGTTTATTTTTTTATGAAGAGAACAAACAAAAAGAAAGAAAATGAAAATGAAAAAGTTAAAAAAAATTAAAAGAAGAAATTCCCTTCACTAGCCAGTGAGTTCAAGCCCTTTTTTGAAACTAAAATAGCTACTTTAGGCGCTTATTTAAAATAAGATCAACTTCATACCCTTATTTAAAATAATGTCAACTTCAAGTCCTTATTTGAGAATTTAATAGCTCTTCAAGCCCTTATTTAGAATTTTCCCTTAAAAAGAAAAAGAAATTCAAAGCTTCTAAATTAGTCAAACTCAAGATTCCCCAAATATTTTTGCAATCTTGGGCTTGATTTATTGATGCTTAGACAACTGAGTGATCTGGTTTGTACGAGTTTGGAACTGCCCTAAGGATTGAATGGATTGAATTCTCCAGCTCTTATAGTGTGAGTTGGTTCCCCATGTTGCAAGTATCAGTCCAAAGGATATAACATCATGTGGAGATGCTATTGTTATGTCTAGGAATTAGAAATGCGTTCTCCCAAATTTAGAGGTACATAACTTTGGCTGAAATCATTGAATATAAGAGAACGGTAGCAACATTTCACGTTGTCTCATTTAAATTCTTATGTTTATCATTTAAATTCTTCCATTAGTCTTTATTTCCTAAATCTTATATCTTTTTTTTTTTTTGTCGAAAAATCTTATATCTAGTCATATGAATTTCCCACCTTTAGCTTCTAACATTGGAAAGATAGAGGGACGTAGTTTGGACCAAACTAGAATATTAAAACGAAGTCAGACAATGTTATTGTAAGAGGAAGAATCCAATTTCACATGTTTCTCAATGAACACATTCAATGAACAGAGGAACAACGTAATCCTTTTACTAATGTTTCTTAATGATTACAAATAGCATCGGGATTGAAATAAGAACACGAATTATTCTGAAAGTAAACATTTCCTAGGTAGGATGGATCTGCCTATGCCCACAACTTAATCTTATGTATATCTCAGTCCTTCACACACAAGTTTCCATCACAAACTCACACACAGGCAAGAGTATCGCTCAGTCTGACTCCTTCCATCGCTCGTGATGATGAGAAGGTGAAGGTCACGACCGCCACTCGTTAGGATGAAGGATTGGCCGCGACCGCAAGGGCTGACCTTCCACGCCCAGCAAACTCTGATTGAGTTGCTGTTGTTATAAAAAAGAACAAGCAAGAAACAACAAGACGGGTCGTCAAGAACTGCAAGAGGCGGTGGCGCGCATTCGGTTCCACTAAAAACCAATAAATGGGTAGGCTTTGCTAGCAACCCATGAAAACTAAGATGAAAGATCTCACGGCTCTAATCAGACCCAATGAATTCCCAACAATCTTCACAGACAAAAGTCGCAACCCTCCCGAGGTGAACTCAAGGGAGTTTGACGAACTGCAAAGGGGACACGGATAACTCTCTTGTGAGACGGTGTTTTATGATCTAAAATTTTCCATTGTCTTGTCTCCACGGAGGAAGGCAAACTCTTTTCAGGCTTTCAACCGTGGTGAAAAACAAAAGCATTTGATTTGATCATCTTTGTCAGGGTGTCAAAAAAATCCGCGCAAACCTACCCTAAAATTTAGGGTATTTTGGGGCCGGGCCTTAGTCTTCTTCGGGTAGATGTTGGTATTAATAGGGTTGGGATTGGGTCGGACCAAAGCTGGTTTTTTGACACCCCAGCAAAGCCCGATCTCCCTCCCTCTCCCTCTCTCCCCTTGTCTCTCCTCTCTTCCTGCAAACGCGATGAGGACAAACCCTAGATCTGAGAAGACAACGAGCATAGTCCCTCCATCACCGTTCGCTTCCTTCAACTCTAACGTAACCTTGTTGTCTCTGCAAATCAATCACCTGCCTCTGCTTCTTCGGCTCTCCACTCCGTTGTCCTCACCTCGATCACCGTCTCAATCTCACGAAGATTTCAATTAAAATCTTCAAAGCGCTCCTTTGATGCACCCGTGAAAACTCGATCAATCTAATCGCGTTGGGTTCAAAGCAGCCATGCAAGGCAAAAACATGTGCTGGGAAGGACTTATCTGGTGCAAATGAGTCGGTCAATCCATGTCTTTATCAACAACTCTTGAAAGAGTAACGTGAGGTTTCACAATATGAATTTTGATATGAATGCATCGAGAAAATTACCGTCATGGCCCCTACCTATCGATTTAACCATGGAAAATTACTAGAACGGAAGTCTTTGGTTCAGCACAAAATGACTCTTCAATTAATCAAAAACATGTGCCTTCTGATTCGCACTTGTTGGACTATCCATTCAGTTGAGGAACTAATAGCATTCTTATGATGAGGGAAAATTACGAACACAAGAAACATTCATGATCCGGATGTGAATGAATCGAATTACTTATCCCACGGTCTATTAGTGAATTATCTCTACATTGGGTCTCACCTAAATCGCCGCATCTATCCTCCTGAGGAGAGGTTTGGTTTCAAACCCAATTCGAACAGGAGAAGTACACCATACTAATGTGCCTTGGATGATCCACATCTCAGGGTCAGGCGCTGATGAGCACATTGAACTATCCATGTTCGTGGGATTGACATGAGGGGGTAGGGATGGCTATATTTTTGGGAGCGAACTCCAGGCAAATATGAAGCGCATGGATACAGGTTATGCCTTGGAATGAAAGACAATTTCGAATCAACTTTGTCTATGAACAAGGAAGCTATAAGTAATGCAACTATGAATCTCATGGATACAAGTTACGCCTTGGTACCAAAAAAAGATTTAGAACTAAATTGGCACAAATAAAAAAGGTTTAGGATTTTTTCAACACTTTTCCCTCATGGTAATCAATATCATGAAGTGATATGTTTCACAGTACTAAAATATCTGATATTCCTTTTGCAAGGAAGTAGAAAATCTAAGCCGATTATATTTCACAAGCTACTAGGAAACACATTGAATTTCACTGGAAAACACAAATTCAGATGCAATTTTTGCAGTATGACTAACTCCGAGACCACTCATAGATTTAATGAAACACAATACATAATTGCAGAAACTTGTTAAACATTATAAAACCACGTAAAAATACGCAGTGAGTTATGTGTACTTGTGTAATGTATACACACACATATATATTGCAAACGTGAAGAGAGGCTTTCCTAGGTGGACAACCTCACATTTGCCGTCGCCACTCCCTAGACGTTGTTGCTCGCCCGTATAAATGTGTGAGAGAGAGAAAGAGAGAGAGAGAGAGAGAGAGAGTAGAAATTAGGTTTGGTAGGTGCGGTGTGACTTTCTAAAGTGCCGGGGCATCCCGGAGGAAAGTGAATAGATGTTTTAAGGTTTTTGAAGGAAATTATTTGGAGAGAGAAAGTCTTCTCATTATTCTTTTTATGAGTCTAACAAAGCTAAGAAATTGTGGCAAAACTAGAATAATTGCTCTGTAAGTTTTGCTTTTGGCTTTTGATATTGTTTTCTCAAATTTCTTCAAAAAGTTAAAGTACCAAAAATGTACCTAAATGACACTTTAGTACCAATTCTTTATAGCAATATTTCTGTCAAAATATCCCATAAATTAAGCTACCGTGAACCGTGAAGTTATCTTTTTTTTAAAATATGTGCCATGACCATAATCGTGTGGAAACTAAGGGCATGTTTGTTTGTGTTCCCGATCCGTGTTTATGAACACAATTTCTATTTTTTTTTTGTTTTGGGGAACAAAAAAAGAATAGAAACACGTTTGTTTGTATTTTTGTTGCAAATCTTTTTTTTTGTTCCCGGGAACAACTTTGGAACAAAAACAAGAAACAAGAAAAACTTGTTTCTTGTTTCTGGAACACGTCCGATAAACAATTTTTTTTCTCTCCTATTTTTTTTCTTTTCTTTCTTTTGTTCTTCTTTTTTCTTTGGCATGTTGCTGGCCTCATCCATGGCCAGCGACTGGCCGTCGAGGGCCGACAACCTCGCCAGAGGGCCGTCGGCCCCCGGCGAGGCCGAGCGTCGCCGACCCCTAGCGAGGCTTAGCCTCGCCGAGCCATTGCCAGGTCGGCATCACCTAGCGATGGCCTAGCGAAGCCGAGCCTCAACGGTGGCTGGGCGAGCTTGGCCTCACCGAATCTAAGCAAGGCCGCCAGCCCTCGTCGGCCGGTCGCTGGCCATGACCGAGGCGGGCGACCGACCAAAAGGAAGAAAAAAGGAAAAATAAAATTAAAAATTAAAAAAAAAAACAAAAAAAAAAAATTATACAAGTTTACCAAATTTGTTCCTGTTATTTTTTTATTCCAGGAATAAGTTTACCAAATACCAAATACCTTCTTTTGTTCAAAAATTATTCCCCAAAATAGAAATATTGTTTTCTATTTTTGTTCCCTTGAACAATTTTTGAACAAAAACATTACCAAACGCTTTCTAAATCAGTATATGTAATGTGATAAACTTTTTTGTCTTCATATGTTGTGCTTAGTCATTGAATTTATAGGGAATTTCAATTAACAAAAATAATTGATAAAATTAATAACTAAAATCGAAAAATCATCAAACGTGACAGTAAATTTTGTTGCCGTAAGCTAACAGTGACCGTCGCCGTACCAACGGCGACAAACTGAACGTCATATTTGACAGTTTTTGGGCAGAATATAATTTACAATTTTGTAGCTAATTTTGAGGCTCGTTCAGCGGAATATCAAATTACCGAGTAGTTAAAAATTAACTATAAGAGCACTCTCACTCCCTCATGTGCGCATGGCAAAGTCGAAGTTGATCTTTACGTGCGCAAGAAGCGCGTTGCGAGGCGGTCTTCTTTTTTCCCTTCTATTTTATTATACACACCCGTTACCAGGGACGAAAGAGACAACCATGATTGGTAGAGGTGGCAAAATGGTTTTTGGATCCATATATGACCCATTTATGATTTAAATAGGTCATATATGGGTCACTTATTTTTTGAAGAAACAAGTTGAATGGATTTAATAATTAAAGACTTAAGATAGATGAGTCTTAAATGAGTCTTAAATTGGTTGGATTTAAAACCCATTTTCAACCAAAATCACACAATCTCCCTCTTCCCTCTTTAACTTTAACTTTACAAAAATATTTTATTATAAAAATCGAAATTATAATTATTTTTTAATTTTAATTTTCTTTTCTTTTTATTTTTTTTCTTTTTTCTTTCCTTTTTCTTTCTTTCTTCTTCCTTCTTCGGTGGTCGGCATAGCGATGAGCGGCAACTGGCCTAGCGAGCCTTGAGCTCGCTGACGTCCGGCGAGGCTTGATTTGGCGAGACAAGCTCACCGGCATCGGGCAAGCTCAAGCTTGCTGGATCTGGCGAGGCGGTGGCCTCATTGACGTCCAACGAGGCCCGAGCCTCGCTAATCTGGCGAGCCTCAAGCTCGTCGGCGTTAGGCAAACTCAAGCTCGCCAACGTCGATGAGTCGAGCAAGCTCAAGGCTCGCCTATGGCCGATCGCTAGCTGTCATCATGGCCGATGGCTAGTAGCCGGCCAACGAAGAAGAAGAAGAAAATTAAATATTATATTCTTAAAAATAAAAATAATTAAAATTCGATTTTTTTAAATAATTATTTTAAAAATTATAAAAATTGTCAATTAAATTTGTGTTGTATAAAACCATTTTAGCAATACCATTTTTAATATATATATATATATATATATATATATTTTTTTCTTTCTTTCTTTCTTTTTTAGATTTCGTTAAATGAGTCGGGTCGAGTATGAGTCAAAAAATTTGCATTGCAATAAATGGGTCATAAACAAGTTAAATGGATCGATTTTGGTCGGACCATTTATGACCAAATCCGTACCCGTTTAATAGGTCTAATGGTTTGGTACTCGTCCAGTCAAAACGAGGTTGATGCATGCACGTCAATCGGACCATGAAGCTACGATGCTGCTTGTTTCAGCACAAGTCACTATGAAAAGGTAAATTTCATGTGCTATATACGATATTCATCGTGGCCTTTTAGACATACAATTTCCAGCCATCTGTTGGTATTAAGATTTGGAATGGACTCATTAATGGGAACTATGCAAATTTTAAACTTTTCTCGAGAAAAAATGTTTTGCCTATGGCGTTGGATTATAGTATTTGCCTCCTAGATAGTCTTATTAATTTTCACTTTTGACCTTCTATTTGTCGTGATTTCCTATTTAAAAACGACCGTTCTATCGCAAGGTCAGTCTTGCACCGGTCTTTGTGCCTCCAATTAGTCGCGCGGCAAACCACCTTTACGCTAATCCCGTTCCACATTCCCATTGTAAGCCTCCTTTATACTGATCGTTGCACCCATAAATCTGTCCTCCTTTAAAACTAATCGCTTCTCAAGCATTGTTAGTGCTTATTTATTACGCCCTCTCTGTGGGCTTCTCCTAGAACGAAGGAGGCGGAATCCCATGCAGCTTTTTTCTATCCCCCTTCTCTCTCTCTCTCTCTCTCACTCTCTCGCTCTCTGAAAACCCACGATCATCATAAACCCCAACACCCAAATTGCGGATAGAGGTAGAAACAAGCACCAAGTCAGAGAATCAAATTATTTCAA
The DNA here is from genome assembly GCA_017140185.1 of Eucalyptus polyanthemos subsp. polyanthemos. Taxonomy (NCBI): domain Eukaryota; kingdom Viridiplantae; phylum Streptophyta; class Magnoliopsida; order Myrtales; family Myrtaceae; genus Eucalyptus; species Eucalyptus polyanthemos. Next base: position 15,218,775 of record CM029465.1, on the reverse strand, counting down.
CGGTGGTGGTCCATTTTCAGTGTGCGAATCGTCTTTCAATGGGGGAAAGAGGGTTGGAACTCGATCCCTCGCCTCTTCTTATCTTGGCGAACACAGCTGTTTCGGTATTGGAGGGAAACCTCAGTCCGACTCCTTCCACTAAAACTCAAGGAACAGGTAAGGACAAAATACGTGAGATGCACGGTCAGGATGTGATGCTCGTGGTGGAGAAGACACTTACTACCACCGACATGCTAAAGCATAGGATCTCTATACCCAAGGGGAAGATGAAGACAGGGGAAACTTTCTTGAGAGAAGAAGAGCTTGCAATCCTGGACTCCAAGAAGGGCATTGAGGTTTCCCTCGTTGAGCCCTGTCTCCAAGTTTCTCGTGGGTGGCAACTCCATAAGTGCAATTGCAAGGGAGAGAATTTTTCATATATGTTGATGGGGAGTCGGGATGGGGTTGTGCATCCATTTAAGCGCAACAACCTCACAAAGGATGGCCTCATCCAGCTCTGGTCTTTCAGGGTGGATGGGAATCTTTGTTTTTGCCTCGTGAAGCTCCACTAGAGGTGGTAGTAAATGTAGCCACTCATGAGTAAGCTTCCTTTTATATCGATATTTAGCTGTTGGTGTCTTGATGAAGTTAAGAAGCGATGGGGGTTGTGGAATGTTTAGTTTCGTGAATCTGCTGTGATTGTCTGTAAGTTTTCTTATGTAGCTGTGCGCGTAATTATGGTTTTAAGCTTGGAATAGAGAAAAGCAAAGGGAGGGGCCATGAACAGTTGGAGGGAATGTAAAATTTCCAACTTTAAATTCCTCGTTTCTTTCCATCGATTGCTGTCCTCTCTATTTCCAGGGCTAAAAAACCCGAGAAGAGGAACTTGAACCTGCCAAGTCTTGCCGAGTTTAGGGCAAATATGCGCTATTATTAAAATTTTCGGAGAGTTTTGGGTACATCCACCTGAATTTATAGTGGAACTTGCAGGGCAACATAGAAAAAAAAAGAAAAATATGGAGGAATTTTGATTTTTCACTAAGAGTCTGTTTGTTTTGTGGAAAATATCATGTTTTTTAAAAACATTTTCCTAAAAGTCATTTTCAAGGAAAATAACTCTATTTTTCAATATTCAGCCAAAACATAAACTTTGAGTGAAAAATATTTTCTACGATTCGTTAGCTAATTTAATTATTTGGGAAAAAATATCAAAAAATTGAATTTTAATATTTTAATTGATCAAAAAATTAGTTTTATTTTTTATATTTTTTAAATGAATTTTTTAATTATTTGTATTTTTAAAAATCGAAATTTTTATTATTTTTTTCTTTCTTTTTCTTTTTCTTTTTTTCTTCCTCCTTCCTCCTCCTTCTTCCTCCTCCTTCCTCAGCTGCTGTAAGCCTTCCTCCACCGCCGCTGCAAGCCTAACGATGCCTAGTGGCCAACCAAGACGCAGTCGCTAGATTCGGCGAGCTCAAGGCTCGGCCCATCTCGCTCAAGCTCACCAGATTTGGCGGCGAAGCTCGAGCTCCCGATCCAGGCGAGCCTGAGCTCCGCCACCAGATTCGGCAAGCTCGGGCAAGGCCCTAGTCTCGCCCAGCTCGCCAGATCTGTCGAGGCCCGAGCTTTACCTTAGGCCGGTGATCCTCCACTTCACCTGATCTGGTAAGGCCCGAGCTCGGCTTCGCCAGATTAGGCTAGGCGAAGCCTTGCCGACCTAGGGTGAGGCTCGAGCTAGCTTGCAGTCGGTCGCCGGCCGTCACCATGGCCAATGATCGGCCAAGGCCAAAGAAGAAGATGAAAAGGAAAGAAAGAAAAGAAAAAAATTAAAAACTTAATTTAAAAAAAAAAAATAAAATAAAAATTAAAAATTAAAAACTCGATTTTAAAAAAGAAAAGAAAAAGAAAGCATAAAAATAAAACAGAAATATATTGATAAAAAGAAGTAAGATGGAAGAAGTAACATTTTCCCCACTTTTAAAGATTGTTTTTTTTCAATGATGGAAAACATTTTTCTTGACTAGTTCATTTTCCGTTAAACGAACGTTAGAAAATCTGGAAAACGTTTTCTCAGAAGTCATTTTCCGCGAAACGAACGGACTCTAAAATAAAGGTTTTTTTGCTAAATGACATAAAATTCGATAACTACTTAAAATTACTGGATAGATTCTTACCAAAAGAAATTTACAAGGGCAGACATTCCCTACTGTATACTTGTAAAGTATATCCTAAATATATATTGTGTCGATACTCGTAGAGACAACATATACCTTTGACGTCTATACAGTACCATCAGAGATAGTCTATGTTTAGCTTAGGAATTTTCCCTGGACTGGTCGTCTCACTTCTCTTTTTCTGCCTCCGACCCAATTATTTCAGCTTTTGCACGTATATCCCGAATTTCAAACTTATCTCCAACACAAAGGAAAAGAAACAATAAAAAATATTTATTGAAACTATTCATTTCTTTTCCTTGGGGTAGCTGGCCATCCTGGACTTGAATTAGGTAGGGGTGCTTACATGTTTTCCTCCTGAGGGTATGGAAATATTGTCGGAGGCTAACTGAAAGCTAGATAGTGATGATTCAAAAGATTCTCTAAGAGAAAAATAGAGATGTTTCCTCCATTACCTATAATATATAAAAGTATCGGTGTAATTCCATAGTCATTTGGTCTAAAATGATATCTGAAGAACGTAAGCCAGACGATGAAATGGGAAGACATAGAATATAGAAGATTAAACATGAGTGATTTGACAAACTTGGGTTCCTATATATCCACATGTGAGGTACTTCATTTTACGATATATATAAGATTGATCTATATATATATCATCGTTTGCATAAAAAAATTAAGGCATAGAAGGAAAATTCATCTAGGGTTAATTTTCTCTCCAACAATTTCAAATAGGTGATTAGAGATGCAAAAAAATTTGTCTATATGATAAAAAGCTAAATGATAGATTGTTTTAATTTTAGTTTTCAAAAAATAATTGAGTTAGTAACCACTCAGGTGTTATTTCATACGAAAAATACCTATTTATCTTCTACATTCACCTAATTGGTTTTTTAGAAATTTGCAATGTACCACAAATGGTTTATACTGTTTTCATATCACATATCCCGACCTTCAAACTTATCTCAAACACAAAGGAAAAGAAACAATAAAAAAAATAATATTTATTGAAACTATTCATTTTTTTCCCTTGGCGCGGCTGGCCATCCTGGACTTGAATACAAAGGTAAGTGTGCCTACGTGTGTGGAAAAATTGTCTATCAGCGCATCCCTGTATGTCTCTCTGAAATGGCCAACTAAAAGAGGATTATATATATATATATATATATATATATATATATATATATATATTAATGTTTATACTGTTTTAATGTCACATATCGTCGGACATTCATTCTATAGATCTGTCCATGATTTTGAAATATGATATGATCACAATCTTTCAATATCTCTATTGAATTATAGCTTTTTATATGTGTGCTTTGATTAACTAAACTGAAGTGGCATCTTTGGACGAATTTGTCTGACATTATATAAAAATAGCTGTCAAGTGTCCCTAAAATGAAAGTAACTTATTTACATAGAAGTATGAGTATTTTACCAACTAATCCTCATACATTCGTGTGATTGGTCCTATGTACGTGCAGCAAGTAAAGTATTTCCCATGGCTTTACTAGCATGACCCTCTAGATTACTTTGACCGGGAGACGCTATATTTCAAACTCAACATTTATAGTATCCAAATCAATCGCTTAATCACTAAACTTATCACTAAACTTATCCTTTGACCGTGACTTGTGACTTTGGTGATCCCAAACGGGTTTACAGTACCATTGGGATCCACGCTCGATATTACTCGATGGACAATGGAAGACAATGGGCGTGACTTGAATGCAAAATATCTAGAAAATGGTTGTCTGTGGGCTTGATTGGGTATTGCAACAAATGACTCAAGTGGAACGTGCCCGACATGAAGAAGAGGTCAACAACGATAATTTATCATCTGAATCATAGCGTAGGGCATAATGCTGAGTACCCCGAACTAATTGGACATTCTGTAGGATGTAATTTGCATTTGATCATTACTAGGGCCATCGTATGTCAATTGTTTTAAAATTTGAAAATGTACTTGTATTCATTTGTGCTTAATTGAAATAGTGTTTCTCTCATTAATTATTTTATTATTTTTTATACTTTAAAAAATGATATAGTTGTTGATTAACGGTATATATATAAGAAGCCCAATCAGCCTAAAACTAGAGCATTACAATGAGACATTCATAAATCGCAATTTACAGTGACTCCTATTATATATAGGATGTTACATCTAGCGGTCATAATAGCGACTCCTATTGTCTCCGAGGAAAGTAGCTTAATCAAGTCATTCATGTTCATTTCCACTTGATCATCGATATACCGTAGCTGATTCAAATGTTTTATTGAGATTGTGATATTATAGCGTATGGAAAAAATTGGTTTGTAGATGAATTTTGATAACCGGATGAATTACCTTTTTGATGAAAGATATAATTATGTTAATTTTACTTAATCATTATATACCTTGGCAGATTCAGTTTTTGTTATCGAGATTGTGACATCAAATGGTGTTGAAAATGTTTGATTTGTACATGAATTTTGGTCACTTTATCGGGTCTATTACTTTTTCGTTGAAAGATTCATACGTACATATATATTCTTCTCTAAGAAAGATGAATTAGTAAACTTTTTTATCAATAGACCGTTTGGGGCCGTTTTGGCATTTAACGAAGATAAAACATTAATTGAATATTTCACGGCACTAGCGATTTAAGTGGGGGCCGTGACGGTGGGTTGCTGGGCCAGCTTCCCCTAAGCTATAGTCGTTGTTGGGCCTCCACCGCGGAGGCCCATGAGACTCTGAATCAACGTAAGCCGACAAGGGCATGCTCCGATGAATCCTTGGTCACAAAAAAAAAATTAATTAATTGAATATACCCAACTGTGGGTAGCAGCGCTAAATTAGAGTCTTTCATTCATCGCCAAGGTCGAGGGTTCGAAACTGTTGCTAAAACGTTGTAAGTGGAGGGGCTATGGTGTTTAGGTCCTATGCTAGTCTCCCCAGAGGTATAGAAGTCAAGCCCGACGGCACCACTAGGCGCGGCGGGTCAAGGCGGAGTCCTCGGTTACCAAAAAAAGAAAACATTAATTGAATATACATTTAATGTTAGTCTATTACAACGATATAAAACGATATTACCTAAAGTGTACATAGAAGGACCCATATTCAAGCGTACTTTAGGTGCATGAACATTGAAAAGTGCCACTTAGCATGCAAGTACGAAATCTTATTTGCTAAGTCACATGGTGTGTAACTGTTGGTGAAATAAATTAAATCATCCACGTCTTAGGGCACTCCCTTTTATGTTGCTAATCGAGAAAAAAAAAATAGCAAATGCCACGTTACTATTTGCGAAAGAATCCAGCATGGATAATTGAATACTAGCTATTTTCAGCCACCAACAATAAATGCTTCTGAGACTTAAACCATCCACATGAATTGATGTTACTTTGATTGATGAATGATGAGAGACTAACGCATTCAATTAGTGCCTTTAAACAAATTTCTTTCGTTAACACTTTGCTTGGGAGGTGAAAAAAGTTGGAATGTGTGCATGCAAAATTGGAGAAGAGTATAAAAAAAAAAATTGACAAGAAAAATGGGGAAGGTTTTATTTCCCTTCCAAAATTTCCACAAATTTGTGAATTGTGCGCACAACTAAATTTCGAAATAAGAAGCTTCGGAAATGTTACTAAAGCATAAGGCAATAAACATTCGTGTGCTAACACGACATTATGTGCTATGGTCGCAGCTTACCTTCACATGCACAACTTTATGTAACGCACCATGCTAGTTTAAGTTTAGGTGTAAAATCTGTGCACCGGCATAACAAACCAAGTTTAGATGATGCGAGCTCATATAAATATTTAATTTTACCCCAAAAGTTTCATTTAGGTGGCAAGAAAGCTTCAATTATTTCTCTAGATTCCTTGCAATTGAATATGTTTACCAAATACCAAAATGGACAAAAATTACAAATATGTTTAGTGAGTGGATTGAGGGGGATAGGCAACTAAAGTGCTCTTTATGTCTTTCTTTATGAATTTTCCGCTTGTATGAATATTAAAAGGCCAAGAATTGATTTTGAACCACTTGCAATGTCCTATAAAAACTTTTCCGTCTTAAACACGTAGATCGATGTGTTTCTTTATTTCAATTAGAAACCCATAAAGAGGAAAGAACGTTCTATTCTAGAGGAGGAATAATAAATAACGCGTTGAAACTTTAAGCTAGTATTTGCCATGGGGCTACCAAACGGTGGGAAAAGCTAACTTTTCCGATTTATTATTTTCCGAATTTCTTATGATTTCAGTCTACGAGTGCAACAGCAAAACGGCTGGTCAATGCAAAATTGAGAGTTATGATAATCAATTCAAAGTGAAAATGACGATACTTGTAAAATTGAAACTGTTAATCTCATATATTCGGACATGTATGCTGTACATCTGTCCGTTGTTTTGTGATGAGATATAATCATAATGCTTCAACATTTTAACATATCTGACAATGTTTCACTCGCCTGGCTCATAGAAAATTATCAATAAATCACATTGCTTGGCCTGCATGAAATGCACCGCATTTATTTGTTAAATTTTTTTTAAGAGACTCATATGAAAAGCAGCATTGCTTCGCATGCCACTGTCCCGTGTTAGACTAGATGCACAAATTACTATGCAATTAGGAAAAGAAAAAAAAACGGAGATATGATGATAAAGCGTTGAAACTGAAAACTAGTATCTGGCATTGGCCACCTAACCGCGACAAAAACTTTCGGATTTCATTATTCAAGACTCCGACTACGACAGCAAAAGAGAATATTCCATGCAGGAGCCGTCTTAAGCCGGCAACAGCATCGAAACTACAGAGACAAGAAAAAGGAGGTAAAGAAAGAAATTCAAACTTAAGCCTACAGAGATAAGATCTGATCTGTACTTTGAAGGCATATGTCAACAATGGCGGCTCCATTGAATTGTGGGTCTGTCTTTTACTCTTTAAAGTAAAGCTAGAGTAGCTTCTTCTCCTTTTTTCTCTCGATATGAAGAGCTCCTCCCTACCGCCATGGTAGTCTTCAATATGAAAGCCCTAATTGTCTTTTGCGACTGAATTTTCGTTTTTTCTTGATACAAGGCCCTACAATCCCCAGCTTCTTCTCCTTTCATCGGCTCCTCCGATGGCCAATTTCACCGTCACTCTTCATTTCCCCCTCCTTTTCTCAGACCATCTTACTAGTTTCTTTATCTGTTAGCTTTCCTCTCTTTCTTACTCGGGTTCTGTCGCATGGAAGTGGTTGATGCAACCCTTATCCTCCCACATCTTCTACTTACTCCAGCTTTACAAACCCCTATTTCGCCTTTCATGCATGGACTCCGATCACAATTATTTGGTTGAATTTGACTTGATAGCTGCTCAGATTGTTCTTCCTTCTTAATGGATTTTGCACCAATGGAACCAAGCGATGAAAAATAGGACCCTCAACTTGCTGCTCTATGCCACCGACTGGGTCGATTGTGGAATCAGCACGAAATTGAAGATTGGGATGATCTGCCACCACTGGAAAAAGTTGATGAATTTAAGTTAATGCTCATAGGTAAAGTCCCCTCCAGTCCTTCTATGAATATACAAGCTTTTCAGACCACATTAAAGAAGGCTTGGAGAACATAACAGATTGAAATTACTCTACGTGAGGGTGATATTTACATTGCAAAGTTCAAATTGGAAGATGAAAAACTTAGAGTACAGGCTGGGGGACCTTGGCTATTTTCGGGACATTTGGTCATCTTCAAACCATGGATACCTAATACGCCGCTTCATTGCTATGATTTCTCTACGTGCGCCTTTTGGGTACATATCTATGGTCTGCCACTAGAATGGTACTCTAACACCATGATTTGCAGAGCTGTGAATGCTGTTGGGAAGGTGCTTGATGTCAAATTGGATACTAAAGAGGGCATAGCATTTAAAACTGCCAAGGCTCGTGTCAACATCAACCTCAGTGAACCATTACAAACAGGGAAAGTAATAAGAATAGCCGGGAAGCTTATTTGGATCGATTTCAGATACGAACGACTCCCCCATTTCTGTTATTCCTGTGGGAAAATAGGTCAATATGCCATGTATTGTAAGGATATTCCTTTTACTGACACAAAAATGGAAGGGAAAGAAAAAATGGCTTATGGACAGTGGTTGAAGGTAGAAGTAAAAGAGTGTAGCCCTTACTGGAAAGCATTTTATGAGGAGCAACATCTTACCGATGATGAGATGGTTCCAGAGACCCCTCCAATAGCACTTTTGCATCCACAAATACTGTCGTGTAATGCATCAGCACATGGAATCCAAAAGCAACCTAAACAGGGGACAACATGTCAGAACACAGAAACAGGCAACACATCCAAAAGCATAGCACTCTATGTATCAGAACAAGTAAATTTGTCTCAGCATACAGAGCCCACAATTCTAGTATTGGAACCTCAGAGTATGAACAATCCACTCAAGCAAGTTCCAGACCTGGCTATCTCTACCATTCACCCTAACATAAGTAAAAATTCCTACACCACTATCAATGGGCAAGTAAAGGAAACTTCCAGTCATAAGAAATTAACGCATACCAGACTCTCCACAAAAGCAGGTGTGGCTAAGAAGGCTAAACATTACACTCCTTATGATTCACGTAGCCCTATCAAAGGGGTGATAGATGATTGCTATATTTTGGAGACTCCTGTCTTGTTGGCTACTAAGGCTGATCAATGGGCAATGGCGACTGGCCCTCAACAGTCGCCTTTACACAAATGAAGATTATCAGCTGGAACTGTCGGGGCTGGGCTCTCCCCTGATAGTTTGAGCCCTTACGACCCTTGTGGCAAAAAAAAAGCCCAATATCTTATTTTTGATGGAAACCAAGAATCGTAAGGAGGTGATAACTTGACTTCAACAACGGCTGAAATTTTGCAACTCTTATATTCTAAACCCTATTGGTCTAGCAGGATGGTTGACTCTTATGTGGCATGATGATATCATGGTAAACATATTTCAATCCTCTCAAGCTTTCTTCGATATGTCTTGTATGGACTCTACTTGTGGCATCTCTATGCGCCTTACATGTGTCCACGCACCTGCGGCTTTTCAACCTCGCCAATTATTTTAGACTGAACTTCGACAGATTGCTTCTACAAATACCTTACCTTGGGTTTGTCTTGGTGATTTTAATGAGGTCATGTACCTTTTGGAAAAGGTTGGCAGGCATTCGGCAAAAGCTCGTAGGTTGTCTTCTTTTAGACAAGTTATACAAGACTGTGCCTTTATGGACATGGACAGCAAAGCTGTGCTTTTACCTAGTCGAACAATCGAGAAGGGGCTGATTTTGTGAAAGAAAGGTCACATCGAGTATTTTGTACTTACGATTGGCGTATTGCTTTCCCTAAAATTGAAGTTATTGCGCTACCTGTAGTGGGCTCTGACCATAGCCCTTTATTGTTAACTATCGATGTTATACTAGGACACCGTTAAAAGTCCTTCACTTTTGAAGGATTTTGGTTACAAGAAAGGGAGTGCAGTGAAGTTATTGAAAAATCCTAGAATTATGGCCATGGCACAGCTCAAAATCTGACACAACGACTCAAGCTAGTATCACTGGCCCTTACTAAATGGAGTCGTTAGAAATTTTTTACAGCCACAAACCAAATTGCTAGACTACAAATACAGCTCCAAAATCTCATCAACCAACCTCACAATCAATATGATAAGAAGACGGCAAGCAACTTGAAAGCAGAGATACAAAATTTATGGCAGCAAGAGGAGCAATTATGGGCAATGCGTTCTAGAATCAGTTGGCTTAAGTGGGGAGACAAAAATACAAAGTTTTTTCACGCCACAACCATCTAACGACGGCAGCAAAACAGAATTCGATTGCTGAAGGACAATGAACAGAGATGGGTTGCTGAAGGACAATGAACAGAGATGGGTTAGGGAAGACAGTGTTTTGAAACATATGACTATCCAATTCTTCACCAACATTCACCAATCAGTGGGCCATCGAGACTTCCAGCCAATTATTGACCAATGCCAGCAAGTGGTTTCATCTACTATGAATAATCTGTTGATCGCAGAAGTTACTCAAGAAGAGGTCAGGGCAACCACCTTCCAGTTGGGACTTACCAAAGCACCAAGACCAGACGGTATGAATGGCCTCTTTTATCAAACTCATTAGAATACGTTGCGAGCTGATCTTATTCTGCTAGTACAGGAGTTCTTTACAACTGGGATTATGCCTACGAACCTTAATAAAACCATCATTACCCTGATTCCTAAAGTCTCAAATCCATAAAGCCTAGACAAGTACCGTCCTAGTAGTCTTTGTAATTATACCTACAAGATTATATCAAAAGTGATTGCAAATAGACTTAAGCCCTGGCTCCCTGAGTTAATATCTCCTGAGTAGAGCGCCTTTGTTAGTGGACGCCAAATTCAAGACAACATTCTCATTGTCCAGGAAGTGCTAAATCAGTTGTGCACTAGGAAACGTAAGAAAACTTTTCAAGTAGTACTGAAGATGGATATGCAAAAAGCTTATAACTGTGTGGAGTGGGATTTTTTAGAAGCTTATCTTTCGAAGTTGGGATTTCACCCTATTTGGGTTAGATGGGTAATGCAGTGTATAACAACTATCTCTTACAATGTGCGTTTCAATGGTGAGCAGTTACCCTTCTTCCATCCGACCCATGGCATCAAACAAGGCGATCCACTCTCTCCCTATTTATTTATACTCCTAGCTAATGTGTTATCAAATCTCATCATTCAAGCTATCAACATGGGAAATCTCAAAGGCATTCAGCTAAACGGGTGGTGTCATGTCTTATCTCATCTATTTTTTGCTGATGACGCCATATTTTTCCTAGACGCCAAACTACAGGAATGTCAAAATCTTGCCAATTTATTGAATCAGTATTGTTTAGCTACGGGACAAGCTATTAATAGGAATAAATCCAGAATATATTTCTCCAAGGCCTATCCTCTTGCCCCACAAGAAACTTTGGGAAATGCTTTGAGAGTCCCAATTTTAAAACTGAGAAATATTTGAGAATCCCCTCTAACTGGGGACGTTCTAAGAAGAAAATGTTCGCTTGGATTATCAGGAGAGTGAATAAAAACTTGAAGGTTGGAAAGAACATTTAATATCCAAGGGGGGAAAGGAAATCCTCATCAAATCAGTTGTTCAGGCTATCCCGCAGTACGCTATGTCTATTTTCAAACTTCCGGTTTCTATTTATATGTCCATTGAAAAGAATATTGCACAATTCTAGTGGCAGAATGAATCCACTAAATCAGGGATCCACTGGAAACGATGGGATGAGCTTAAGAAAAGTAAGTTAGAAGGAGGTCTCGGTTTTCGAGATCTCTTGGATTTCAATAAAGCTATGCTCGGAAAACAAGCCTAGCGTCTAAATCAAAACCCTACAGCTCTCGGAGTAAGCTTTTCAAAGGTATTTATTTCCATTCTCGGTATTTTCTAAATGTCGATAGAGGTACTAGACCATCTTGGGGCTAGCAGGGTCTTTTATTAGGTCAAGATTCAATTATTCCAAGACTTTGCTGCCCAAAGGTATTTTGGGTGGCTCAGCGAATCGAAATGAACCTGTTAAGGTTGCTGAACTCCTAGATGTCCAGATAACTAATTGGAATATTTCTGTTCTTAACAGATTTTATGAGCACCACACAGTGCAGGAGATCCTTACAATCTACATCAGCCCCTCTTATACAGAGGATAAACTGATTTGGACAGATACTACACATGGTAACTACACAGTTAAAAGTGGTTATCAAGCAATTCGGCAAACAGCAGTCAGCCATATTCAGTCCGAAGGTTCGCATGCTTACCAGCTCCCTCAATCACCGTGGAAACATCTATTGAAGTTGAAGATAGCCCCCAAAGTTAAATTTTTTATTTGGGCTCTATGCCATAATGCCCTACCCACAAAAGCCAACCGTTTTCATCGTAACATAACCCCAGACCTGTTTTGCCCTCTTTGTCATGGTAACACACGTGAAATAGCAACTCATCTATTTCTGCTCTGTCCTACGACCATCTCTGTTTGGTCAGATCCGACACTAAACACTCCTATCAACATGCAGGCTATACACAGCATAGAAACTTGGATTGCAGCAAGGTTTCTGAATAAACAGACCTTACCTAAATCAAAGATTTTGGCATACGTTGTCTGGCACATCTAGAAGGCGCGGAATAATTTCATTTTCCGCCAACAATAGCTGGATCCTCGCCAGGTTGTGGATACTGCTATAATAGGTGCTCGATCAGCTCTGTATTCCATTCATAATCTTGCAAACACGGCGCGACAGATGATCAACATTGGTGAAATGTGGAGACCTCCTGATCCCGGTACATTTAAGGTGAATATTGATGGGGCTTTTCAGCCACACACCAATCTTGGGACAATAGCCAGTATATGCTGAGATCAGAACAGTAGATTGATCGACGGACTTACCATTAGTGTTGCCGCCTCTTCGGCTATTCAAACAAAGTTCATGGCATTGCTGATCACTCTTCGCCATATGAAAACGACCGGTAGAATCCAAGATCATCTAATCATCGAATCGAACAGCTTGATTTTGGTTGATTCTGTCAATGATCTTACCTGGCTGCCGTGGGATATTCGTTCCGTCTTCAAGGAAGCCACCAGTCTTCTACGCAGCTTCTCTTATGTTAGGGTTAGTCATTGTCGACAGGAAGCGAATCGTACAACGGACTGGGCCGCAAAGGCCCATAGAAATGGTGCCTTATCCAAAAACTGGTTCATGTCGCCTCCCTCTATGTTGTTAGATCTTTTAATTTATGATGCCTTAGCAGCCGGTTGTACTCCTCCGTTTTAATGAATGAAGTTCTCTTTCTTACCAAAAAAAAACTTAAGACTACATATATATTTTCAATTTCATGTAGATCAATGATGTTGGAAGATATGCTTGAAGATTTGGAAGATATGCCGGGAATCTGATTTGATCTGATTTGATTATAATCATGTATTAAATCAATTAGGGATTAGATTGATTTGTAGAATATTTCATTGCCTTTTCTAATGTACACCTTGTATTATAATTACTAAGTTCTATACATTGATTACAAGTGAAGAAATACAAAAGTTTTCTCCCAAAGCTTTTACGCTTCTTGCTTCTCCACGCATTCTTTCTAATGAAGTGACCTCGTCCCGTTGGTACGAGTTTGGAACTCCCCAATGATCAAATTATCCGGCACTCATAGTGTAACTTAGTTTCCATTTTGCATGTGTCAATCTGAAGCATAAAGAAGTTAAAGTAGTGGTAAGGAGTAGGATACATTAATTTTGGTTGGGGGAGGGATAAGATTTTCCACTAGCCATGAGTTCTAGTAAGCTTATCACGTGAAGATTCTTGGGTAAATCGAGTGTTAAAATTCCAAAAAAATAATGCAGAAATGAGTATTAATAATAATTCCAAAAAATAAAGATTTTTTAAAATTTGATAAATATATTCACTTTCGTTAATCTAAATAAAATATTGTAATAAAAACAAAAATAAATAAATTAAATGCAAGGGGAAGAGACCTTAACAATAAAATGATCAAATGACAAAAATTGATTACTCATTATGTGTATTTAAAGGGTTAATTAATACAAGAAATTATCAACTAATAGAATTTTATGAGAAAATTATAAAAGGCATTGATGTCCTCAACTCATGAAAGCAAATGATTAACCAAATATTAATTGATATTTCTAAATATATATTAATGATAAATATTTTTATATCAATTAACCATTTAAAAGTACATAGTGAGTATTTAATCTTTGTAATTTGACCCTTTTGTTGTTGAACCCTTATTTTATCTATTTTACATAGTTGTGTTTTATCTTTATTGGAATGTCTTATAAATTTTATTAGTGTACGATCAAATGTTAACAACTTTTCTTTTTTTAACATTATAATTGATATTTATATTTTCTTAATTTATTTTTCGCAATTCATTATTTGTTTCACTTTCATGGACATCATGGGTAAAGAGAGACTTTCTTTTTCAAATTGAGGTGAAAATATATTTTTTACCGCTTAAGAATCTTGTGCATTGCAAATGCCAATGGAGAATCATGGGATTCACAACTGTAACAAAAATAATGTTTAGAGGGCAACGTGTAACAATTGAAAGTTTAAGAACAAACATTTACTGCCACTAAAATTTTGGGGGAATTTGTGCAATTCCACCTGAATTTTATAGTGGAACATGCATGACAACATAGAATTTAGCATTCTAGTGTTAGAAGTCTTTCCTTTAGTTATACAGACTTTACTCTCTATGGGCATATAAGTTCAAAACAAGCTTACCTTTTCATATGTTGACAGTACGTCCGTCAGTGCTTAAAAAAATTGAACCCATCCACAACAATTGCTTGTGTCCTACCTTACTAATGTGGCAAAATATGTGGCGCCCGAAGGCTTGTGGCATTCATTCTGGGCTATCTTCCTGGAGGTGATAAAGCAATAACCACTAGATCAGAAACAATACTACTAGCATTGGAAGCCGCAAATAGAATCATAGAACCTGGAGGGCTAATCAGCACTGCGGTCTACGTGGGACATCCTACTGGAAGGCAAAAATACTTTTTGTGCCCATTCTGGTCAAGACCGTTTTTTCTATTAGCTACTGCTTATAATTCGTATTTTATCGAATCGAAAGAGGAGTATAATTATGGCTAATCCCAACACGACATGTTTAATAAATGGGTCAAACTGTATCAACACTGATACAACACTTCTAATAAAGTGGGTCACACAACACGGCTAACACAATGATCAACTGTGTCACCGTATCAAGCGTTGACATAACACAACATGTTAAATTGTTTACAAATTGATGTTTCACGCGAATGCATGATAAACGCCATTGTTGAATGTAGAGCTAGCTTTCCGGGTGTAATTCTGCTACGGTTCATATCAATTAGTATTATAGCCGTCCTCCATGTCTCCTAGTTGCAATCGAGCAGCACGGGTAGTGATGGGAGTGTTGCAGTATTTGCCTGAGATTGGCAAAAGGCTAGGGCAACGCTAGCCCAACATGGGCACTGGATTGCTAACGTGACTTTTATCGTCTTCTTACGTTTATGTATTTTCCAATAAGGTGCCGATTGTTGCCTTCATGCATTGCATGTTGGTTTGAGTTTTGAGAGTTCTCAATAAATAAAAGATGGGGCAATTGGAATTCGTTTTCACTTATCTACTCCATTGCACGTCTTACATTCCTAATATTTTCTGTGTCACCATCCAGTTTTAATTTTCAAAAAAAAAGAAATCATCATTTTGGGGATCGAATGAGCAAATTTGGCATTCTAACATATTTCATATATCTAGGAAAATTACCAAAAAAGTCATAAATCTATTACAATTTTTCTAATTCAGTCCTATTTTTTTTTTTTTGTCAATCTAATCATAAACATTTTGCAATTATACAAATTCAATCCATCCAGTCAAATCTAGCTAGCCAGTGTTAGTGGACAATTTATTAATAATATTTTATATTTATTTTTTCGAATTTTCATTTTTCTTTTTATTTTTTTCTCTCTTTTTTTTTTTTCTCCTCTCTCCTTTTCCTTCTCCAACGACGGCCACAGGGAAGGCCAATCATCAACCAGTGGTAAGCTTGCCTCATCATCGTTGGGCAACGGTGAGGCCAACCTCACCCAGCCACTAGTGAGGGCTTGCCTGGCCAGATCTAGGCGAGGTTGGCCTAGATCCAACAAGGGCTTACCCTCGCCTAGCAATGGCGAGGTGGGGTCAATGACCAGCCCTCATCTTTGGTCAGTCGCCGGAGCAAGAGGAAGAAGGAGGGAGGAGAAAAAGAATAATAAAAGAATACTAATAATAATAATAATAAAATATAAAATATTATTATAAATTATTCACCAATGCTAGTGAGTATCTATTTCAATGCTGGCTGATCAAATTTAGCCAAATAGACTGAATTGGCATAATTGCAAAAAATTTATGATTGAATTAAAAAAATTAAGGCTAAATTGAAAATTTGCAATAGGTTTAGAACTTTTTTTGTAATTTTTCTTATATATCAAGGGGTAGACGGTCACATCATTTATATATTCGCTGACCTTCAAGTAAGATAAATCTAGTCTTCCTCCCTATCATGTTGGTACGTGCACCACGCGTATCTAGGTATGAATGAATCAAGTAATTGTGATAATAACATCGCGTTTTTCTTTACTTTCAAAAAAAATTGTGGATAAAAGAAGTTAACTCAATACTGCCATGGAAACATATAATACAGTCTTTCTATTGATTATTGCTTTCTGCCAAACTTTACGTTTATGTCTTATAAAAATTTCTATTCTGCAAGTTTGAAATACATTTCTTTCCAGCAAAAATATGCGTTATCACTAAATATAATGAAAATAAATGCACAATCAGTTATAAAATGACTATTTTTTGAACCAAACATAACCCTGTTGGCAAGTTGCACAACTTACCCAATTACATATGGACGACCACACCGCTTGTATTTTTAGCTTTGCTTTGGTTAGCTAAAAATGAAGATCGAACAAGAAAACTCCCATTCGATGGTTTGACTCATCCAATTTCCCGTACCCATCACATATAAGAAAATATTAGGCAGATCTGATGCTTCACATCAGTGAACATCCCTTCCAATCATTGCTCACCATGTCAAGAGATTTAAAGTCCCTCTTTTTTTCCTATCTCTCTCCCTCCTCCGTTCTCTTGGCCGGGCCCACATGGTTTTACTCCAGCATGATTTTCTCTCTCTCCCCCGCTCTCAAAGCACGCAAGGCATTTCCTTCGAGAAAAACGAAATAGCAATAAAGAAACAACGAGACCCACAGAATTCTATTTTTTCTTGGTCGGTTACCCACAGAATTCATTTGAGATTGAAATTAAGGTTTCGGAGTGATCCGAAAGTGCTCCCTTCTTGAAGTAACAATAGAAAGAGAGGCATCAAAATGACTGGAAAATCATTAGATTGCAATTATTTTTTTTAGATTGCAAATTTGAGGGCGAAGGCTTGATGGTGAGTGAGTGGAATGAGTACCCTTTATAGAGAAAAAAAGAGAGAATACAGAAACCTGGAAGCAAAACAAGAACGGGCATGAGAAAGATAAAGAATGCGTTTGGGAAGACTTTTTGGGAAAGTCTTGAGAAAATGTAAAGACCTTTGAGTTAAAGAAGTTTTTCGAAATGCAAATTATGTTTGGTAAATCGTATATGTGAAAATCCGTTATAAAGTATCTTTGGGCAAAATAGTGTTTGGTTACTTTCGGCGAGGGGCAAGTGATCTAGCAAGGGGCAAGCGTCCAGTGAGGGTCACCGTGCAGAGGACGCAGCAACGAGGGTCTCCGCATTCAGGGTCACCGCAACCAGATTGTCACGATCAGATCACGCGATCCCAATCGCTCGATTTGGGTCATCAGAGGTCACGCAACCTAGATCTAGGTTGCAGCGACCTTCAGCGACCAAGATCTAGACCACGCGACCTCCAGCAACCCAGATCTGCCGAGGATCGCAATGTCGCTGCGGTTGCAGCGATCACAGTGATGCGACTCATAAGGGGTCGCTAAGGTCACGCAACTGGCGCCGACAGTTGCCATGACACACCGGCCTCATGCCGACCTCTATCGAGCTCGTCGCTGGCCCCTTGCAACTCCACGCAACTTCATCGGCAACCGCTCGCGAAGAAGAAGATGATGAATAGTGAGGGCAAACCGGAAAAACAAAAAATCAAAGAGGATAATTTGGGAAGAAGATTTTTTATTTAGCCCCTCCTCAGTATGCCGAGAAGGCTAAAAGCCCAACCTACCTTGGGCTTTCAGCCTTCACAATGCTAGTATTCTCCAAATGAGGGTTGAAAATTTTTTACCAAAACCAAAGATCTTTAGGGGCTCAAAGTGACTTCTCAAAGCCACTTCCAAACGCACCCTGAGAGAGACGTGACTTTGAGCTTGAGCTTGAGCTAAGGTTCAGGATTTTGATAATTTTGTAGTTTTCGTTCTTCCTCTTCGTTGGCCAAATCCCTTGTGAGAGAGAGGAACCAAAAGACGTAATGGAGAAAGAAGGGAGACAGAAACGGAGATTGATAACAGGGAGGGGGAGAGAGAAAAAAGAGGAGACTTTGAATCTCCTGACATGTAAGGCAGACTTAAAGCTCATTTTATGAGCAATAATCAACAGTGAGCCATTTGTCTCTGAGAGTTCTTGATGGATTAATTGCTTTCGGTAATCACATCTTATTGTCGTTCAATTTGATCATTAGAAAAAAAAAAAAAAAAAAGTGGTATTTCTCAAGATCAAATACATCGTTGATCGTTACATCCGCGAGTCAACAATTGATTCTACTCTTACAGAGGGAGCAGCTTCCGCCTTAGCAAGTTACCAAGAAGATAAACTTAAGAAGGAATATTCAATGATTTTTTAAGTTGCTAAATAATCGGGGCAACTTATAAGCATGTGAGCCCATGCGAATATAGATACCTGTCCGTCTACCTAAAAAGGAGCAAATGAAATGCCAGAATTGAGGGTGCTCACTTTACCCAAAAAGATATAATCATAATAAAAAGATCAGTTAGACTTCACCAGCTTACTTTCACGTGCCAATAGATGTCGCCAAAAATTCATGCAAACTAAAGAACTCAACATCGTAAAGATGATACTCAGATAATTAAGGCTGCACCCTTAAACAGACGACGTATGCAAGTAAGGTGGTCGAGTAAATGGCTAAGAACGGTGTCATTAGATAATCAATTGACGCCCACCAATGAGATGCACAAAAGGTAGCTCAAATCAAGAAAACTAAGTTTCAGAATTCTCCACCAGCAAATTGAAAGAATCCATTCGGATAACAAATCAACCCATCAGTGGAGAAGTCATAAAGATGCACCAACCAGAACAGAACATTATCAAACACGCTAGAATCATGAACATATTACCTTATCACAAACCAGGCCACGCATAAGTTCTACATGGAACATGGCACCGACACGCCAGTCTTTCCTGTGAAACATGTCCAAATATGCCACCATCTAACACAAACCCCCATGAAGCTTGCGAAGGATGTAAAGTCACTGCAGATATCTGTAAAAACTGCATGATCAAACTAGCTAACTGGAGCTCAAAGGAGTAACAAAAACTTAAACGCCATGTCGACTATCGTCAGAATCCTTTATAACTACAGAGGCTTTTTGCACAGGTAGAGCTGTCTAGATATCTATTAAAGGAAAGTACAACAAAGGCAGTTTTCAGGCTTATGGAACAAGAAATGCATCCCAAACAGGGGAAATCAGTAAGTCATGAGAGATGACCCACTAGAACGCACATCAGAAGCGTCCAAAATCCTTTGCCTCGGAGAAGACAAAGTACAAGCAGCAGCATCCACTTCCGGGTTTATTATGCTTTTCCTTTTCTGAGTATCTGAGCTTGTTCTTTCTTCGGGAACTTCGGCAATGGGACTCAGCAACTCTGCTTCTTTCTGGTGTAGGGACACCATGGCTTGAGCTTCTGCAACACCCTATTAAGGGCGTGTTTAGGGTTCAACTTTACATAGTTTTTTTTTTTTTTAAATCTTTATATGAAGTTGATGGATTTATGAGATGGGCTTAAGGCCCATCCGCTCAAGTTGGGCCCAAAAGGGCCCGGCCCACGGGAATAGGGCCCGTGGAGGGGGAAGGTATAAAAGGGAGGAGAGAGAGGGAGATTACACCGGTTGGAAAAACAGATGTACGTACGTTTTTCTCCTGCGCACTTTCTCTCTCTCTCCAAAGAGACAAAAGGAACTCTAAGGCAAACGGCACTGTCTTCCCTTCAATTGACATCATCGGGGCCAGAATTTCTTCCTCTTCTTCAGCGTTGGTGTTTAATCTGTGGCTAACAAGGTACGCTCGAATCCATGGTGTGCTTTACGATCGGTGATGCGTGTTTTCCCGGGCTTCGTCTTCCGCATTGATTTAGGGGTTCGATTCGGTGTCGAATCCGATTTTCGGGGATCCTTTATTCCCAACATTGGTATCAGAGCCAGGTTCACGTTTTCCCGATCAATTTGATGTGTTTTGGTTGATTTTTCGCAAAAGGAACTTCGGTCGTACGGATCGGGGCGAGCAATCCCGACACCCGAGACTTCTTCGGCCATTTTTATGAGTTTTCGAATGTCAAAACAAAATTCCGAAAGCACTGGGAGAAAGACGACGTCGAGACGAGTCTGGAGATGCCTCGAGCGCCGCCGGGCGACGCCGCACGCGCCCACACGTGCGGCGGAAGGCGCTGCGCGTGGGCGCGACGCGCCCGGAGCGCTCGATCGCCGGGCGTGTGCGGCACACGCGCCGGTCGGCGAACCGGCGCGTGCTCGCCGCCAGCCGGCGAACCGGCACGCGCCGGTCCGCGGACCGACCAGCGTGCGACGTCGGCATGACGTCACCCAACGGTCGATGCCGCTGGGGTGACGTCGCGATGACGTCGGTTGACCGGCGGCGACCCGACCCGCGAACCGACCCGACCCGACGCGCTGACGATGGCACGCGCGCGGCACGTGCCGCTGACGTCTGCGTGATGTCAGCCCGCACGCGCGCGGCACGTGCGAGCTGTCCGCCCGAGCGGTCCGACCGGTCTGTCCGGTCCAACCGGTCCGTCCGGTCCGACGACCGACACCCGTTGACCCGACCCGTGACCCGTTGACCCGTTGACCGGCCGTTGACCGTTGACCCGGAAAAAAAAAAAAAGAATTTGTTTTCTTTTTCAGTCATGCCTATGTGGGTTATAAGTAATCCATTTTTAATTCTGCATTTGTTGCATGAATTTTCGAAAATTATGTATTTTCTATTATATTAATTATGGATTATAAGTGATCCATTTTTAATTCTGCATTTGTTGCAGGAACGATGATGCGTTATGCAAGGATACCTGCAATCCCGAGAACGGACGAGGGAAATGTAAGACTTAAAAGGCCGATGTCAGAATTAGCCAATTATCAGTGGCATGATGGTGATTTAGTATCACATGTGATCAAGGTCAATCAGATGATACAAGAAATCATCTGGAATGGTTATCTTATGCCGGATTTTCAGAAGGTACCGGCTTTGATGAACACTCTTCCACCTGAATGGCAAGCAGTGTTGGATCGGCTATGGGAGGTCAACGTGGTCCCGGGTTATAGGAGGCTGGTGGAAGCTTTTGTTAGAGAGCACTATAGGATTGAGTTGGCCAAAACTTCAACCCTTAGATTGAGCGCCACATGGCGCCGAGTGAATGCGCCTTGGAGGCGACATGAAAGCTCTCCAAAAGTTTTTCCATGGTTGGCAAATGTGCCTTCAGTTTTCTCAGATGTTTTGACTGATAGATTAGAAGGGACATTCCCTATTTATTTCTTTGATTAATGATGTAATATTTACTACCTGATTGTTGTTGATGTAACAACTGATATGTTAGTCGTATCATGTGAAAGCATTGTTATTTTATTGGATATTAGATTTTATTTGCTTTCTGTGATTGCTGGTTGCTGTGGGTAATTAGCTGTGGGTAGTAATAGAAGTTTTTGTAACTTCATAGAATTTATTTGCATAAGATAATTATATTAATAATAATTTTAAGTTAGGATTTTTGGAGGATGATTGGAAACATAGTGACCTTTTGATTCTGAAGCCTTACTTGAAATTATTTATTAATATGATGGGTCTATGCAAATAGGGATGCATAAATGATAGGCATTAATTATTCGTGCATATATGTCTGATGTGTTCAAATCGATGGGTTCAGCAACTAAGAATGTAATTGTTGATATAAACGCAATAATTGTGAAATATTGAATATGAAGATTCAATATGTGCTGAAAAAGCAAGAAGCATTAGAAGCTCTTGACCATGTTATGGAATATCTTAAGGATGCCATGCACCACCTTGAGCTAGTAGAGGACCGCCTAACGGTATTTGAGCCGAAAATAGACATTTGCTATGCTGGTTCTAGCTTAGAAAGGGCTTTGTGCTCTAAGCGCAAGCGTATTGATTCGTTCAATATGTGGAAATGCAAAGGATCAAGTCCTTATTGCAAGAAATCAAGAATTAACCAACAAGAGAGAGGAAAGCGTCCTCAAGTGAAGAAAATGTCAAGGGTGTGATGTTACAATTGTGACAAGAGAAGGTCACTATGCTCGCGACTGTCGTGAGCCAAAGAAGGAATGCACCTCTTGTACATTTGAGAACTTTGCTTATGTGTCAAGTTCTGCATTATTGGCTGAATCCAGTCCTTTGTGGACTGTAGATTCAGAAGCGATAGACCATAAAGGGAAGGATAGAGAATCCTTCGTGGAATTCCGACGAGTACCAACTGGAACTAAGTGGATCTATGTTGGAAACAACTCTAGAGCTGATGTAAAGGAATTTGCATCGACCAATAGAACATGAGAGGTGGACGCATCTTTGATGTTCTATATGCTCTGGAGATTCGTCGAAATTTAGTGTCTGTCTTAGTGTTGGTTAAGCTTGGTTTTGGTATGAACTTCCATAATAAATGTGTAGATTTGTGTTTAGATACAAACTACTATGGTTGTGGTCACTTTCTAGATGGTTTTATTGTACTAAATGTTGACTGTGATGATGTCAATATGTTATCCCCTTGTTTCACGTCTTCTATCTTATATGATAATGATGTGAATATGATGGCATGCTAGACTTGGTCATATGGGCCAACAACATATGAAAAGACTAGCCAAAAAAGGGCTTGTTGGGCAATATTGAAAAAGTTGATTTGTCCATATGTGAGCATTGCCTAGTAGGGAAAATGACAAGGAGACCATTTGGAAAAGGTAAAAGAGCTGAATTTCCTCGGCATTTAATCCATTTGGACGTCTGTGGTTCAATGAATGTGAGAGGAAGGCAAGGGGCTGTTTGTTTCATCACTTTTATATATGATTCTACTTGATTCGGATATGTCTATTTGATTTCTCATAAATCTGAAGCATAAGTTGTTTTTAGAAGGTTTATGAACCTGGCAGAAAATCAATTAGACAAGAAAATAAAGGTATTTAGATCCGATCGAGGTTGAGAATATTTATCTCGATAAGTTCAAAAAATTATGTGATGAAAAAGGAATAGAAAGATAGTTGTCTATTCCATATACTCATCAACAAAATGGTGTTGCGGAGAGAAGAAAATGGAACCTTACTTGGAATGGTTAGGTCCATGATGGCACATGCTTAACTTACCCATCACTTTTTGGAGTGATGTGTTGTTAACTGCTGCCAATATACTTAACCGGATGCCTTCCAAATCAGTTATTTCCACTTCATATGAGTTATGGACAGTTAGAACACCGGACTTAAGTTTTCTTAAGCCATGGGGTTGTACTGCCTATATTCATGAGTCCTCTCACAAATTTGGGAAATTGGGTCCCAAAAGAAAATAAGAGTATTTTCATGAGATACTGCGAACACTAAAAAAGGTATGTGTTCATAAGTGAGCGGGAAAGTGGGAATAAAACTGAATTTGAATCACGGGATGTCACATCCTTAGTGGATGAATTTTCTGAGAGGGGCGAAATAAGGGAAAATAACTCCCTATTTGAAACCTTGGATCAAGATAATGATGTTAGTGGAGTTCGTTCAAGTGGGAGTAATATGAGATGTAATGAATTGAATTCAACTCATTCTCAATTGCAATCACCTGATGTGACGACATCATCATTACCTAATCCAAGTGGGAGCATGATGGGGAATGATGTGTTAAGTGTACAATCTCTCATACGGTGAACAAGTCGCCAAAGTATTCCCCGTCGATGTTTTGACATTGAAAGGGAAACTTTTATGGTTGCTCCACAAGATGAGGATGAGCCAAGAAATATTAATGAGGCTCGAACCGCGCCCTAATAAGGAAAAATGGATTAATGCAATGAAAGAGGAAATAGAGTCAATGAAATCAAACTAAGTCTGGGAACTGGTTGATCTTCCAAAAGGACGCAGAGCTATTGGAACAAGTAGGTTCTCTAAATAAAGCGAAAGGCTGATGGATCAATAGAAAGGCATGAGGCTCGTCTTGTGGCGAAGGGTATAATCAACGGAAGAAATTGATTATGAAAATACATTTTCTCCCGTAGTGAGATTTACCTTGATTCGCATTATTCGGCAATAGTGACTAGTATGGATCTTGAGTTACATCAAATGGATGTAAAGACTGCTTTCCTCAATGGAGAATTAGAGGAAGGAATATATATGGAACTACCTGCTGGTTTCATAGTGAAAGGCCAAGAAGAAAAGGTATGTTGACTTTGGGGGTCGATATATGGCCTTAAGCAGTCATCAAGACAAAGGTATATACATTTTCATAATGCCATAGTGGCATATAATTTTACAATGATTGACGATGATCATTGTGTATATATCAAAAGATCCAATGATCAATTTGTGATCATATCATTATATGTTGATGATATACTAATTGTCGGAAGTAATATGGAGTTTGTTAATACTGTGAAAAATTTGTTGTCTTCCAACTTTGAGGTGAAAGACATGGGTGATGTTGCATACATTCTTGGAATTAAGATTTCAAGATTGTAAGCCCATAGACACTCCTATTACAAAAGGTGAAGGGTTGAGCCATAGTCTGTGTCCAAGGACTCCACAAGAGAATGAACAAATGAAACATGTTCCTTATGCTAGTGCTGTTAGAAGCTTTATGTACGCTATGATGTGTACAAGACCTGACATATGTTTTGCAGTTGGAATGGTGAGTAGTTACCAATCCGATCCAGGTCAAGCACATTGGAAAGCCGTTAAGAGAATACTGAGGTATCTAAAGGGAACTGCTGATTATACGTTGAGTTATTAAGGAAAAGGATTTGCGACTCTAAGGCTATTCTAATACTGATTGGAGAGGAGATTTAGATGAAAGAAAATCTATCTCTGGGTTTGTTTTCTTACCGAATAATGGCACCTTATGTTGGAGCAGTAAGAAACAAAAGTGTATAGCCTTGTCCACGATGTAAGTTGAGTTCGTGGCATTATCAGCAACAGTGTAAGAGAGTGTTTGGCTTAAGAGATTTTTGGATCATTTAGGTGTTATTAGAAGTGCTGCAGATTTATTGTTGGTTAACTGTGGTAGCCAAGCAGCAAAAAGCGTATACCAAAGATCCAAAATATCATGGTAAGACCAAACCTATAGATACCAAGTATAATCTTGTCAAGGATATGGTTGCACAAAAAGATGTGAATTTAGAGTACATACTACGCATGAAATGGTAGCAGATCCTATGACAAAGCCAATACCTAGAGATGTGTTTTGTGGCCATATGAAATCTCTAGGATTGCGTAGAGACTGATGTACTGAATATTGTAATTTCCCTAAATGTTCACAATTTGATGAATTTGTGTTTTCATCATTAATGCCTATGAATCTTTGTTTGATCTTTATGCATCTTAATGCTTAGTGCATTACTTTAAGTTGAGAAGTATGGCGGACAGATATAAGATTAGCCCACTCACACGGGTAATCACCTCTGTTTACACTGTGATAAATAGAGATGAGACTGTTTTTAAGCTTATTATCTAGGTGATAATCGAGAGCTCAAGCTTAAAACACGTATGTCGCCTTAACTGAGTGTTGAGATGAGGACATAATACTTACTATGTCCGAAAGTAAAATACCCCACATGTTTTACTTTATCTGTCTAAGATGCCAGATGTGAGTTCTGATGAATTTTGTGAATGAGTAGATATGTGAACTCAAGTTAGACATTGGGTATGTCTGAACTATCATCTGTACGGTATAAAAGGTGTAGACATACGCTCCATGGGAAATGAGTTTATACCGTAATACGTATTTCATACTACGTATGCATGAGACGACCAATAAGAGTGGCAAAAGTTTGATCTCAACTTTTATGTCGTGTGAGACTCTTAAGGAAGAGAGTTCCTCAATTTCTTAGTCCCCTCATGACTCTTACTTATTCTCAAGATTTCTATTTAGTGTTTGCTATCTTAGGATGTTGCTAATGGTCATGAGTGATTCGATCTAATGGGGCATTTCTAGAAAAGCAAGCTGAACTGAAATTGAGAGTTTGAAGGAAAGAGGAATATCGATTTTGGAGAATCACATTGTAGTTTTGTATTCACCAGTTAACCAATTATGACTGTCTTTGTGATAATCATAATTGTGAATACAATATATATATATATATATATATATATATATATATATATATATATATATATATCATTGTTTAAAAGAGATCAAGAGATATAAATGTGATTGATCGATCTAGGTACTGCGCATACTAAATCTACTCGGAGTGTGATGCCCATTATAAGCTGTTATATATTCCTAACAGATGTATGGCAACGAGCTCTCAAAGTATGCTGGTCGCACGGATTATTCACCGGTATGAATGTTGAAGAGAGGAAAAAGAGGATTATGTTCGGCCCACCATGTTAAGTGAGAGTCTATGATGGATTTTTCTCTGATGGGGCTGAGTAGGGCCTGTCCGCCCATGTTGGTTTTGGACCACCATGTGCGAGTGGGAGATGATGGATTTATGAGATGGGCTTAAGGCCCATCCGCTCAAGTTGGGCCCAAAAGGGCCCGGCCCACGGGAATAGGGCCCGTGGAGGGGGAAGGTATAAAAGGGAGGAGAGAGAGGGAGATTACACCGGTTGGAAAAACAGATGTACGTACGTTTTTCTCCCGCGCACTTTCTCTCTCTCTCCAAAGAGACAAAAGGAACTCTAAGGCAAACGGCACTGTCTTCCCTTCAATTGACATCATCGGGGCCAGAATTTCTTCCTCTTCTTCAGCGTTGGTGTTTAATCTGTGGCTAACAAGGTACGCTCGAATCCATGGTGTGCTTTACGATCGGTGATGCGTGTTTTCCCGGGCTTCGTCTTCCGCATTGATTTAGGGGTTCGATTCGGTGTCGAATCCGATTTTCGGGGATCCGTTATTCCCAACAGAAGTGGATATCAACGCATGCCCTGAACCAATTGCACGTGTAACTAGATCAAAATTACCTAAAATTGCACTCGAGTTGCGTGTTATTCACATGTGAGTCACACGAACTCATTGGACGGGGAGCTAGGGCTTTGCTTTGAGATTAAATTAGCTTCTCCATAGACTTACTTAAAATAATGTCCACTCTAATTATCTTTTGAGAAAACAATCACATTTGAAATTTTCTCTTTCTTTTATAGCTTAAATCCATATATGTCAGGAGAAACATTTCTTAGGGCATGTATAATAACTTTTCTATTTTTATGTTCCCTAGAATAGATAATTGTTTGGTAACGTAATTCCATTTTTTTTATTTCTAGAATAAATTTTTACTCCATAAATAAATTTGAGACAGAAATCAGAAGTAATTTTTTTTTACTTTTATTTTTATGAAACAAAGGTAAAAATAAAAACTCTTATCGTTGCTCACCTTTGCTACTAACCGGCTATCCTCCACCCACCACCGGCTACCATTCATTGCCGTCCGCCATCCACCACCATCTGCTTGCCTAACTGATCAATAGAGAGGAATTTTGTATTGTTATCAAACGAATTTTATGTAATATATTTATTCACATATACAACTAATCAATCAAGGAAATAACGGATTCATATATGATTGTAAAACACTGATCAATAAATATAGTGGAATTAAAGCGTACATGTTTGAGCCATTACTTCACTTGCAAAAAAATAGATCACTCTGATAATCAAGGATCTATCGGAATGCCGGATCTTCCTCTCTATAACCTATTTCGATATAGCAACTTTCAATGGAATTAAAGCAACTAATAGGTATAATATACCTTTTTATAGGCTAGAGAGGGGACCCAGCAAACCCTAATCAACAACATGTCAACTAGGCTCTTCCCATTACGGGCTTCAGTTAAACACAATTGCCTACACTTTGCTGCTCAACTAGGCCCGTTATCAATAAATGCCAATACCCAATTCAATCGGATCACTTTAGGGTTCAACAAATATTGGAATATCCATTAACCCGATTATTTAAAATAGAAAATCAATTAATTAATGTAAGCCCATATTATAGGAAATTTCCAACATTTTAATCCCAAGAGAAGAAAATTTATATCATTATCAAAAACGTATTTTTGCTCAAAAACTCATCAAAAGAATAGATATGGAAAAATCAATTTCTGATTAGAAATTGACTCTTGGAACAAAATGATTATTATTGTTCACACCCTAAGTTGCATGGCATATTCTAAGTTGGACAACATTTTGCATTAGCACTAATTGATCACATAGACCATTGGACAAATATGTCATGGTTGGATCAATCATATCTTCGCATTCATCATGATCTTGAGTTCGTAAATCTTGGCTTGATTCGAGGTGCGCGCAGCGAGCATTTCCCTTATGACAGCCCCCTGTTCTTCAACAAACCTTTAAAACCCTCTCTCTCTCTCTCTCTCTCTCTCTCTATGCAAACAACCTAATTCATAACGCTTTGTTCATTCCCCCTTCTCCCTTAAATTAGTACATATCATTAACTTTTTCGCTAGCATACGTGTTGTTGTTCGTTCGGAGAGAGAGATTGAAATTGATCTCTCTGTGTCGTCATCTCTTTGTCGATACTGTTTCGCTGGTCTCCGAAGGTGGTGCCCAATACTCTGAATTTTGGGCCAAAGCCGTGTGGGGAACTTTGGAGTGGATGGCAACCTTTGCTTTTTCTTAGATGTTGAGCGAGCGGTGGAATGTAGCTGCACATCTGTATGAGCGGAATAGACTCAAAATTGAATGGCTTCGTCCAGCTTTGGTCCTTCAGAATGGATGGCAACTTTGCTTTTGCTTCATGAAGGTTGAAGCACCAGTCTGAGGCAGTGTTAAAAATGGGTCCTCCTAAGTGTTCATCACTGTATTTCATGAAGAAATTCAGGAACTTTTCCTAAGTTGAGTAGTTTTTGGGTGCATATCTAGTTAAATTCATGTTCTTTTTACATTCCTTAAGATGTGGTGTCCAGGTAATTTCATGTTTTTTGTTATTCAAGAATGGTTGTTGTTTTTTTTTGGTCAAAAAAAAGTATTTTATTTATATCATATCATAAGGCAGAAGCACCAAAACCCACAGCTGGGGCATCAACACATAACAAAGCCCAGAGGCCTGGAGGAGGAGAGGCCCACCAGTTTGGAGGGATGGTCTTCATTCACTGATAACGCGCAGCCCAGTCCGCCACTGCATTAGCTGATCGTGGGCAGCAAACCAAGCCCACCAGCGGCATTTGCTGCAAAAGAACTTTACATTCTAACAATACCGCATGTGCCTACCAATCCATCTGCACTTCACGCTTCAGGTAGTTGACAAGAGCTAGTTGTCAGACTCTACGACAGCCTCCCCGATTTCTTTTTCTTTCAAGTACTTTAGGGCTTCAAGAACCCCTGGGGTTTCCACCTGCAGAATTGTCTCCGCCCGGACTGTCTTCGTGAATCCGTCTAAGAAGCTGCCAGAGGAGTCTCGGACAATGCAAGACACAGCTCCCTCCATCGATCCCTCACACAGCGACCCATGTACATTCAGCTTGAAAGAGCCAACTTTCGGAGCTTGCCAGGTAAGCGGGATCTACTGTTCTTCGGTTTTTTCAGCTGGTGAATACCCAAATCCCCATTTCTGGTAGCTAGCTTGCTGAAATTTTTCTAGATCTATGACTTTGCAGACCTCTAGTTTTTGTACCTCAAAAGACAAAATTGTTGCGCTCCTTCCATACTTGCGAAAGAAGATTTCCAATCCTCTCCAGAGAAGGGAGGTGTGAATTTTTCCGTAGAAATTGTACCAACCATTCATCCATTCGTTTAACCTCCTATGCGTCTACTCGCAAGTTGATTTCCGAGTGGTTTCATACCTTTACAGCCCATGGACAGAGGAGAAGGGTGTGTTCGACCGTTTCCACCTTGGCTCGGCAAAGATCACATACCGAATCAGGTAAGATCTTTCTTTTCCATAGGTTCTCCTTCGTTGGTATAGCGTTTTGACAAGCATTCCATACAAAGATCTTCACTTTTGGGCTGGTCCGCATATGCCATATTGCATTCCATAGTTCTATTGGTGTTTGATATGAGGAAGAAGGGTGTTCTATTGCTCTGCTTGCTGTTGTACTATCTCTTAGCAAGTTATAGCCATTTTTTACTGTAAATAATCCATTCTTTGTGCCCGTCCATATTAATTCATCGCTGGTAAAATGACCATTGATTGGTATTGCCAAGATTTCCTGAGTAGTCTGCTCATCAAATAGGTTATTTATCAACGATTCATTCCACTGTTGTGTCTCAGATAGTATCAACTCAAAAACTTTTTGGGGATCATTTTTATTTGTGGGCCCTCCTATTAATCGTCTTTTCAGCCATCTATCTGTTCTGATATTGATGGTTTCTCCATTTCCTATCGACCATCTAACTGAATCCACAATAGCCTCCCTTCCAATAAGCAAACTTTTCCATTCCCATGAAAGTTTAAAACCTTTATCAGCATGCCAGAAATCTGAGCGACAAAAATAGAGCCCTTTTAATAATTTACTCCATAGTGCTTCCGGATTTTTTACCATTTTCCAAGCTTGTTTACCCAATAAGGCTTTATTAACAGTAAGCAAGTCTCTAAATCCCATTCCTCCCCTATCTTTCCCCATCTTCATGATTTCCCATCTTTTCCAATGTAAACCAGACTTTGATTCACTGTTTTTCCACCAAAAGTTGGCTGTTTTTTTCTCTATAGCCTTGCAAATTGACATTGGAATTTTAAAAACTAACATGGCATATTGTGGTACCGCCTGCACCACTGATTTCAGGAGTATTTCCTTTCCTGCTTTTGATATGATTTGTTCCTTCCATCCCTCTAATTTCATATTGACCCTATTTAAAATCCACCCAAACATTTGCCTCTTCAATGCTCCCCAATCAAAAGGAATTCTCAGATACTTACCTGATCTCTCTAGTTCTAGTACCCTCAATTCTCTTTTCATATTCTCCCTTAATAGATATGGACAGTCTTTACTGAAGAAAATACCATAATTGTTTAGATTGACAACTTGTCCTTAAGCATAATAATATTGATTAATAACAGCTACAATATTTTGGCATTCCAGTAAAGAACCATCCAAGAAAAAAATTGAATCATCGGCAAATAATAAATGAGTTAAAGTATGGCAGAATCTGTTCGACTTAATTCCTTTGATATTCCCATCTTGTAGAGCTTTACCCATCAAAGATGACAGACTGTTTGCCACCAAAATAAATAGATAGGGTGGTAGAGGATCTCCTTGTCTAATGCCTCTAGTGGGAGCGAAAAAAGGAAGGGGTTCCCCATTAAACTTAATACTAAAAGTGACTTTAATGACACATTACATAATCTAGTGAACCCATTTAGCACAGAACCCCATTTTCGGCAAACATCCTTC
The DNA here is from genome assembly GCA_017140185.1 of Eucalyptus polyanthemos subsp. polyanthemos. NCBI lineage: Eukaryota > Viridiplantae > Streptophyta > Magnoliopsida > Myrtales > Myrtaceae > Eucalyptus > Eucalyptus polyanthemos. The sequence goes on along the minus strand of CM029465.1, from coordinate 15,187,262 downwards.
TAAGAAATCCCATTCAATTATGTCATATGCTTTCTGCATATCAAGTTTCAGCACCGCTTGGAAGTGTTTTTTCTTTTTTCTCATTCTCAATTGATGCAACACCTCTTGAACAATATAAATATTATCTTGAATCTGTCTTCCACTGACGAAGGCACTTTGCTCTCCTGAAATCAGCATAGGCAACCATCTTTTCAATCTGTTTGCCAAAATTTTGGATATTATTTTGTATGCAAAATTGCAAAGGTTAATAGGGTGATATTGATCAAATCTTTCCGGATGGGGGATCTTTGGTATCAGAGTAATATGTGTTCTATTTAGGGCTGGTTCCAACACTCCCAAAAGAAAGAAACCTTAAACTTCCTCCAGCACATCAGAATTTATTATATCCCAGTGATGCTGATAAAAAATTCCATTTAACCCATTTGGACCAAGAGCTTTCTAAGCTCCAAGTTGAAACACGGCAATATGAATTTCTTCCATTGTTACTTCCGCCACTATGTTGACACATGATTTTTAGTCGATACATCATTAAAAATAAAATAAAATAAATAGAGAGGTATCCTAGTTTAAACTTCATGACTTTAGTCACCATTTGTGAACACAAAAGATGTCTTGTTTTGTTTGGTTGTTTTGATATGTTTGTTTGTCTCTTTCCATTGTATGCATTTAGCTAGAAGTTTCCTAAGCTAGGATTAGATTAGGACCCTGAAGATAGAGAAGGCGTGAAGATGGCGAAGGTCGATGTCCATTCCGACCATTATCATGTACCATTCGTGTTCCCAACATGTCTCGTAGGGGTGTGCAACCAGACCGGGTTTACCCAGTTCCCGATTCGGCCCACCCGGTAAACAAGGTCGGGAACCGGTTCCGGTTAAAATGGGTCCGGGAACCGGTTCCCAAAACTCAGACCCTGTTTAAACCAGTCCGGGAACCGGTTCCAAGGGATTACCCACCCGGGAACCGAATCGACCGGACCGGTTTGGGACCGGTTGGAGAACCGGTTTTTACGCCATCCCAAAATGCAAAACCCTAATTTTATTCTTACTTTCTATCTTTACCCGCAGACACAGAGAACCAGAGACTTCCCTGAGCTCCTCTCCCGAAATCAAGAAGCCGACGCCGCCTCTACTGCTCTCGTCGCACCCCTCGCGCTCGCACCACCGCCGCCGTTCCCCTTCCCGAAATCGCGAAGCTACTAACCCCCGCCAAGCTCGCACCCGAGCGCCGACGCTGCCTCCGTACGATCTCACCGTTCCACCTGCTACCATTGCCTCGCCGACACCCCTAACCCGCAGATCTCACCGCGCGCTGTTTCTCGAGCTCCCCTGCTGTCGATCTACCATTACCCCCTTCGCGAAGCTGCCGCTGCCTCGCTGCTTCACCTAAGCCCCGTTGCCGACGTCTGCTGGTTCGCTCACCACCTCTAGGTGCCACCGCCGCTGCGACTAGATGCCAAAAGCCGTCGTTCCTGCCACGATTCCATCCTCAGCCCGTCCATCCGAGCCCCCTGCACCACCACCTCACTGCTGCTGGGTCCTCCTCTACTCGAGGCCCGACAAATCTGCTCTAACGCCCAACAGATCTACTCCGAGCCTACTCCCAAGCAACGCCCCTACCACCGACAACCCAGCTCCGCCAGGCCGAGCACTCCACCGCTCCGCTAGGCCGAGCACTCCGCCGCCGAGGTCGCCCTCAACTCCCTCTCCTCCCGTGGCCCTTCTCACTCCCTCGCCGCTCATATCCTGGTGAGCTCCCTCGACCATCCCTGCTTCTTTCTTTCTTTCTTTTCTCTTTCTTTTTTTTTTGGTTTGGTGAAAACGCCGCAGCTTGAGTTTCTATTTCTCGAGCAGAGTGGAAACTATCGCATGCAGAATGTTAATTCTGCCAAACCCTTAGGAAGATACACCATGAAAATAAGCACCAGGATTGATAGAACCCCGATATCCTTTTCCCTGTAGATCATTTATCCTAGATACGTAACTATTTAAGTAAAAGTGGGAAAACTTTCTTACTTGGGTCTGCAAAATTGATTTGGATGTTGTATATATGAGCTCCCATTTACCATTAAGCAATTCGGATTGGAGAGGCTCCTTCACTGTGTTAACCGCCTCGAGCTTACGGGCAATTTGATCAAGTAAATAATTCCCATCAAGGCATGAATGCTAAATTTAATACATCAAAATCATAGTGTGCCTTTTGGATTTTGAGCATTCAATTGACTAAATTCTAACAGTTATTGTCATTTGTTGTGGACATACGAAAGCATGCTGCACATGAATAATATCACAGGGTACTCAAGGACTTGGCAGCAATTAGTATTACATCTAACTAGTCATCTCTTAGCTGGTGTTTCTACTTACTGCATGATTTACCTGAGAATGTTTTTATTTTGACTAAGTTAAATATAATTTGACGGATGAGTTAATTATATTGCAGAGCAACTCTTTTTGAAGTCCAAACTAAGAAGTGGGAGTGCTTTTGTTCTGTTTTCTAGGATCCAAGCCATTCTGATTGTGCTGTCCATCAGGTAATATTAGTCATTTTTTATTCTTTTTTCACACTAGTATTATTTATGTCCTTAAATCTGCATCCAGCATGAGATATCTTTGTCAATGCTTTAGTTAGAATGCATTATGCTGTGATGCTTGGCTTATCACTAGAGATGTGTGTTCTTCCATGGTTATCTCAACAGGCATTCGGTCTAGAGACTAGGGCAGGTTCTAGGGGCATTTTCTTTGTTCAAAATTCAGTATAAGCTAAAGATACATTAATAAGTAAATAAATTAAGTGTTTACTTTCTGTCCAGTCTTTCACTTTAGTAGAAATCAGCTATCAGAATATTCTGCCAAAAAACAATGGGAGTGAATGCCCAAAACAATTAGGAGAATACTCGAAGACATAGCGAGACATTCCAAGAAAAAATTTACTAAGATAAAAGTGTGAAATACATTATAAATCTGAAAATAAGTAGAAGGAGAAACCTAAGGCTTGGAATCATGCACTAGTTTTAACTGTTGTAAGTATGGGTTCCAAAAATGTTTGGACCATCTTGAGATTGGAGGCTTCATTTCAGTTGAAATGGGTGCAATCTCTTCCCTAACATGTGTACTTTATAACTTGACATATATGAGGTGCTTTTTAGAGTTTATATGGATACTGTTGTGTTTGTTCGATGTCGTTGATGCATTGTTCGTGATAACTTTTAGACATAAAAGTGTGAAATACATTATAAATCCAATTGCAAATGACTTCTTGGGATGAATGAATTACTTTCTATCTCCAAAGTTATGTTGAGAGATTTGATTTACTATGAAAAATAAATAAATAAATATATATATATATATATATATATATATATATATATATATATATATATATTCAGTTTTCAGTCAATGAATCAAGACAAAGACATATCAATGGAAGTAGAGGGACATGATGAAATGAGTCCACTCATGGAATTGACATTCCATGGAGCTGATGAAGTGGAATCTGCAACCATGGGCGCGACAAACAAAGTGAGGGTACCTAACTCTCATACTGCTTCGGGTAAAAAGCGAGCTAATCAATCAGATTGTTTGGATCATTTTTTCGAGAATTATATATGAGAAAACACAGAAAACAGTTAAGGTGAAGTGCATTCATTGCAGGATGGATTATGTGTATAATGTTGATCATGGAACCTCTACTATGTGGAAGCATTTGAGAAAATGCAAAAAAGTATCCTTGCACAGATAAAAAGCAAATATTGTTTGCATCACGTGACAAAAGTGTAGTTGGTGAGGTTGGGGAAAATACTACTAGTGATAGTGTCTTGACAACATGGAAGTTTGATCAAGAACATTGTAGGCATACGCTTGCTCGAATGATTATTATTGATGAGCAGCCATTTTCCATGGTTGAGCGTGTTGGTTTTCGGGATTTTGTTACTGATTACAATCTCTTTTCCATCATCTTTCACAATTTACAATCGCAAGAGATTGTATGAAGTTATATCTGAGTGAAATGACTTGTTTGAAAGCTTACTTTGGTAAGCTTAAATCTAGGATTGCACTCACAACGAATATGTGGAGTTCCATTCAAAACTTCAACTATATATGTCTTACTGCACATTATATTAATGAAAATTGGCAGTTGCAAAAAAGAATAATCAATTTCATGATGATGCATAGTCACAAAGGTAAGGAGATTGGTAAAATGGTGGGGAAATGCATTTATGATTGAGGAATAGAAAGGAAGATGTTCACAGTAACAGTGGATAATGCAAGTTCAAATGATGTGGCCGTTAGTTATTTGAAAGAAAAATTTTCAGAAGAATGATTTTTGATTTTGAATGGTGATACTTTACATATTAGATGCATTGCTCATATACTTAACTTCATAGTAAGAGACAGATTGAATGAGATGCGTGATTCTATTGCACGCATCCAAAACATGGTTAGATATGTAAGGAGTTCTCCGGCTAGAGTTAAGACATTCAAAGGTTGCATTGAGAGTGAGAGGATTGCATATAATGGTTCGGTCTGTCTTGATGTTGCCACTAAATGGAACTCTACTTACATGATGTTAGACACCGCCATAAAGTTCAAGAAAGCTTTTAAAAGAATGGAAAAAGAAGATTTATATTTCTTAAGGGAAATTGACAATGATCCTCCTGAAGATGAAGATTGGGGAAATGCTATCATTCTTTCTAAATTTCTGAGACGGTTTTATGATGCAACCAAAAGGATGTCGGGTAGTTTATATATTACTTCAAATCATTATTTTAAGGAGATAGCTAAGTTGTACAAGTATTTAAATAATGTGGCGAATTCTTTAGACCAAAAGCTTCAAGCTATGGGTTTAAAAATGAAAGAGAAGTTTGACAAGTATTATGGGAGTTTGGATAAAGTTAATATGATGGCATTGATTGCGGTTGCATTGGATCCTATAAAGAAGTTGAATTATGTGAAGTTCTGTTTTGAACAAATATATGATGATGAAGCAAAAATTGATGAGATGCATGATAAAGTGAAGGTCGCCTTGGAGAATTTGTATAAATCTTATGAGCGATCTTTTGTTGGCTTTTCTAGTAAAGGAAAATTTGGTGATTCAAGTGTGAGTAACAGTAGTAGTGCTTCTAATATTGATATTGATGACAATGATTGTGAATTCGATGCTTGGCACAAAAGCTTTCTCCATGCAAAGAAAAAAGTGTTGAATGAAAACAAATCTGAGCTTAATTAGTATCTTGAAGCTAAAATGAAGATATCCTTAATATTGATCTTTTGATGTGGTGGAAGAGTACTGGGTCAAAGTATGAAATCGTATCTTTGATGGCTCGAGATGTTTTATCTATTCCCGTAACTACCGTTGCTTTAGAGTTGGCTTTTAGTATATCGGGACGTGTACTTGATGACTTTCGAAGTTCTTTGACTCCTAGAGTGGTGGAAGATTTAATTTGTACTCAAGATTGGTTGAGAGCTGTTCGCGTGCCAATTAATGTTAAAGAGTGCATCGAGAATGTGGAACAATTTGAGGAAGGTAAGTTATATATATTTCTTTATATCTTGTAATTCATTCGCATAACTATCTATTAAGTGCATGCCTTATTTAATCTCTCTTTTTTTTCTTTTTTCTTTTTTATAGATTTGGATTGTCTTACCAAGGACATTATCATTGGAAAATAAACTTCATTTTGTCGAAACTCCAACTTTGTGGTAAGTAAATAGACTTTATTAAATCCTAGAGTATGGATTCTTGTTTATTTTTCTTTATATATGAATTTTAGGCTTTTGTCAGAGATTTTGTACCCGTGGAACACAAGGCCGAAAAAGGAGAAGAAGATCGAGCACATGAAGGACAAGGTTGATATGTGATCAGCCAAAAATTGTACTACAACTAGTTAATTAGCTAAATTACTAGCTTGTATATTACTGGAATATAAGAAACTCGATATATCTTGTGGGATATGGGGATGCGAGATGGTCAAATTATATACTTTGTTGTTTTTTTCAAGGGGAGTCAAAATTTTATACATGTTCCCAATGAGTTTGGTCGAAGGATGTGCTTGGTCCAACATTTTTGTTTCAGTAGATAACTCATCTAGACTTACTTCTCTAAGGTTAATTTTTATGCAAAACAGGTTCCAATATAAACAAGGTCAACTCTGTTTCCGGACCGGAAAAACAGAGTGGGCTGGGAACAGGGTCCAATGCAAACAAGGTAGGGAACAAGGTCCAAAATAGGAGAACCGGTTATAACAGGGTAGGAACAGGGTCCAGGTCTAGACCCTACCCACCCTAGACCCGCTCACCCCTAATGTCTCGAGTCCCATCTTTTGTATAAAACCCGACGAGTTGCGGGTTTCCTTTCTTTCCCAATTGTTTTCTCTTTTATATTTTTAGGATTGCATGATAGATTTACTAATTTTCTTTGATTATTTACTTCATGTCTTGCAATTTCAATTTTATTGATTGTTTTCCTTTCATTTTTTTTAGGAGTAGAATAGAATGAAAGTAATCCATCACGCATGATCACTTAGTATAAAATTGATAATCCTGAAAATGTAAAAAGAAATGCATGGACATGTTAGTAAAAACACAACATACTGTTTAGATACCAAAAGGGCACTAATAGCAATATTAACGTAACTCAAATCCCCAAACCTAGATATCTGGTTGCTAGGAATTGAGGGAACACTCCCGACCCTCGATTGAGTTTCTAGCCAACCCCCAAAATGAAACTAGTGGCGACTCCTATCTTTTTTTTAGGTTGTTATAAACAACTAGATTGTACAAAATCCGCTATCACGCGGGGTACGAACTTGGGAGAGCTCACAATCACGTAGAGGGAACTCTCGTGATCAAAGTACCCCTAAACCCGACCTTTTCCCCTTTGACATCGAGAGCGGCGAGATCAGGTCGCAACACATTAAACATTCATTTATATCATTTCCGATTAGTATAGGACATTGATCCAGAACTGGTTGGTAGTTGCGAGGCCCTACCGAAGTATATAACTTCTTTAAAAAGGACATAGTGAGGTGCTGAAGTTGTTGTTTTCCCCTAATCCACTGCTTTGATACATTTTTCAGCATAGTAATTCTATTTTTTTTGTCTCCTTTGGATTGTTGCTACATGAAAATATTTTGTGTTTTTATCTCCCCCAACGAAGCCAATTGACTCGAGATCTCAACCCCAAAAACATTTCCTCTCTGCACCATAAGGTTTCCAGCTCTTCTTTTATAAGCTTTATCTTGTTTGGTTCTTGATAAAAGCTATGACCGTTAGTTAAGGATTGAAGCTCATTCTTTAGGGCTGTTATACGAATATTGCTATTGGGAAATTTCCTTTTACTCCATTCTTTCAATGCTTGGCTAGTGGCATGTAATTTATCTCTCAATCCTCCTTGAAGACAAGGTTGAGATTGCCATGCATGTTTAACTATATCCCTGCATTCACCATCTTCAACCCAAAAAGCCTCGAAGTGAAAAAATTTTCTTTTTTTAACAAATTCAGCAATACTCACCAAAAGGAGTGGACTATGATCAGACCCAACAGCTGGTAGAGCAAAGGCTTTTTCTTCCAAGAACATGAGCCGCCAATCCATCAAACAAAACACTCTGTTCAGTTTCTCCTTAACCAAATCAACCCCTTCTCTATTATTAGACCAGGTAAATGCACACCCTTTACAATCTATTTCCATTAACGAGCAATCATGGATACAACTTTGGAATGCTTGCATTCTATAATTCTCTGCCATCCTTCTTCCCATCTTCTCTCAATAATAAAGTACTTCATTGGAATCCCCCACACACACCCATGGAAGTGTATTAGAAAGACCTATTTGTCTCAGTTTCTCCCATAACTGTAATCTTTCCCCATATATGTTTGGAGCATGCACACAACTTATCCGCATTTTAATCCAACTCTCATAATCAACACATATCAAATTAATCATTTATTGAGAGCTAAATTCCACCTCCACAGCCATTTCCTTATTCCATAACACCACCATCCCCCCCGCAATTCCTTTTGGGTTCTCCACAATACTATTTTTAAACTTCAGAAGTCTTCTAAGATGAGTTATCACATTTTCTTTGTTTTTTGTTTCCATTAACAAGATTAAATTGGGCCTTTCCTGAGCCACAATGGCTCTCAAATTCTGAACTGTCAGTGGTGTGCCCAACCCCTGACAGTTCCAACAAATAGCCCTCATTTGTAACCTGGTGACTTATTTGGGCTAGCCACCAAAGCCCCTCCCATAGTGTCTTCTGAAAGACTTATAGGAGTGTCCTGCAGATTAGCTTCATCCAAGCTTGCCAACTCTAAAGTTGAAGGGTGATAAGGAGTATACCTCTTTAATTTCTTTGCTGGTGAGCTTTTTACAATTCTGCTTTCCTTCTTTAATCCTGCTTTTTTTGTCCAAGAAGAGGATAAAACAACCGGCTGAAACTATTGTTCTGGTTTGTCGATATTCATGATGCCTTTTCCTTTCTCCTGTTGCTGTTCCACTTGGTGTTCAGGTAGAGTTATATCCATATGTTCCCCGTTTAGAGATTGTGTTGGTTCTGTGGATCTTTCTTCTATTTGCTCGCCGGAGAAAATAACTATTTGAATATCGTGATAGGAGAGGTCGCTGTCTTATTGTAGTTCCTCCTCTTCAGCCACCTTTTCATCATAAAATATCTGCCAAAACGGCCTATTCTCCTTGGTCTCTGCTCTTAGCCAATACCCAAACATATTGTTCTTCCTATCTTCAACTTTGGTCACTTCATAAGGAAATTCTTCATACTCTATTGTAAAGTGCCCAACTCTTCCACGGGAGTAGCAGAATCTAGGTAACCTCTCATGCTTAAAATCCAACCAAACTTTCTTCTCTCCCAAATTATATAAAGTACCTGGCCTTAAAGGTTTATCCAGATCCAGTTCTACTCTTGCTCTTCCCACCTTTTGAAATGCCACTCCTTTTTTCTCCACTTTTGCTTCTTTTACACAACCTATTATTTGGGCAATATGTGACACAATCTCCTCACTGCACCATTCAATCGGTAGACCATGAACTTGAACCAAAAATTCACAGCTTGTGAACTTATAGCATTGTGCTGGTTTTTTAGGCTCCCATGGTTTAAGTATCAGTAGATTACTTGCAAAGGGCCATGGGCTGTTTACTAATACTTTTTTTTTTCCATTTCAGAATCAAAGGTAAAAGACAAGATATCGGATTCGCGCTGCACAAAGTTCACAGAATCTACCTTCCAAGCTCGCTTCATAGTGGTAAGAAATGCCTGATAATTGATATTTCCTCCCGAGTACAGTTTACCGAACACAGTACATTTACATTCATCAAGCATCGCTTATGAAATTACTCTCTCCCAAGGCGGGGCATCCACCTCTGTTCGCAGATTCCCAAGCCTCTTACATAATAAGGCCAGACGGCAGTCTTTTCCCCCGGGTTCAACCATTTATTACTAAACAACAGGAGACCAAAGATCAGAACCAGAAACTCACCACCATTCACCTACTCTCAACCGAAGAAATCCAACCGCAGAAATCCATCCAGATGTGTATAAGCGAAGAAAAGCCCCTTTCGAAGGCTGCGCAACATCACGCAGAAGAAATCCCTCAGAGAAAAATTATATTCAAAATGGCCGAACCTTTTGAAGCTTGCGCTGCGTGAAGACGTCACCGGAAGATAACCCCATCCTTCCACATCATCAACAATCCAAGGAAAAGAGAGTGGAAAAGCAGACCGAAAGCTACACAAGATGATTTGGGTTTTGGGGATTCAGACAACTGCAGGACAAAAACTAGGGTTTGGGGGATAGCTACCATAGGAGGTAGGGAAAAGCTCTCAAGACCGAGAGAGTTGCGTGAATGGTTGTTAGAGTGCCAACAAACTTAGGAAATTATTGAAATTATGGTAGTTTAGCTTCACAGATCAACAATGGTTATCCATGACTTTTTTTATGGAGGATTTTGTTGTTCTTGAGTTTTTTCTTTATTTTGTTATTTTTGGTTGAATTTTGTATTTGACATGTTCAAATTGCAAGTGTATACAGCGATGGGGAATTAATGATCATTTAACTGACATGGACACTTGTGTCAATTTTTCAAGATTGAAATGAAGTTATGATTGGTTGAGTCCATCAGTGTACTTTGAAACTTTCTGCACCCAATATATGCGTTTGACTTCCCCATTCGTCGGTTTTCCAAGAGGAAAAGTGGCTCAGAACATACCAAAGGAAATATTGATTCATAATGTTTTGTGATCAATTTAATTGCACCAAAATATGTTTTACCTCTCCTGAGGTCAAGGGACATAAAAAGAAAACAAATGAAGACCGACTTGCGCCGGTGCATATTTGGTTGGTGTAAAAGGAGCGTTCTGTCTATGAAGGAGCTCGGAGAAGCTCGTGTTGATGATTGTTTCAAAAGGCCCATCTTATATTCATCAAAGTATAAGCATAAATTCAAGTATGATGATGCTCTACTTTGAATAACCCGTGGGCCTCGACTCCCATCAATTAAATATTTTGGTCTTGAGAGGAAGCTTAGTAAGGCAGATTTAAAGCTAATTTTATAAGCAACAAACAACAAAGAGCTATTTGTCTCTGTGTGGGATCAAGCACTCTTCTTGATGGATTAATTGCCTTCGGAAACCATACCTTGCTGTCGTCCAACTTGATCATAAGAATAAAAGTATCCTATTGCTCGAGTTAAAATACATCGCCAATTGTTACATCCGCAAGTCAACCATTACTTCTAGTCTCACAAAGGAAGCGGCATGCGCCTTAGCAAGTTACCAAGAAGATAAAACTTAAGAAGGAATTATTCAATGATGTTTTAAGTGGCTAAATAATCGGGAATGAGCTTTAGCAACTTATAAGCATGTGAGGCCACGCGAATATATATGCTTGTCCCTCCACCTAAAAAGGAGCAAATGACATGCCAGACTTGGGTGTGTTCACTTTCTCCAAAAAAAAAAAAAAATCATAATGAAAAGACCTATTAGACTTCACTAGTTTACTTTCATATGCCGATACATGATGTCACAATAAATTACGTGCAAACTAAAAGAATCAAAAGTCATAAAGACGAAATAACATTAAAGATTGCACCCTTAAACAAATTACCAATGTAAAAATAAGTGCTCCAGTCAATGGTTAAGAAGGGTGTCTTTCGACAATCATAAATCTGATTGACAACCACCAATGATATGCACAAAAAGTAGATAAAATCAAGTAAACCAAGTTTCAAAACTCTCGACCAGAAAATTGAAAGAATGCATTCGGACTGACAAATCAACCCATCAGTGAACAACTCATCATGACGCATCAACAAAACAGAACATTATCAAACACTTCAGAATTATGAACGTATTACCTTATCACAAACTAAACCATGCAGAAGTTATACATGGAACATGGCACCAACATGCCAGTCTTTCCTGTGAAACTTGTCCAATATACCACCATCAATGTGGTACTACATAACACAAACAACCATGAAGCTTGGGAAGAATGCAAAGTCACGGGAGATACCTGGAAAAACTGCATGATCAAACTAGCTAACTGGAGCTCAAAGGAGTAACAAAAACTCTGGCTGTATATAGGCTATGAAATGCCATGTCAACTATCATTAGAATCCTTTATAACTAGAAAGGCTATTTGCACAGGTAGAACTGTCTAGATATCTATTAAAGGAAAGTACAACAAAAGCAGTTTTCAGGCTTATGGAACAAGAATGCATCCCAAAAGGGGAAAATCAAATCAGTAAGTCATGAGAGATGACCCACTAGAACGCACATCAGAAGCGTCCAAAATCCTTTGCCTCGGAGAAGACAAAGTACAAGCAGCAGCATCAACTTCTGGGTTTATTATGCTTTTTCTTTTTTGAGTATCTGAGCTTGTTCTTTCTTCGGGAACCTCCGCAATGGGACTCAGCAACTCTGCTTCTTTTGGTGTAAGGACATCATGGCTTGAGCTTCTGCAACAACCGATGCATCATCATCTGCTGCATAAAGTATCTTTTTTATTGCTCCCACAATCTGCAAAAGTAAGAAGTAAATGAAAAATCAGCAATTGGACAACAAAGGAGATGAACAAAATAAGTATGCACGAAACAAATGGTTCATAGAAACAGTACAGGTAGGTCATCTATTTCGGGAGACTGGCACAAGATCTCAATATCTCTGAGTTTCGAAAAGTAGAAATCTCTCTCCTTCTCAAGACTATCCACTGATAGCTTCAACTCTGTTATCTGCAGCATAATGTTCGTTATTATTGCAAGAAACCAACCAACTTGCTCAACAACTTCTAACTTGAATTACCTGTTCATCATATGCTGAACTTGCAATCGAAACTGCTCTGGCTGTCTTGGCTGACTGGTTAGTCATGCTTGCAGAAGGATCGACATGACGTCGAGCATTATTGCTGGACTGAGATCTGGGAGCAGGTCCTGAACCCTTGGAAGTTTGTGACTGTGTGCATTTCTTGGTGGCTTCTTTACCCCCCTTGGAAGCCTCTCTCCTTTCCAGTGGATTATAGCTACAAGGGATTTAGAAATACAACATGAAAAGCTAGCATTCGGACTAGTCTTATCAAACAATACCTCATATAGTGAACTTCCAGAAGCACAAGATCATACAAAATGAACGGCTTTAATCTAAGTTTTTATGCATTAAAAAAATCTAGTAAGAATATTAAAAAAAAACCTGATCCTGTTGTTAAAAAGAAAACCTTAAGAAAAGGCCCCTGTTTATCCATGGTCATGGAATAAACCCAACATGTAATATTTATGTTTCAACATACTGCAGAATTATAAGAACTGGATGCTTTGTAACTGTGAAAATTGGAAATCCGACAGCAATCAGAATATATCGATCTAAAGTTATCAGCTAAATGATCATTCAAATTGGACATGTGATCAAATAGCACAATTGCAAGCCCGTGGCTCCAGACATTGTTTCAGACTCAAATAGCTTTTGACCTCTTGACATCTTTTCTGATTACAAATGAGATACTAGATCAACTTATCAACAAATAAATCGCGCACAGATAAGATAAACTAAGAAGCAAGTTGGGAGGTTCAGTTTGGTAGCATGAACTTTTATTCTTATTTTCTTTCATGCAAAAAAGCATGTACACACCTTATAAGTTCTAAGTACATCAAGGGGTCAACATGTAAAATTGATTAACCATTAAACATATAAGTTCTAATGACATCCAACCAGAATAATCAAACACAACCTGCTTCATTTTAATGTTTTCCCCAAGAATGATTTTTACTACAGTTATTTGAAAAAAACAACATAATCAAGCAAGAGAAGGGTCCACGAAGGCCTATAATACGAAATATATAAGGAAAAAAATAGTATATTGTAATAGAGTCGTGACTAACTAACTACAGTCATAGGATGAAATGTACAGAAAATAACAAAAACATGAAATGCACTTTATAATATAGCATTAAAATTGGGGCCAAAAAAGAAATGGGCATGAACCATAGAACCAACCCAACAATCATCAGAAATTCCATATTTAACCACATACATACTATAGCAGTAAACCAAACCCACCTAATGCAATTGTTGTTCTGCTAGAGAATAGTTCAAAAATTTTCCAGATATGCCCACTATCCAACTGCTACAATGTTTAACCCCCCAACAAATGAAGCACAATTGCAAAATTCTGAAGAGTTATAAGAAACTTTGTAATTGTCAAAATTGGAAATTGGGCAGCAATGATTGTATGTTGATCTAAAGTTATCAGCTAAAATGATCATTTGAATTGGACATTTGATCAAATAGCACGATTGCGAGCCCTCCGTTCAAGGCATTGTTTGAGACTCAATTAGCTTTTCACCTCTTGCTATCTTTTCTGATTACAAATGGGCTACAAGATCCCCATCAATAGAATCCAAATTCTTACTTAAAATAATACCACAGTAATTCTTACATAACCTGGCAATAGGTAGCTAAGATAACGACTAGAATCAAAGGAGAACAGGAGGGATCCACTCCTATCAAAAGCAACCCAACTACCCAGAGCACGAAGAGGACATACCAATCTATATCTACGAACAGCACCAAAATTCGAACTTACCCGTGAACGACTCCTCCATTGACGGAATCACAGTAGTGCTTCAACCATTGCATAAACTCCAGATTGTCAAGCGGCCTTCCTTTCACGAGCTTGTTCACCTCCATATGCTAAACAAACACCCAACCACACCAAATAAAAATCTAACCAAAGAGAGTCACGGAAAACGAAAGCGATCCAACGCGCACGCGGCGCGAAACACGTTCCGATCCCGAGCGAACGCACCTTAGTGATCTTGAGCTTGTTGAAGACGTCCTGAAGGATCTTGTAGTTCTGGATCATCTCGTACTCGCTCTTGGCGTCGAAATTGACCTTGTGCATCGGCACCATCCCAGGGTGGACCGCGTCCATGAGCTGGCACTGGACGGCGCCGGAGCACGCCTGCGAGGGATTGGAAAAACCGAAGAATTTAAGGTCATCGTCATCATCCAGCTCGAAGCCTAGGGTTTCGAAACAAGGGGAAAAATTTCAAAAACCTCTTCGACTTTGGAGAGGTTGAGGTGGAGGGTGGAGTTGATCCAGGCGAGGATCTCGGATCTCCCGACGAAGTAGGCCGAGTCCATCATCCCGATGTTCGTCGCCATTGCTGGATTCTCCTCTCCTTCTTCCTTCTTCCTCTGGTTCGCGGAGAGACAGAGAGAGAGAGAGAGAGAGAGAGAGAGGTGGGTGGGGGGGAAGAGGAGCGGGACTTTTAGGAATTCAAAATTGAAGGGGGAGAGCAGGGAGGCGCGTCAGAGTCCGACCGAAACGACGCGTCGGACGTGGAGAGGGGTAGTAGCATATGAATGCGATGGTTAATGGAGAGGCCCATCGTCGTATTAGGCCCACGAGAGAGACCGGTGGGTCCCGCTGCGGGATTTTTTTTCCAATTTTGCTGCTGGAATAAAGTGGGAAAATAATACCTAAAGTGAAAACGAATTTAAATACAAAGAGAAGAAAGGGTAGGGGGGCCCCACACCCAACCGAAACAAAGATAAAAAGGGCAAAGATGGGATTCCAGGAGCTTCGTGAAGCTTTGACGGAATCCTTCGAAATTGGTTGAAATGGGACGGCTTTTTCGCTGCGGTAATGAAAGGGAGTCGGGATAATTAGGAGGCTAGTTGATTTAAGTGATGAAATAGATACTATTTTGTTTAATTTGATGATATATTAGCAAAGGAACGCTGATGAAAAATGTTCGAAATACCCATATTCGTTAGTACATTAATTGTTTGATTACGTCCCTTGTATATTGTGATATCATATGATTTTCCGTAAAATATTAACATCAACATCATGTGCTATTAATATACATGTAAATGCTTCGAATTGGTTGGCCATTTGACAAATCGCTAGATTAATTAGCTCACTCTTTCTTAACCGATTATGGTCAATCAAAATTTTGACTCTAAAATCGAGCAAGATGTAATTTAATATAGTTTAGGATCTGTTTAGTGATGTGTCAAATAGTGTCTGATTTTATTATTTTATTTCTCAAAACAAAAACAAAAAATAAAAATCTATTTGATAACTTTTTTATTTCTAATAATAAAATCGAAACAAAATCAAAAAAGTAGAAAAAAAATTAATTCACTATTCTTGGAAATAACTTCAAAACCAAGTCATCTTCTTCTTCTTTTTTTCTCTTTTCTTTTCTTCTTTTCCATTTCTCTTATTCTTTCTCCAGTCGATTGTTGGCCATGTTGCTAGTTGATGACCAGCAAGGTGAGGCCGAGGCGAGGCTCGACCTCACCCGACTAACGTGAGGTTGGTGGTGAGGTTGGCTTGGGCCTCACCTCATCAGTGGGAGGGTGAGGCTCCTCTCGCACAAATCTTGCGAGGCCAACCTCACACCAACTAGGCGAAGGCTCGCCTAGCCGCCGAAGAAGAAGAAGAACCGATTGTTGGCCATGTCGCTAGTTGATGACCAGCAAGGCGAGGCCGAGGCGAGGCTCAACCTCACCCGACTAACGTGAGGTCGGCGGTGAAGAGAAACATATCACCTCATCGGTGGGAGGGTGATTTAAAAATCTTGCGAAGAAGAAAAAAGAAGAAGAAAAAAGAATGTTGGTTTTATTAAATGAAGCTTTTTATCTCGCAATAAAGAACTATGGCAAAGCATCATCACACTGACGGATAAACTAAGAAGAAGAAGAAGAAGAAGAAGAAGAAGAACCAAATTGAAACATAAAATCTGTAACAATGTTGGTTTACCTAGTATTAATGAAGAATGTTGGTTTACCTAGTATTAATGAAGCTAGGCATCGGTCAATCGCAATAAAGAACTATGGCAAAGCATCATCACACTGACGGATAAACTAAGAAGAAGAAGAAGAAGAAGAACCAAATTGAAACATAAAATCTGTAACAATGTTGGTTTACCTAGTATTAATGAAGCTAGGCATCGGTCAATCGCAATAAAGAACTATGGCAAAGCATCATTACACTGACGGATAAACTAAGAAGCGCGCTGTGAGGTTTGGTTCGGTCCCACAAATTGTATTCTTATTTTCTTCCACGCTAAAACATGTACACATCTTATAATTTCTAAGGACGCCAAAGGGCCAACTTGGAAACTTAAAGACAACTTGGAGAGAGTCGATCAGGTATGAGACGAGCATGATATTTTTTTGGGTTTTACTGTTTCTCAAATCATTTATAACCTATTTAGAAAGGGACAATTTTACTCATACCAAGGTGGACCCATTAAATCCAAGTCACAAAATAGAACCTATTTTACCAACAAATTCTTTATAAGTATTTCAATTTATAGGTTTTTTACATTTTTTATTTTATTTACTAATTTTTATTGTTTAATTTTCTTTTCTAATTTGATGTGAAGCTTTTATCCAAGTAATATATACATGTGAAGAACTTAAAGTAAGTTAAGTGGGTCAGGTTGTATTAGCGCCAAAAATCGGCTTGATGAGTCATGGCCGAATCGCGAGGCCCACCAAGCCCAATACACAAGAGAAAAGGCCCATAATAATCTGAGCGAAGCCAACCTACCATCGAAAATACTGACAATTTGGTACTGACTACTGAGTAACGCCCACGAGCGGAAGGACAAATATGAAGGCGGCTTTTTTAGAGCCCAATGTGGATAAGACGATACAGTTATTAACCCAATAAAATTATTAGCAAGGTACCAAAAATTCCAAGAAATTTGAAATTAAAGTGATAATTGTCCAAACACGGTTATTCATAAGGTGAGGCTATAAATAGCCGAGAGAACATTATTGTAAAAGATCGCACATTTGCATGACAAACATCAATATACCCAATCTTTCGGCTATTTTATTTATCCTTTCATTTACTTTCAATTGCTTTAGATTTATCTTTTTATTGTAGTTGTATTAGAATTTGTAGCCTCATTTATGAAAAGACACAAGATTCTATACAAACAATAAATCCGATGAAAGACTCTTTTTCAGTGAAAGATATTTGGTTCAAAAACCATCTCAACTAAATAGGTTGGTACAGATTATTAAATTTACATTGCATGTAAAATAAAATCAAAATGGATTTAATAGGTCAATATGAGTTAGACCATATTCAATTCAAACCCAAATTTGAGCCGGTCCACCCATTTGATGTCCAATCAAGTAAAATTGATAAGTCGTTGAACATATGAGTTATAACGACATCCGGCCAGAATAACTACGCACAACCTACTTCATTTTCATTTTTTTTTATGAGAATTATTGTAAATAGAGTCGAGACTGACTAACTATAGTCATAGGATGAAATGTGCGAAAACAACAAAAACACGAGATGCACTTTTACAATTTAGCATTAAAAGTGGGGCCAAAAAAGAAATCGGCATGAACCCTAGGACCCCATACATGTTATAGAAGCAAAACCAAACCCACCTAATGCAATTGTCGTTCTGCTCAAGTACAGTTTAAAAAAACCATCAGATATGCTTAATATCCAACTGATACAATGTTTAATCCCCCAACGAAAACGATGTGACCACGAACTAGTCACGAAACCAACCAACATATAAAAAAATTCGAGCTTAAGTTTCTGATGATTAAAAAAAATGGCATGGATTAGGCCCGGATTAGCCAAAAAGCGAGGCTCGATTATTGTCCCTGTCCCATAGCAAACGAAAAATCTCTATCTAACTCTCTATTTCATGCTCCAACCACAACAAATTTGACAAATTTGTCAGTCAATGACAAGATTAGATACATCGCTCTCTACAACCACGTTGACCTTTTTCATAACAAGTGACCATAATAGTGCATAGACGTTGACGAAAACGGGATCTTTTCAAGAACGTGCAGGGCCTCCTTCATCGAGGGTCTCTTCTGGGCCAGGGGAGACGCGCAGCTGAGCCCCAGCCGGAAGCAGGCCAGCAGGGCCTCCTCCTTGCCCTCCAGGTCGCCCCGGATCGTTGCGTCGGCCATCCTCATGGCCCGGGCCTGGTCATCCACCACGACCCCATTGGCCTGGCCCAGCTCGTCCACCGCCACCACCTTCCCCGACAGCAGCTCGAGCAGGATGACCCCGAACGAGAACACATCCCACTTTGGGCTTGGCTTGAGGCTCCTCAGCGACTCGGGCGCGTGGTATGGGGAGATCCCCCCAATCGAGCTCGGGCTCGGGCTGGGGCTCGGGCCCGGCCCGAGGTCCTGGAGGCTGTCGCGCGAGGCGGTTGACCGCTTGCTCCCGAAGTTCCGGGCGGAGCCCCCGGCCTTGTAGCTCGTGTCGCCCGTGACGAGGCGCTCGAGCCCGAAGTCGCCTATCTTGGGCTCCATGTCGCCGCCCAACAGGATGTTGCTGGGCTTCAGGTTGCCGTGGACATGCTTCTTCTCGTGGAGGTACGCGAGCCCGCGGGCCACCCCTTTCGCGATCCGGAGCCGGGCCTCCCACGGCAGGTGGCAGGGGGATGAGCCCACTTTCCCTACAATCGCAAAGCCCAAAAATATATAAATTACACAATATAAAGACATTAAAAAATCTAATTTCCTCGTTCTACTAGTAGAAGCTAGACAGATGGTAGAAGCTAGACAGATGCAAGTGTCGCTGTCCACGTAGGGGATGACGTGTCACTTTTGGTCATCGCGGGGACCAAAATTGCAACCAGGCTCGCAGACGAGGTTGACTTCCCCATCGCATTAAAACAAAGGTTTAGTTACACCTACTCCACTGCCGGATTCCACCCTCGGCGCACGATACCGGGCCCCCTTCACCCCATGCTAACGTACGCCGCAGGTCAAAGCCGGCTTAGGTCCCCATTTTTTTCCCCCTAATCGCCATGCAAAAATATTTCCGAAATCGACAAAAAAAGAAGTCCCCCGGCGGAGGACGTGAGATCTTAATCTTAGTACGATGATTCTTAATTTCGATAAATTTAATTTTGCAATACGAGGCTTGGTAAATTCGAAAATGGAGATTGGTATGATGGATGGATGGATGGATGGATGGACGGATCGATTGCTTACTGTAACGTGCGTTGGCGAGGCTGCCGTTGGGGACGAAATCGTAGATGATGAGCTTCTCGTCGGCTCCCCAGTAGAAGCCGCGGACCCGGACCAGGTTCGGGTGGACCAGCTTGGCCACGGCCCGGACCTGCGCCTCGAAGTCCTTGAACCGCTCCACGCCGCTCTCGCCGATCCGCCGGACCGCCAGCGTCGTCCCGTCCTCCAGCACGGCCTTGTACATTATGCTCGACCCCGTCGCCCCTAGTATGTACGCCGACGCCTTCAGCAGCGTCTCCAGCTCCAGCGCCGCCATCTTGTCCCCGCCGCCGCCGCCGTCGATGGTCACGAGCATCCCTTGCTTGTAGGGCTCCTGCTTCTCGGGCCGGTGGGCGTTGTCGTAGCTCTTCGCGTCGTCGTTGTCGTCGGTGTCGGAGGCGTTGGTCTCCGAACTCTCGCCGTCGTTGTCGCCTCGCTTCCGCAGGCACGACCACCGCGTGAACCCGCGCGACTCCGAGGAGGTCGACGACCACGCGTCCCCTGCCGTCGCGCTGGGTTCCCTCTTGGCCGGCGCCGCGGCGAGGCTCTTCTTCCTCTTCTTGATCCGGCGGACGCACACGAAGATCGCGGCCACTATGGCAATGCCCGCAATGTCACCCACCACAATGCCGACTATGGCCACCGGCCGAAGCCTTGTTTGCCTATTGGACTTGCCCGCCGTCGCGTTCGTCGTCTCAGGGGTGAGTCGACCGTCTTCGGGAAAGCCGCGAACGCCGGAGGCGAGGTCGGAGCCGTCGCGTTTGACGGCGAGAACGACGGGGAAGAAAGGATCGGGCACGAATTCCTCGTCGGGATCCCACAGAGGTCCGGGTTCCCGCCGAACGACCGCTCGTCCTGGTTCATCAACACTTCAGACTCCGGAATCTCGCCGGTGAGCCCATTGGAGGAGAAGTCGAGGGAGGCGTTGCCCGGGATCCTCGCGGCGAAGCCCGCGGGGATCTCCCCGGAGAGCTGGTTGTGGGACACATTCAGGTACTGGAGGCCCTCGCCGCCGAAATCCTCCGGCAGCGACCCGTTGATCAGGTTCGACGACAGATCGAAGACCTCCACGCGGTGGAACCCGCCGGGGAGGAACCCCGAGAGGTAATTGTTCTTGAGCGACACGACGGTCAGGTTCGGGAGCGCGGTGAGGTTGGCCGGCAGGCTTCCCGTCAGGGCGTTGTTGGAGAGGTTGAGCTGCTGGAGGTTCCCGAGCATCCCGACGGCCGGCGGGATCGGGCCCTCGACCCGGTTGTCGGAGAGATCCAGGACGCGGAGCTCGGCGGCGCCGAAGAGGGTGTCCGGGAGGGTGCCGTTGAGGGAGTTGTTGGAGAGGTCGAGGGTGCGCAGGTACCTGAGCATGCCCATGTCGGAGGGGATCGACCCGGCGAGCCGCGAGCCCTGGAGGGAGAGCCCGACGACGTGGGAGGCGGTCGTGTCGTTACCGTCGGCGCCGCCGCACGTGACGCCGGCCCACGAGCACGGCGTGTCGTCGCCGTAGTTCCAGTTGGCGAGCGCGTCCAGCGGGTCGCTGCTGATGGAGTACTTGAAGGACTGCAGGAGCACGCCGTCCATGCTGAGGCCGCGGGCGCGCGGGGCGAGGCGACCGACGAGGGCGAGAACGAGGACAGGAATCGTCCAACATGGCGAGGCGGTCTTCCTCTCCTTCATGATGACGATGATGGTCGGCCAGTCCACTCGCAATCATGCCTCATTCGCTCGACAGGCAGAAAGAGATGGAGAAAGAGAGATAGAAAGGGCAGAGACGCTTACGGCCGTACATCAGAGGAAAGCCATGTGAAGTGGGTTCTCTCTTGGCTAATAAAGATCGAAATGAATATCGGGGTCAGAAACCGCACAGCTCACCAAACCAAACCCTCTCTCTCTCTCTGCGTCTGAGAGGAGCAAAAAGATGGAATTAAATATTCTTACGTGAAGGAGGGAGTGAGGTTAAAAAAATTGGCTTGGGGAACGATGGACATGATTAATGCACTCACCGCAATGTGCAAGTGTCATGGCCTCGTATCGAGCTCACATTTAAGAAGCGCAGAGAGAGAGAGAGAGAGAGAGAGAGAGAGAGAGAGAGAGAGGGAGGGAGAGGAATAATGGCATCTTGGCATCTTGGGTAAAGGACATGGAGATAGAGTTAAGGTAGTGTGGCAGGTCCCTTGCGTCTAGATTGACTTTATAAATTGACATTAATTCAGCTCATTTTTTGCAGTAACATGCTGCGCCTGCGCCGGATTAAACTATGTGTGTGCTACAGAGATTTGGGTAAATTTTAATTTGGGTAAGTACCCGAATTGCTGGCTGGTGCGATCTGGTTCTACAGTTGGAAAGTGTTTGTTGCCAGTTAATTTAAGGAAAAAAATTATTAATGATTTAGTTCGATTAGGGATGAGATTAGATTAGATTCCGTCTGATCTGATTGAGCTAAATAAAGAAAGGGGGATCAGAAACATTCGACAGTGTTTTGGCATGTTGGTCATGTTATTGTTTGAATGAGGTAGAGCACGTTCCCATTTTTGGCAGGGAGGTTCGAGAAAATTGAGTAACCATTTATGAGGATGTTCTCTGTGATGGGAAGAATTATTGCAAGGGGTCCCAATTTCCAAGGGATTTCAAACCTAATTTTATCTTTTTTATTTGAGATCCGCAGAATCCAATTTAATTGGAAAGCATATTGTTCGGTGATTAACGAAAATAGTCTTAGCAGGACATGTGCTAATCTTGCTTAACAAGAAAATATTCAATTTTGTAAGCATTGATTATATACGTCACACTTGAGTAGCCAATTCATTGTGACAAAAATACCTTAATCATAAAAATCCCAAACTTGTGACAAATATACTTTAAATGAAACTGAAATAGATTATATATGTCACATACGTATGAATTTAGGTTTTTCAATAACATAAAAAAAAATTGAGGGTATTTATGTTACGTTGGAAAATTGTTTTTGGTAATAGAAAAAAATAAGTTTGGACTATTTTTGCCGTAACGGGTGGTTGCCTAGAAATTATGATATTTATTTATTTGGTTACAAAAATGATGATATTCATTTATTGATGTCTGAGACCTGGGCCAGTGATGAGAGGTAAAATTTTGCATTTGGAATAGTGCATGGGGATAGGGAAGTACACTAAGAATTCTTTGCACGTCTATACTTTCAAATAAAAGGATAAGAAAAGTCAGGCGTCTTCAGCATCATTTAATACTCCTTTTTTATGCGTAATAAATGATAATGTCTAAAAGAAATATATATAACGTCAAAAAAAAAAAAAAAAATATATATATATATATATATATATATATATATATATATTTTAGTGCGCGGTGAAAATGACAAATACATCTACCTAATCCGTTAAAAAAGTCATCCGACATTCTCGCGAATTATTTGTTCACACTATTCATGAAAATAACGTTACCGATCTGACAGGCACACCGACGGGAGGCCCAAAGCAAAAACATGGAAATTCATTTTTGCCATGGCATAAAAACAAAAATATTAACTATGTCTTTGATAAATATTTTCTCAAATAAAGTGATTTTGTATTGGGAATTTTCTAAACTTTTGTGTTTATGTAAACTGCTTCTCTATCATGCACATTTAACTCGTACATATTTATAAAGCATATAGGTAATAATTATTACGAAATTGTATAAGCATAAAGAAATATCACTTTACAACAATATATGCCAATTTGGATACTTGAATAGCTTACACTGATCAAACGTCTCTTACATTTTATTTTATGAAAATTGAATTGATCAAGGATCGTTTATATTCAATTCAACTCAATTAATCATGGATTGTTTCTATTCAATTTGACTAGATTGCTTGGTTTTTTTATTCTACTATATTCCAAGCGACAAAGTCAAATTTCCTCTCTGTATTATAACTTTATAATTAAAACAGTGGAATTTTTTTTAAATGAAATTATAGCCATAATTATCTTTTTCCATTTTTATAGAGTTACTTTTACAACTTATTACTACAAGTATCAATAAATTAATGAAATATCTATAACTACAAAACATTTGAAAAATATTTTAATTATTTTAAATATATTTTCTTAGTCTCAAAAAGTTCATTCTACTTCTCATTATCAAGATATGTTGCTTTCACTTTCACTTTTTCTTGTAAAAAAATCTTTGTTCTTTATTTGAAAAAGAAAAGACTTCTTTATAAATAAAATGCATTTAATATGCAAGGTCGCTTTTAGTATAATATCTTAGATTATATTGGTCTTCTTACCCATACTTCAGATGGGATTTCCCTTAAAAAATTGTTGAAACGTTTTTTTTTAAGTAAAAGTTTAGGAGGATTGAAGGTTATCCTCAGGACATACCACAAGCATAGAAGACCTTATAGCGGATTTACAAATCGCTTTACGTACCACAAGCCTATAGGTTTTATAATGGATTTACAAACCGATTGTCAAAGGGGACTGCCGATAGAGGGATTCAAACCTAAGCATAGTGTACGAAGAGTTTGAATCTTATCAGTTGAGCCAACCACTTCGGTTGTTGTTGCGTTCTTTATCACAAAAACTCTTGACTGGTAAAAAATAATTAAAAAAAAAACTTATGTTTTCGCATATATATTCAACTTGTAAGAAATATAATAGGTACTATTATGAATAGCTAAGGTAATTTGGCAGTGTATGTGTTACTAATCATCAAAGGTTTAGATATTTCATTACAATTCTTCACCCCGTAACTATTACACCGGTCATTTTTCTCCATACATGAAAAACTAGAACAAGATAAGATACTTATATCTAGATTGAGATTTCAAAAGATGTCATCTTAAACTTTTGTTAATATATATTTACTGTATTTCGGTAATTCTTAATGTCTTGATGTTACAAACCCTTATTCATTATGAGGATCTATTAAAACCTATTTTGGTGAGCTTGTCAAGCAATTGCATGAGGAAACACCGCATCTTTTACTGTATTGATTGCATTCATGATATGCACAATCATATACTAAGGGTATGTTTGTTTTAGAGAAAAAGAGTATTTAGAAAATATTTTCCTAAAAATTTCTGCATATATCCCTTACAAAAAATATTTTCATTGTATATAAAAATGTTTAGACAAATTTCTATCGATAATGAAAATATTTTTTATTGACTATTTATTTCAAGTGATATAAGTAATTATTTTTAGAAAAATATTTTTAATTATTTATTTTTTATGATACAAACGGAGCAATTATGTTTAACAATGTCCCTGGACAATTCCCTGGTGATAAATACCAAAGGGTGTCGTTTTGACTCTCAAATGCACTACGTGGGGGAAACTATTGTCAATTCGACTACCCACTAAAGGAATAGTTTCTTTTGCTCTTAGGTTGCATATTCATTGAGGACCCAGAACCTACAAATGCTAAGTCCAAAAAAGAGAAAAAAAACTCACTGTATTTTACTGCGCTGTCACACTTCTGCAACTTGTCCTTAGCCTCTAGATGGGCATGGCGTGGGCTTCCAAAATGACAGTGACCACAAAAACATTCATTGCTCTCAATTTCACCTTCTCTGGAAGTCACGACACAACTGCAGATCCCCCACCCAACCACTTACTCTGCTGGGACCGAAAGCCATTTTTGGATCACTTTCCATGATTGCCCGGTTAACCCTTTCGTAAGTACATCATAAAAGGACTGATTACTTTTCTGCATGGAAGGGTTGGGTTGGGATGAGAGAGAGAACAAATACATCAGCATCATCCTGTTAATCCTTTGGTGGGAGAAGAGGGTGAACACTGTTGACAAGTTAAAAAGAAAGATTAATATCATAAAAGATCTCAAGTAGATATACCTCTAGTAAGTTCAACATAAATTAATTTTTTTATCACAAAAATTTTAATTAATATTTCTAAGACAAATTTACCCTCAATTAGTTTTTATTATATTTTACTTTTATTATATTTTACATTCAAATTATTGAATTGAATGACACATGGTGAATAAGGGCAATGCAAGCTAATGGAAGTTTTCCAGCAAATGAAGATAGACAGGGCAATCAAACCCGCGACCTTTGACTTGTAAAACAAGTTCTAGTTCTGGACCCCTTAATGGATACCTGGGATGTGCCTCTTTCTATTTTTTTGGCTTTTCTATTTCTCTATCCTTTCCAAATTCAACAGCCCTTTGATGCTGTAAAAAATTCTTAGGTTCTTCTGAAGCATCATTTAATTAATTATGCAATCAATCGATAAGTAGGAAATTGTACTAAAATTTTTCTTTAAGGAAAATAAAGAAGTTAATGACCTTAGGTGCCTCATGATTAGTTGGGTGGATGGTTACTTGATATTTTGATGGAACATAATAATCTTTTCAAAAATAAAAAATGTAATATTTCCTAGCACAAAACTAAAACTAGACTACTTTATCAAACTCCATGTAAAAGTGAGCATGCTTTCAGAGAATTGCAGATCTAGACCGGTTGGATTTGATGTTGTTCCAAATTGCAAGATCTGTAGGATGGGTTCTAGAAATTGGGGAATTGGTTTCAATTTGTAGGTTTCATATTACAAGGTATGCATGGTATCCTCTATATTCCAAAAATTGGGAAATCAATTCTAATGTATAAGTTTCAGGTTTTAGGTGAAACATGGAGTTATTATGAAACTGCTTATCCTTAACTCCGTATCCATTAAAAGATAATATTTGACTCATATATAGGCAAACTATAGGTGAATATTCTTTAAAGTGGCAATTTTTTAAAATAGATTCATCAATTTTCCGTATAAGGCAACCAATCACGACTCTGGCATGCATTAAGTAGCATTTATATGAAGAGCGGCCAAACATTACAAATAAACAAAATTTTAATCCAATAAATGGTAGCAATAGCTAAATCTGTGTATTTTTATGTGGAAGTTTATGCACGTGGACACTTGAGCTAGGGGGTACTATTCAAGATCTATAAAAGCCTGTCGCAAGCCAACTTTCCCACACTTGACCCGTTCACCTCTTCAAGCAATTTTTTAAGGACGCATTCCCCTAGATCGGCCTGGTGTATCTAGAGTGCTCCAAAATATATTTAAACCAAAGATCATATGAAGAGAAGCAAAATCCATTGCGATCTAAGTCACCACTGTTTTGGTAAATCTATCTTAATATTCTTGGCATTTCGTCTTTTTCCTTCGTATGGTGGACCGGCGACTTTAGATGCACAATCAAGATCAAGAAATTGCATCGATTGCCTTAATGACCCTCTTTAGCTTCTAAAGCCCCTTTTGTGGCTAACACTCTAGAAAATGAGCTTGAAAAGATGGCCAAAAGGAATAGATCCAAAGCGTTCCGCTTTTCCTTTCTTTTACGGGGAAAAAGGCTGATGAAAGGAGCTGGTGGAGGTGGATGCTGGCACTTGGCATGTTCTCACAAGACAAAATCGAACAGGAGAAAAAAGGGATACTCTTTTTGAAAGCTCTTTGTCAACTTCCTTGGCGACCCGATTGGTACATAGGCACAGGGAGGCTTTTCCATGGTGACACACGAGCATTGACAATTTGATATCGACGCCCATAAGAATCTTGAGCATTGTTTTTTACTAAGCCCTTTAACTTTACCCTCCGGGAGGAAACTAACGAATTAAACACTTTCGAATTATTTTTGGCTATGTTTTTTCTTCATCCAGATTGGAGGAATTTCTCTAACAATGCCTTCAATTGGCTGGTTACAAGTTATGGGCATGAATCATATGCAAACTAAACAATATATAAAGGGAAAATTGTCTAAATAGTCATAAACCTATTGTTTGATAATAAATTCGATCCTAAACTTTAAAATTCTACAAATTTAGTTTTAATTTTTTTGATGATCTAGTTTAGTTTTTCAATCAATTTTGACTGACAATCGCTAAAATGGAAGTTTAGAAGATTTTATTTTTTTATGAAGCTTTTATTATTTTTTCTTTTGCTCTTTTTTTCTTGCTTCCTCCATCAGTCGCCATGGCCGTTGATAGATCTCACTAGCCTCAAGTGAGGTCAAGCCTCAGCCGATGTGGGCGAGGTTGACCCTCACCTCACTGGCTCTCGCCTATGGTCAGTTGTCGGGTATCATCAATAGTGACCGACGGAGGAACAAAAAAAAGAAAGAAAGAAAGAAAAAAATTCAATAATAATTAAAAAAAAATCAAAGAAACGCAAAAATATTGTTCATGCTTAAGGCTGTCGTGCTATCTAGGACGGTTGGCATTCACGTCGACATTGCTGGCCAAAATTGGCTGGAAGAAATATATCAACAAATCGTCAATATATGTAGAATTAAATGGCTAAAATAATAAGTTTAGGATTGAATTAACATTCATACAATATATTTAGTACTTCTTTTAAATAATTTTTTAAAAAATATAAACATGGGCAACATCTACATTCATAGCCCTCCATTGAAAGGCTTATTGGAGGAAGTGTTTCCTCTTATGATCCTATTAGAGATGGAGGAGAATATTACCCAATAATTTTCCTTGTAGATAATAAGTTTAGACAAGTTGTGCCTTCTATAGCGCATTGGCAAACTTGACAAAACTTCTACGGGGTAATTAATAATAACTTTTAAGTTCAGGGGCTATGTTACAATGGTGCCAAAATTAAGAGGGATATTCTATAACTTTTCAAAAATTCGGGAGCAGTTGTTCAAAAATGCCAAAGTTGAGGAGAGTTTTAGGTAATCAACGCTCGTTGCTACAATGCATTTGCTACACGTACCTTCACCTATATATTGACTCTTAGTCTAGATCGTTGACTGTTAGATAATTTTGACTGAATAGTGCGACGATTCACAAAGGTTCTACTTAACATACCTCTCGAACACTATCAAATAGATTATTACAGTCCGTATTCACACCTTTAACTCTACTACCACTTTGTTGAGAATGTGAAAAAGTAAACTCCTTGTAATGGGATATAACACTGAGTTACGAGCAATCTAAACATATCAATCACTCATTTAATGCTTACTTAATCCAAGTAGGTTAATTTCAACCAACTTGACACCTTACTCCTCTGTGGTATAATAGGAATCAAAGTTAGGTCGGGTGGAAATACCTAATTATCAGCAACTAAACATAACTAGGTTATCAAACAAATTAATCGCTGCACTTAAACTCTATAATTGGGATTAACTTCAACCAACTTCACACCTCACTTGTCTGTTAATAATAGGCACATAGAAATTATTGTAAGCCAAATATTATATTTAAGCACTATGGAGAGCTAGGACGCCAAACTAGATTAAATAATGTAGCCGCTCATGAGCAGCTTCCGTCAGTCGGAACTCAATTGGAGCTGCCTCCTTTTTCAATATAAAACATTAGGATGTCTCTTAGACTCTGAGCTCTTTGCATTGTAAATGGGTGAAGAGTCAACCATAGATAATAGCCTAGCTGTAGATCTATAGTCACTTTAATAAGCTACTTGTAAGAGCTCCATTTTTACTTTTTTTTTGTGGGTTTGACATTTCCTCGTGCGCGCGATATCTACCATTCACACTCACTTTTCTTTTTTTTATATCATAGTATATTAGAATGCTTACGTAACAATTTAAACTTATTAATAGAGGGAGACTATATATAGATAAAAAGCAAATAAACCGCATAAACAAGTGATATGAAATATTTAACACCTCTTCATGCGCAAGCTAATTGAATTAGCGACAACACGTGGAATTGAATGAATGGACAGCCACATACACGAAATAAATTAAGGCAAAACTTGACTCTAATATAACTATCAATCAAAAAACTTAAGCTCATGAGTAGAGAGAGATTAGCATATAAATCCCATGATAAGCAAGATGTGGTACTTTGACATAAGAACTTATGTATAAGGGTGCGTTGGATAACTATTCTATTTCCAAAAACAATTTCTGATCAGAAATAATTATTTTATATTATATTTTTGAGAATAATTTTTAAATATTTTAAGGCATTTGGTAACTCGTCTAAAACTTCTATTCCTATAACAGAATTGTGTTTGATACCGTTCTTGAAATTTCTACTCAAAACCATTTTCTTTTAATTTTTTAAATAATTTTATCAAAATTTTCCTTTTTTTTTTTTTTTATTTCATTTATTCTTCTTCAATTTTTCGGCCGATTATTAGCCTCGGGATGATTGGCAACCGGCTAGACAAGAGCCAGCAACCTCACTAGCCCTCGGCGAGGCCGCACCTCGTTGGTTGAGTGGTCTTGCCCAAATCTAGCGAGGCTGAGCTCACTCAGCTATTGGCGAGGTCAAGCCCCATTGACGACTAGGCGAGCTTAGCTTCGTTAGATCTAGACTCGGCTAAGCCTCGCTAGTGACTAGGTGAGCCTCCGGCTCCTCGCCCTGGCCTAGCGAGCCTCTGGCAAGGTTGTTGGACCTCGTCCAACTAGTCATGGCGATCAACAGCAGTGGACGGCGGAGGTGGCGGCAACAATAGTGGAAAAAGAAGAGAGAAGGAAGAAGAATAAAAAAAAAAAAAAAAGAAGAGAAGAAAAAATGGATTGGTTGATTTTGGAATTGTTCCTAGGAACAAAGAATCAACTTTTTATTTTTCAATTCTATTCCAAATCTATTATGATGAATAAAAAATTCACTAAATAGATTTTGTTTCAAATCTACTCTCGATAATAAAATAATATAAATTTTTACTATTTGGTTGATTGTCGTCCTTAAGTCTAGACAAAATGAAGTAAAATTTGATGTACCCCTTCCCCTCTGTCCTTTCAAATCCTGGTAACAAAGCCGACAGAACGTGTCTCGCATGAGGAAAAATGATCTTTTGGCAATATCGTCTTTACAAAAAATCATGTCCTCTTTTTTTGGCCCAGTTGTGACCGACACTGAACTACGTTATTCATTTTCACTCAAGTAAATGATGGGTCGTCGGTTCCCCCTCCATTTCGGGCACGTAAGGTCAGAATCTTGTTCTTGAATGTGACTCTTCATTATTTTTTTTCACTTTGACGAGCAAAGTACATCAATAATGACACTGGCTGAGAGAAATTTTTCTCTTCGCTGCAATAGCTAATCAGAATGATAGATACAAGTCAACAGCCAGAACTTGTCACTCTCCAATTCGCTATTAAATTGATCGTGCAATCGCAAATTGGAATAATGTATGCTTTTAGTTAATTGTTTGGTTATACATAGGGCTTAGAAAAATATGGTTAGGTTCGTGCATTTCTGTGATGGGCACGTCATCCAAATTAGGGTTCTTAATCAGACGGACAGGTTGCATGACTTGAACCCTCTCCCACCTTCAACATCGACATCATACGGGAATCGAAGGTTCCTAGGATTAACAACAGCACTTTGGAATTTCAGAATTCTTCGAATGTGTATTGGGTTTTGGATTTAGCATCACAAGGCAAAGGCGAGTGATTTGCCATTTGAAATGTTGATAAGGGAATCGATGGAATTTGGCATGATATAACCTACTAGTATTTAATTCGCGTATTTCCATGAATTTTTTAAAGTGATGTATCTAATGTTCACGGGTCCAATTGGCCAAGTGAAGCCATTGATCTTCTTAATTAATTGAAGTCGAAGCTGGTGTTTTGTGCAGGAAGTTGCTATTGAGAACACGAACTGACATTCAAATTCGATCATAGGTCGATCAATAATTGAGAAACTTTTTTCTTTTTTCTTTTTTTGGTTGAAAGTGAATAATTGAGATCTTTTGAGGTATGAATGTATAATTGAGAAACATTTTTATTTTTTATTTTTTTGGTTGGAAGTGAATAATTGAGATCTTTTGAGGTATGAATGTAAAATTGAGAAACTTGAGCTCCTTACAAATTGGCATATCTTGGCTATAATCATAGCTAAAGACTAAAATATATATTACCGATACTCGAAGTGTCTTTAAGGCGTAATCATTGAGGCACAACAAAATTAGAATTCTTGTAGTCGCTTTCTTGAAGTCTTCCCCATGATCCACCTGAGTCACGCAAAGTTCATAGCATGAAGCGTGATTGATATTTGGTGCCTAAGTCCAACCAAATCGTCCCTTTCATGCAAATCCTAGCAATTTCTTTCAAGGATTCTATAATAAAGCTCATCAAATAATTGTGTTAGGGAGAATTCTGAAGACAAGATCATCCAAAGGGTTTCCATATTTTGATTAACCATAGGGATAAGTGTAGAGGCCCAACTATTAAGAGATTTATAAATCACCTTATGCCATGAAGCAGTTTAGTCCAATTCTTTAATCCAAGCAGGTGGCCTTGACCCAAATCAGTTTTCATGTAATGGCGAGATTTCGATAGATGAGCTTCAATTCTTGACTTGGATATCTTAATGATCAAACCAATTACGGCAACCTTGAAAACTTATGGCTTTTGTAATTAATCTTACCGTTTATGTTTGGTGACTATATTTTCCTAAATGCAATGGCGAAGAAGGGTAATAAGGGGTTGATGATTGGTGTGAAATTCTTCCTAGAAATACAGGGAGCCTTAAGCTCCATTTGTTTCATGAAAAATAAATAATTTTGAAAATATTTTCCTAAAAATAATTTTTTGTATTGCTTAAAAAAAAAAATAAATAATATTTTACATCATTTGCAAAATTGTTTAGACATAAAGTCATAATGAAAATATCTTTCATTGATTAATTATTTCAAGTAATATGATTGACCCTTTTTATGAAAATATTTTTAAAATTATTCATTTTTTGTGAAACAAATAGAACCCTAGCTGACTTGTTCGCTTTTTTACGACATGGTTTCTCTGTGTTTATTTATTTATTAATATTCAGATGTTGTCTAATTATTCACCGAACTCCAAAACGAGACAAGCTTTTCTCCCAAAGATATCAAACTATTTGAGAGGCGGTATGAACCAGCTACATCAAGAGAGCTTCAATGGTCAGGTCCCCTGAGAATTAGGTCAAATGCCTATTTGTATTAACTCGTATCCAACAAAAATAAAGTAGATCACTTCAATTGTTTTTATAATTTTTTTTTCAAAAGGAAAAATGAAAATTCTTGTATTGTGAAGTATAGTTATTCGTCAAGAGTAATGAGTCAATTTGTTTGTAAAGTTGTTTGTTCGTAGTAAGCTTGTCCATGGCAAAACTTCTCACATTTATTTGCAGTATTTTTTTTTTAATAAATAGTTTCCAATAATAAAGAACGGTCAATGATAAACCTTTTCCTTTCTTAACCAACCTTATTTATTCTCAATAAACTTTCTTATTCCAATTAATATTACTTAGATAATCCTATTATAGAATAATTATTATTAGAGTAGTTTTATAAAAGAAAACTTCTAGAGAGGAAGAGTGGTGGGCAATGGCTATCAACTACTTCGATGGGGGTTGAGGACGCTCAACTTGGGGCGCGCATGATAATAATTATATTTCTTTATTTCTCTATTTTTCTATTCCTTAAAACAGGTTTGGAACAAAAATTTGTTTGGTAACACATTTTTATTTTTCTATTTCTAAAATAGATTTCTACTCCATAAATAAAATTGACAATAAATTAAAAGTTAAAATTTTTAGCTTTTATATTTTTATTTCTAAAATAAAAAAAAAGAAATGAATTTTTTTTCATTGTTCACTCTTGACATTGCCCACCCATTGCCACCCGCCCACTTTGCTTGTGGGATGCCGGACATCCGCCATTGATCGTTGGACACTAGGCATCGAACACCCACGGCCGATCGTCGGACACTAGTCACTAGTTGTCGACGGCGGGCTTCAAGCGTCCATGTCTTGTCAGCCCACTTGTTGTTGGATGCCACCTGCTTACTGCTTGCCTCCCGCTGCCAATTGTTGGTCGCTTGCCAGCCACTAGACGCCTCACACCACCACTTGGGAGAGAAAAAATTTGTTTTGTTATCAAAAGAATTTTATTTTAGGAACATAAATTTTTTAAGGTTATTAAATGGGTATTTTTGCTCAAAAATTTGTCTAGGAAATAGAAATAGAAAAATCAATTTCTAACAAGAAATTAAATTCTGGAACAAAATGATTATCATATGGGCCATTGGAGCATTGGCAATGGTCACCAACTCTAGCTAAATCTAAGGTAAGGATCGTGTATCCCTCGCTAGTTGCTAATGAGGGTCGCGCTACACTCCCCTCAAATTTGCGCCATGGTTGTAGAGGTTCATGTTGCTCATGGGTTGGTGACTAGGGGTGATCGGGTCCACAGGGTGGATAGGGTCTAACCTGGACCCTATACCCGATCCTGCCATAACCGGTTCTCCTTTTTTGGACCATGTACTCGACCCTATTTGTATTGGACCTTATACTCAACCCATTATGTTTTCCGATCCAGTTCCAGGGTCTACCATGTTTTCACTGGAATCTGTTTTGCAATCGCCCAATATTCTATATGGCTTCGAATTTTATATTAATACGCAAGTTTATAACGTAACCATTCTAATTTGTATTAAAACATTAAGCACTTGTAATGAATAAGTACATGAACTTTTTGACCAAACGAAAAATTAAGGATCCACAAGGCTAATTATCATAAATAAAATCATAAGACAAAGCAAAGATCATAACATTGTATAAATATTGGCAACAAACATGGGTCTAATATTAGTATCATTCCCACAATTACTCCATGAAGCTGTTCATTTATCTAAAATGATTAACAAATCTCTGCTGCAAGAATTTGGCGATGACAAACACCGTCTGTCTTTTAAATAGTGTGAGAGGGAGTTGGTGAGGGAGGTATGCGAGCAAGGAAGAGGAATGATGAAGGAGGAGCACCGTGCATGTCCGAGAGAGTCAAGAGGAAAAACACGTGTGATTGTAGGAATAATAATAGAAATCAGGGGAAAAAAAGGGTTTTAGACTTCTACTTACAAAATCAGTCCAAGAACCAGTTCCCAAGTAGATAATCCTTTGGAACCTGTTCCCGATCTGGTTCAAACTGGTTCCAAATTTTGGGAACTTGTTCCTAGAACGATTTTAACAAGAACCGATTTCTAACCCTATTTTTAGGTGAGCCGATCCAGTTCTCGATTATAACTGATCCGATTGCACACCCCTATTGGTGACACTTGTCACTGCTTCTATAGGAATTGACGGTCCTAGCCAAACATGGTGGTGGCTAGGCACTGGTTTGCTATTGATTGCGGTGATGAGTTTGCTAATCTTAAACCTTCAAACGATAAGTTTTGAGTGAAAATAAGTTTAGATTTAAGCTTTGTCTTGATGTGAAGGTAATTGGGTCTTCAATGCACCTTTCAACGTAATTTATTGAGCTTAAATTCGAGCATCACAAGATATGTTGACTTTTATTTTTAACTTTTCGCTTAATCAAAATCTTGTCGCTCGTTTCTTTTTGACTTCTTTCTTTAATCCAAAGCACTTTAAAATCCCAAATCACTTAAAATATTCACTAAAGACTATTATCGACGCGCAAATTCACATCAAAACTTTTCATGGCATCGTTTATATATTTGAGTACCATATTAAATTTCCGTGGGACAATATTGTTCTTTCGTAAGCCGAAACGACCTCCTCTCATCTTTGCTTTTTGCTTTTCGAGAACAAAGAAAGGAATCCTCTTTTATCACCACCACTCATTGCTTAGAGGCCACTTTACCAACACCGCCACCTTTATCACCCCCAATAATTACAAAAGCCATCGCCCCATCTTAGTCAAAAGGGCCTTTCTTCTCCGTACTCGCACGTGCTTCCCCTCTTTAATTAATCCCCCCATTGAAACACCATAATTAACCCACACATGCATGCACAGAGAGAGAAAGAAAGAGAGAGAGAGAGAGAAAGACGGGGGGTGAGCTGGTCGTGACTTCGGAAAGCGTAGTCGACCCCGTGAACGAGAAGTCACGGTGCAGAGCTAGCGAAGACCGCTGGTCTTCATGTGAATTCGGGGGCCGTGTGTGAATGCGATGGCGATTTATAATACTATCTTCGAGCTGTCCGGAGCGGTGTCGTTAGAGGCAGGATTTTGTCCGGGAGATTAGATTGCAGACGATGACGTTGTTCATTACATTATGAGGGTTTTTCTTTTCATCTTTGGAATCTTCTTTTATATGCGAGGGAATTGGATTCCCAAGTTGTGATGGTGGGGGTGGAATTTTATGATTCCGCGATAAGGTTTGGCCGCGCTTTCGCTGATCAAATATTCTGATTCTTCTTTCCCGAGAGAGTCCTTTAGCGGGAAACAATGCACGGGGCCATCTTTTTTGTCTTTGTTTCCTTTCATTAGACCCACAATACAAAGAAGAGGAAAAGGATATGTAATTTTTTTGTTAATTTTTATAGGGACCATGTTGCTCTGCTGTCCTCCAACTAGTTTTTGATCGGCAGATTACGAATATGGTCATCGTGCACAATAACATTTCGATTAGTTTGTATGTGGACTGATCCATGACTTGTAATCGATAGATCAAATGCACGACTGAAAAAAGTTAGGGAGGTGTATCCCCTTTCCCTGACCTCTAATCCATTCACGCTTTCTTTGCTGAAAGATGGATTCATTGAACAAGATGCACACATGTTTCTTTCTTTTTCTTTTTATTGTGATCAAATGATGTATTAGATCACCTTTTTTGTGTGTCTATATATATGTAGTGAACAAAATTTACCTAGATAGATTTCATGTAGTTGGAGGACTAGTGTACACTTAAAAGCAAGTATTTATCTCTTCTAGAGATATCTTGATGGTAATATGATTAATTTGGGTGGTTGGTTGAATATCTAGTAAAAACAAAATGGGAATAGTGATCATTCATTGACCAAACTGAGAGATCAG
Source organism: Eucalyptus polyanthemos subsp. polyanthemos (assembly GCA_017140185.1). NCBI lineage: Eukaryota > Viridiplantae > Streptophyta > Magnoliopsida > Myrtales > Myrtaceae > Eucalyptus > Eucalyptus polyanthemos. Next base: position 15,150,993 of record CM029465.1, on the reverse strand, counting down.
CAAAGAATGTCTACCCCATCTAAGTGGGTTGGTAAAAAAACAGGATGCAATCGGATGGGGGTAGGTAGTTGTTTTTTTTTTTTTTTTTCCTTTTAGCTTTTTTGAACCACTAATTTTGCACCATTGTAACGAGATATAGGAAACATCGACCATTTATTTTGACGGGACCAGATGTCATTAAAAGCCTGAAATTTGCACTTTTTAAAGAAATATCCTCAAATTTAAAGTCCTTATAGAGGAATTCAAAATTATTATCAATTGTCAGTGTGGTCTGGTGGTAAAGGACAAACCCTTCAATTTCTCATGGTCTGGTGGTAAAGGACAATGCTTAGAAGGGAGTTGCTAACATTTGTCACTTCTCCGCACCCTCCTACCAATCAAAGTTCACATCTTTTCATGTCTCTTATTTTCCTCCCACCATGTATTTCCATGCTTTACACTCAGTTTAGATGGAGTTTTTAGGAGAGAATGAAAAGGATTCAGGTATTGGCATCAAAGAGAGAAGGAAATAAAGAAAATTTTTAGATGTTTCCGTAAAAAGAAGGTTCGGATATGGGAAACATATCGCGCAACCGTCAGCCAAACCGCTTTCCTCAAATTTTTGAAGAAAGAAATTCTCTCACATGATGTTAGAGCACACCTTCAAACTTAATATTTTTTTAATTTTATATCTTGAGGAAAATGGTTTGGCTTACAGTTTGCACAGTATCTTTCCCATATCAGCACCTTCTTTTTAGTTGTCAAGAGGGTTACCCAAAAGCATTATATAAAGCGTATCCAATAAAACTTACATGTAAATCAAATATGGAGATGGCAACTAAGGTTGCTTATATCCTCGTATTTGTTGGTGTTGCATTATTGGGTATGCGATAGAGCACAAAAGGCTACAATGTAGTATTTGAACGTCTACTGGCATGGTATTCTTGGGTATTTGACAAATCACAAGGGAAAATTGTTCAAAAAGTCCTAAACTTATTATAAAACGGCCAATTTAGTTATAAATATTTCAATTATGTCAATTTAATCCTAAACATTTTGATGATTTGTTAACTTAGTCCTAAATCTTTCAATTGTACTAATTTAGTTCTAAACTTTTTGACAATTTATCAATTTAGTCCGAAATCTTTTAATAGTTTGTCAATATAATCCTTTAGGCCGACTATTCAAATAATAAGTTTAGGACTAAATTGACAAAATATTGAACTTTTTGTGACTAAATTGATATAATTGAAAGGTTTTAAATTAAATTAACAAATTATTAAAAGGATTTATGACTAAATTGACATAATTAAAATGTTTACAACAAATTGGCCATTATAGAGTAAGTCTATGACTTTTTAGACAATTATCCTAAATCACAATAGGATACCCCTATGTTGTGCTTCTCTAAACATCTATTCGTTCCACTATCATATGAATGCTTTCATTCAAAAAGACTTCTCATGAAGTTTTAGTTGTCCTCGCTAATTTCTCTTTAACATGAGCCACACTTTCCCCTCTAACCAAAATAGAACTTCAAAAAGAATTATTTCGTATATCTTGAAACATCCAAACACTCTGACCAAGAAAAGAACAAAAAACATCCGAACACGATTGTCAGGTCATTGATTGATTGACACTTTCGTTTGAGAGTTTTATGATTATCGACCTACCATACTTTCAAAAAGAGATGCCGACAAACTCCTTTTCAGCGATGTCACGCCGAATTTCCCCCGCATTGGCGTATGGTGCCCCATATGGTACCTCTTTCAAAGTGCAAACGCTCGGTTGACGTATGGTACAACTCCTACGGGACAAATACTCTCTTAATTACTCGTCAGAATGCCTGAAACATCTCCTGAACTTGTGCTTGGACTGAATCATATGCAGATCTGTTCTTGACACGAGGCATAGACCACCCCCATTGCTGACCTCGATAGGCTAATTCCTGGCAACATGAGACGGGCCAAAGTTTCAAACTCTACATTTATGAATGAATTTAACTCGTGGCTTCGACCGAACGCTTGAGACGATCGAGCAGGTTTACGTTCTCGGCAGGGAAAACAGAAACCTGAAGTTAAGGTCACATGGCCCATGTTGTGCCTCTTGAATTGGCGTACAAACTACAGAGCATTCGCATCCATTGGCCAGTCAAAGTGTACTGCAGAGTGCAGAGTGTAGCTGGTAGACCATTAAAGAAAGGAGGGTAAGAATATGATCATGGATTGACCGAGCCACATTATTTAGTGTTCACACCGACCAAATATATAGTTCACCGCCCATCATCATGCGTGTACCCAGTTTTGTGTGGTCCAAATGTACGTTTACAGCAACTTTCCCTGCAAGAAACTCAAAGTAAGGCCAGGACAATGAACTCCAAACCCGTAAAATATTTTTTAATCTAATGGATCGGATTAAATATTGGTTGGAACTCGGGTTGATGCTCTGTCGATTGCATGATATATCAGCAAAGGGTGTACCTAGATATAGACTGTTCATGGTCATACCGAAGGCCATTAATGGGGCTACTGAGCTATTTCTTTAGAAAGTTCATAATCCAACGACTACTCGATCTTTTCTTCCTCAGAAGACTAAAGTTCGAGAATTGAAATTTAGATCTCTTAGTCTATCTTTACCTCTCCCTTTCCGAACTCCCTTGTTGACGATATGCAATTAAATGGGCTTTTGTATATGGCTCGAATTGATTTCATTCAACTTTTGAGGAGATCAGGAAAATTTGACATCACTTGTAATGAAGAAAAAATTAGTCCAAGGAGCATCAAGTGCGATTCTAGGCCACTAGTGAAGATCTTGAAATTGTACAAGATTTTGGTGTAGGTACACAACGATTAGAATACATGTCTTACTTCCAAATAACTAAATGCTGGGATGTGGTAGAGACGTTAAATAAAATAATCTCTCTATAATGCTCACGAAATATATAATGGAATAACAAGTGAGAAGCACAATATTTTTCTTGTTAAACTCAACATTAATTATTTTACTAAGATCATATCACTTTAGAAAAAAGTATAAAATCAAGCAAAATAAAGCAATTGAAAATGGAATTGCCTGGACCACGTGAACATATCTGGCTTATACCATTTTACAATTTATAGACTTAGTTAGAAAATTGATTGTATTTTCCCTAGAACTGCTTTTATTATTATTTTTTATTATTATTATTATTATTATTATTATTATTATTATTTTATTATTATTATTATTATTATTATTATTATTATTATTATTATTATTATTATTATTATTATTATTATTATTATTATTATTATTATTATTATTATTATTATTATTATTATTATTATTATTATTATTATTATTATTATTATTATTATTATTATTATTATTATTATTATTATTATTATTATTATTATTATTATTATTATTATTATTATTATTATTATTATTATTATTATTATTATTATTATTATTATTATTATTATTATTATTATTATTATTATTATTATTATTATTATTATTATTATTATTATTATTATTTATAGAGAACAAGAACAACCGCGTTACATCATAAACTTTCGCCATTCAAGCTATTGAAGATATTTGTAGCTATTCCATTAAGTAAGATTTGAAATGTCTAAAAATGTCAACATTTATAATATATTAGATAGATTCACTATTTATGAGTGTAGATAGGATTAAAATAGATTTACATCAAGTTTTACGATAAAATAAATTGACCACGATGCTCCCATTTTCTTTCAAAAGAGTGAATGATTTATTAAACTTTTAATTTCGAACTCCTTAGTCAAAAGATCAATCCTCTCACGAAACACTTTTTTTTTTTTTTGGTGTATATAGTTGTATTTGGTTAACTTAAATCCATTGTAAGAGATGATATGTATACTTATCCCAATATGATTTAACATCGCCTTACGATAATCCTTTTAAAATTCTTTTGAAAGACAAATCATGTCCAATTGTTTAATCACTTGGGTGCAACAAGTTTCAAGAATATATCATTCTTGAAGAATTACAATTCGAAATTTTTTTACTCAGTTTTAAATTTGACGAACGAAAAGAACAATTACAAGAGTTGAATTCGTTTGAGGATTGGATATAAACATAAAAGATCACTCACCACTGCTAATGTCAAAAAGAAAAGAAAAGACAAAAGCTACAAATACATTTGTGCATATGTAGAGAGAAGTTCTCTCAGAGAACTAGACAATAATGCATTTGACTTGAAAAAATGCTTTTATAGATGATAAATTCAATTGGGTCCTTACCAAAAAAAAAAAAATTCAATTGGGTCTAAATATCATGCTACTCGTGCTAGATAGTTTTAGGGTCGTAATGCATTTGGGTTATTGCATTAACCAAAATCAACCCGATCCGTGCTTTTCGGAATATTGAACATAATGAGTTAGTTGTATCCATACATGTTGATTTCATGCCCAAAATTGATTCTCCATTAAGAGAAACATTTTCACTCTAGTTATTTGGACGCGCTAGGAAGATTAATTGAATGAAAAAAAATATTCCATATGTAATACTATAATTTAGGGACGAGAAATAGTTTAGTCTTAAAAAAAGAATTTAAAAGCATGGATGAGAAAATTTGAGTTGATAAAAAAAGAAGATATCAAATATGTGCCCCACACTGAAAAATAAAAATAAAAGACAAGCAAATTTTACATCCGTTTATAATTAATAATAGGATTTCCTGGTTTTTTTTTTCATTATTATCGTGGAAGAAGAGTGGTTGGGAAAAACATAGACCATATATGGTCCCTCTCTAAATACAATACCATTTCTACCTTTCAGACACGTGACCACATGCTTGTATTAAAACCTTCATTTATAAGTACAGACGTCCTAAATTGTGTTCTGGTCAATTTCTTGATGAAAGAGAGAAGGACGAATCACGTTAAAAAAAAGGAGAAAATCCTCGACTTGATAAAAAACAAACACAATTTATATTTCTGAATGCCACATTTCATTTCTTCCTAGAGAGTACAAATCGTGCAGGGCTGAACCGAGTCAGGTCCAGGGTCTGAGCCCGCCCTTCGAGCACAAGCTACGCCACCGCAGCCCCAGTAGCGGGCCCGTTGAGGATGCCCCAGCAACTGTGGCCCGTCGCCACGTAGCAGCCTTCCAAGCCCGGTAGCTCCCCGATCACGGGGACCTCGTCCTCGGTGCACGGCAAGAAGCAGGCTTGCTCGGCCTTCACGCCCGCCTCGCCCTCCGCTAGGTGACTCGACATGGCCCCGAGCCACCCGCTTCAGCACCTTTATGGATTCCGGGTTGGCGCGACCTCCTCAGGGTCATCTGGCACCTCCTCCCGGGATGACATCCCACACAAATAGACTTCCCCTAAATATGTTCAATCATAACCAAAATTATTCAAAATACATCTCAAATGCACATGGAGCGGGTCGACTCGACCCGATTTTTTTCCAGGTAAAAAAAAAAAAGAAAACATCAATCAACCCCACAATTGATACATCAATCGGAAGATGCAGGCTACCTTGGTAGCTCAATTTCAAGCTACACAGAAAGATAGAGAGACCTTCCATTTCAATGAATCAATGCTTGTACTTTGGCCACATTATAATTCAGCTTAACATGTAATTGAAAAGAACTAGGCATTGCTAAATTTAGAAACTTCATGGGATGGCAGCTACGAAAGAAATAGCCCCATCTTCTATTGCTAGGCAGTAGACAGGTAGGCAAGCCAAAGCTAGCAGAAACTAATAATTGCTTCCTAGACATGTGACAGTACATATGACAGCCATTCAAATAATTCATCCTAAAAACCAATGTTTTAATGATCATAATTAACAATCAATTAAATAATAATACATACATACAATGATTAAAAGGGAAACAAAAACAAAAAAGATTACAAACATGGTTACATACCAGTAGGGCGAGGGTAGACTTCTGGGTCCATGCCCGGGCCGCCGCCGGAGGGCAGGAAGCTCAGGAACAGAGCTTCCGGGCCTATCGCGCCGGGCTCTCTCGGCTCCAAGACGATGCTGTGGGCCTTGAGCCCATACACCCTGAACAATGACGACAGAGCCCGAATTTGCCGGACCATGGCCCGAGCGCCAGCACCACTGCGTCCGCCTCCATGACCCTCACTCCCTCCAGCACCACCGCCGACACCCTCCCGCCGCCGCCGCCGCCCGCGTCGACCCTGACCACCTTCCCGATCAGCACCTTGAGCCCGTAATCCCTCACGGCCTTGTCCAGCAGGGCCCGGGTGAAGAGCCGGGGATGGACCTGGGCCGTGGTGTCCGTCGACCCGATCGCCCTCGCGGCCCGGCCCGACCCGTCGACCCCGTCGGGCAGGACGGCGTCGCGCGGGGCCCCACGCTTGGGCCGCTGGCCCGACCCGGAGCCCGACTCCGATTCCTTCACGGTGAGGCTGAGGGTGGTGAGGGCGCGGTAGCCGTAGGCCCGGGGCCTGTCAAGCTCCGCGGCGAGGGCGCGGTGGAGGTCGAAGCTGGCGCGGGCGAGGGGGCCGAGGGGCCCGCCGCCGCACCAGTCGAGGGCGAGGAAGCCGCCGGCCTTCCCGGAGGCGGCGCAGGCGACGGAGGACTGCTCGACGATGGAGACGGAGGCGCCGGCGCCGGCGGACTTGGAGAGGAAGTAGGCGGTGCAGACGCCAATGACGCCGCCGCCGCAGACGACGACGCGCCTCGGCGGATCCCGCCGGGGAGGGGGAAGGAGGGGTTTCCATGGAGGAGCGGGGGGCGACGGCGACGGCGACGGCGACGGAGGATGGAGATCGGGCGGGGGAGGAAGCTCTTGGGCTTGGGCGGAGGAGCGCGAGGGCGGGGGAGGACGGCGAGGAGGAGGCGGTCGTTAACATTATTGGGGAAACGATCTAATCTAAATTGTCTTGGGGGCGTTGTGTGCTTGGAAGATGACACGTGTCGTTAGGCCCATTTGGGAATTTTTTTCTTTTTTTATTGTTTTGATTTAGGAGAGTTTGAGAGTGCCGTGACCCATTTTTCTTTGTTTTTTTTGTTAATACCATAAAAAATCCAAAATTGACAGATTTTCATGATACTTTCATAAAAAATTTCAAATTAAACAGAGGGTAAACCCTAAATGAAGGGTGTCATAAATTGATGAAATTTTTTAATGAAAACTAATATATGATGAATTCATCACATGTATATTAATTTAAATCTTTTTGTGAGGGAAATTTGTCAAAAAAATATTAGTTTAAGATTATTTGTCACATTTAGGGGTGATATGTTTCCATTCCAATTTCCAAAATTGAGAACTAGGATTGAACCAATTGATTTGATTTGGTTTTGGTTTGGTCCAATGAAATGGTTACTTATTGTTACTCACTACATTTTTCCCATTACTTTTTTTTTCTCACTACTTGGAATCAAACTGATATAATATTTAGTTCACATTTTACTAAATCTTTTACAGAAATAAAAAAAATAAAAAGTATCTTCAATTGGTCCAATCCGGTTGCCTTTAGAACTAGGAATTGGACTAACACTCCAGAAACTAAACTAATCTCGACGGTTTTTGATTCAGGCAATTTGTTTTGCATGCCTTTAATCATGTTAACCCCTAATTCTTTTTCCAATTGTTGCACAAAATAAGTGCATTCACCGATGTATTGAATATGAATTTACCGGCAGCTTGTAGTATATACTCATGTACACCAATTTAAAGATGTAAAGTGATGCGAAGGGAAAATAAGGGTTGAGGGAACAAAGTAATACACAAGAAACATCGTTCAAAAAGTAATACTTATTGAGATAAAATGTGTTTCCTATCAACCGTCTAGGTCCTGAGGTTCTTATTGAGTATAATAGTGAGTCTGGATGAATTGAAATACCCGACAGTTAGTCTTGTTTGAGAAACAATCATCAGCGTAAAAACTGCGCCGAATCGAACCGTATAAAGGTAATTTACCAACTATCACCCCTTCACTATGAGGGGAAACGTATCATAAAGAAAGAATGAACTAGTCAATGCTAATGTTACAACAACACAACAAAAGGAATTCTTCCAGCTTTTAATGGGCAAAGAATTCCACGACATCATAATCGTTAGATAGATTCACTATTTATGAGCGTAAATAGGATTAAAATAGATTTACATCAAGTTTTTACGATAAAATAAATTGACCTCGATGCTCCCATAAGGGAGTTATTATTTTCTTTCAAAAGAGTGAATGATTTATTAAACTTTTAATTTTGAATTCATTAGTCAAAAGATCAATTCTCTCATGAAACGCTTTTTTTTTTTTTTTTTGAAGTGACTAGAATATATACAAGTTAAAGGACGTGTTAAAATTACATATAATGTGAATATAGTTGTATTTGGTCAACTTAAATCCATTGTAAGACATGATACACATAATTATCCCAATAAAATTTAAGATTGCCTTACGATAATCCTTTTAAAATTCTTTTGAAAGACAAATCATGTCCAATTGTTTGATTGCTTGGGTGCAAAAGTTTCAAGAATATATCATTCTTGAAGAATTCCAATTCGAAATTTTTTTACTCAGTTTTAAATTTGATGAAGGAAAAGAACAATTGCAAGAGTTGAATTCGTTCGAGGATTGGATATAAACATAAAAGATCACTCACCATTGCTAATGTCAAAAAGAAAAAAAAGGCAAAACCTAAAAATACATTTGTGCATATGTAGAGAGAATTGGACAATAATGCATTTGACTTGAAAAAATACTTTTATAGACGATAAATTCAATTGGGTCTAAATATCATGCTACTCGTGCTAGATAGTTTTAGGGTCATAATGCATTTGGGTTATTGCATTAACCAACATCAGCCCGATCTGTGCTTTTCGGAATATTGAACATAATGAATTTGTTGTATCCATACATGTTGATTTCACGCCCAAAATTGATTCTCCATTAAGAGAAACATTTTCACTCTAGTTATTTGGATGCGTAAGGAAGATTAATTTAATGAAAAAAATATTGCATAAGTAATACTATAATATAGGGATGAGAAATAATTTAGTCTTAAAAAAAAGAATTTAAAAGCATGAATAAGAAAATGAGAAAATTCGAGTTGATTAAAAAAGAAAATGTCAAATATGTGCCCCACACTGAAAAAAAAAAAGACAAGCAAATTTTACATCCGTTTATAATTAATAATAGGATTTCCTGGTTTTTTTTTTCATTATTCTCGTGGAAGAAGAGTGGTTGGGAAAAACATAGACCATATATGGTCCCCCTCTAAATACAATACCATTTCTACCTTTCAGATACCTGACCACATGCTTGTATTAAAAACCTTCACTTATAAGTACAGATGCACTAAATTGTGTTATAGTCAATTTCCTGATGAAAGAGAGAAGGAAAAATCACGTTAAAAAAAAGGAGAAAATCCTCGACTTGATAGAAAACAAACACAATTTATATTTCCAAATGCCACATTTCATCTCTTCCTGGAGAGTACAAATCGTGCAGGGCTGAACCGAGTCAGGTCCACGGTCTGAGCCCGCCCTTCGAGCACGAGCTCCGCCAGTGCAGCCCCAGTAGCGGGCCCATTGAGGATGCCCCAGCAACTGTGGCCCGTCGCCACGTAGCAACCTTCCAAGCCCGGTAGCTCCCCGATCACGGGGACCTCGTCCTCGGTGCACGGCAAGAAGCAGGCTTGCTCGGCCTTCATGCCCGCCTCGCCCTCCGCTAGGTGACTCGACACAGCCCGAGCCACCCGCTTCAGCACCTTTATGGATTCCGGGTTAGGTGCGACCTCTTCAGGGTCATCCGGCACCTCCTCCCGGGACGACATCCCACACAAATAGACTTCCCCTAAATATGTTCAATCAAAACCCAAATCATTCAAAATAAAAAAAAAAATCTCAAATGCACATGGAACGGGTTGACTCGACCCGATATTTTTTCCAGGGAATAATAAAAACCAATCAACCCCACAATTGATACATCAATTGGAAGATGCAGGCTACTTTGGTAGCTCAATTTCAAGCCACACAGAAAGAGAGAGACCTTCCATTTCAGTGAATCAATGCTTGTACTTTGGCCACATTATAATTCAGCTAAACATGTAATTGAATAGAACTAGGCATTGCTAAATTTATAAACTTCATAGGATGGCAGCTACAAAAGAAATAGCCCCATCTTCTATTGCTAGACAGTAGACAGGTAGGCAAGCCAAAGCTAGCAAAAACTAATAATTGCTTTTTAGACATGTGACGGTACATATGACAGCCATTCAAATAATTCATCCTAAAAACCGATGTTTTAATGAACATAAATAACCATTAATTAAAAATAATAATACATACAATAATTAAAAGGAAAAAAAGAAGAAGAAGAAGATTACAAACATGGGTACATTACCAGTGGGGCGAGGGTAGACTTCCGGGTCCATGGCCGGGCCGCCGCCGGAGGGCAGGAAGCTCAGGAACAGAGCTTCCGGGCCTATCGCGCCGGGCTCTCTCGGCTCCAAGACGATGCTGTGGGCCTTGAGCCCATACACCCTGAACAGTGACGACAGGAGCCCGAACTTGCCGGACCACGGCCCGAGCGCCAGCACCACCGCGTCCGCCTCCATGACCGTCCCTCCCTCCAGCACCACTGCCGACACCCTCCCGCCATCGCCGCCGCGCGCATCGACCCTGACTGCCTTCCCGATCACCACCTCGAGCCCATAATCCCTCACGGCCTTGTCCAGCAGGGCCCGGGTGAAGAGCCGGGGATGGACCTGGGCCGTGGTGGCCGTCGACCCGATCGCCCTCGCGGCCCGGCCCGGCCCGTCGACCCAGTCGGGCAGGACGGCGTCCCGCGGGGCCCCCCGTTTGGGCTGCTGCTGGCCCGACCCGGACCCGGACCCGACTCCGATTCCTTCACGGTGAGGCTGAGGGTGGTGAGGGCGCGGTAGCCGTAGGCCCGGGGCCCGTCGAGCTCCGCGGCGAGCGCGCGGTGGAGGTCGAAGCTGGCGCGGGCGAGGGGGCCGAGGGGGCCGCCGTCGCACCAGTCGAGGGCGAGGAAGCCGCCGGCCTTCCCGGAGGCGGCGCAGGCGACGGAGGACTGCTCGACGAGGGCGACGGAGGCGCGGCGCCGGCGGACTTGGAGAGGAAGTAGGCGGTGCAGACGCCGATGACGCCGCCGCCGCATACGACGACGCGCCTCGGCGGATCCCGCCGCGGAGGGGGAGGAGGGGTTTCCATGGAGGAGCGGGGGGCGACGGCGACGGCGACGGAGGATGGAGATCGGGCGGGGAGGAAGCTCTTGGGCGTGGGCGGAGGTGCGCGAGTGCGGGGCACGACGGCGAGGAGGCGGTCGTCGACATTATTGGGGAATCGATGCTAATCTAAATTGTCTTGGGGGGCGTTGTGTGCTTGGAAGATGACACGTGTCGTTAGGCCCTTTTTTATTTATTTATTTTTTGGTTAGGCCCATTTGGGATTTTTTTTTTTTTTTCATTGTTTTGATTTAGGAGAGTTTGATAGTGGCGTAACCCATTTTTCTTTGTGTTTTTTTTTGTTAATACCATAAAAATTCAAAATTGATAGATTCACGATTAATTTAATTTAATTATTTTTTATTAAATTAGATTAATATTATAAAAAACCCTAAAAAAGAGTGCCGTAATTTGATGGTAAAATTTAACAAAAACTAACATATCATAAATTCATAACATGTATATTATTTTAAAATTTTTTTTTGAGAATAAATTTGTCAAAAATATATTAATTAAATATTATTTGTCATATTTAGGAGTGATGTTTCTTCAAGTTTCCAAAATTAAGAACTTGGATTGAACCAATTTATCTATTTTGATTTTGGTTTGGTCTAATGAAACAATCACTTATTATTTCTAACTACTTTTTTCCCATTACTTATTTTCCTCATTACTTAAAATCAGACCGAAATAATATTTAGCTCACATTTTACTAAATCTTTTGCAAAAAAAAAAAAAAAAAGTATCTTCAATTGATCCAATCTAGTTTCCTTTAGAACCAGGAATTAGACTAACACTCCAAAAACTAGACTAATCTCGACGGTTTCCAATTTGGGCAATCCGTTTTGCATGATTACCTTTAATCATATTAACCCCTAATTCTTTTTCCAATTGTTGCACAAAATAAGTGCATTCACGGATGTATTGAACATGAATTTACCAGCAGCTTGTAGTATACTCATGTACACCAATTTGAAGATGTGGAGTGATGAGAAGTGAAATAAGGGTCGAGGGAACAAAGTAATACACAAGAAACATCGTTCAAAAAGTAGGACTTATTGAGATAAAATGTGTTTCCTATCGACCGTCTGGGTCTTGAGGTTCTTGTCGAGTACAATAGTGAGTCTGGATGAATCGAAATACCCGACAGTTGGTCTTGTCTGAGAAACAATCGTCAGCGTAAGAACCGCGCCGAATCGAACCGTATAAAGGTAATTTACCAACTATCACCCCCTTCACTACGAGGGGAAACGGATCATAAAGAAAGAATGAACTAGTCAATGCTAATGTTACAACAACACAGCAAAAGGAATTCTTCCGGCTTTTAATGGGCAGAGAATTCCACGGACATCAGAATCGTTAGCTGACAGCGTCCCCTAATGAATTGGAAATTGCCGGAAACGGAGCAGTGGACGCTCCGGCTAGGCTAGGCTCCCTCATCTTTCCTCTTCCCTTTTCCTTCCGAAGCTTTGGACGCTTCATATGCAGAAAGGAAGAAGGTACTTTGGTTCTTCTGGAGGAACCTGCATTTTGAAGCATGATACAGAAGCTGATCTTAGGGGTACATCCTTACAAGTTGCAAGTAGAATAGCTGAGTTAAAATAATGGATCTCGAGCAAATATCAAAATGATGAAGCTTTCAAAAAGATGTGGATACCACCGTTGAAAAGACAGAGGTATGAATCAGTACTTGAGAAAGTCGAGCAGTTTCTGCTGCAACCGCGTCAAGGTGTCCTCTTCAATGTTCACATGAGCCAGTAACTCGGGCAGCTTTACTGGAAGGCAGAGATTGCAGCATATTAGGGTAAAACTAGACAACCTGATTACTTTTCTGTAATGGAAAATTGAATTATACTTGCAAAAGTCAATAGCCAAGAGATGTTCTCTACCAAAGTTTAAACAACATTTGACCACAGCCGCTTGTAGGACAATACCAGACAACAAAGACCAAGGGAAAGCTAATCAGCAACCTCTCATTCAAAAGTACCAGTTAGCAGTCTCCCACTCACTTGTGAAGTTAGCCCCCCAAAAAACACATTTGTAACTAGAAATACTTCAAGAAAGCGCAGGCTATGGTGGTAGTAGTTGAAGCTCTAAAGCCCTAAGCTATTGCAACTAGATCACTTAAAAGTGCCAACAACATACCTAAAATCTTGAACTTGCATAGAAAAGCATAGTCTCTCTCTCTCTCTCTCTCTCTCTAAACTTCAAAAGCTCCTGAGTAGCCAAAAAATAGATCTTCAACACTTAATCCTAAAAAGAAGTGGGTATTGACTAAAACCTGTGGTGTGGAAATTGATTTAAGTAGAGAGGCATGTTATAGGTCCCAAAAACTACAACCCTATCATTATCAGTACAGCATGCATCATCTTAAGTGTACTAAAATTTACACAGAATGTGCATATGGAAAATATTGGCATAACGGTAGTAAAATCACAGAAGAAAAGACTAGTAAAACCACCTCCACCTCCGTAACTGACCTGTGAGTAAAAGGGCATTGCCACAACCGCAGTTTCATGACAGGCATAACTGAATATTTAACTTATTATGGAATAAAGAACATATGAGAGGATGAAACTTGGATTAAAGCATACGAACCAAAAAGCCTCAGGAGATGTTCAGCACCGTAAATAGTTGACGGAGAGGTGTCACCTACAACTGCTTCACGATACTGTTGGCGCTCCTTTTTGTACAAGAGCATCACAGGCAATGCTATGTCAAAGTAACAACGCAATCCTTTCAAGATTTCTCCTATTATGTCAGTCATCCTGCATTGTCATCACAAGTGAAAGGTGAAAAACTTGGAATTGAAGTCAGGGGTAAAATCATAAGGATGAGAAATTTAAATGGGATCCCATTTGCCTATTTTTCCAAGAATTAACTGAGAATACAATGCACTTTGTCCACAGCTAAGGTAACAGAGTGTCAGCTAAAACTTTCTACTGGCACAATGTGCTTTGTGCAAAGTTCAAGTAGCAGCACGTAGCTAAAAAGATTCTACTGGCAGAAAAGGGCATGTTTACCTATTAAATAAATATGTTTATTCATAGAGAATATCACTTTCACCTCCCAAAGAACTTCTAGAAATTTGAAATCTCAGAACAGTTTGGAAAAGCAGTTTCTCTTAGCTTGCTCTTGCACACAGCTAGGTTCCCTTAGATATATTTAGACACATAACATATACTTGTCCAATGACAATGTTATGTGAAAATCACTGTTCCATTTCGACAGTACAATTTCAGAGTGCTATACATGGATCATAGAGGAGCAGTCCAAATAAGAAAAACAACCAAATTACATTCCAAACATTTTCATCCTTCAAATATGTCTTATTTGATATCCCATCACAAAAGAAACAAGCCAGCACACCCTTATCTATGCAGGGTCTGGAAATTTAAGTACTGGATCCAGGAGATAAAACATTTCAAGAACATCCAGTCTACAAATTTAAGCATGAATTGAACAAAGTAGAGTTGAAAGAACCTAAGAGGGATGACTTCAAGTTCTCACAGTAATAGCATCTAAATATCTGTGAACATACTCATACATGCAAGGTTCTTAGGTTCCACCCGCCATTTATCTATGCAGGGTCTGGAAATGTGTATGTGCACACCCTTGTGCACGCATGAGCATGTGCATGCAAGAGTGTGTATATGTCAACAAAGACTCATGCACGAGTAGGTGTGTGGACAATAATTGTCTTGATGTAAAAGCAAAATTATTGACAAAGCACATTGGAAGTAGACTCAATTCACTTGGATGACCGCAATGCAGTTGCTATTATAGAAGGACAGTATGTGAACCTACATGCCATCCTTCTTGGTCCTGTATTCAAGGTAATTTGTGAAAATTTCATCCACACTTGGAGAACGGGGTAGTTTAACAAGCTGCAGGGAAGAAAAAAGAAAATTCAAATTAACCATATAATTGATAACCCACAGTCAACAAAAGAATACAAAACATTCAAATATGAATACCAAGTAAATTTTAGTTAACTTCTCTAATGACATACTTAAAGCACTATAAGATTAACTAGATATTTATCCTATTTGCACACAAACTTTTCAAGCGATGGCAAAATAAGACTATTGATCTTTAATAGTTACCTTATCCCTCTGAGTAACAAATTCCCAGTCATCAACAAGTTGCTTCCTTAATGCTGCTGGAATTTGAATCTTGACAAGCTTCTCCGCTGGTTCATTGTCTTTCTATCAATTGTACAACTACAATTAGACTACAACTACAAAAGAAAGCATTCTTAAAAAAGTAGCACTGCTGGAATATAGGATGATTTCAAAATGAAGCCTATTTCACTCCCTCTATAGAATAAGGGAGAAGCTTTTATTAGACTATGGATACCTTAACAGCTAATTGTAATGTCTGGGTGAATAAATGAATAGCCTGAAACTTCTTTACTTGCCGTGCTTTGGGTTGCATTTCAATTTAGTCCTTGTACTTCTCATTATCCCTTTACTTTATCATCTTGCAATTTAAAGATATTCGCCCAATTTGTAGGGAAATCTGAGATTATGTAGTTTGACCATCAACATCCCTATTGTTAATTCTCACATGAAAGAGATAACAATCTGCACTATGAAGCACAAATTCCTCCATTTAAAATCATCAAATCCGCCTTAAGGGCTTTATATGGGACATAAATAATCGTTACATTTTATCTAAAGAAAAATTTATTTTCTGAGTGAGCTTTAGGAATGTCAACTGCAAGTCCTGCAATTGTCATGAACATCTATGGAAATATGTCCTTAAATTGGCAAGATGATTAAGTATATGGACTACAATTGTAAATACAGGAACAAAAGTGAAATGAAGACTAGTGTGAAATTTACACCAGTCTTTTTAACTTATCAATTGAGTGACAAAGTTAAAATTTGTAAAATGAAGTCTATCAAGTTCTTTTATTACTTCCTAAAATAAATGTGACAGAGAATCATAGGGAGCTTCAGAATTGTCCTTGTTTTGAAACTTCTAACAGAGTCGCTCCTGCTTTTTGCAAAGAAATAGTTACCAAAAGGGCAAAAGCTGTTTGATGGAATTTCATGGAAAATACGTAAATCATGTACATAATCCAATTTCATATTTCATTCATTAATGGAGCAATTTCTAAGAAGGCCCACACAAAACATAAAACCCTAAATACAACTCTAATTCGCTGATATAACCAACTTATGCTACAGTATGGCTTCGATTAAACACATATATAGATGCGTAGATCATTAATATAGAAGTTAAACCTATTCAATAGACTCTGATTATATCATCATAAAATTTTATATCTTGACTAAAACAAGCATAGCTTTAGATAGAATATGTAATCTGATAGAACTTGCTCAAAATGTCATATTGGATATTGTTTTCATGAGTCAACATTTCTGTCAAAGGTAATAAAAGACTATTAAGTTCTTTTTGTAAAATTTCAGTCTTTTCATTCAATTACCTAGTATCTTAAAAATATTTAAAGAGAGACGGTGTTGGGCACAAGAATGTATCCTTCTAAACATATTTCATTCTGCTCCACTCTTAAGGTAACATTAGTTAATGCAATATAAGTAAAGTCATTAATAAGACAAGGTCCCCATAATACGATAGTTTATGAGCCAAGGGCAGAAAACATGTGTTGCCATTGACCATGGTAGTGTTCAACACATATTACCAACAAAAATCAAACCAGAAGAAAGGATGTTGTCATGATACAAACCAGACCTCAGCACCAGCTTCACTCTTTCGCTTCTTGCCTTTTGTCACTGCAACCAATTTATAGATCAGTTTTAACAACTTATTTAGCATAACCCAACATAATTTTCGAAAACAAACAAACAAATATCTACTAGCTAACTGAAAGTGTCTTCCTCATAAAAGATGCAAATTGTAATGAGCAGGTTGGATAATTCTAGGCATTAAAATTTTGATGTCTCAAGCAATTTGAAAGTTAGACTAATGATGAAATATCTATTATCTAGGTAATCCACAAGGTATGCACAGTTTATGGATTTTGGAAGAAATAAATTCACCACAGGTGATTGATAGAGGGAAATTTATCACATTCAAGCACAATCGCACTACCATATGAACGCAAATTTCATCATTTGTACCCTTCTTTTCATTATATCTACTTGTGCCAATATCATGTAATCTGGGGACAAGAAAAGAATAAACAAGGCCCATAATGATGCTCCATTGAAATAAACTGTAGCAGTGAAGAAAACATGGTAAGAGCTAACAAATAAGGAACCAGAAAAATCGCAGATGAACCCCATTCTCAACATTCAGCTGCCAGAAAGAGAGCCAGACAGAAAATGCAATTGCTGGTCAACAGTATTATTCACTATTTTTTTAGAGCAAAGTCCAATCTAGAAACCCGCTGGACATGTACTGCAAGTTGTTGGGCCCAGCTTACAGCCAATAGCAGTTTAATTTACTTTATCAGGAAGACATCATCTCAAAGCCCTTTCACTTACACCAATAGCAAACAATGTGCAAAATCCCAAGATGGACTTGGATTCAACAGGAAAAAGACAGTATCAGAGAACAAGAAAATTTAACATACCTGTGCTCTTAAGATCCTCCTTATCGACTTTCACATCTACAAAATTTTGAAAAACACAGTAAGATGTAGAGATGGCAAAAGACAAGCACTGGCACACCTGACAAGAGTCAGCAACTTGGAAAAATGAGACACTTTTGCTATCATAATTGCTAACCAATGATTTCAAAAGGTGATCCCTAAATGAATTCCATGTGCAGATAGAAAGAAATAATTGCTTTCCAATCAGAATGGACTTTTCCAAGCCAAGTCCTGAAACAATAAATATCCTAGATTTGTGGGCAACTGCAATAAGGATAGGACAAAATCGGGAGTCCAGCATCTACCAGGAAATATCAAGCAGGCCTTGCAGCAGATGCAGTGGTAACGACTATTCTCTATGATTTTGTACATATAATTGCATAAATAATTAACTTAGCACTTAAAACAGCATCTATGACAACATTTATTCCTGCCAAGTAGAGCAAATTTCCCACGATAACCACTACAATTCTTCTGGCAAGTGACAGGTCACAGTCGTGCATAATACGAAGGCCTAACTGGTAAAAAGCTATACTTGGTGAGGCCCCTGAATTATTCTTTTTTTTTTTTTTTTTTTTTTTTTTTGGGAACTCAAATAGAAAGCATGCTATACCTGTTGTACTGCCTTAAAAGCCAAGAAAGATCCCGACTTAATTTTGAAGCATTTATTAAGGTAGGAGATGAGGTTGAGAAGCAAGTTAAAGAAAACAATCTGAAGCACAGTGGGAAAGGGAGAAATCCAGCTGAGCCTGAAGGTCTCCCATTTCAAAGAGAGAAGGTCCATTCCTGAAGGATGAAGTGTTTAAAAAGCTCTCTTACTAAGTGATTTAGAATTTTATTAATGGAAGCACTTGCCAACTATGGCCATCTGTTTGCAAAAGGATGGGAGAGTGTTATGGCTATCAATAAACAAAATTATGTTCCAAAATTCTTCTTGTGCTTCTAGGACTTAATCTAAGATCTTCAAGTGCATTGATAGTTTGCTCAGTTTTTTTATTAAAAAAAAAAAAAAAACCAAATTTATGTTTCATATGCTAAAAAATGTTGGAAGTTGAAGATACATCATCAAACTGGGGCATCCCTCTGGTCTGGAATGGTTCCCAAACAGAGGTCTTATGAAAATCAAGAATTCCTTTCTGACAGTTAGAACTACTAGGAAATTATCTCGTCTATTTTTACCAAAAGTTTTTCTTGTAACCAAAAACGATAATACTAAAAGCTTTTCTATAGATGTTTCCTTCATGCAAAAAGTTATTCTAATGCTCATTTATTTGGGGATGGTATAGTAATCCAATGTTTGGTGGGAAAAAAATACTGCGGAATAGTTTTCCAAGCAGGGGGTACTCTCCATAAATGTGGAGTGGCAATTCCTCAAGTCCCCACTGCATAAATATTCCAACAGTAATTATGATATCAACATATCCTCCCACACGAAACTTTCCAAATGACAGCCCAAGACAAACACAATCAAGCCCTCCCTAATATCCATTTGAGGAGTTGAATTCCACTGCCACCATTCTCATCTTGGCCATCTTGAATTTTCCATGGTTGCACCATGGCTCTCCTTCATTAATCTATTTGTCTGTATTCCCTCGATTGTTGACTTAACCCTAACTTGTTGAGATATAGGTAAGTCTATTTGATGCACACAATTTGGAATAGGTAAGTCTATCTCCACATAATACTTTCATGAACATATTGAATCAGATAAAGTTCCAAAATTTTACTTAAAAGTCACTCTAAGATTGCAAATGGACACATAAGGGAAATTCCTTGTCAAAATTCCATGAATTGAGCATGTAGACCTCAAATGGCTATTCTATTTTGCAAACCACACTAGAAATATCTATCCCAGGAAATAGCTATTGTATTCTTGCTTCCATTTCTCAAATTGATTGAGTTATCAGGTTTAGCTCCTTTTCTACATAAATTTGAGCAATGATACTAAAACACGTATGATGCATATTACATACAATCTTGTTGGATGCCATACTTAATGAAATGTCATAAAATGTTTTTCTGTTTTAAAAGTTCTCAAAATATATGTGCCTAAATAATTTCTGGATGTAGTGAACATACACCTATTCTTGTAGCCTGCCTTATCTGAGAATGAAATTGAACGATTCCTCATGGAAGAAGTAAGCATCTATATGAAAACTAACTCAAAAAATCATCAAGAAGGTAATTTTGGTCAAAATGTCAACATCAAGAAGAAGAAGATTCTCTTCCACTATCATCACATAAGAATGTGCTTGAACCCAGCAAATACATTCATATGATTGCAATATGAAAGTAAATCACTGTGTAAAGCAACATCAAAGCTGGCAAAGTAAAATTAAATACATTGTGAAGAAACTAACCGGTAATACTTTTTGGCTTATTCTGAGTCATACGACCTGACTTTGGGTTCTTGTCTACGCCTTGTTTCTTATCAAGAACTTGCTGCTTCATGATATTTTCCTCAGTATATTTCATCAGACGCTCTGGGCCTACCCATTCATCCCAACTGTTGGCAAATCAGGCAAAAGAAATTATTTATACACTACTTTCTTTCTCGCTTCAGGTGCCGGGAGCTTTATGACTAACATACTAAATGCAATGTGGTAACAACTCACACAAGAAATTAGATGTATTTTTTTTTACGAAGGGGAATTGGACACTCATTACTTCTTCCTTGCCATTGGTTTAGAAGATATGCCACCACCAAACCACATGTTTCTACACCTTCCTACTTACAACATCAAGATTCAAAAGGCAGTCAACTAGTCATTGGGTCCAATACACTTCAATCCTATAACAGACACCCAAAAAATTTCACAGCTTCTTCATTTATGTTTTCAAAATGAAATGGCGATTTGAAAAATACAGGGAAAGAACTCTGACTAGGTTTGTGGACAGGATAAGCATGACAGAGCACAAAATTTTGGAGCATCCATGTTATTTGAAGTGGAGACCCGAAGGAGAAGAAAATAGAGATTAATGCTTGTTAGTCTTTGCAACAAGAAAAGTAAAAGTACTGGCCATATGCCACTACAATCACACCTGAAGTCCAAAAGATGGATGATGGAGAAAATCCAACTTTTCAAGTCAATTTCAGCAACAAATTCATGCATCAGATGATTAAAGCATTCAATTTATAAGTGAGTCAAAACAACATGATCAGTGGACCAGTTCAAATAAAGAGAAGAGAAGAGAGTTACTGCTGACAAAAAAATGATTATTTGCACAATTTTCCATCACCAATCAGCAATAGTTCACTGATTTCATGCAGACATCATGTTTCATGAGAGTTAGACAATAGAACAGGGTGGGATATTCACTACACTGAAGGTGATCGAAAATGCTCACTTTTTGTTCCATCCCTGCAAAGCAGCAAGAGAAACATCATTAGATATGGTTTTGGGCAAGTCCAGAGATACACTTGATAAAATGAGTTCCCTCAAGATATTTTGCAGTCTAGAGCTTGAAGTATTGACAGCTTTGTCAGACAAAAAGCATGCTATAAAGACGACATGAGATTGCTTCAACTACTGCAGGTGCAAAAGTAAAAGACAGCAAACAACTTACGAGGTAGTGAACAAAGTATTTCCATTCATTCTTCCGAACCTCAGCCTTTTGAACCTAATCATAAGAACCATATAGCTGTTTAATTAGATAGAACAAAAAACACGTCACATCAGACACATCATGTTATATATAATTTGACATAGGAGAAAATGAAAAAAGATAACAACTCATTTAGATAAAATGCCATAGCCATTCTATATCAAGTATTTTCAGGCTATACTAAATGCAAAGACAGAAAATTCCATATCGAATGATATCATCAGCCATCATATCAAGTAACAAAATGTCATTGATGGATGTAACTATTAGTACCCTGGCTATTTTTCTGTCAATCATTACAAATAAGGAAAAGACTAATCCTGGTCAACCATTTAATTCACAAATTAAGTAACTGGATGAGATTGTGTTAGAGCAATTGCACATCTTGTATAACATATCAAATTAAGACAACCAATATTGTATATTAAATCGTCACCTAGAAAATAACTAAGCAAACGGTTACCAAAGCAACCTAAGAAGATCCAATGTATGCATGCATTCTCCCAACATGCACACGTTTTTATTATTTACTGAGAGTGTGGGAAAGAGGGGAACCAAATCTCTGAACTATTGCCTGATGAAGAACATTCAAATTGCCGAGGAAAGTGCAAAACCAAAGTTTAAGTGCACCATTAGACCTAGCAGTCCACATGCATAAACTCCATCACACACTATCCTTGTAAAGACAGTACCCTAACCTAATTGTTAAAAAAGAAGAAGAGCAAAGCATGAATGACCGAAAGGTATTAACATAAGATGGCATGAAGCTCCTGCAAACCAGACAATTCCATCTTGACACTACAGGACTCACCCAAGACGGCAACAGCTGATGCACCGATAGAAAGCATGGGTCAACAATTTATAGAACAATCCAAGATCAAATGGGATGCAACTTGACCAAATTTTAATCAATATTTGGGACCAAACTCCCATTAACCATTTTTTTTTCTAGCAAATTCATGTTGAAAGATCTTGATTGTCTGTGCACACATAGTGCAAAGAACATTCAATAAGCCTGAGCTCATCAAGAAGTAGTTTACTCAAAGGGTTAGGTGTATTGATCAGCTCCAGCAGTGGCAACTTCATACGCCAACGGAAGAACGATTAAACGAGGAACGGAAAGCACAGAGACCAGCAACACTAAAATCAACAACAGAACATGAAAAAGTCCACCAAAGCTGAATTCTACACAGCATTCTATCCTGAAACGCCAAATGAGGCTGCATTTCCTCGCTTCCTACGAACCCAGATGGCCTCTTAAGCCCCTCCTCGTTTCACTTTCGAGTTCTCATAAACACAGCCAATAATCTCAGCCCGAGCAGAACCTGGGCAGAACCCAACTCCTCAAAATCACCTTAACCACGATGAAACACCACCCACACCAGCACGAAAGCGGACTAAGCAGCTCCTCGAGCAATGAATTACCAAAACGCGAGAAGGGTGAAGGGAAATAAGACCACGGAGAGAGGAGAAGGATAGAAAACCGTGCCTTGGCCTCGTAGATCCGAGGGCCGTGAAAGGCGAGGACCTTCTCTCCCTCGGAGAAGACGGTGGAGGTGGACTTGGGAGGGTCGCCGCCGCCGCCTCCTCCGCCGCATCCCCCGCCGCCGCCGGAATTGCCGCCGTCGCTGCCCGACTCGTCCTTCGATGAGCTCCCCATTTCAGCTTCTTCGGCTCGGACGCTCTCGCGCAGAGAGGGAGAGAGAGAGAGAGAACAGCACACGTGCTGACGGCCTTCCACTGCAGTTCGCGGAGAGAGTTTTTCAAAAGGGTATTTCTTGATAAATTCAATATTTTCTTTTCAATGAAATATATATACCTTAATAATTATATAAATTTCATGTTAGATATAACTGCATAATTTTTCATGATTTTGGTGATTGTCCGCAACCCTCTCGAAGTGAACCCCGGAAGCTAACGGATTTTTAAATAGGGGCAAATAATCTTCTCGCGAGGTGGTGCCTAAGCTTTGGATGATTTGTTTGTGGTCGAGTTTCTAAAATTTGTTCATGATTATTTTAGTGCCGTTATTGACCTATTCACGAGGACGGTTAGGAGTTCGGTAAAGTACGGAAGATCATTTTATTTTGAACTAGAGATTTTAGTTCTAGGATTTGATTATACTAGATTAGATTAACATTCTTGGATTGGTAATTTTTTTCCTCTTTGAGGAAATCTTTTCATACGATCTTGAGTGATTTTTACTTCCTAACATGCATCTACGTGTCCATATATTCACAGTAATATCAAACTTTTAAAAAATTACCAAATACAAATAGTGTGTGTAAAGTAGTGAATAAATTAAAATTAAATAGTGAAAAAAATGCATGTATTTTGAGTGATAAACGGAAAGCTTTCACAAATACTCGCGCGAGTTTCCCAAATTCGACAATTGCGTAGAAGGAAAAGTGAATATGCATATATGATATACTATGTAAAACTTTGTAATTAATAAATTGCTAATATGAGTTCCGACCAAAAAAAAAAAAAAATACCAATATGAGCTATTAATAAAAATGGAAAATTTAACGTGATGTAATCTAAAATGAATGGCAACACTATGAGCGTAATTTCATAAGTATGCAATAAATTTGCAAATAAATCTAAATATCCCTAAATCCACCCCTAAACATACTTTGTTATATTTTATTAATGAATATGCAAACTAAAATGACTAACAAGATGGAGATTTTTTATATTTTCCAGTTTACCGCATGTGATTTATGGATAAAAACGTGCAAATATGGCAACTTAATAATAATGCAAAATCTTAGATATGTCCCAATATGAACACACTAGGATATGCAAATATGAATTTTTTTTTTTAGATTCACAATGAAATTTATAAATACAGAATATCAAATAAATTTGAAAATATGATTTCATTAGATATTCTTCTAACATGCAAATATGGATATATGATCAATGTCTATAAAATAAGCATGTCATGAATGATTTTGATGAAAAGTAATTAATTATGTGCAATGCAAAATGTGAAATTAAATGCGATGACGTGATTTGAAATATCCCATCAATATGTATTTTCATGAAAATTCTAATATGGATATAAAAAGTTATAACATTACAGTCACGTGAAAGGACTCTCATATTGGTTAAATGTGTTCAGTTCTTAAGTAAACTTGGCTCTTCGAATGTGTGACCTTGAGTAAGTTGAGTGATTTTGATATCACATTAATAGATGAGGTATAAGTCTTTTTATTAGATTCCATGAGAAAGTCCTTTTATGTCAGAGAATTTATTCGATTCTTGAGATAAACCTTGTGATTATTGTGTTTATCAAGAAGATTACTTTTTTTCTCGATGAGGCATCTGAATTATGCATGATGGCTAATTATAATGAACTTACGAAATTAAGAGTTCGAAAACACTTGATTGTTGCATCTTGCGTTTTGTTCGAATTGAATATGCTGTTTCTAATGGATCTTTGTTTTGTCCAAAGCTACTTTGCCGGACGTTTTCTTATATCAATCGGGTATCCATAGCAAAAGCGAATTGCATGTTCTACTTCCACTCCGTGATTCTGGCCCCATCATTTCCACTTAAGTTTACAGATGATTGTCTCCATCCCATCAGAATAAATACTTTGGGATTTTTTCGACATTTCTGGAGAAAGAACTCTGGACTTTACCTTATTGGAAGAACTCTAGGAGCCAATATATATTTTTTAAATAGTTTGCGACTAGAGGGTAAAATTCTCTTGAACCTTTCCTTGGTCGGAAGAAATCCTAAGGTGTTAGGTCTTTGGTCCCAAGAGTTACATAGGTGATGTCTAACTCCTGCCAAAAGTTAGGTTCCTGGTCGTAAGGCTTACGTATGCAACGTCTCAAATGCCTGGTCGCAAGAACTCTGAAGATTTTAGGCCCTTGGTTGTAAAACTACGAAGGCGACATCTCAAATGCTGATGAAAGTCAGGACTCTCGTCGAAAGATCTCCTAAGTTGTTAGGTTCCTGGTCGTAAAACTTGTGAAGTCACCATCTCAAGTCTTGACAATGTGGTCCCTGATCGGAGGAACTCCAAAGGTGGTAGGTCTTTGGTTATTAACTAGGTTGCATTGACACAACTTAATAGTATCAAATCAAATGAACATTTTTTTTTTTAAATGGTGTCATCATTGATAAATAACTCAGAAGTGACTTTCAAGAGATATTTCCTTTCAAACGCTTTATTCCCTCATTGGAATTCTCATTTCTAGATATATGTCATGCTGTCATGGTACAATGGCTTGCCATTAGACTCCTCTACAACTACCATGAAGTAGGTAGGCTTCCGGAGTATCTCAGTATTCAATGTTTCAAGGTCT
The DNA here is from genome assembly GCA_017140185.1 of Eucalyptus polyanthemos subsp. polyanthemos. Lineage (NCBI taxonomy): Eukaryota > Viridiplantae > Streptophyta > Magnoliopsida > Myrtales > Myrtaceae > Eucalyptus > Eucalyptus polyanthemos. The sequence goes on along the minus strand of CM029465.1, from coordinate 15,125,302 downwards.
AAATCATTAGTTACTTGAATCGTTGACAATTACGTGGCAAGTGGATTGGCAAACTGATTATGAGACTTGACTAGGTAGGCAAAAGATATTCCATCAAATTCCTTTATTAGCTCTTCCGGGGATTTGATAACTATGGTTAGAAGTGAGTAGTTCTGAGTTCCTTATAGGTTTTATTTAGAACTTGGAACTTACTTGTCGGAATAAGTTCATCATTTTTTGATTTGGAACATATTTTGCATACCTTAGAACTTGAAATCTACTATCTACCTATTGAATAGGTTTATCATTTTTTGAAATCTATAATTTACCCTATATACCTGTCATAGATTCCAGGGTTTAACAAGTTCCTATTCTTGTTTTATTTTTAGTCCAACAAAATGAAAGTTTCTCATCTTTCAATAGAAACAATCCATAAAAGATGAGCACGTAAAATAAAATAAATAATAAAAAGTTCAAACATGTAATTTTAAATGAAAATCATAGAGTTTAGTCCTCAATAATTCATGAAAAATTGTTCCAAATTTTAACCATCTATATTCAAAAGAAACAACAAACAGTTAAGCACTTAATAATAGTTTTCAATTAAAATTACTATTAATTTAGCTAAAATAATTATTAGAAGTCGTACCTCATATATTCATTCCACTTCAATTTGTAAACTCTATTTACTAATGATAATCTCCTCCTTAAGACAATCCATATCTAGTAGGAAGAAGATATTAAATAAAATATTACTTATTATATATAAAAGGAATTACAATATAAAAATATATAAACATCACTAACTCAACTTAAACTTTTTGCATTCTCCATGCACTCTTCAACATTATTCAGCACATGAATGTCTCTTAACCAATCTTGAGTGCAAATTCAAATTTTCACTACTTTAAGAGTCAAACAACTTCAAAAACCATCAACGACTATAGGGTAATTTATCCCAATATATTAATGAGATAGAATGATATCAATTACAACAAGATACCAATGTTATATGTTTGGTTATAAGAAATGAAACTAGAATAGATATAATGGTCTCGAAAAACTAGTTTGATAGTCTGACTTTTTTGTTGCTCTATGTAGCCATTGACATTTGAAAACCTTTTATGTGAAGTCTTAGTCTAGGTTTAGAACTTTACAATTGACTATTAGTGGAGAATTAGAAGATGATGCTAAAGTAGAACATCATGTGAAACAAGTTTACCCCCAAAGTTGAAATACAAAATTTCAATTATTCAGGATTTGGAAGGGACACGCTATTGTGGTCATAAATAAGATTTACTCATTTCAGAATTCAAGTAGACCGAAAAACATGAATGGCAAGTCTAGCACTTGAACATGACCCATCCATCTCAATATGTCAAATTACTCAATATACTCATTTTGTATATTGAGTGTTGAGTTTGAGAGTGCTAGTATGAACACCTAGAGGGGAGTGAATAGGTATTTAAACTAAACATTGGCAAATATATGCGGAATAAAATAAACTTCAAACAAAGGAGTTAGAAAAGAGAATAAGAACACAAGATTTATAGTGGTTTGGCTTAATCTAAGCCTACGTTCACTCTCCCATGCTAACAACCTTCTTGGCTGGATTCCACTATGCAATCAACAAGAGATTACAACTTCGAGTGCAAACACTTAGTAGATTACACTATCTCACTAAGTCACTCTTTTGGTATTTCTCTCACGATCACAAATGTTTAAGCTCTCCAAAGACAAGTGTATAATCGAAGGTCGCTCAGATTTTGGAATTAAAAATTCTATGCTCTATCTCTTTTTTGTTCATCGGTCCTTCATCTCCTTAAATACTTCTCCACTTCCAAACTAGTCGTTGGAAAATATCTCAGAGAATCGTCTTCCAATATACCCATTGGACAGCTCTATATCTAGAAGATTTGGTAGCTGTTGAGTGACAAAGGTAAAATCCCAAATTGATTCCGATCGCCCATATAAATGAAATCTTGGTTTCCATAAGTAAAGCTTCTTCGTATAGAAAGTTCTTGTCTTCAAGATCCAATCGTCAATCAAATAGATTTGAGTCAATCAAATCAATATTGATGTGGAATCCAAACCAGATCACTAGCCGTTATATGATTGGGCTTGAGTTACGTTTTGTCGAGTTTGGATGTAAAGTTTGAGAGCAATAGACTTTACAATCTGAGTCTGAGTGCAATAGACTTTGCAATCTGAGTCTGAACATATTCTGCTTCTGAACAGATATAGCTTTAAGGTCTTAACACCGTCTGAATAAGTTTAGCTCCAACATAAAGTCTATCTTCTAGTTTATCATTCATGTTCAGTCTGGAATTTGTTAGAGTGAGCAGACTTCTGATGTAGAATAGACTTTGACACTAAAGTCTGGTAGTCTTCAGATTTTGACATAAAAGTCTGGAAATCTTCAGAATATATTTTGGGCATATGTCACGTTCAGTCTTTTGGTCGTCTTTACACTTTGACAATATCATTTACATGTTCTATCATCTGCATGGTCTATTACTTAACCATTAAACATGTTAGTAGCCTTTGATTTATTTTGTTATCTTCAAAACATCATAAGGGATTTCCCTAACAGAGTTCACTTGCCATAGCCTCATCACGGGGCAAGTAATTCATGAAATTGCCACCCTGAGAGGAACATGCTCTCTGCCCTCGTCGGGTTGAGCCCCATTGTTGGCTTCGAAGTTGGTTGGTTTTGCAGGGAGTTTGAGAATGTGGTGATAAAGCTCAAAGCCTTGGGTTCCGCTTGATCATTCGAATTTTTAATTAAGATAAAATTAGATAGGATATGATATGAAATTTAGGGATTTTACTATATCCAATCCACTGTTTGATGAATAAAATCAGATATATTCACATAATATCATATGTTTTTTTTTTTGTATAAATGGCATATTGGAGTAAATGAACCCTAAAAATTCACCTAAATGGAGATAGTAATCTCTCACAACACTATTCCCTAATTTATTTTACTTTACCTAATTTTTTTAATTTTTTTATTCTTTTTCTCTTTTTTAAATTATTTTTTTATTATCTCTTTTCCCCCTTCCATTATTCTATTATAAAATTTTATTAAAAAGTAAACTATACTAATATAACTTAAAATACAAAAATGCCTAAAATATATAATAAATATAAATATATATTTATATTTATGTTTTGAATTTATATTATAAGATAGAATTAAATTCAAATATATAAAAAATAAGATTAAATAAAAAAACTATTTTTTGTTGTTGTTTTGAATTTCTTATATTAAAATTTGAATACCATTTATATTGAAAATATAATTTCAGTTTTGTTTATTTAATAATTTAGTTATTTGAGAAAAATAATTTTCCTATTATGGATATTGTAAATGATATCCATTTTATTTTACCTCTCCCATAGGATAATTCTATCCAGCCTATATCTCTTTTATATTTGACTTTATCTTATCTTGAGTAGACACCAAACGTATATAAGATCAATTTGATTTTATCCCAAATTTTATTATGACTACCAAATGCAGCCTTTGAGGTTTCATTTTGTGAAGATTTGGTGATGTACTACTTTTGCGACTTGGCAGGAGGATTGGTGCTAGTTTCACACATGTTTTTAGCACACAAATGTCAATCTGACATGGCTTTTCAAGCATTTATAGGCTCATTAGATACCATTTCAACTTGTCCAATTTCTCCTGGCACTTGTCATCCCATTCCCAGTATGCATTTTTGTTTTGAAGTTTGAAAAATGGCTTGGTCATTTGAGAGAATTGGGATATGAATTGAGCTATGTAATTTAATTTGCCAACAAGCTCTAGACTTCCCTTGCAGTTGATGGGGGATGCAAGTTACCCATTGCTTTAACCTTGGAGGGATTGATGTTAATATCCCTACTACTAATGATGATGCTAAGCAACTTGCTTGAGGTCGATCCAAACAGACACTTTACTGGATTAAGGCAAAGTTTGAATTCATGAAGATAGTCAAAGAGCTTCCTTGAAATGTCTTGAGGTGATCCTCGCCATGTCTGGTTTTTGCAGTAATGTCTTTGGTGGATACTTCATTCTCTTTGTGCAACATGTCATGGAAGGGCTTATTAGTTAATGTTCATGTTCTTTTGTTTTTATATTCTATTGTTCTTTGGAAAAAAAAAATAGAAATCTATTTGGTAATATCAATTAATTTTTGTATTTCCCGGAATAAAAAAGTGACTGGGGAATAGATTTGAAATAGGAACAAGAAGTAAAAATAGTAACTTCTTATTCTCGGGAATAATTTTTAGAAATAAGTTAGTTTTTCTTTTCTTATTCCTTATAGCTTGATGCCCTCATCACCGTTGGTTGTTGATTGTTGCCACTAAGCACCGTTGTTGTTGCTGATGCCGACCGCAGACTGTCACCACCTACTAGCCACCACTGTTGCCGGTTGCCAGCTAGTGGATGGTAAGGAAGAATAAGAAAAGAAAAAAAAAAAATTCTTAAAAAATTAAAAGAAATAATAAGTTACAATTTTTTTTTATGGATCGTACCAAATGCATTTTTGTTATTTTTCCTTTCCAAGAATATAAGTTTTGTGTGGTTACCAAGCATGTTTTTTTTACTCTGAAATTATTATGGGAAATAGAAATAGAAAAAAGACTATTTTTGAAAAGAGACTATTCCTTGGAATAGAAGCGTTATCAAATGGACAGACAATGTCAATGGTGGTGACGCGGCAAAGGCTTGTGGGGACTGAAGGTGAAGGGGAGAGAATATGGTGAGGGAAAGAGTTAAGGTTTATTGCGGTCAATTTTGTGTAAATTTCTCGAAATGCAATGGCGATTGGGTCTTCTAGGGTATAATTACCCCGAAATATAAGAAAATCCCGATCTACGCCAAACTCCCAGAAAAGACATCATTCATCTATCCATATAATTATCAATGGATTGAAGGAAGAAGTGCCTGGAAACCTACAAAACAATCCGAACAAGGAAACAAAACCAAGGTAGAGTTTCCTTCCAAGTCACCACAGGATCCCTATAATGCGACAAGAAGATGCTTTGAGTGTACCGAAATTACATTAATTAAATATTACCGATTTTTGGCACCATGTCTTTGGCACTGTGCTAGGCTATCAAAGACAACCGTCGATGTCGCCCTAATCATTATCACCCTAATCATCATTATTATCCAATTTACCTTGAATTTGTTATTTTCCAAAACGTCGCGTCCAGCTAGAATATTTCCACAGACGGGGAAATACTACTTGCCTTAAACAAATTCCCAAGTCGTGGCCTCATTATTGATGCTGATTAGGTTCCTTTCGTTTCTATATTTGTTTATAGTATGTGTGCTGTTGAGGGACGTGAGATTTATTTGTGCTTGTCAATTCTGATTTTGGTTTCTTTCTTTTTCACATGAGAATCCACTGACCAACCTGTTTTTTGTATGCACTCATCAGAAAGCTAGTTGAGCTTCCTTAGAAACGTTCCTCAATCGGCATGGGGTGGGATCTTTATTTTATCGCATGCACGCGTGACATTTTTGGTCACAGTGCATGACTCTTACACAATACAAACACCTCATTTAAAGAGTATTTGGCTTGGCCAGCCAATGAACCAAAAGCAATGCAAGAAAATTAATTAAATGCAAAAGAGATACATCAGAGGATGAGAAGGGAATGGAGAAAAGAAAGAGAACCATGTACAACTCAAAACGCATGAATTAAGGAAATAATTCTGGAGGAAACAGAAAATACAACGCACGCTATTGATTCTTATGCATCAGCTTGCGCATCTCAATGGCTGTCTTTGGATATCGGACCGGCACGAACAATTCATCATCGATTTGACGACGGTCTTGTTTGCTGAAACTTGCGGCTTGTCCTATGGCGTTGGTGATGTTAACGATCAAAAGAGAAGATAGAGGTTAAATGTCGGCACATCATCAAGGGCGCGTTGTGCTACTAATGCCCTTATGTCCGATGCCGGGGCTCGGACCAGAGTCCCTTATTCCTTCTAAAGGGACAGAGTTTGCTTTCTTGTGCCCTTGGCCAGGGCTCGGCCCCGACCTATCGATCTCTAGAAGGACACGCCCTCAAATAGTCCTCCATTTTTGCTGTCACTAGATCTCTGGGACTTCATGCCTTTGAACGGTCGACCTTCTATTCCATGCAAAATCGAGATCAATAGTACGAGAAGCAAGAAGGAGGTTATCAGGAAGGGTTGGTTTGTAATTTTCATGGTGGAGAAATCTTCTCGCGAGTGTTGGAGGAGGGTTATGTGCTTTTCTGGGCACACGGGAGACAAAAGCTCTGGATGTGGAACTTGGTGTTGCAAATATATATATGGCGTTTGGAGTGCGAACGGCACTTGGTGTTTTCATATGAGATGATATTTCTTGGGCGTCCCAAGGTAATTTGTGATGTGCACAGTTCAAATTTCAATAATACATTAGAAGTCCTTTTTGTTTTCATATCAGGAGACAAACGTAAGTTCATGCAAAAGCATTTAAGTATGAAACCAATCATGGACCTCTAAAGGGGTTTGGTAGGGCCACCATCCTCACCATTTAGGTGGGCATCATAACTTTTGATAACGTCACGGCGAGTTAGTATGCTCGAAATTTAGGCGGTAAAATTTTCCTTTTAGAGGGGGACATGAATTTAATGCCTAATGATTCGTTTGTTTGAAGTAAAATTACATTTTGGAAAGTATTTTCTGACTTTCCTATATTTATATGGAAAACTAATCAATCTACGAAAATTTTGTCTTAGATTGAAAACAATAAAGGTACACTTGTTTTGTGAAAAACTCAATAACAACGGAAAGTGCTTTCCAAAAAAATATTTTTTAGAAATACAGGTAGTTTTCCTTTATTTAGTAATATATGATTGAAAACATTTTTTTTGATATATGGATCTCATTAGAAAATGATTTCAATTAATGACTTTATCTTAGGAAAAAGAAAATATATTCTTATTTTTTTATTTTTTAAATCTAAATTTTAATTATTTTGTATTTTGTATTTTCTATCTTCTTTTTCTTTTTCTTTTTCTTTTTCCTTTTCTTTCCCCCTTCCCTTCGCTGTATTTTGAATTTTTCCTCATTTTATGTTTTAATTTATTTTTTATAAAAATATAATTTTTTAAATTATTTTGTATTTTCTATTTCTTTTTCATTTTTCTTTTCCCCCTTCCCTTCACTGCAACCGGCTGGCAACGACCATAGGGAGCTCGAGCTTGCCAACCTTTGGCAAGCTCAGCCTTGTCAGGATCAAACGAGCCAACCTTTGGTTCTTTCAAAGGGAAAATCATTTTCATAAATTAAAGCTTTGGGAAAAAAATTTTCCGTTGACTAAAAAATATTTTTAGTTGACTAATTTTCTTAAACGAACTAAATATTGGAAAATTAGGAAAATGTTTTTTGTGAAACAAGTGGATCCTAAGTTTATATTGAGGTAAAACAACCTTTTCTTTTGGTAAGAAAGGAATTACCTTTCCTAAGCTACTAAAGAAATGAAATTAACCATTTTTGTTGGAAATAATTTTCATGAAAAATATTTTTTTTATGATGAAGTTTTAGTGATAGTGCGTTTTTTTTTTTTTTTTTTTTTTTGGGAGAAACTCCATGATAAGATAAAATACTTTTCCAAAAATCATTTTAAGGGAAAATGGTTAGTTTTACTTTATTTGGTGATATGTCACCAAAAATATTTTCAGGTGTTTGGATCTCGTTTGGAAAATGATTTAGAATTTTTAGGAAGACACATCTCGACCATCAAACAACTCAATGGTTGAGATGTGCTCTATGCTTTCCCTTTCCTTTCCTTTTTTTTTTTCTTTGTTTTGTTCCCTCTTCTTTCCTAACCCAACCTAGGCCATAGAGATCTGCTACTCACCAGCCGCCATGTCGCCACACGACCATCCCCGCCATAAGTCATCAGCATCCCGCCTCCATCCGCCTTCGACACTAGCCTCTCGTCTGCTGGAGTCATTGTTGTGTCCACCCCTCTCTATCTTGGTCACTATGCGTGTGTAGACCGAGGTGTCGGCTTTGCAGGCTAATTGTTGGTAGAGAATGCTTTTGGTGAGGGCAAGGAACGGGGTGAGCAAGATGTCGAATGTCGGTGGAAGATGGAGGTTGACGAGTGGTGTGAGCAGGGGGATTCGCGTCGCGGAGGTGGTGGATGGTGGTCTCAACCTCACTATCGCAAGAGAGGGAGCAAGCGACTATCTGGGGGAGTGCGAGGCCTTGCGAAGTGACGATTCGGCTTTTGGAGGGCTTCAAGGAAGAGGAAGAGAAAGCATTGACTTGTTTTGAAAATGCTTGTGGTTGCGTTCCATCCACATGCAATATATTGTTGCTAAGAACGATGCGTTGAGGGGCCTTACCACCAAGTCTTTGCCCTTAGTAGCTGATCATCCATTGAAATTCATCATTTCATCCTCCCACAAAATAATGATTCCCATGTTGTGCCAAGATATCATGGCATATACTTTTGGTCCAATTGCACTGAAAAAATAAATGTGTTCCATCTTCTAAATGGATCATATAGAAATTGCACTGGAGATTGACTAAAGGCATCCTCATAAAACAATCTCTCTATTGAGAGGCTACCTCAACAAAAAAGCTAGCTGATAAAATTATGTTTGCTAATACCGTTGGTCCAAATTAGATTATGCCACTCCACAATTGGTCCCGCTTGTCTGAGTTCATCACAAATCTCTTTACAATAGCACCTAGAGCTAGATATGATTGAAGTTAGAGGAAGTCTCAACTTAAGAAGACCTCACCAACTCTAGGCCATATTGTCTTTCAGATTGAGCTGTATAATTGGAGTACCTCTACATTTAGTATTGTGAACCCAATAGGAAAGAGGATGTATAATTTATGAGGTTCCAAAGCATGCAGCCTAACAATACTTTGTTCCATAATTTTAGATCGAGCAACCCTAGTCCTCCCTCCCTTTTGGGTGAGCAAACCATTTTTCAAGTGATTTTGTGGCCTAGCAACCTTAGTAAAAATACAAGTTGTTAATATTTCGAGGGTGGATCTTACTTGGGAATAACATTACAAGGCGTCAGCCACCCAAAGAAAAAATTGGGCGTGACAAATTCTTGTATTAAAGCCATTAAGATTCTCATCATTGTTGTCCATATTGCTCAATGATACTCCCCTTATTTTAGGTGAGGTTCAGTCTATTCTTGCCCCTTTTAATCCTAAAAAAATGCTAGGAGTTGCACCTTATTTGAGTTATGTTGCTCCGGTGATCACTCCCCACCCTTTAGGAAACACCGACACTCTTTGTAAGCTTTCGTGTCGTGTTGGACATTTCGACATGTGTCCGACACGCTCCAAAAGCCTTCGTTTCGTGTTGGACTCTTCGACATGTGTCCGATACTCTTGAACATTCTTTGACACTCGGTTAACATGTGTAAGGAAATCCGACACTTGGTCAATTTTTATAATACTATTCGACACTTGAGTCGGAATTCCGATATGCAAGTTTTCGACATGCAAGGTCAATTTAAAAACTTTCCAATAAATGAAGGGTTAAAATATTGTCAGTTGTAAGGCGGTTCTCGGTCAACAAAAAAAATATCTATATATATGTAAAAAAAATTTAAAAACAATAATAAAAATAACAAATTGTGAAAGAAGAAAAACATAATATTTTCTTTTCTTCTCTTTTGACTCTCACTTTCCATGATACACAATTTACCCTAGATTTTTTTTTTCCTTCGACCTGTCTAATGCGCAAATCTAGAATGTGAATTACTTTTTTTTTTTCTTTTTAAGTTTTATGGATTTATTGAAATGGAGTTGAATTTGTCAAATTGAAACAATGAAGGATATTAACAAATGGTGGATTAATGTTTTTAGTGTAAATTTATTATAGGATTTTTATATTATTTATTTATTAGTGAATTTGAATAAGATTAATTTGATTGAAATAATCATAAAAATAATATTTTTTATATATGAAATACACATATAATATACAACGTATCCCAACGTGTCAAATTTTTTTATTTTTTGAGAAACGATATATTGGCATATCGTGTTGTGTCGTGTCGCGTGTCATGTGTCGGTGTTGGTGCTACTTAACCCACCTTAGCTAAGAAAATTTGATTGCATTTTTCCTCAAAAGTTTAGAACTACATTAGTTCAATTAAAAAGTTAAAAAGACTCTATTGGTTCCTGTAAATGGTTTAGGACCGAATGTACATTAATTTAATTTTTTTAATGTGACAAATTCAATGTTAGAAAATCATACAGATTCAATTGAAACTCTGCTGTATGATTTTCTCATAACGCAACAAAAATCCGACTTTTCAACTTGAATAATAGCCATAGATGCTCGCGAACCACCTCGTGGACATGCATCAGGTAAAAATTCACGTACTGAGTGACTGAAGTGGCCCTCAAGGTAACTCTGACTAGGAAAAAAGTGGTGATTTTGAGCATGAGGTATGCTATATTCAGTCAAGCGCTTAACTCCTTAATTGACCCCGGAAGGTTTACATTTGTTCTTTTTTAAAAGCTCTAATATGTTGAAATACTGGCTAGCAAATGTATATATAATATATTTCCTAACATATATTGGGCTTTACTGGATTGGGGCAATGCAGAAATGAGTCAAACCTCTTCGAATTTTATTCAGTCTGAAAGCTAAGCTGGTTCCATTGAAAACCGTATTTGCTAGACAAACTTGAAAAAATAGGTGTGGTAATCATGACGTAATAAGCCGTCAGTTCAATTTTCTATTTCGTCTCACTTCGTTTAATTTATCAACTCAACATAAAATAAATGGAGAATACAAAAATCTTCCACCACCATCAATAATCTAATAAATTATTTATGCTTGTAAATAATCGCACCACGCCGTTATGTAAGAGGTCATGAAGAGGACCACGAAGTCTTTGCTCACGCTTGCTAATGGCGCCACGTCACCTACGATGGAACTAAGATTTCCATGCAGATTCTAGACGTATGGTTCACGTTAAAAAATTGTGATTACTTGCAATGTTGATAGATTTAGACACCCAATAAGAAAGTTGATCCCACGTAACCAAAAAATGAAAAGAAAAATGAAAAGAAAAAATCCATGCAGAAACAAGTTTAATGAAGGCCATCAAAGGCCAAAGAACTAGATAAGAAAAGAAGATGGATGTTCAGTCAAGTAAGAAGTTATGCATGCGTATCCAGAAACTTATATTATATAACTAGATAAACATTGGCCGTCTTATCTAGGACTTACGTAAAACTTACGTGGATTTATTCTATTTATGTAAAGCCCCGTCCGTCAGGTCGAATTGCACAACGACAATAGATTATTAAGTACGTCTAAATTCTTAAAAAATCTATCTCTTCAACGAGATGTATTTGCCCTAATAACTCTTTGTCTTGCTACCCGGAGTTGTCATTTTAGTATTTATCCATAAGGAATGCGATCTTCTACGTTTAGGATATATAACAATAAAAAGTACCAGAATTTTATCGAACAAAAATGTAATTTCATGACTAATAATATATCTAATCTATATCTCTTTCAAAATATGAGTTTACAAAATTAAAAAAACTGATGGTACCATTTACTTGGAAAAGCCAAAGACCTCACAACAAAGGTTGTTTGAACTGGCAAACTTGCCGTCCTATTGAATAAGCAAAAAAACAACATTGAAATCAAGTAATACGCTACCTCAACCACGAATTGACTAAATTATGATTAATCATTGACAAAATGACTCACACGCAATATTATCTGTAATGGCGAAGCTCGTACACGAAACTTTAAAATTTTGCTCTGACTAAGGCATTACCTCAAATTGATTTTCACTGAACCCCACGGCACCATAATGTCATAATCTGCCATCTCCATGTAATTTCTTAGCTTATCTACTCTCAAATCGGACCCAGCAGTTCAAAATTCACATAACTTTGAATTTATGCCCTAATCTTGAAAATTACTCTGATTAGATGAACAAAAGGCTTGAATCATTACCGAGTGTTGTGAAACCAAGTTAATCTGGCTTGGCGAGTCGCCCTTGGCATGTACGCGATAAAGCATTTCCCTTTTGTTTCCCTTTCCGTTCTCTCTTGTCTTCTTTTTCTCCTCTTTCCCTTTCATGTACGTGCGCTCCTTTTCTTTGTACAAAGACAGTCCACTTTCTTCTCTCTCTCTCTCTCTCTCTCTCTTTTCTTTTTTTGGGGACTAGTCAATGTTGACTAAGTCTCAAGCCAACCATTACAGACTGGATGTGGAAAGTGATATGCCAAAACTGGAGAATCTAGGAAATGGGAATCAAGAAAGCAATTGAAACTTATAATGGGTTGCAGAGTACTGAGGGAAGCATCAAGAACTATGGAGTAAGGCTGGACAATGATATCATACACATGAAGGCTTCCCAAGACACTTTGGTCAATGAGCTTCTAGGAGTCTCATCGCATTCTCACCAAAGTCAATCGTGACAAAGTCCAACTTTCTGGTCCTAGCCAAGTCACATGCCTGTTGAGCCCATTCATATCCCTGATGATTCTGATGTAATTAAATCCCTTGGTTTAAATCTAAGAAAAGAAAAAGGAAGCGATGTTTGATGATTGTTCTCTGATGTTCTGTTAATCATACAAGAATAGGGATCTCGTGCAAATTTCGCCATTCAGTAGTGTGTTGTGCTGCTACTGCTCATCCTTTGTAATGGTCCGGTTATGAATAAAGTGGGCTCTTCATTATCTATTTATTTTTAAACGTTTCTTTGTGTTCATGAAAAGGCAGAGAAATAGTGTGGATACTGGAAGAAGTATGGATTTTTTTTTTTTTGGTCGAGGGGAAAAAGCATGGATTTGGTGATATGAAACTTTGCTATGTGTTCTGTCGTGAACTTGCCCTCATATAGCATTTTCCCTGATACGATTTTATATGCTCTTGATTATGCTCTACAAATGAAATTTATTATGCTCTGATCCTTAAAAATTCACATACTCCGATTCTTATGCACATAGTTCGGGTGAGCACTTTTAATCCGTGCATATTGGAATGAGCATTTTCACATACTTAGATGCATAGACATTCAAGGGGAGAATTACCAAAAAAGTACTAAACATATTGCAATTGTGCTAATTCAAGCCTAAACTTTTTTTTTTGCCAATTTAGTCCTAAACCTTTTACAATTGTACCAATTCAGTCCATTCGGCCAAAATTGGCTGGTCCATGCGACGTGGATGCTTTGGCCGGCCGGCGAACGATTTTTTAATAATTTTTTTTAAATTTCTATTTTTTTAAATTCTTTAAATTTTTTAATTTTTTTTTTCGAATTTTTTTTCCTATCTTCTTCTTCCTTTGGTCGACTAGAGACGAGGGACCTCGCCGGCCACTGGCAAGGCTCGCCCCCGCCGGCCACTAGCGAAGGCAAGCCTCGCCCAACCATGGCGAGGTCGAGCCTCGCCGGCCACCGGCGAGGTTGACCCTCGCCTTGGCTATGCGAGGGCTTCTTGTCCTCCTCCTAACTGCTGCCGCTGCCGCTGCCGCTCGTCGCAGACATTCTCTCTCTACTCTCTCTCTCTCTCTCTCTGTCCTTTGCGAGCACAACCACTCTCTCTCTCTACCTCTCTCTCTTTGTCTCTCTCTACCGGTTTGCGATTAGGGTTTTCTTTTTGATTCAATCGAATCTGGCAATAGGATGCACACGCCTTTATATGCAAGTAGACAGAGCAGAGGAGACAGAGGGGAATGCCTCGCCCAGCCAAGGCAAGGGTCGACCTCGCCCAGGGACAGCGAGGCTCGACCTCACCATGGTTGGGCGAGGCCGAGCCTCGCCAAATGTGGCAACAGTGTCCTCACCGTCGCTGGGTGAGGCTCGCCTTCGCCAGTGGCTGGCAGGGGCGAGCCTCGTCGGCCCTCGCCTTTGGCCGGCCGGCCGACAAAGAAGAAGATAGGAAAAAAAAAATGAAAAATTAAAAAATTCGAAATTTTTTTAAAAAAAATTGTTAAAAAATCTTTCGCCGGCCGGCCGGCGTCCACGTCAATGCCGACCGGCCAATTTTGGCTAAATGGACTGAATTGGCACAATTATAAAAGGTTTAGGACTAAATTGGCTAAAAAAAAAGGTTTATGACTGAATTGGCACAATTACAATAGGTTTAGGACTTTTTTGATAATTCTCCCGACATTCAATAGGAAAGACATGGTTTTGCCATAGTAAATTGGGTTTTCGGCCCGACGCCCACCTGGGAGGCGGGGGGTGGTTTGGGGTGTGTGTGGCCGAATCTTGGACAATATATAAACCAGTGTTGGAATCCCTTTATGATGAGAAACTTTTATCATCCGATGATTTCTTTGAGTAAATGCAGGAGAAGTATTACATAATAAAGATCTTTTACGAGTTTGTTAAGCTTTTAGATAAATGCGTGGTTTATTACCCCTCATGCTTAGTCTGGTTTTTTTTTTTTTTTTGGTAAAAATAGTCTGGTCTTTTTACTTAGTACTAAGTATGGAAATTTCATTAGAGAGGCAAATGGAGCCTAAAAATATTCCAACTCAGAACCTCTATCGATATCAAGTGAGATTTTGATGAGGCTACTATCAATTATTTTAAAAGCTCAAATTGTTAGATGAATGTATGATTTATTATTTAGATATTTTAACATTCCCCTTTTTGGTTGGTCTAGTCTTTTTTCTTTTTTTAAAAAAATACTAAGTGTGAAAATTTATGGCGCGCATGATAAAATTTCTACAACAAAAATTAATTTCTATACCCTAACAAATAAATGTGTTTAATAATGACTCAAAATTTATGTTTTTGAAATAGAAATTCGTTTGATATCAAAATAAAATTTCTACTTTTAAGGGGGTGGGGGTTGACGTCTGGCATTCAGTGGGGGCCTAGTGGCTGGCGACTAGCGATAGTAGCCGACATCTAGTGATCGGTGGCAGCATTTGATGGTCAGCGGCGGGCATTCGGTGTCCCACGAGTAGTGGGTGGGTAGCAAGTAGTGATGAGAGTGAACGATGAGAAGAATTTTCATTTCTTACCTTTGTGTTCCAGAAATTTAAAACTAAAAAAAGCTAAAAATTTCAACTTTTGATTTTTGTTCCAAATTTAGTTTTGGGATAGAAATTTGTTTCAGAAATAGAAAAATGAAATTATGTTACTAAATAGATTTTTGTTCTAAACTTGTTTCGGAGAATAGAAAAACAAAGAAATAGAGAAATAAAAATTTTGTCATGTGCCTATGGGGAGGCAAATGGGGCTTGAAATGATTCGAATTCAAGACCTTAAATTCTAATACTAAGTGAGATTTTGATAGAGCCACTACCAATTATTCTAAAAACTTAAATATTCAAGCACACGTTATCTAAACTTAAATGATATACCCATATGATGGTTATTGAAAAAGGAAAGAAACACCCATGCACACAACATAATAGTGATATTGTTTGAAGGTAAAAAAAATACAGAAGATAAATGTGCCAAATTAATGTTGCACAAAAACGTGTCTGAAAGTTTCCAAATATTAATCAAGCTTGTAAAATTCAAATATTTAAGACTCAACGCATGGATATCATTCTGATATTCTACGCACAATAGCACACCCAATTTTGGCGAGGTATTTCGTGATTTATTTGCTTGACTGCTAATCAAAGACGGCCAGATTTACCGCCAGATATAGAAGATTCTATACGGGCGGATCTGGAGTGATTGGAAGACATTTTGGAAATCCAATTTCTTGGATTAACGGCTACATGATTAAAAAATAAATAAATAAAGATCGATGCAATATAAATTGCTTCAAGTTTCGTATGTTCAGATTTAGAAATCTATAAGTACGAGAAGCGAAGCTGTGAAAAGAGTTGATGGAATTGCTGCAAGTACGTGAACTTGCGGATACACTTGATCTCAAGAGCTTCAAATTTGTGATTTTACTCTGAGAGTCGGTAGCTCTCTTTAAAATTTTCTCTAAAGATATACTCATTTGTGTACGTCTGGGTGATTATGAGATACACCAACCGTTATCATTGTAAGTGATCGCACAAGCTGCTTGATCTACAAATAGAGAACTGTGATTTCATAAAATAAAATAAAAAAATTGACAAAGGGATTTGTAAATGCACTGCGGGATTAGTGGAGGGTGTGGGAACACTAACACTGCCGTGGGGGTATTAATAGAGGAAGCAGTCTTGTAGAAAGTGAACTACAGGAGAATCAACTTCAACACTGAAAAGTGGAGGAGGCGTGACCGGGCTGCCGGAGTTGGAAGAATGGAGTAGGTACCAGCAAAACAAAACCGCTGTAATCGACTGTATGTTGAAGTTTGAAAGTCTATAGTTTGTATAAGTTTTAAATTTTGCATGTGCACGAATTTTTTTTGCAAAATCTTCAATGAATTCAACTCTCTTTGTTGCTATAATCGAACCTAAAACATTTGCAATCTATTGAATTACTTAACATGCACTGGTAATACATATTTTAATGCTTATCAGACCATATTGTTAGAGAAATAAAAGTAAATTCTATATATTTTCCTTGATTGGTCCTAATTGATTGTAATTGATGTTTTGCTATTCTAGATAAACATCCTATAAAATCTATAAATAGGCTCATCTACTTTTTATATGATAATGTACGTGATTTCTTTTTTTTTCTTTTTTTTGGTAATTGAGGATTCGCCTGAGCCCCCTTTCACTTATGCTAGTCGGGGTCACACGGCCCTCTGGTACTCAGTGGTACCGGCAGACTTCATCGAAACTGTTTGGATCTATACCTCAGAAAAAGCTAGCCTAGCAACCCACCGCTAAGGCCTCCCACTTAAATTGCGATAGCAATGCGGGGATTCGAACTCTCGACCGCATCAAAGCAAGAAAGAACGAATACCAACGCAACTGCCCATAGGTGGGTGTGATATCATATCTTTCTATTGTCATAATTTTTAACTTTGTATAAGAGGTTTTTTTTTTTCCTATCATCACAATTTTTAACTTGATATCAACGCCTTGTTGTTTTATGAGGAAGTGCACAAAAATAACGTCTACCGCATCGACATGTGTTTCTTGGGGAAATTATCAAGAAAGTTTTAAATTTATTACACTTGTACTAATCTAGTCCTAAAAATTTAAATTTGGCTAATTTAATCATAAATATTTTGATAATTTATCAATTCAATTTTAAACATTTTGTTGATTTGTCAATTTAGTTCTTTCAATCAATTTTGGCCAAAAACCCTAACGTGGTAGTTTAGTTAGGGTTGGTTATCTTATATGACATGACTGCCACTAGCATAGCCAATGTTTTGCAATTTTTAAAACTTTTTTTTAGTTTTTTATTCTTTTCTCTTTTTTCCCAGTTTTCTTATAACTCTTGGTAAGCAAGGGCATGGATGTTGCCAACCATGACTCTCACTTGGAGGTGAAGGCTATGCCCTTGCCTTTGGTTGGTGAGGGCATGGAGGTCCTCGCTTATGGCCGGTGACCTTGCTTGCCAAGAGTTGGGGAAGAAAAAGAAAAGAAAAAAGAAAAAAATATTTGCATCAATATTAGCTTTGCCATAAAAGACGACAAGCACTGATTAGACTGCCACATCAGAGTCTTCTAGTTAAAATTGATAAAAATGACTAAATTTGACAAATTATTAAAAGATTTAGGACTAAATTAGCATAATTGAAAGGTTTAGAACCAAATTGGCAAATTGTCAAAAATTTTAGGATTGAATTGGTATAATTGATAAGTTTAGGACTGAATTGAGACATGTATAATATGATTAAAAATTTTTTGGTAATTCCAATGGTCTCTCCACTATGGTTGTCACAACGCATGGGCCACATGGCTCTTGTTTCTCCACGAAGTCTACAATTTCAGTTGCCATTCGAGACTCTTTTGCTGCTTGTTTAGAAAATTACACCACCACTAGACTTGTCGCCCCCTGAAAAGCAAAATCCTGAGATTTCTTTTTTGTAGACAATCAATGGACGTAGCCTCATGTGCTGCCGCCTCTCCGATCTATTGAGCTCGCTGCATTTCAATGCTAGTCTGACACACTTTTGGCAATTGCTTTTAAAAATGAACACCGTCACCAAACTCGCTGCTGCTGGCTTAGTGTTTGACTTGTCTCCACTTTCATTCGTTGAACAAAATGCCGATATCTTCATCAAGACATATCCACCTAGGCGTTTTCTGAATATTTTCTCTAAATTCAAGTTAACCTATCTTAAATCACCTAGAGTTTGAAGGGATGTTAAAGATATAATTAAGAGATTAAGTATATTTACCTCAATTGGTCTGGATTGATTGTAATATATATTTTGTCACTTTAAATAGTTATCTTTTAATGCTTCATGTACTTTTCATTTGATAAAGTACCAAAATAGTCATAAACATTTTATATCGGTACCAATTCAATCCTAATTTTTTTTAATATGACCAATTTAGTCCTAAACTTTTTCACAGTTATACCAATTCAGTCCATCTAGCTAATTTAAGCCGGAAATTGCCGATGTAGCCACCGGCGGTCTTATGTGGCACCACATGGACAAATTTTATAATTCTTTTTTTTATATAATTTTTCAGATTTTTTAAATTATTATTTTTCTTATTTTTCTCTTATTTTTTTTTTCTTTTTTCCTTACTCTTGGACGTTGAGGTTGCCGGCCAACTGACCATATAAAAAAATTATAAAATTTGTACACGTGGTGCCACATAAGACTGTCAATGGCTACGTCAGCAATTTCCGACTTAAATTGATCAGATGGACTGAATTAGTACAAATGTGAAAATGTTTAGGACTAAATTGGTCAAATTAAAAAGTTTAGGACTGAATTGGTACCGATACAAAATGTTTATGACTATTTTGGTACTTTTCCCTAAGATAAACTAAGCTTAAATATGCTCTTGGGCTTGGAAGAAAATTTTACAATTAAGAAGTGACTCTCAGCTTTCCTTCCTTTGTAAGATTGGAAATGGACACTCCACTTCGTTATGGTTTGATCATTGGCATCCAAAAGGCATTCTTGATATTATTATGCCAGATCTTGTTATTCAGTGATCTGGTCTACCCAAGCATGCATTGGTGGTTGATCTCCTTCCACCTATGGGCCTTTCATTTAGTAGTATTATGGAGAGTTGGGGTCTCTCTATCCCAATGCTCTCCCAAGCTCCGGACCGGTTTTCTTGGCATTGGCATCCGTCCGGATCTTTTTTGGTAGGATCTGCTTGGGACCACTTCAGGACCAAAAGAAGCGTAGTGCCCTGGGCTTTGCTTATTTGGAACAATGTCATCACCCCCAAGTTCCAATTCAATCTCTGGTTGATTACTAGAAACCGTTTGCCTACCCAGGAACTTCTCATTTCCTATGGTAGAATTGATTATGCCACCTGTGCCTTCTGCAATGATGTTCCTGACTCTACAGATCACTTGTTTTTTGATTGTCACATATTGGCTTCCGTTGCTTATTTTTGGGCTACTCGATGCAACCTTCCTTGGCGCCCTCGGCTGTGGAAGGAGAATCTCCAATGGGCTACCTCCTTCTTAAAGGGCAATGATTTCTTTCACAACTTAGCTCGCTATTCTTTTGCTGCCATGTGCTACTTAATTTGGAAGGAGAGGAATGCTATCATATTCCGCGACGAAGCGGTGGTTCTTGATGCAATGAAAAATCACATTATCAAGATGGTCAAGGACAAAGCTCTCACCTTCTCCGATGTCCCGAATACCCCAAGAAATAGAAGGCTTGAGAGAAACTGGGGCTTCGACCCTTTCATCTTCGATGATTGTGAGGAGAATGCTAGATTTGGATGAAGACCAAGCTGTGCAATCTTTTCTCTTCCCCTCCTTGCGTGTCTGGCCCTCGGCCTTCTCCTTAGGCGGCTGAGGTTTTGTTTAGCGTTTTCTTTTTGCCTGTGACCTATTGGTCTTTGCTTCTTGCTTGTGCTTGTCTCTTTTTCTTCTTTGTAATCTTTTGTTTCGGCTCCCTAACACTCTCTATGTGTAGCGCCTTGAGAGTGTCAGCTTTGGAG
This sequence comes from Eucalyptus polyanthemos subsp. polyanthemos, assembly GCA_017140185.1. Lineage (NCBI taxonomy): Eukaryota > Viridiplantae > Streptophyta > Magnoliopsida > Myrtales > Myrtaceae > Eucalyptus > Eucalyptus polyanthemos. Next base: position 15,105,336 of record CM029465.1, on the reverse strand, counting down.
CCGGTCTTGTATATTTGTCCAAAGCTATAATACCTTTATCTTTACCCAAAAAAAAAAAAACTAAGCTTAACTGATCATGTAGAGGTTGGCGTGTGCTAGTTTAGTTGATATCATGGCACTATTTACTATCATTTTTTAGAAATTAAAACTAACCATTTTTGAAGTGCACATGTTTACATAGCAATAGCATCTGGGGAGGATAGTCAGTACAATCTGTAAGTGAAATTTCACCCCTACTTTGATTGGGAAATTGCATACACAAAATCAAGCCCATAATGGACAGTCCATATCCAAAACCCAACAGATAGTCTTATATTCTCTCGGCTCCACAAAATAGGTACAGAAAATAACTTTACCTACATATGTAAGCCATGTTAATGGTAGGAACAAACACATCAGATGTTACGTTAGGACGGACCATGACCCATTTACTAAACAACCCCGATAAGTTGGAAAAGGCCTGAGCAGAGATCGATTAGGCTATTGGCCATGACCACTTGATGGAGGAATTGGACGTTTCAAAGCTGTCTTACCTTCAATGCATCATTTTCGAGACATTATGCCTAAGCATATCAGTCTCACTTGTCGTTCCGTGCGAGTCATCGGCTGATTGCACCATAGGGGAGTACCTCGTGCCACGTGGTACCATAGTGCTGGCGAATGCATGGGAGGACCCGAGCTCCAAGCCCAAGAGACTTGTGGGTGGTGACAGCGAAAAATGCCAAAAGATAATACTACCGTTTGGGTTAGGACGGAGGGCATGTCCCAGCACATCCTTGGCTCAACGGGTCATGGGATTAACATTGGGCTTATTGATTCAGTGCTATGACTAGGGAAGAGTAAGTGAAGAGGAGATTGGCATGACCGAAGGCAACCCCCATGCCAGAAGTAGTGCCATTGGAATTAATGTCTAGAGTGTGGCATCTAATGGAGAAACTCATTCCTAGTTGAAATTGTTGGAATTAATGTGCTGTTGGATTTTTTTGCTTTCAAACTCCACCCGGGGTTTCTATTTTTGCCCCCGGGGGGGGGGGGGGGGGGGGGGGGGGGGGAGGGTGTTGTCAAAGCGCTAGTAGGTAGAATAAGAGTATGTGCTGTACTTTAATTTTCCTCTTGCTGATGACAGGCTTCTGAATGTGCCTTATTTTAGCAATTTCGTTCATTTTCGTTTCCTCCCCGCCTTTGATTTGGTTCAAGTTAATCTACTTGCATGGTTTTCTACGCATATCACGTGACAAGGTGTGTCTTCTAACCTTCCATTGGAGATTAGATGTGAACAGAGAGATGATCAGTTTTTACACTAGTTATGGATCGATGCCATTAGAGGAATAATAATACAAATATTCCTTGAATATGTGATTTATAAACCTTTAATTCGTTCAATATGATTCTTAAACTATAACCCAATATGCAATGTTTTTTTTATTATAAATTTTTAATTTTTTTTAATATGATCCATATACTTTTGATACATATTCAAATTAGTTTATGGACTATAGTGGCTAAATTAAATATGTATCATAAGTTCATTTATAATGTTGAACAAACTAAATGTTTATGGATAATATTGCACATTGTATAAAAGTTTAGGGATTACATTGAACAAATCAAAAGCTTAGAGATCTCATTATATATTGGGCCATAATTCATGGGTTATTTGTGTTGTTTTCCCGCCATTAAATAAAGAACATCGATACAGTCTATGGTCCAATTGATGAGGAAATGATATGGCGAAGGAGAAAGAAAGCATTTCAAACATTTGGACCATGGGCCCAATAAGCCCAGAAAACGCAGCCGGAATTGGAGAGAGATGCCATCTGCGTCAGCCCAGAGAACTAGGAAGGGCCCAGGTGTCGGTCAGGGGCCTCGGACTATTATAAATAGTAAGGGGTAGGCCAACCCAGCTAAGAATGTTCTCTCTTTCTCTCTTTCCTGCCTCCCCGGATGTTCCTCTCTTCTTGTCTTTTCTCGTCTTTTATGTTTTTTAATTCTTTACTCGGTTAAGCATCAGAAGGTTCTCATGAGAAAAACCCAAGAGAGCTGCTTTGCTTTAACTATGCATATCACTAACGCGATCCGAGGCTTTGGGCCAGTCTAGTCTCATTAGAGGTTCACGAGGGAGTTGCCCAGAGACAAGAGGTTTCATGAGAGAGATGGTTAGCAGAGAGTTAGAATTTGTCCTTTTTTATTTGTCATTTTTGTGGGAAAATGAGTATTATTAATGATGAAAAACACTCAAACATAAAAGCCTGTAGACAAAGCAAATCCTAAATAACTTGAGAGATGAGCTACCCAATTAAATTGATCCGTTAATTAGCCAAGAAATCAGTGGTTAAGATGGCATGGTGTGGACATTTTGAAGTTTTGTGTTGTTGCTTAATTTGACTTTGATTGAACTCTTTTCTTGTTTTGGTGCACAGCGTGATATCGAATGGAATTAATTTTTTTTTTTTTTGGTTGGATTATGAAATTGATTTAGCGGGTAAATTGTGGAACTGAAAAACCAAATTCGTTGAAGAGCAATAGTTGTTGTTGGAGAGATTTTCCACTTTCGTCAAAGTTGTCACTAGTTTTCAGATCTAAGGATGGCTCTGCCCCTCGATACAAAGTTAGCAACAGTCGATAGCAAGTGTGATGCCAGCCTTCCCAAAACTCTTGCTATTTCTTTTTTATGGCGAATGTGTAGGCCATGCCGAGCGATGGATGATCCGTGGGATTGCACTTTGGACTTTTAGGGAGGGCTTTTCTCATTGTCTAGTGTCCGTTTTCTAGTATTGACATTAAAGCATCCAATTGGAGTATTCAAATTTTTCTCCAAATACAAATTCTCGACAGCAACAGCCTTTAATATTAGCCTCAGAGTAGTCGATTTTACAACTTGAGAGAAAATCTCTATGTAGTCAATTCCTTTCATTTGCTAAAACTATTTTACTACTAACCTTGCTTTGTACCTCTTGCTACAATCAAGACTCAATACAGCCACTTGTTTTGTAATGCATTTTTCCCATCTAATAATTGAGTTAACACCTAAGTTTTATTCTTCTTGAGTGAATCTAACTCTTCTTGTATTGCTAACCCCCACTTAATAGAATTTTTAACCTGCACCACTTCCGAATTTTTTTTTGATTCGCTAACATCAATCAAAAGCAAATAATGCAATGACGGAGTTTGTACAGGTTTTGGTGTTTTACTATATATTCTCAAAGCGAGTTCAGGTGAACGAGATTCTTGTTTTAGTTTTTGAATAGTCGGCCAGAACATTCTTAGAAACCTCCCCAATTCAATCTCTCTATTCTCCACCATTTGTTTCTTCACACTAAATTCTACCACAGATTTGTCCTTATACAACATGTTTTTATTGAATGTGACACCATCGGTTCTTATTAATGTAGCACGTAAAACAATTCGTCAGAATAGACACTCACGTGTTTGACTTTTCATCAATGTAGCACTCAAGTTTTGACTAGTTTTCTTATAAATAAATAAATAAATAGGTAACTAAGTAAATATAAGAACGGTTGAGTGCACGCCAAGATTGAATTTCTCGCAGGTTCTAGGTGATCTTCAGGCTCCTTTTTTATTTTTTTTCTTTTGTTTGACTTTTCCTCATTAAGCTTGCTCCAGGACAGGTTGATCCGGCGAAAGGTCAAAAAGACTCAATGCCAAACTGATAGAGACGCGGCCAGATATACTTCTCCATATTAATGTTTATATACATTCGCAAATGACTGTCATAACACAGACGAATTTCGGCCAAAGTTTCTCTCTCGCAAACGACCAACATCCACAAATAATTCTCTCACAAACCGAAAGAAGAGAAAAATGGCAGACGCCACTCTCTATGCGATCATCGTCTCTTTGCTCTCTCTGATCATTCTCTACTCCTTCCTGACAAGAAAACCCAAGAACCTCCCGCCGGGCCCTCCTCCTCTCCCCATCATCGGCCACCTCCATCTCTTGAAATTCCCCTTTCATAGGACCCTCTGCAACCTCTCCAACAAGTATGGCCCGATCGTATCCCTCTGGTTCGGAGTCCGCCACTGTGTAGTCGTGTCGTCCCTGCCGCTGGCCGAGGAGTGCTTCACCAAGAACGATATCGTGCTCGCCAACCGCCCCAGGCTGTTCATCAGCAAGCACCTCGCCTATGACAATAGCACGCTCATCCTCCTGCCCTATGGGGCTGAATGGCGCAACCTCCGCAAAATTGCCACCATCGAAGTCCTCTCCACGCATCGCCTCAACTTCCTCTCGCGCATCCGGAGGGACGAGGCTGAACGGCTGATTCTCCGGTTGGCTAGGAACGGGTCAGGGGACTTCCACCTGGTCGAGCTGAAGACCCTCTTCACGGAACTGACGTTCAATGTCATCATGAGGATGATCTCGGGGAAGCGGTACTACGGGGAAGGCGTGAGCGTTGACGAAGCTGAGGCGAGGGAGTCCAGGGAGCTGATCAAGCAGATTCATTTGAGCGGCAGCACGAGCTATCTGGGCGATTTCTTGCCCATATTGAAGTGGATCGATCCCATAGGGATTAAGAAGACGGTGGCGGAACTAGGGAAGAGGGTCGATACGTTCGTTCAGGGTTTAGTCGACGAGCACAGGAGAAGGAAGGGTGATCCGGAGTTGGCGGACAGTATGATCAGCCATCTTTTGCGTCTGCAAGAATCTGAGCCGGAGAACTACTCGGACTTGATGATCAAAGGGCTCGTCAATGTAAGTCTTGCTTTATTGGCTCTCTTCTATTCTTGCTGCCCGGAATTTGCTACTGTAATTTGGAACATTAGAATGGACCTACACCACAAGCAGTACCACTAGTTAAAAAGAAAAAAAGTCTGAAAATAAACTATCAAAGGTACATATTTTATTCTGGGAGATTATTAGATAAACTAAGCTTAAATGATCATGAAGAGCTCGTCGCGTGTTAGTTTAGTTGATATCGTGGCACTATTTACTTTAAAAAAATAATTAAAATAAACTATTTTTGAAGTGTAGATGTTTACATAGCAATAGCATTTAGGGAGGATAGTCGATAACATCTGTCAGTGAAATTTCACTCCCCACTTTAATTGGGAAAAGAAAAACTCGCATAACTAAAGTGACTTGAATACTTCCGTCCATTGGGGAATTTGAGTGCGTTGGGCTGCCTTTAGGTCAGGCCCATAATGGACTGTCCATATCCAAAACCCAGCAGATAGTCTAGTGTGAATACAGGAAGTAATTTTTGAAGTCCTATTCTCTTGGTTCCACAAAACAGGTGTAGAGAATAAAGATGCTTATGGTAACATTTCTATTATCGAAAATAATTTCTTTTCAGAATTTTATTTTTGTTATGTAGAATGATTTATAAGTATTTTAAGGTGTTTGGTAACTATAAAAATTTTCTGTTCTAGAAAAAGAAATACGTTTGGTACAACTCAAAATATTTTTGTGATTTAAAATTTCTTTTAATAAATTAATAATTTTATTACTTTTTTCTTTTTCTTCTCCTTCCTCTTAGCTGATCGCCAACCTTGGTGACCGGCTAAACAAGGGTCAGTGAGGTCCACCCCAGCCTTGTCGTGGCTTGGTGAGGCTTGGCCTTGCCCTTGCTGGGCGAGGTGATGTTGCCCAGATTTAGCGAGGTCGAGCCTCGCCTGGCCACCGGCGGCCACCAGCGAGGCTCGCATCGCTAGATCTAAGCGAGATCGAGCCTTGCCAATGGTTGGCAAGCTCAAGATGACCTTGTTTAGCCAATTGTTGGCCATCACTGAGGCAGGCGACTAGCTAAGAAGAAGAGAGGAAAAGAACAAGAAAGAAAAGAAAAGGAAAAAAAAAACTTGTTTTTTGAATTGTTTCCAGAAGCAAGAAGCAATTTTTTTTTAAATTTATTTTTTGTATATGTTCTAAATCTATTTCCGAGAACAAATTTGTTCTCGGGAGTAAAAAATTTACCAAACTCGTTTTTATTTATTTATTGTTTTTTGTTTGTTTTATTTCTACTCTTGAGGACAAAAAAATAGAAACACTTGTTCTCGAGAGCGTTACCAAACGTGCCCTAACTTTATATACATATTCAGGTCATGTTAGTGGCAGGAACAGACACGTCATCTGTTACGTTAGAATGGGCCATGACCAATTTACTGAACAACCTAGACAAGATGGAGAAGGCCCGAGCAGAGATCGACTCGGTTATCGGCCATGATCGATTGATGGAAGAGTCGGATGTTTCAAAGCTACCTTACCTTCAATGCATCATCTCCGAGACATTACGCCTAAACACAACGGTCCCACTTCTCGTCCCGCACGAGTCATCAGCTGATTGCACCATTGGGGGATACCTTGTGCCGCGTGGTACCATAGTGTTCGTGAACGCATGGGCCATTCACAGAGATCCAAAGCTATGGGAGGACCCTATGACCTTCAGGCCAGAGAGATTTGAGGGTAGTGATGGCGAAAAATGTCAAAAGTTAATACTACCATTCGGGTTAGGACGAAGGGCATGTCCTGGCACATCCTTGGCTCAACGGGTCATGGGGTTAACATTGGGCTTATTAATTCAATGCTTTGATTGGGAAATAGTAAGTGAAGAGGAGATTGACATGACCGAAGGCAAAGGAACCACCATGCCAAAATTAGTGCCGTTGGAAGCGATGTGTAGAGTACGGCCTCTATTGGAGAATCTCATTCCTAAAGATTAAGGGTTTATTTGATTCAGCTTTGTAATGGGTGTTGGGTGTAATTCAAATGCTAAAAGTCAAAGCTATTTAAGGAAATGTAAATTGTGTTTAGTTAATATCTCTTTGCAAATGGACTTTGAGTTGAAAGTATATTTGGCAAAAAAGCTTTTTTAATGGGTTTTGGTTATATATATTGAAAAATGACCAAACCCTTTGCCAAATCAAACAAGGACTATAGCCGCCAGTGAGTCAAATCTAGTGTCGGCGATTGTTGGTCAAGGTCGCCTGACGTTAGGTGGCCTTCAGTGAGGGTCGCACGATCCAACTGAGGGTTGTCGGCCCCTTGTGACACCTAGGCGAGGGTTGCTTGATGCAGTGAGACCCAAAGGTCAGAAGCTCGTAGTCCTTCCCGAGTTCGGCGAAGGGACTAGCGAAGGCTTTGGTCATTTTTTTAATTAAAAAAAAACTAATGAAGGGTGAAATTGAAACTTTTAAAAATTGGTTAGGGTTGTTTTGAAGAAAAAAAATGAGTTTCAGCATTTAACAAAATGTTGAAAATCCAAAGTTAATTCCTATTAATTAGGTCGAAATGGTTGAAATGCTGTCATGTTCATTGTTCTACAATTTTCATCTAGGATTTTTTCGTTTTCAAACGGGGACGACCTGGGGCCTTATAGAGTGATAATTGGTTGCTAGACTAGTTACGGATTGATGCTATTAAAGGGATAATGATACCAATATCTTGAATATGTGGTTCATAAACTTTTATTTTTTCAATGTGATTCTCAAACTATAACTCAATATGCAATGTCGTTTATGAATTTTTAATTTATTCAATATGATCCCCACACTTTTGATATATATTCAAGTTAATACATGAATTATATGAAAATATTCAATAAGTGATTAGATTAAACATGTATCACAAGTTCATGGATCATGTGGAATAAATTAAACGTTCATGGACAACATTGCACATTAAGTAAAAGTTCATGGACCATAGTGAACAAATTAAAAGTACCATCCATAATTCATGGGTATTTGTATAATTTTCTCGCTATTAAATAAAGGATATTGATATATTCTATGGCCTAGTTGATGAGTCAAAAAATCGTATCCATTGGCTAGGAAGATGATGCGGCCGAGGAGAATGAAAGCGTTTTAAACATTTGGACCTTGGGCCCAATAAGCCCAGCAAACGCAGAAGTAATTGGAGAGGGATGCCATCGATCATTGCGAAGGGTAGGGACGAATTATTATATTTCTTATTAACGGTTGGAAATGAATGTGGGGGTTAGGCCGCCGTCTTCGTCGGCCCAGAGAGAGCCGGGCACGGCACACGTGTCGGTCATGGGCCTCGGACAATTATACATAGTAAAGGTAGGCCACAGGTAAGAGTCTTCTCTCTTTATTTTCTCATTCTTGCCTCTTTGGATGTTCCTCTCTTCTTGTCTTCTCTCGTCTTTCATGTTTCCTAATTTTTTACTTCCTTAAGCATCAGAATGAAACCCAAGGCAGCTCGTTTACTTTAACTATGCATGTCACTAGCTCGATCCGAGGCTTTGGGTTGGTCTAGTCTCATTAAAGGTACATAAGAGAGTTGCCTGAGATGAGAGGTTTCGTGAGAGAGAAGTCGGCCAAGAGTTAAAATTTATCCTTTCTCATTTTTCATTTTTGTTGGAAAATGAGTATCATTGACGATGAAAAATACGCAAACATTAAAGCCCATAAAAAGGGTATCACGATGAAGCGTATCCTGAATAACTCGAGGAATGAACTACCCAATTATATTGATCGGTTGATTGGTCAAGAAATCAATATTTGAGATGGCATGACATGGACATTTGAAGTTTTATGTTTTGCTTGATTTGACTGTAATTGAATTCTTATCTTGTTTTGGTGCGCAGCATGTTATCAAACGAAATTGATTTAGCGGGTAAATTAAGGAACTGAAAAACCAACTTCATGGAAGAGCAATAGTTGTCGTTGAAGAGATTTTCCACTTTCAGAGAGTCAAATCCGTCACTGTTTAGTAGATCTAGGGATGGCTCTAGCCCTTAATACAAAGTCAATAATGAGCGAATGGTCCCTAATATCGAAACGGCCGTAGATAGTAAGTGTGATGTCAGGTTTCACAAAACCCTTGCCATTTTTTTTTTGTGGCAAATGTATAGACTACGCTGAGTGATAGATAATTTGTGGGACTTCATTTTGGACTTTTAGGGAGGGCTCTTCTCGATGTCTGGTGTCCATTTTTTAGTATCGACATTAAAGCATCCAATAGGAGTATTCAAGTTTCTCTCCATAAGTTTCCTGGGTGAGTTCTCAACGAGAGATTTTGCAAATACATGTCGTGGGATTGCTTTGGTGGAATCTAAGGTTTGAAATATTTGAGAAATTGTGAGATTGGTGCTTGTAATCCTACGGATCATGGTGAAACTTTCGCAACCGCTTTCTTTGTGAACGTATGCACCAATTTAGATTGAAGCAAAAAAGTCTTGGCATGCCTTTTACTTTTTGTTAGTTCTCTCTAAAATTGTCTCAATTGTCACTGTCGATCTATTACAAGATCTGTTGAAAGTCTCACTCTGTAAAACCATCCCTAATAAGTTGTTTGCACAAAGAATCAAAATTGTGGCCAAGTTTTTTGGACGCAATATTATGTTTAATTTAACATAGAGAAAGGTCAAAGGTCAGAACATTAGGTTTAGTGAACTTTGTACGTTTGACCTGAGACCCTCATGCACGTGATTTCCTTGAAATGTCGGATTTGCAAGTTGGTACACGCCACACATGATCTATCTAACGCGGGGCCGACATAGAATTGCGCAACCTCAGGACGATTTGTGGGTCACGAGAACAGATTTTGCCTCCTAATCGATGCACGCTCCAAAATCTTTGTTCCACAGAATTCCACAAAGTATTTCATACAATCCTGGATGTCACATGTCAAGATGTCTGCAAGATATCACTTTGTTTATGCCAGTCTCTTTAAATTTCCAAATCCGATGAGATAGCCATTTTGTGCTTATTTAGGAAAGTAATCTTAGGAAAATGAGAAGGTGTTTTGAGTTGACATGATTTAGTGTTGATTGAAATACTTTCTTCATCCAAAGAAACCCTAGTGCGCCACTTTTAGTGCATTTTAAGGGCCTAAACCATTTAGACGGCTAGTATTATCAAACTGGCTATTACTTTTCACTAGAGGTGTTAAATGGGTTGTGCAACCCATTTATGAACCCATTTATAGTTAAATGGGTCATTAATGGATCAAGCTTTATCTTATAAAGCACCCATAATAAGTTTTAATGGGTAAACACTAAAATATATGGGTTTTAAATGGGTAAGCTCTTTGACCCGTTTATGACCCATTTATTAACCCATTTTTCACTCAAAACCTCATTATCTCTCTTTCTTCTCTTTAACTTTATAATTTTTTTTAATAAAAACTGAAATTATAATTCTTTTTTCTTTTTTCTTTCCTTTTTTTTTTCTTCCTCCGGTCGCCGGCGACCGGCCAGGCGAGCTTCGAGCTCGCCGACGTCGGGCGAGCTTGAGCTCGCCGAATCTGGCGAGGCGGAGGCCTTGCCGACGTCCGCTGAGGCCCGAGCCTCGCCGACATCGGGCGAGGCTCCAACCTCACCCGATTCGGCGAGGGGCGAGCTTGCGCTCACCGGCGAGCGCCCGCCCGTGGGCCGGCCGCGGCGTCGTTGTAGGCCAGCGGCCGGCCAAAGAAGAGGAAGAAGAAAAAAGAAAAAAGAAAAGAGAAAAAGAAAATTACAAATAATTAAAATTTTAATTTTTTAAAAAATAAAAAAATTAATTTTTAAAAATAAAAAATAATTAAAATTCGATTTTTTTAAATAATTATTTTAAAAATTTGTATTGTATAAAATCATGTTAGCAATACAATTTTAAAAATATATATAAGCTTTTTTATGTTTCATTAAATGGGTCGGGTATGGGTTGAGTATAAGTTGGGTCCGGTATGGCCAAAAAATTTGCACTACAATAAATGGGTCATAAACAAGGGTTAAATGGGTCGGACCATTTATGACCCGACCCAAACCCGACCCGACCCACCCGTTTAACGGGTCTACTTTTCACCATTCCAAGTATGAGGAAACTTCTTCGAGTCGTATTTTTAATCGGTGGTTTACAATTTGTGAACATTATACATTTAATCAAATATAAATTATATAATGTCCATGTTTGCAACCTAACAAATATAGGAACTGAGGCTGTTATTTGGAAGATTGTTGGTTTGATTACTCTATGTTGCATTCGATGTTATTTTGATAAATACGTCGGATTGTTGTTGGTCTGTTATTTTCTTTAATGTTGCTCAGATTTTGAAATTATATTTCCTAAATTGAAGCTTGAAGAGGGGAAGTGGCATTTTGATCAATCAACTAAACGATTTTTCAGGGAAAAAAAAAAAACTGTGATTATGAATTTCGAGCTTGGCTCAGATTGAACCTGCTCGTCCACATTTATCCAGATCAAAAGTTTTACTCTCCTATTATTTTCAGGCCAGGGTTATGTTTTAACAGGAGCAAGGCTCACTCGGACTGTTTGCACCACCAAAATATAGTATATCAACCAAGACTGATCTATAATTCGAATCGATGGATACATTTTGATTCAATTTTATCGGTCTTTAGAGAGCCATTCTTTTAATAACACTTGATACGATGTGGAGTTAGTATGTGACATCGTCATTATCTTGATTTCCTAGGAGATATTAATCAGACATGACGAGGAAAGCTAGCCGCCACAGAAATTGATCTATGTTCTGTTACCAAGTAAATAGGTCAACTCATCACTGTTAAGGTGAACTTGTAATTGGCTTGTGAAATAGAGCGATAAATCAAGCAACTAATAAGGAAATGGATGGCCAATGCAATTAGTTAGCTCGTAACTCAATGAGGTTTTTGAAAAACGACAATTCAACTAGATATATTAACACGCTTGAGTTAGGATTTGGACTCTCTCTTTATTATCTCCTTGGGATGTGAATTACAAGCGAGCATCTCAACAAGTGGTATTATATTTGATGGATTTCTTAGTGGAGATATATCCAGCTTGATATTTTAATGGGCTCATATTCGGGCTCCCTCTCCACGATATTTCTTAGATAAAAGAATGTCAGACTTTTGTTGCTTTCCCACAATTTTTACGGAACAACATGGGCTCAGAAACCATGTTAGAAAAGTGTGCAAATTTTTAATTGAATTCAACTGAATCTATATGCATCAATTTATATGGAACACATTTTAGATTAATATACTACTTGCCCTTTATAATCATATTAATACCGCTCGTAGAAATCCTAAAGATAATATCAAGACTTAAAATAGCTGGCTTGTCCACTTGATTTAATTCTAAATGAAGTTCTCCTATTACTATTATAGGAAATATATTTTAAAATATACATAAATGTCACTATTGTAAGATTTGTAATGACCCAAAGATTAAAAGGCATTAAAAAGTTAACTTATTTTCAATTGGTTTAAGAAATGGACTAAAATGTAAAGATATTCTCAAATCTAGGAACAATGTAATCATGAAAACTTGCAAATAGCATTGAAGGACTGATTTAAGCCCTGCTTCAGAAAATGGATGGATTAGATTGAAGAAGTTAAAATTTTATGGACTAGAATGTACAAATCTCAATGGTTTAGAGAATTATGGTGATTGCATCACTTTTTTCCTTTTTCATTGGCCATTCAACTATGGGTACGGTTACCCGGACGAATGTCACTTCACTTTGGTTCCAAAGCGATAAAAATTGACATATTAGTTCGATTGATTGAATTGAACTTCCCTTGCTTCCGCAGAAAAAGAATATTCCCACATACTGAAAATAAAAGCTGAGAGAACCCAGTCCAACCAAATAAAAAATGGCTTTGGGAACCCCTTTCATTGCGTCAAATTCTGATCTAACTTTAAATCACATTCACTGACTTGTATCCCCCTTTGTCCCTGAAAAAATAGTAAAAAATTAGGGAATGGACTTAATATCGGACGCTGAATTCGCATCTCAAACTCCAACCTCCCATGAGAGACCCTACACCCCAGGATTGACACCTGCAATATCTTTGTTCCCACTTGTTGTGGTTGATTCTTCTTCCTCAATTTCCCAAACCAGGAATTATGATAAGAGATTTTTCTTGTAAGTGGGTATTTGAAGAGAGAAAATTGGGAATCGAGTTGAGGAATGGAGTAGATTGCTCAATGGAGGAAAATTGCTAGAGAATTTGTGGAACGCAATGCGCTTGTACGAAAAGAGACGCTATAAAAGGGGAAAAAAAAAAAACCAAGAAAAAAGGCACAAGAATAAGCTCAAGTGAGAAGATGCTTTTGCCACTTTACATTGAGAGAGTGTACAGGAATTCCTTTCAAACTTATGATTCGCATTATTATTGATACATTGCGGCAAGATAGGAAAGTATTATTAACATATGTTTAAGCAGACCAAAAAAAGCGGTTTCACCTAGTTTGAAGCGATCAACCAATTGATTTACTTACATCATAACGATAGCTCAAATTGGTGAGCATGTTCATCTCTCTAACTTAAGAACCTATTTCAAATTTGCACACTTGCATGGTCCCCAAAGGCAAATTCTAATAGCTAGAATTTGCGTGTTTCAATGGTTATATGCCATATCAATTGTTTAGACACACGCAATTGCTGTAATGGTCTAAGATGAGTTGAAAAATAAAGAATTAATATCATGAAAAACCTTAAACTGATATAACCATAACAAATTCACCCCAATTTTTTTACCATAAAAAATCACTAAATTGATATACCTGTGATAAATTCACATTCTGTTAGTTTTCATTAAATTTTATCAATTAATTGCCAAGTAGGATGGCATATAACAATTGATGGATATATTAATTTGGGGTTTTACTTCGTTTGTCATATGTATATCGGTTTTATATTTTTTCATGGTATTAATCTAATTTAGTGGAGGGTTTCACCAAAAAAAATCTAATTTAGTGGAGGGTTTCACAAAAAAAAAAAAATCTAATTTAGCAAAAGGCATATTTATCATATATGTATCAATTTGGGATTTTTTGCAATATTAACCAAAAAGAAAAGTATAGAAAATTTCTTGAAGTGTCAAAGCATTCCATTATTAGTAGGAAATAATTTGGTCCGAACGACATAATATAAGAGCATAATAGAAAAAGAGAAAAGGGGGAGGAGAATCGGCAATTAATTTAAGGTGATGGTCCAAAAAATTGGGAATCCCCCATAATGCCGCGTACAAAATCAAAGCACCTTCCTTTCCCCCATCCTCGGCGCCAACCAAACCCCCACAAAGGAATTTTCCAAATGCTCCCTGCCTCGGTCAAACAAAGGAGGGCCCCATCTTCCGAAAAGTTCTCCCACCTCCACCGTCCTCTCTCCTCCACCATCCGCGCAGACCCATTGCCCACCAGCCCTTTTCACATCGCGCTCGCCGCTCCTATATATGCAGTGGGCCTGTTTACTTCTTCCCTTGGAGATCGCAGATGCCAAAAGCAAAGCATTCTAGCGCCCTTGAAGAACCACCGCTCGTGCTCGAGTCCTCGGCGGAGATGGGTTCCGCCGCTAGGGCCAGGAGAAGATCCAGAACGGCCGGCTGTTCGATCATGGCGGTGCTCTTCATGACGCTGCTCCTTGGAAAGTTCGGCGCCGCCTGTGGCAGAGTGCTTTCGCCGGGCACGAGCAAGCAGGAAGTCGCCGGTTTCGACGGGCGAGGAGTCGAGTCTGCGAGGGTCGGTGCTTCCGGTACTGGTGGTCGGCGGGAGAGGAGCCGGGCTTCGCCGGGGGGTCGGGCGTTCACGATGGCCTCCGGACCGAGCAGGAAAGGCACTGGCCATTGACGACTCGGCTTCATGCCCTCGTGTTTTCTCATATTAAGTTCTGTCGCTGATGATTTTCGAGTAGTGTTTCCGGTGGAAATTTGTACATGGTCTTCGTGAATACTTTATGCGTGTTAATGTGAATAGAACCGAGAGATTCTTTGATTATATCGGTCGAATGTAGCTGGTTTGTGCTTGTACATGTTCGAGCCTAGCTTGAATTTCAGTCAGGAATACTTTTAAAGTACGATCTTTTCGGGTTGCGATCCAACGCGTTCCATTGAAAGGCACAAGGATTCGTAAAGGGCTCATGACACACCTATTACTTTTACCAATTTTGCAGCCAAGTACCTAAACCTTTTCTTTTTCCAATCAAGTACCTCAAATTTTTTACTTACGCTCGTAGCAAGGGCTCCGTCCAATTCATGGATGAATCGTTAAAATATCTCACATAATTTATTTGTGAGGTACATAGTCTTTTTATATGCATATAATTTATACACTAATATGATATTAGAGCTAGATTGCCTGTATTATTTATTTACTTTATGATTTCTTTTGACCTACTTTAAGCCTCACCTATTAGCTAAAGTTTTTTTTTAGTTGGATTCATACTAAGAGTATTGTTAAATTCATGGATTAACTATTCAAATATCCCACTTCTTTGTATACAGAATTTGTATGCTCTTTATATGCATGCATTTTGCCTGCACCAACCATGGTATTGAAGCCAGATTCTCCGTACTCTATATATACCTATGGTTTCAGTTGACTTATTAGCTTAAGTTTTTTCTCCATGCTTCATCTATTAGCTTCAATTTTTAGGTTGGATTTTCCAGCATGGACCGGCATTGGATATATTCCTTTAGGACAAAGGAATATTAGCGTAGAAATTTTTGAGGACGTACCTATCAAAATTTAGACAGTCGTATGTCATTTGAAAGGTTAGAAAGGGAGAGAAAGCAGCGAGTTGAAGCCGTGATGGCGGCACGGTGGGTGGCGGAGACGGCATCGAATGCTCTGGGCTGGAGCGATAAGTCCAAGCTTGACCTGAGGTGACAATGTCTTTTCTTTGTGGCCCCAAAACTAAGAAGGAAAAGGAAGACCAGGAGGAGAAGAAAAGTGGGAAATGATAAGATTTTAGTTCGTGTTAAAGCTGACTTGTCAATTCGAACAAAAAAACAAAAAGTTAAATCGTCAATCCTAGTCAGCAATAGCACTAATTTTGCTAAGTAAACCACCTTAGCATAATTTACCAAAGTCTCACACTGACCATAATTCAAAAAGTTGATACATTTAATCGAGAAAAGAAGAAGAAGAAGATTTATGTACTTAGTTGCAAACAGGCAAAAATCATGTATTTGTGATATTGTTACCTCGCAAAATGTAATATTAAATGTGATTTTTAACTTTGAGAATAGCAATGTAAAATACCCAACTTGCAGAAACATATAGGAAAAAGTTTGTGCGGCTAAACGGTTACTAATTGTCATGTCTAAGTCGTGCATCTTCGGAATGCATTGGCAAGAATGTTGTATACCCTAAATTGACCAAAAGCAGGATGAGATAAAGAGGCCTCAGAGGAGTGATTGATTTTAGTAGACTAAATGCATGTAGCAAGGAATTTCTAGTGCCAACGACGGGCTATCACATGTCATGAAGAAAAAGGCTTACACAAAACCTGCTAAAATGAGTTAGGCAATAAGCCGACCCATCCCTTACAATTCCATTTTGGCAAAGATAACTTAACATCCTACCATCAATCCTACATTGTTCCTGCATAGAGCAATAATCTGTGAAGCAAGCCTACAATAAATCCCTCAACAAAAGATATTTGCTGGTAATTAAATATCATAATAAGAGAGAATTTATCTCATTTCACATCAATATCAAATGACCAATTTACGCATCTGTAAAATCCACAAATCTAGTGATCGGAAGAGGAAAATTTTCTCCTCACCCTGGAGTGGAGTTTAAAGCAGCCAAGATAAGAAAGCTCATTATTTCTCGAGAAAACGACATGGACAAATAAAACGACAATGCCAATGCCACCAGCCTATAAGCCCAGCTCAGAAAGAAGGATGAAAGTAAGGAACTCTTTTTTCAACCTTGAAAGCAGAGACAGCACAAATTATACGGCATACTGGTTGCAATTTGAGCCGAAAGCCATTCGGCAGCAGCAAAGCATTTCTCATGAATGATGAACAGCAAATTTACAGTAAGCTCACGCTCTACGCGAACTGAAGCCTCAAGTCTAAATGAAATCTTTTAAAGAGAGTATTAATAGGGGGCGTGCAATCTCTAGTAATAGCACACGACTATAAAAGCCATCTGGCATCATCACCGGAAACATCTACAGAGCATGACATTCATGATACAATTTGTGAAACAAGTGCTTATTTAAGGTCTTCAACTAAGGGGCGTACAATCTCTCTCACATTCCCTTTTATCATGGTCCAACGTTGTCCTCTCGTGTGCAAATAAACAATCATATGCTTACACATTGCAACAACAGCAACTATCATGCACCATATGCCGCGACAAGATGCAATATAAGGCGATGGGTACGTGTACGCTTCTTTCTCAGATAAATAGGATGCATATCTGAATACAATTCGGGAACACTTCAATGGATATTTACTGCAATGTGAAACTCATCTGGCTTCATCTATCTTCATCTGGGAGAAAACTCCCCTAGTGGACATCATTGAGCTACCCTCCCCTTCGGCGGCCACACCATCTTCCTCAACCGCGTCTTCGCTAAAAGATGGGAGCTTCCTCATGGTTGAAAGAGTCAATATCGACGAACCGTCGGTCGTGCTGTCGTCATACATCTCTCTTTCACCGTAGTTTGCTGAAGCTGCAAGGCGTATTCCAAGTCCCAGAGCACATCCCCCATGCTAGGCCTCTCTTCGTCCTCTTCTTGCAGGCATTTCTCAGCAACCTCCCCATATTTCCTCAGCGAGTTGGCATTGATCTCACCAGCAAGAACAGGGTCCACTATTTGCTCGACGGTTCCTTTCTGGATGCACATAATGCCCCAGTCGGCCAAGTTCGCCTGTTCTCTAGGGAGCGAAGGGTCAATAGCAGGCCTTGCGCATAGCACCTCAAGAAGCACCACTCCAAATGAGTAGACATCGGATTTTTTTGTCAGCTGTAGGGTCTTAAAGTACTCTGGATCGAGGTACCCGAAGGTGCCCTTAACCCCCGTAGTCACATGGGTTTGGCTTTGATCGAGAGGACCCGACTTGGACAGACCAAAGTCAGCGACCTTCGCAACATAATTCTCATCAAGCAAAATGTTGGTGGACTTGATGTCCCGATGAATAATTCCTCCAGCCGCGCCTCTATGGAGGTAGTCCAATCCCTGGGCTGCTCCAATACAGATCTCAAGCCTTTGCTTCCATGGTAAGTATGGGAAATCCGAATTGTACAGGTGATCTCTTAAGCTCCCCTTCTCCATAAACTCAAAAACAAGTATCATCTCAGACTGTTCAGCACAATACCCAATAAAGGAGACGAGGTGGCAATGGCGGATTTTGGACAAAATGGTGATCTCTGTTTGGAACTCGAGGAAGCCTTGTCCCGACCCCGGCTCGCTCCGTTTCACGGCAACTTTAGTGCCATCCCTGAGAGTTCCTCTGTAAACATTGCCAAATCCACCCTTGCCGATCAAAAGTTTGGGATCGAAGTTGTTGGTAGCGAAATGGATTTCAGGGAGGGGTATTTTCAGTCCCAGGTGAAAATTAGGGACGATGGAGCCATGGGTACTTTGCTCGGTCAGTTTACAGTAAGAATTGCCTCTTCCGAGTGCAGGCAATGGTGACCAAACCGAAATTTCTGTTCTCTTTGGCTTTCTATGCTTGCGTATGAAGATCGCTGCAGATACAAATATGCAGAGAAACACGATGCTTCCGGAAACTAGACCAATTATGAGGCCAATGTGCTTATTCTGGTTATCGCCCCCTGATGGCACAAAATGTGAGGTCCACGACCCAATTATCTCCATTATCTCCAGGCCATTGAGATAGGCTTGCTGAGGCGCTGTGTCTGAGGCATTAAGGAGGCCTATGCTGATGCTCACTAGCCCTGAGATGAGCGGCTGAACCACAAAATCATAATGAAAAGGAGCTGCAGACCGACTAAACCCATTTACACTGTATGGGTTGATGTACTCAGTGAAATTCCCATTAATATAAAGATTGAAGGACACCGTGTTGAGAGACTGGCTAATGATGTCACAGAAATGAGCCCGGACCAAGAGCGAGGCGTTTGCACTCACCTTGAAATTCCAGGTGGTGTTGGGGTATGATGACCGAGCAGATTCATTCATCACCTTAGCAGTCTTGTAAACGCGTTCCGATGCTAAGTATCTGTCTAGACCATACTGGTAATTAAGATTAACCTCATAGCTAGTCGTATTTTTTGCAGCATTTGGGAAATAAATGTATTTATTATCAGGATCCCAACTTCTCCAAATGCTATCATAAACCGGAGTTACTGCATCGCCCCCAACATTTATTCGGTAAACCGTTCGTAAGACTTGGGAAGGAATCCCACTGTAGTTGCTGCTATTTTTCCCTGAAATGCCCACCCTTGGAGCAGAATCGGGAACGACTCCATCGGGCACAAGGAACACTTCAAGGGCATGTATAAATGCGAAGGATGACCCTTGAGGACTAAAATAAAGTACAAACTTACTACTATTTATGCTAAGCAAGAACTCCTCCACTACAGGAGAGTTGGTTCTACTGGGTATTTGGAAATTGCTGAGAAGGGTGAGCCCCTTTACTGAGACATTGAACACAGCCTCAGAGAGATTTCCTTTGGAAGCGAAAGGGAAAAAGTGGAGTCGCACGATGTGAGTACCTTTATCGATTACATCAAGAACGTATTGCGACGAAGGGCTTCTGAAGATTCTTGCCGTGTGGTAGATAGCTGAGACGCTCGAGGATTGGTTGGTGAATTGGGTGGAGGTTCTCTGTTTTGTGAAGGAGATGGAATCAGAACTCGTGTCCCCAACAAAGCCCCTGTTGGAATAGCTTATGTTCTCGCTTGATCCACAATTGATGAAGTGCTTGGTCTGGGTGGTGTAGGCTGAGGATAGAGCGAGAAGAAGAAGTGGGTACTGAAGAGAGACGAAGAAGAGAATGAAGCCAGGGGCGTGGACTCCATGGATGTGAAGCTTTGCCATCGAACCAGAGGAAGAGCATGAAACTCTGCTTCGGAAGAGAGACAGCTAGTGATTGGCCCGCGAATTGTGATCAAGTAGTTTCAGTCGTGTTGACTTGAGATTGACTATCAGGCATAGGAAGATGGGCAGGAAGAAGATTCTCAGCTGGAGATGAGGGGCCCATTTGGGGAGGGGAAGAATTTCCTTCCGCAAACACCATTTTGACTCCCAAACGGAGCACTGTTTTAGTCATAATGCTGAGGACGAGGTATAATGTTAAAGATGGATGTCCCTTCGCTCAACTTTCCGCGAGTAGCCGCCGGAGGAGACGGTCGCACGGAAGTCAATGTTGATTTTGAAAAATCAAAGGTCGTGCTGAATACATTAGATAAATCGGTGACGCTTCACTTTTGTCCAAAATTCAAATCGTCCTTGGCTTTTTCTATTTTATTTAAACGCATCCCTCCATTTTTAATTTTATTTTTATAAAAAGTGTCATCATTCATCCTTGGTCGACTTGGCAATGGATTTTGCTCACTTGATGCCAACATTGTTGAAAATGTTCTAACCTTGATTTTTGTTATTCAAATCCAATAAAAGACTACAAATAACTATTGAGAAAACTTCCTAATGAATTTTGAAGTTGACAAAACTATCCACATAAATGTCTTGAAGTATTCTTGATTTAGGGAAATACTCTCGAAAGAGAAGTCTATAACAATCTCGATCCTGATCAGACTTAAGTCTAAGTTATTCTGAATTAAATAAGCTAGTTAGTGGATATTATCAAGATTTTGTGTGGATATCAGAAAACGTATCCAAACTCAAAGATTATAAGCTAAATATCATTAGATTGTGTAATTTACTTCAAGCGAGACAGATTCGGACTTTATACTAAAGTTGAGATTCTTCAGACTTAGAGAACTAGTGTTCCATTTCATACACAAGTTCAGAACATATATTATGGCTAGTGGTCTAGCTCAGATTTCACATTTAAAAAAACTTGATTGACTCTTAATCATAAAGATTGTTTTGCAAACCAATGTTGTAATGCAAAACACTTTAATTAATTGGCAATCAAACTTGATACAAGTTCTTTTTTTATTTATTTATTAATAATGGAGATAATTATTTTTGAAAAAAGATTTTGATTGTATGTGTGGCTACTCAATTTTCTTGATATACAGTTGTCCAACGGACGGATTGAAAAATAATCTTCTGGAAACTGTCCAATAGATAAATTGGATAGATTTGATAGAATCACCTATTCACTCCCTTTTAGGTACTACTTGCTAGCTCCAACAATAACATCTCGTAACAATGTAATTTGTAAGTATTCTCCCATGACGACTTGTAGTGGCCATGACCGCAACTCAAAAGCTTGAGCAGTGGTTACGACCATGAGCTTGAGATAAGCCGGCTTTAGGTAGTTGCCATGGCAACCAGCCACTTGAGCTCTTGCATGGCCGTGAGACCAAAGGTTGACAAAATGGCAACGGCGAGCCGCGGGCTTCGAGTAGGAGTGACCGTGGCTACCTCGGTAAAAACGCTTGTCACGGATTAACCTCACTCCTTTCATCAACAAATCTTCTGCAATATGTCTTCTTCATGGTTTCTCTCTCAATTAATTCTAATTAGAAAGCTAGCGACCCGTATCAACAAAGGTTGACCGCGGAAGAAGATATTTGAGGAGAGGTAGCGTGGAACTTAATAAGAAGTACAAGAAAAATATTGAATAAGAACAAAAAAAAGTAGAGTTATAATTATTAATTCTTATCAAAAGCAAAAATACCATGGTTAATACCTGAGTTTTAGCTGATGTGTTATTAAAAGTAAAAACGTGAGATTATGATTTTTGATCATGATAGAGTTTGCTTCTCAAGTCGAAAGTGTCATTTTTATTTTTATTTTCTTTGACCAATCATTTGTAGATAATTTATTACTCATTTGTAATGAAAACCCAAAAAGTCAAAAAATTAACTTTTGAGTTGAGCTTTTTTTATTAAGATCAAAAGTCAACTCCGCATCAAAATTTGGCTTTTTTGCACAAAAAGATCCCAATTAATCTTAATATCGCTTTGGCAAAAAAAAAAAAATTTAAAGTTTTGATCATAAAATCAACTTTTTTTAATGAAAATCAACTAAAAGATTAACTTTTGATCAACTTTTTAACAAAAAAAATTGAAAAATACAAAACTCACAAATCATCTTGTTTTAGCTTTAATTTAACTTTGACATTGAAAATTTTCTAAAAATCCATTAAGATCATTTTTCAAATTTTTTGATTTTAAATTCCAAATCGACTGGAAATAAAAGTACTTTCATTTTATTCGTATTTGGCAACGGCAACAAAGCCGAACTTTCGTTTCTCTTTGGCTTTCCATGCTTGCATATGAAGATCGCTGCAGATACAAAAAGCAGAGAAGCACGATGCTTCCGGCAATTAGCCCAATTACGAGGCCTACGTGCTTATTCTGGTTATCACCCTCTAAGTGCACAAAATCCGAGTCCCACGACCCTATGATCTCCACTATCTCCTGGCCATTGCGGTAGGCCTTCCAAGACGTGTCTCTGTGGCACTAAGGAGGCCTATGCTAATGTTCACTAGCCCTGAGCTGCCCGGTTGAACCACATAATCATAATGAAAAGGAACTGGGGACAGAAATCCGTAATTATCATATGGGTCGATCAACTCAGCAAAATTCTCATAAGCATAGAGATTGAAGTGGACCGTGTCGGCAGACCGGCTAATGATGTCGCATAAATGAGCCCGGACTAAATGCTAGGCTTTCGCACTCACCTTGAAACCCCAGGTGATGTTGGGTATAAGTCCCCATTGGTAAATTTCACACTCATCTCCTTAGCACACGTAGACGGGGTCTGATGCCGAGTATTTGTCTAGATCATCCTGGTACTTTGGAACACACTCGTAGCTAGTATTTTGTGCAGCATTTGGGACATAAATGTAATGATCATCAGGATCCCAACTTCTCCACAAACTATGATGGACCTGAGTTACTTCATCGCCTCCGACATTTATTCGGTAGACCGTTCGTGAGACCTGGGAGGTAATTCCACTATAGTTGCTGCTGTTCCCTGAAAAGGCCACACCTCGAGCAGAATCAGGAACGACTCCATCGGGCACAAGGAACACTTCAAGGGCATATATATATAAGCAAGGGATGATCCTTGAGGACTAAAATAGAGTACAAACTTATTACTATTTATGCTAAGCAAGAACTCCTCCACTACAGGAGAGTTGGTACTACTGGGCATTTGGAAATTGCTGAGAAGGGTGAGCCCCTTTACTGAGACACTGAACAGAGCCTCAGAGAGATTTCCTGTGGAAGCAAGAGGGAAAAAGTGGAGCCGCACGATGTGAGTACCTTTATCGATTACATCAAGAACGTACTGCGACAAAGGGCTTCTGAAGATTCTTGCTGTGTCGTAGATAGCTGAGACGCTCAAGAATTTGTTGCTGGATTGTGTGGAGGTGTTCTGTTTTGTGAAGGAGACGGAGTCAGAACTCGTGTCACCAACAAAGCTCCTGTTGGTGCAGTCCACGCTGTTGCTTGATCCACAATTTATTAAGTGCTTGGTCCGTGTAGTGTAGGCTGAGGAAAGAGTGAGAAGAAGTAGAGGGCACTGAAGAAAGAGGAGGAAGAGAATGAATCCAGGGGCATGGAGTCCATGGATGTGAAGCTTTGCCATGGAACCAGTGGAAAAGCATGCTTCAAGAATTGATTTTTAATATCTTTCTTTTGGAAATTTCGAGGAAGAGAGAGAGAGAGAGAGAGAGAGAGAGAGAGAGAGAGAGAGAGATTGGCCCGTGAAATTTGATCAAGTAGTCTTAGTTTGTGTAGACTTGAGATCGACTATCAGGATCGCAAGTGGAGCAGGGAGAAGATTCTCAGCTGGAAATGAGTGGCTCATTTGGGGACGGGATGAATTTGCTTCTGCAAAGACCATTTTGACTCCTAAACGGGGCACTGTTTTCGTCATGATGTTGAGGACAATTTGGCTCTTCTCATCCAACTCAACTTTCTGCGATTGGCCCCGAGCAAATGAGATGGAAAGTTAAAGATGGATAAATATTATCCCTTTGCACTTGGGAAAGGATAGCAAGCCGAAGGAGACGGTCCCACATAAGTCAATGTTGATTCTGAAAAATCGAATTTGTTTTGAAAAACAACAAATAAGTGTATAGGTTAAATTAAATCAGAGCGATTCGCAATGAAAGCAAAAACATTCATACACGTATCTCCAAAACATTATTCATGCATTATAAAAAAACACATAGAAATGAAAAGGAGGCTAATCATATTATCCTTGTACTGTGTTTCAAAGGTTTGATTATGACATTATTCAGATTCATACCACAAATGTTTGATGTCCTTGATGCATAAGTTCCAACGTTCTTCAGATTTAAACCACAAACGTTTGATCTCTTCATATCATAGGTTCTAACATTCTTTAGATCTTGGCCACGGACGTTTAGTTCTAATGTTCTTTAGTTCTAGCCCCAAAAGTGTCGGACATCTAATTTAGACACAACGCCAATCTCACATCAAATAAAAGAGACAAATTGAGAGAAGTCACAACTTCAATTGTGCTAGCAATTGCTCTTGTGTGTGTTTAATTTTTGATTGACCACGATCATCTTACTTGATCATCTTATGATCTTCTTTCAATCGCCTCTCATAATCAGTTTCAAATCACATTTATTTAAATCAATTTGGCTCATTGTCGTGACCTCCTTGCAATAGGTAAAACCACCTAGGGGTTTGGCTAAAGGATTATTAAATTTAAACTTAGCTCAGATTTTCCCAAACCTATATCAATTTACAACTTAGATTCAAGTTAAAATGAAAACGATTTTTATCTATGAGTCACAACTAATTAGTTTATGGTGGGTCAATTAGATACCCAAGTAGAGTATCAAAAGAAATACCTTACTTATACGGACTAGGGATTAAATGAGTTCAGAAATTTAATTACGCTAGATTACTCTAATGTTCTTTCGGTACCTTTTCTCTTTTCATTTTCAAAAATATTTTGTAGGCAACTTGAATTGATTTTAACTTATTTTTAATATGTAAGATGATCATGCGAGTGTGCAACCATTATTAAACACTCACTAAAGCAAAACATAAAATAAATTGCAAGCATAGGGAAAGAACACTTACCTCAATGCGATGTAGATAAAATATTAATTAGAAGCACATATTCAACCTAAATATGATTTCTAATTATCACAAAATTCCACTCAAATCTTTTTTTTTTTTTTTGTGCTTTTTCTTATGAAAACTAAACTATATAACATATAATTTAACTAAATGGCCTAATTCTAAGAATGTGCAATTTTCAATTAAATGGATAGCAAAAATTGCTAAATGTCGCAACCTAACCCCCCTTGTTGGTCCAATGGCCTTCCATTGACTTGAGTTCTCCCAAGTCCATACCTTGCGTGACATTAAGTATTCAAAACTTTATTCAACTAAGCCTATGCAAATTTTAACTAAGGATTCGCCACTTACCCCTTTTTTAGGGGTTGGCTAGAAATCCAGTAAGATATGAGAAGATATTTTAATATTTACGTAACCAGAGATTTTGGGCTTGGACTTGATTACATTAACCCTAAAGCTAATGTTCTTTCAGTACCTAACCTAATCATAAGCTAACTAACGCCATAGCGGCCTATCAAGAAAAATCAGGATAAGTATACTAATGGTGCCATAAGTTGTATACGGTTCTCACTTTGGTACCAAAAGTTTCCGTCGGATCACTTAAGTGCCAAATCGGAGGAAAAACGCTCACTTTGGTGCCACTGGCGAAAGATTCCGGCCAAAATGATTTAAAAAAAAATAATCGATAAGCCTTTAAATGACGTCGTTTTCGGTCCTCCTTATGAAAATGACGTCGTTTTGCCATCCTACGTGGATGGCTTCATGGAAACGACGCCGTTTAGCTCACATGAGGAAAAATTAGGGTTTCCGCCACTCGGCCACCGTCGTTCACCCGCCGTTGCTCGGCCACCATCGCTGCTCAGCCACTGTCGCTCAGCCACCATTGTAGTTGCTCGACCAGGTGAGCGAGGAGAGACTGAGATTGTTGCAGGAAAAATCGAAGGCGAGGGCAGAGGAGGAGGAGGAAGAAGATGGGTTGAAGGGGCTGCTGGTGCGCTACTGGTGTCGTTGTTGGTGTGCTGCCGGTGTTGTTGCTAGTGCCGTGCCGGTGCCGTTGCTAGTGTGGGTCTTCGAGGAAGAAGAAGACACGAAGAAGAGCTTTCCTCTCTCTTAATTTGGGGATTAGGGTTTCAAAGTTGGGGGAAAGATGCCAAACGACGTCGTTTTGGTGTTTGGATGCCGACTCAACTCTCCAATGAGCCATGTCGATGTAAAAAATTAATAAAGAAAGGCCACGTTGGATTTCCGGCCAATTTCGTCGGAGTTGGCACCAAAGTGAGTGTTTTTCAAATTTTTTGGCACTTAAGTGATCTGATGGAAACTTTTGGCACAAAAGTGAGCGCCATACACAACTTATGACACCATTAGTGTACTTATCCCAGAAAAATCTAAGGTTTGTCCTAACCATTTCAAAACAAGAAAATAACATCCAAATATTGAAAAGTGTAGTCAATTATAATTATAATAAAAAGTATGCAAGCATCCTAAAATTGTCCATAAAAAAGGAAAATAAAAAAAGTGAAACAAGAATCCATAATGGAAAGCCCTAAAGGCTTGTCCATATTTTGGGCTTTAACATTTTTAAAGGGTTTTCAATTTTTCTAAAATTTCCTGATTTTTTATTTTTTTTCGAAATTTTTTAATGAATTTAAAAAATAAATCGAATTTTTAATGGTTTTTCTATTTTTAATTTATTTTCGAATTTTATAAATTTTTATTATTTCCTCGAATTTAATTTTTTTAATCATTTTCTGAATTTTTAATATTATAATATTTTCGTTTTTTGATTTTTAATATTTATTTATTGTTAATAAAAAAGGGAATTAGGACCGGGTCAATAGACCCGACCCAACTAAACCGACCTGAAACATATTGGATCGGGTTGGACTAAAACCTTAACCCTAAAAGCCCGCTCGAAATTAATTATAAAAGCCCACAAACTTTTATTAAACTCTTCTTTTTCGGCCCACATTTTGAAATGAGCCAAGGCCACAACAGAACACCCCCTAGCCTTTTCAATTTTCTACGGTTTCCCTTCTTTTTTTCCCTTTTTTATTTTATTTTAATTGTTTTCTCTCTCTTTGGTCCTTTTCCGTTTTGTCTTATTCCCTTCATCCCCCACCTCTCGCCTCCTTCCTCTCTCCTCCCGCCAACCAGTGGACGTCTCCCTCCGCGTCTGCTGCTCCTATTTCCAGAAATTGAACTCTCGACATCACCACTTCTCTAGCCGCCGACCGACATTCTACACTGGGCATTGACAACGAACGTCTGGCGACAACGCCTGATCTGGCCTGCTCAACTGGAAAATCACTTATAACCAGCCTATCACCAGTGATGGTCGGAGCAAGCTCTGTATTTCGCGACTCTTATTTTTTGACCACACATAGTAACACCTATAAGGGATAATGTAATTTTATAATGTGGAAAGTATAAAACAAAGATCTTCGATTTTCATGATTCTCATAATAAGAGGTATGAAGACATACATTTATCCATAGCAAAACTTTCAAAATACTTATCACGGAAAAATCGAAAGAGATGAAGAAATTCAATTTCTCTCCTTTAACCCTTTACTATTCTGTGTGATGAGAATAGAATATGTGGTATGTTTATCACATTGTGAGTGGAGAGAGGATATGCTCTTATTTATTCATGCTATCAAGAGGTGTCTTCCATTAAAGTGTCTTTTTTATTTTTTCTGAGGGTCACACCTCCTCGAAAGAAACGGTAACTTCTTAATGATATTGTATAATATCATTAGAGTAGTAACTTCTAGGGGTGTGCAAAAGAACTGAGACTCGCCTGGAACCAGTGGTTCTTGAGGGAACTGGTCCAGTTCCCGGTTTTTGGATACCAGTTTGGTTCTCGATTTCATGGGTGGATCCGCCCACCCGGACTAGACTGATTATATTATAATAATATATTAACTTTTAATATTAAAATAAATTTCGAAATTACTAATTGGTAAAACTAAATTTTAGGGCTCCATCTCCTTTCACGGTTTCCATGTTTTTATAAGAATTTAGTAAAGTGTGTAAGCTACTTTTTATCAACTCAACAAATGACTCTTTCAAATGATATTTTTGGGACTCACATAGGACACTGTTTTCAAGAATATGTGGAGTAACGATGGAATTGTTTCTACAGAAAGAATTTAATAACGCAAAAGTTGTAAGAGGTTGAGAGAGCATAAAAGAAAATACGATATACATATGACAATCATCCAGATCTTGAACTTAAAGAATATTTTAGATTTTAGCTGACATGATTCAAAAATAGGAAAAAAAACCCTATTTCTCTTCTTGGGTAGTGTTTTTCAATAAAATAAAGGAAAATGGTACCCTTAATTAAGCCAGTTCGATTTAAAGAAAAATATTACTCGATATAAAGAGTACTTACGGTGAGATTTAGAAAACAATATTATTATTGGTGAGATTGGTTTCATAGATCCATCCAGAATTCGGATTGGACCGATGATCCGATTCTTGGGTGAATCCATGCAACTAACGGATGGTTCCTAGTTCCAATTTTTTGGAACCGGTCCTTAGCTAGAATCAAGAACCGCCCCACCCAGATCATGTACACCTTTAATAACTTCTTATAATTAAATATATTTGAGCATTTATATTTTATTAAACTATCAATTAATAATGTCATGTGAGTCACACAATAATTCTTACAACGACTTGCATACACTGAATAGATGCACATACAAACTAATAGAACCGGATTTGAATCACGAACAAAACCAATGAAGGGCATGAAGATTCGATGATGATATTAGCTCAGTGATACGCGGATCAACACAAAAAACAGAACGAGACGTGGCAGTAGGCATGTTCCTCATAGAAGCGTCTCTCAATATGCTTGGACTTAGGTGAGACCTTGGTTCCTTAGCTTGAGCTATCACCCCATTGTTGTCACAAAACAATGTGATCGGTTGCTCAATTGAAGGAACGACTCCAAGTTCCGAAAATGAACTTCTTCATCCAAGCGGCTTCCTTTGCTACTTGAAGCAGCTACATACTTCTTGCCTCGGTGGTGGAATCGGCGGTTATGCTTTGTTTGGAACTTTTCCAACTAAGCGCACCACCATTGAATGTGAAGACAAACCCAGGCGTAGACTTATAATCATTAGGATCCGATTGAAAATCGGAATCGGTATAAGCTACAACTTTAAATTCTCCTTCTCCATATATCAAGAATAAATCTTTAGTCCTTCGCAAGTACTTAAGAATATTCTTGATTGCTATCTAGTGCTCTTCTCCTAGGATCGTACGGATATGCTAGTAATACTTACAACATGCGCAATATCAGGTCTAGTACATAGCATAGCATACATTATGCTTCCAATAGCGGATGCATATGGTATCTTTGCCATCCGCTCTCTTTCTTCAGGAGTGTTGGGACACATCTCCTTAGAAAGACGGATCCCTTGCCTAAAATGCAATAATCCTCTCTTGGAACATTGCATGTTAAACCGTGTTAACACTTTATCTATGTACGTAGATTGTGAGAGGCCAATCAATCGTCTTGATCTATCTCTATAGATCTTGATACCTAAAATGTAGGTTGCCTCTCCTAAATCTTTCATGGAGAATTTCTGTGACAAGAATAGTTTTATCGATGATATCATTGGTACATCATTTCCAATCAAAAGTATATCATCGACATACAAAACCAGAAATGCAATTGCACTCCCACTAATCTTCTTATATACACAAGGTTCATCCGGATTTTTGATGAAGCCAAACGATTTGACTACCTCATCAAAACAGATGTTCCAACTTCTGGAGGCTTGTTTGAGTCCATAAATGGATCTCTTAAGCTTACACACCTTCCGTTTTTCACTATTGGATTCAAAATCCTTTGGCTGTTCCATATAGATGTCCTTATCGAGAAAACCATTTAGAAAAGCCGTTTTGACATCCATTTGAAATATCTCATAATCAAGGTGTGCAGCTATAGCCAACATAATCCGAATGGATTTTAGCATGGCCACAGGTGAGAAAGTTTCATCATAATCAATTCATTCTCTTTGACGATATCCTTTCGCCACCAGCCGTGCTTTGTAAGTTCCAATTTGACCTTTATCATTCATCTTCCTCTTGAAGATTCATTTACAGCCAATTGGTACAATACCATCAGGCAGGTCAGTCAAGGTCCATACCTCATTGGAATACATTGAATCCATTTCGGATTCATGGCTTCTAGCCATTTACCAGAATCGATGTCCAACATCGCCTCCTCATAGGTTTTAGGATCACCGGGTTGATCACTATCATTCACAATGAATAATGGTTCAATATGATCAACCGAGTGTCTATAACGAGCGGTGGGGCGAGACGTTCTCGCACTTCTCCTAAGAGGTTGTGTATCAAAAGCTCCCCCTTTGAATCGAGAGGTTGGTATCTCGAACTCGGTTATTTGGTACTTCATTATTTTCTTCTTGTAAGACTATTTTCCGCCCAAAGCACCACTTTCTTGGATGAACTGATTCTCCAAGAAAGAAGCGTGCTTGCATACCAAAATTCTTTGGTCTGAATGAAAATAGAAATGATATCCAAAAGTTTCCAATGAAGCGACCTTGTTCAGATCTTGCCTCCAATTTTTCCACTTTCAGCTTTTTCACAAAAGCTGGACAACCCCAAATCTTAATATGATTAAGACTAGGTTTCCTACTATGCCATATCTCATAGGGCGTAGTTGGAACAGATTTGAACGGCACTCTATTCAGTATATATAGCTGTCTCAAGGGCATATCCCCAAAGGGATATTGGCAAATCGGTGTAACTCATCATAGATCGTACCATATCTAATAAAGTACGATTTCTTCGTTCAGATACACCATTATGTTCTAGAGTTCCAGGAGGTGTCCATTGTGATAAAATGCCATTCTCTTTAAGAAAGTCCAGGAATTCAGTACTAAGGTATTCACCTCCTCAATCTGATCGAAGAGCCTTAATACATTTTCCTGTTTGTTTCTCAACTTCAGCTTTGAATTTCTTGAACTTTTCAAAGGATTCAGATTTATACTTCATGAGATATAAATAACCATACCGTGACTGATCATCAGTGAAGGTAATGAAGTAATTATAACCACCTCTAGCAGATTCATTAATTGGTCCACATACATCTGTATGTATTAATCCTAATATGTCAGCAGCTCGCGCACTTTGTCCCACAAAGGCGCTTTGGTCATTTTTCCTAGAAGACATGCCTCACAAGTTGAGTATGACTCAAAATTTGAAGGATCAATGTATCCATCATTACTCAACTTGTTAATTCTGTCTTCTCCAATATGACCTAATCGGAGATGCCAAACATACTTTTTATTTGGACCGTCTCTAGGGCGTTTATTAGTTATGGCATTTATATCAATTCTATTTTGCTTATTGACATTGGTAATCGCATTAGCGGACATTGTAATGGTATAAAGATTGTTGGTTAATAAGCTAGAACCAACACATATTCTATTATGATAAATAGAACATACATCATCGGCAAAAGAAAATTCATAATTCTCTTTACCCAAACGAGGTACGAAATGATGTTCCTAACAGCATTCTTATAATGCAAACAGTTTTTTAAAACCAATACATGTCCAAAAGGCAAACATAAACGAAAAGTCCCTATAGCTAACGCAACAACTCTTGCTCCTTTGGCAAATGTCAGGACAATCTCATTTTGCCCAAGCATCCTGCTTGTTTCAAGATTCTGGAAAAACATACAAATATGTGAAGTTGCGGCAGAATCTAGAACCCATGAGCTGGATTCAGCACTAACCATAAGATTAGTTTCAATAAGTATAGACACCATACCTTCATAAGGTCGGTTCTTGGGCTTGACCTTCAAGCTCACGAGGTACCTCTTACAGTTCCTCCTCCAGTGCCTTTTGACACCACAGTAATGACATTTCCCTTTATCAATCATGGGCTTTGGTTGCACAACAAGTTTGGCAGGCCTCTTCCATTTATTCTTCTTTAAAACAGTCTTACCCTTTGAAGAAGAAGCCTTAGCCATAGCCACTACATTTGGCCTCGTGTTATGCATTTCCTTCTCATAAACTACCGGCATGCTAAGTAACTCCGCAAGAGTTTTATCCATCTTATGCATGTGGAAGTTTTGGACAAAACCAGAGAAGAAATCGGGTAAAGATTGGAGGATCAAATCCACAGCTAACTCATTATCCATAACGAGATTCAGCCTAGCCAATTCTTCAATGTGCCAGATCATTTTCAAAGCATGATCATTAACAGATGATCCTTCAGCCATCCTCATATGGTACAATGCCTTAGATATCTCATATCTAGAGGTTCGACCATTTTCATCAAAGTATTCCTTTAAGTGCAAAATGATCAACCCAGCATCTTCCATAGATTCATACTTCTTCTGTAATTTATTATTCATAGAAGCAAGCATATATGACTTATCTTTTAAGTCATCGTCATGCCACTTATCATAAGTGACACGCTCCTCTTGGGTCCCACCCTCAGGAAAGGAGGTTGGCATCTTTTCATCAAGCACATACCCAATTTTTTCTGAATTGAGAACAATTCTCAAATTCCTCACCCGATCGGTGAAATTGGGTCCAGTCAAACAATTCTTGTCAAGTATAGAAGCGAGTGGGTTTGTGGTCACCATTTTCAGAGTAATAATATATATCTGTTGCAGAAAATAAATTGTTAGCCGTTGTATCTTTCAAAGTAACTATTTCATTTTGGTCTTTAAATGAAATAGATCCTCCCACTAAATTTATCTTCGAATCCCATACTCCTTAAGATGGGAAGCGGTAATCTTTGTTGGGTAAAGATTACTAGTGGGGATTGGAGTCCCACTAGTCCAAAGTCCACCTCACCTAACAGTTATTGGTGTCCTATGAACTTAGTGAGTGAACCAGCTTGTTCAACGCATCATATGCGAGTCACAATCATAACTTCGGCCTCTAGACCATGAAAGCCTCACCTAACAGTTATTGGCATCATGATCATAGTTAAGTCTAGCCCATCGTCTCATGCAAGTATTGAAAACACAAATGATTCCCTCACCTGATAGTTATTAGAAATCATTTGGCTCCAACCCCACAACATCATTTGCATAATGGAGTGGTCCAATATTATAAATGGTAATCAACCCCCATGTATCCATAACCGGTTAATTAACCACTATAATATTGGATCAAACCACGACGATGGAAGGCCACGAGTCCGAAACCCGTTTCAACTTAATATTATTAATAAGGAGATTTTGGTCGTTATTAATGGTCTCACTTTGCACATTAACCGGTTTAACATGCACGATAACAAAAAACATAATAAATAAATAGATATCACATAACATCTATCCTATGTGGTGATCATGGAATTATGGTTCAATGGGTCTCGAGCCAAGAGACCCATTTAGCCATTTTAATATTTTAATAATATGGACCTGCTCTTCACTTTTTCTTCAATCTTTGAACTCTTCAAAGACCGGGCCCAAAGAGCTCACCGGTTTAATGGCTCCTCCTCTCTTGTAGTATTTACATCAACAATTGAAATACTAAACTATACTAAAATTACATATCAAGAAAAATTAAAGTAAAATAAAAGGAAGGACGCAGCCTCCATTTAATAATTACACCCCCAAAAAGAATACCTGTAATCATCATACATTCATCCTAAAACAATCACAACAGTTAGGGATTTTTCCATGATCACCACCCTTCCTTACGAGCCATAAATTCAAAATTTAAAGCTTTGGAAGGCATGCATAAAATTCTGCATATCATTTGCAAAATATAAACATCAAGTATAACAAGTTACGGATTTTTGATTCAAAATTGATTTAATTCTAATTTTTTTGCTTTGTTGATTAAATTTATCACATAAATCAATCAACTTCTATAGGCCACATAAGAGCAAGAGAACCAATTCTCTTAACAAAAGTAAATTGGCTATTAGAATGCAAAAATATATTTGAACTATAAATCAATTAAACGCACGAAAACGCCTAAGGTTGGCTCTGATACCACTGTTGAGGTTTCATGAATCATGTATAAGAAAAATTAACAAAATAAACGCAGCGGAAACAAAGATATATTTTACACATGATTCTCCTTAGGTGTTGTTCGTGCGTTTTAATCAAAAATCTAAACATAAAATGGAGTTAAACGAATTATCTCTCGAAGCGTGCTTTAAACAAGTCGGTTTGGATGTTCTACAGTTCGGAGTCCCACAAGCGTCGGACCTCTAGTTCGCACACCAACAACGAACGTTGAACGGAAGAGAAATTTCGGATATTCACCACTTCGATCGTGCTAGCAATCACGTGGAAACAAACCGTCGTATCCTTGATGTATAATAGTCACGGCCCGAACAAGATAATGTTCTTCTTTCTTGCGTCTCAAAGACTCAAGAACACGCACACACTTTGCTCTCTATTTTAGCAAAGCATCTTCTCTCTAAAAACACAAAATGCACACCCACCTTTTCTCTGTCTTTCTAACAAAAAAATGAGCACACCTCTCGTCGCACCAATTTTTAACTCTTTTAAGGCATTTATTGGACGAGCACTTCACGGTTCAGCAACGGTTGCTGATCGTGGGATGAGCGTGGGATGAGCAACCGTTGCTGATCCTCACGATTATGCACGATTGTGCATAAACGGTCAGCAACCGCTGACCGTTCGTGCACAATTTCGTGCATGATGGTCAGCAGTTGCTGATCGTGCATGCTACGTGCATGATGGTCAGCAACTGCTGACCATCTCACAAGATTTTGTGCAAATCGTGCATGTGCACGATTTCGTGCACATGCACACTTTAATTTTTTTAATTAAAAATTAATTAATTAAACGGATAAAGGATTAATTAAAATAACATAATCCTTAGCAGCTTTAGGGCATTTTCTAACAATTGGCTCAGTGATACGCGGATCAACACAAAAAACAGAACGAGACGTGGCAGTAGGCATGTTCCTCATAATCTGTAGAGAAATTACTGAACAACATGACTTCTGAAACTCGATTTTGTGGATTAAGCTTTTATAAAGTTCATCCAGGCAAATTGTCAAACGCTTGGTGTGTAGCATGGGTTGTAAACTCCAGAAACATTTCAAGGCTACGCTTGGCTTAAATATGGAGCATCAACGTCCAGATCAACACATATCATTGCAAAAGAATCTTAATTTCACCTACATCAGCTCATCGTTCAAATCCTTATCAAACAAAAATTTATAGAATGTAGCAAAGCCGAGCCAGAACTCACCTGGTTCGGGGTGGGTCTTAGTACTGGCGAAGCTTCGACAGCTTGGAAGGAACGTTCGGCAGGCGTTTCTTCTCTGGCGAACCTCCTCTAGGGATATCTCTCTATCTCCCTTTTGCGATCTGGTCCCAGCCAAATAAAGAAGAGCTGCCCCTCACGTATGTGTGTGGAGAGCTTAAAGAGAACCACCCAAAAAGCTTTTCAAGCCAATCTCCATCAAAACGTCGAGCATCTCCCCCTCTTCTCCTCTCTCTCTTTGTTGCGACCTCTCCCGCCAATGTCCGAGCGCCCCCCATGGAAAATGTATTTTTCTTTCCCTTGAGCCAATCCTCAAATTCTAATAACTTCAGCGAGCAAATAAAAGGGTAACGACATCTCCACCTAAGCAGAAAGCTTTGCCACTACCCTTCATCAACACACATCCGATCTTTGGATTCTCTTCCCATGATTCATAGAGCTTCTTTAGCCTGGCCACCATTGAGGTAGTGAGAGAATTAAGAGCTGATGCCTTGTTAAGTATCGCAGTTCTTGAGTAGGCTTTTCCTTCATAGCTAGCGTAATGGGGCTGAGTAGAGAAACTTCTCCGATGAGGGAAAGCGAGGAAAAGTACCAAAAAAGTCATAAACCTATTGCATTGATAACAATTCAGTCATAAACTTTTCAATTGAATCAATTTAGTCCTAAACCTTTTGATATTGGTACTAATTCAGTCCATCCGGCCAATTTTGGCCGGCGGCGCTGACGTGGATGTCGGCCGGTGACCGAACGCCGACGTGGCAATTTTTATGATTTTTTAATTTTTTCAATTTATTTTTTATTATTATTATTTTATTTATTTATTTATTATTATTTTATTTTATTTTTCCGACGGTGGCCTTTTCCTCCGGAGGCTCACGCTAGTGGGGGCCGCGAAGTCCTCGCCTGCTGCCGGCGAGGGTCGCGGCCCTCGTCCGGCCTCTCCCAGGGCCACTGGCGAGGCCATGGCGGCCATTGCTAGCGGCAAGGCCAGGGCGATGGTCGCCATGGCCTCGCCCAGATCCGGGCGAGTGAGGGCCGTGACCCTTGCTAGCCGCCGGCGAGGGCTTCGTGGCCCTCGCTCGCCCAGATCTAGGCGAGGCCAGCCTCGCCCTGGCCTTGCCGCGGGCGAAGGCAGCCTCGCCCTGGCCTTGCCGTGGGCGAAGGCAGCCTCGCCTGCCGTTGGTGAGGCCATGGTGGCCATCACCAGGGCGGAGGCGAGGGCCGCGAAGCCCTCGCCAGTCGTCGACGAGGGTCGCGGCCCTCGCTCGGCCTTGCCTAGGGCAGCGGGCGAGGTCGAGCAAGGGCCGCGACCCTCGCCGGCAGCAGGCGAGGACTTCGCGGGCCTCGCCTCCGCCTGGTGATGGCTGCCATGGCCTCGCCAGCGGCCTTGGGAGAGGCCGAACGAGGGCCGCGACCCTTGCCGGCAGCAAGCGAGGGCTTCGCGGCCCTCGCCTAGTGGCCAGCGAGCCTCACTGGAGGCTCGTCGGCCACCGCTGGAAAAGAAAAGGAAAAAGAAAAAAATAGAAAAAAATTAATAAAAAAAAATTAAAAAATCAAAAAATTGAAAAAAATAATAAAAAAAATCAGAAAAATTGCCACGTCGTCCGGTCACCGGGCCGATGTCCACATCAATGCCGGCCGGCCAAAATTGGCTGGATGGACTGAATTGGTACCAATATCAAAAGGTTTAGGACTAAATTGGTCCAATTGAAAAGTTTAGGACTGAATTGGTACCAATGCAATAGGTTGAGGACTTTTTTGGTACTTTTCCCGGGAAAGCGGCCGAGCTTGTGAAGCGGACGCCCGGCTCACGCCTTCCTTGCCTCAGCATCTTCCATGTTACACGTCCCATGATATTTTTTTGTATTTTTTTTTATTGAAACTCGAAATTAAAAATAAAGGATATTAACCATCTAGAACAAAGATAATATTTAATTCAATTTAGGTATTAAACAATGCCAATTCCTAATTTTGATTAGATTCTTATCTTGAACATTGTATAATCTACTTAAACATGTGATATGGCTTAATTAATCTACATGATATGCAATCTTTTTATATTTTCAAGACAAGGAAAGCAATCAAAATATTTAACCCACTCAATCCGCAAATGTGTCATCCAATCGATTCAAATACAAAAACAATGTCTACTTATCCGAAATTTCGCGGATAAAATTGATAAATTGATCTTAAATCTTAAAGATCACAATATAAATTTTAAGGATACAATTATTCCATCTAAAGCCTTATAGATATAATCAAATATTTTATTTGGTTGCGGATTAGGAAATATATCCTAATGGACGACATGCAATCGCTCAAAAGGATTAAATTAGATATCAATCTCATCAATCTAGGCAATATGATATTTAAGTCAAATTCAGTTGAGATTTTTACCTAATTTGTGGATATATTTCCGAATTCGAATTTGTCGATGGACGGCTCACAAACGATGGCGGCGGTGCTCAAACGGCAGTGGGTCACGTGATGGTTTATAGTGATGCTGGCCGACGGGGTCTTGTGGTGGTGCTTGGCCCAGAGAGATCACGGGGGTGCCACCCGGCACCATGAGATACTAGAATTGGAGGTGATC
Source organism: Eucalyptus polyanthemos subsp. polyanthemos (assembly GCA_017140185.1). Taxonomy (NCBI): domain Eukaryota; kingdom Viridiplantae; phylum Streptophyta; class Magnoliopsida; order Myrtales; family Myrtaceae; genus Eucalyptus; species Eucalyptus polyanthemos. Next base: position 15,067,607 of record CM029465.1, on the reverse strand, counting down.
CAGAATCCACTAAGACTTCATGGCAGGGGCGCCATCGGGAGTTCGTTGAAGCTGTTTGACCTTTGGAAATAAACCAGACAACGTGGACAGGACATGCTAGCGGATCATCCAGTGGGAAGCAGCTTGGGTCGTGGCTCGATGATCCATCAAGAGAGAACCGAGAATCCTCAGCCACCAGCGGTGTGCATGTGGCTTGTAAATCACACCTGGGATCAAGAAGAGCGACGTTAATCCATGTGCGATGGACTAATTGCGTTAGCACTACACAAGAAAGGAGACGTCTTTGAAGATGTCACTGCTTCGTTAAGATAATCAATGAGCGCGGTAGGAAAGTTACTGGTCACACAAAAATTGCAATGGACTCGGGTGGTCGCTGGATCGCTATTGGGTGTTGCCACGTTGATGATCGAGCAAGGATGGGATTGCTGGAATTGCCTAGGAATCTGCAAAAAGTGACTGTGAAACCTGTAAGAACTCATGAAATTGCTAGGGGATACTGTGAAGTCACAAGTTCAGGCGGTGTCCCGGGAAGCGGCCACTAGAGAAGCTAGACCAAGACTGGCAAAGCGTGGACATGGTGCGTGCAAGGTCGACTCCAACTGGTCACGGTGGCAGCAGATCCTCAAGCATGTCGGGACCAAATTGGGAAAAAGAAGGCCATAGTCGAGTATGAGCAGAATTCAACTTTGAAATTCCATGAACGACTCTCTCCCTTGCTGAGAAGAGAATTTCTTCTCTTTTTTTTGGGATTCTGGCTGTGTCTTTTGACGCAAGGGAAGACACGTTTTGGAAAGAATTTCAAAAACTAATGTTTATTTTGAATCATAAAGTGCGGATTACAATATCTTAGACGCCTATTTATGGAGATGTCACCATTTAGGAAATAATTAATTGATTGAAATCAAATAACAAAATCAAGGAAAAGATATTGATAAAGGGGAAAGTCTTCAAATTGCGATTAGAAAATATGCAAAATACGTTTGAAATTTTGAAGTCTCAAATAGCAAAGAAAATATGTGAATTTGAAATCAAACATCTAACCCATTTATAACTATGAAAATCCCACAATTCTCTTTGATTTGTGGGATTGCCAGCTATTATAACACTTAAATATTTCCATATAAGTATTTGCCTATTGTTTTACATTAATCTCCTCCACTATAGAAGAACTCGACCTCGAGTTATTGTTAGGATAAAGGGGAGTAATTGGAGAATGATACTCAAATAGGCCCACTACATTGAATATCGGGGAGATGTTGAGGTCACCAAGAAGATCAACAATATAGGCATTGTCATTAATTTTCTTTACGATTCTACATGGGTCAACTTTCTTGTGTTTCAGGTTGTTATATGTTCCAATAGGAAAGCATTCGTTGTGGAGGTAGACCATCACTTCATCCCCCTCAACAAATATTTTGAGGAGACGGTGTTTATCTATAGTAGCTTTGGAGACAATGGTGGAAGCTTCCGGTTGTTGCTTCACACCCTCTTGTATCTCATGTAATTTTGTTGCTCAGTTATTGTTGCAACACTATATCCTAGGACTTTGGGCAAAGGCAAGATGTCCAGTGTATGTTGTGGTGTTCACTTGTAGATGACCTCGAATGGAGATTTGCCTATGGAGTGACTAACGATGTGGTTGAAAGCAAATTCTTCAAGTGCAAGGTATTGGTCCAATTGCTTTGGTATGTCACTATAGAGACATCGAATGATATATGCATAGCACGGTTGACGACTTTTGTTTCAACCTTAGTCTGGGGATGAAGGTACTATACTATAAATTTGTCCTAAATAAGTGCTATGGGATCCTCCAAAAATGACTAAGAAATTTGGTGTCACCTTGGAGGTGATAGTTTTGGACACACCATATAGGTGATCTACTTTTCAAAAGAATAAGCTTGCCATAAAGGAAGCATCGAAAGTCTTTTTGCAAGCGATGAAGTGTGCTATCTTTGTAAACTCATCCACTACCACAAAAACAGAATCCATACCTCGTTGGGTTCAAGGAAGCCCCAACACAAAATCCAAAAGGAATAGGTAGAGTAGTGTAAAGACCAATGTTCTGAGAATGGTCTTTGGTAGTTTCACAAATGTAGCACTTCTTCACAAGTCACCCAACGTCTTGCTTCGGTTGAGGCCAATAGTATCACTCTTCAACTAAAGCAATAGTTTTGTCTCACCCAAAATGTCCTTCAAGGGTGCCACCATGGAGCACTTGAATAAGTTATTCCCACAAAGAGCTACGAGGGATGTGTGATCTATTGCCAAAGAACAAGAATTTATCTTGAATGATCATGTTGCCATGAGAGCCTGCCACAAAATCTCCCAAATGTCCCAAAAGTCACCATCGATATAAAGGGAGCAGAGGTGGTCAAAGCCCAACACATTGGTGTGCATGGTGACGAGTGTTGTAGCATGACGACTAAGTGCATAAGTGGCTTTGCTCAAGTGGCTCACCTTCTGTCGGAAGCATGAAATTGAATTGCTCCAAAAATGAGACTCAACATCCATGCATTCGATTCAAATGCCTTTGACTCTTGATATACTTGAGTGCCTGATGGTCAGTGTTAAGAACAAGAACAAACTCATGTTGGTAAAGATTAGGGCTGCTAATGCTTGATGGCTCGTATTATTGCAAAGTACTCATGCCCATAAGTAGACAATTGCTTGGGACATTATTAAGTTTCTCACTAAAACAAGCAATAGACTTATGCTCCTAGGAAAGAATAGCCCCAATGTCTATGCCAAAGGCATCACAGTCCAATTCGAATACCTTTTCAAAATTTGGGAGCATCAATACTGGTGCCATGGAAAGTTTTTCTTTGATGAGAGAAAAGTTGGCTTCTACTTCATCAGCCCAATGAAACTTTCCTTTCTTCAAGCACTTGGTTATTGGGGCAATAATTGTACTAAAATTTCATATAAAGCGTTGGTAGAATGTTGCAAGCCCATGGAAACTATGTGCCTTTCCAATGGTTTGGGGAGTTGGCTAGTTGTGAATGGCAGCTACCTTATTTGCATCTACTTCAAGGCCTTCTGCTCCAACAACATACCTCAAGAAGTAGAGTCAATCGGTCATGAAGCTACTTTTCTTCAAATTAGTGTACAAATTTTTTTGGTCTATAAGGCCAATGAGACGTCCTTTAAATGTTCTATATGCTATGAGGATGTCATCAAAGTAGACCACCATAAACCTACCAATGAAAGGTTTGAGGACTTGAGTCATCAAACACATGAAGTGGCCAGATGTGTTGGTGAGGCCAAACAACACAACAAACCATTTGTACAAACCTTCATTTGTTTTAAAGGTTTTTTTTTTTTCCATTCATTGCTAGGGCGGATGCGGACTTGGTGGTATCCTTACGTGGATCGATCTTTGTAAAGACATTTGATCAAGCAAGCCAGTCGAGCATGTCATTGAGATGAGGAATTAGGAATTGGTATTTGATAGTAATCTAATTAATTGCCTAGTTATCAACTTACATATGCATACTCCCGTCTTTTTTTAGAGTGAGGAGTGTAGGGACTGCACAATGGCTCATCCTTTCACCTAAGAAGCCTTTTCAAAGGAGTTCTCCCACCTGGTCTTGTAAAATTTGGTTCTCTTTGGGATTCATCTAGTAGTGCAGCAAATTAGGGAGGCTCACCCTCGGAAGAAAGTCAATCTTATGTTGGATATCCATCAAGGGAGGTAATCTGACATGCGGATCCTTTAGAATAACGTCACTAAATGATTTCAAAAAAAGGTTAAAGAGCCTCAAGAAGGGAAAAAAAAAAAAAAAAAAACAGATTGTTGATCAACCTTTCTCAATAATCATGTACATACCTTCACATTTACGAACATTTAGCATAATGCCCACATTCTACTTCCTTGGGACCTGTGGAGTGTTACTTTTCAGCTTTGAGGTAATCTTTTGTCTTTTTCCACACAAAAGAGTAGGTGTTCTCTCGAGCTTGGTGAGCAATATCGATGTCGTACTATCATAGTCATTCCAGCAAAACATTACATGCATCCATCTCCTCCATATCACAAATAATAGTGTCCTTTTATGATATTTCAGTTGAAATATGTAAATAATATAATTGTGTTACCTTGAGTTTAGCCTCTTTATGAATCCACCTAATTGTATAGGGATATGACTCTTTCTTAAGTTGTAAATGGTCCATTAGGGATATGGAAACTATGTTCTCACAACTACAACTATCGATGGTGACATCTCAAACTTTGTTGTTGATAGTACAATGAGCATAGAAAAGACTATTCCACTAGGTGTTCTCTCTTCCCAAGGCAAGTAGTAGTTGCCTAACGACGCAATAGACATGCTTGCCCCCTTGGTCCTCTACTTCTTCTTCAGCCACCCAATCATCTTTGAAAATGTCATCATCGTGCTCGACAACATTGACCATCTTCCGTTGTGGGCAATCATTTGAAGAATGGCCTAGTTTGTTACACTTGTAGCATCTAATTGGTTGAGACTTAGCATATGGGTTCTAGGCATTTTAATTAATGTTATGGTTGTTTGCAAAGATTGCTTCCTTGGGTGCCCTAGTAGTACTCCTCAAAGTTTAGTTCATAGTGCTGGTTTGTTGGTTGGAAGATTTTGGAACATCTAACTATCTCCCCCTTCCAAATGATCCTTAGGGGGAATAATTGTTAGCCCAATTAATGGGGTTAATTCATTGTGTTGGTTTGCTTGTTAGAGGATTCTGGAACATCTAATTGTCTTTGTCTTCCAAATGATCTCTAGGTGAAGTAATTATTAGCTCAATTAATGGGGCCATCTTCTCTCCAATTGCATCTTGACCTTTCGGGTCATTTCTTGTGCATCCTCAACAGAGAAGAAAAATGTGTGATGAAACATGGTTTTGAATGTTAAGTTGCAAGCCATTAATGTGCTTGGCAGTTTGTTGTGCCTCCGGTTCAACCAAGTTGTTGTGGGTGGAAAGTGAGAAAAACTCCTTTGTGTAGGCTTGGATTAATCAGCTTAGCCACTTACAATTCTAGAATTGTTGATAATAATTGTTCATAATCGGTTGGGAGGAATTGAGCTTTCAACATCTCCTTCATTCGATTCCATGTTCAAATAGGAGCTTTTCCTTGTCAACATCTGGTCAGTTGTGTCTGATCCCACTAGGTTGAGGCACCGCCTTTCAACTTGTATGCCGCCAATTTTACTTGGTGGTCCTCTTCAATCTCCATGGCATTGAAGAATTTCTCAACTTCCCAAAGCCAATCTATAAAGTTTTCAATATTCAAGTTGCCATTGAAGGTTGGAAGGTCAGCCTTAAGTTGATATTGATTGGGGTCTTATCGATATCCCCTACTTTGGCGGCCTCCACAAATCGGCCCGTCTAGGAACTCTCCTTTTTCTCATTTGGAGTCCTTGACATAGCCTTGTTGCATCTGTTGGGGATTTGCCTCACATTCTATAGCTACTTCTGGGACTTGAGTGGCCTGAGCATGATTGGTTGAAAGATTATTTGGTTAGGGTGGGTAAACAAATGTTGGATAGCGACAAGTAATTTTTGAAACCTCCATTCGGTTTGCTCCATAAATTGATTAAACCTCAGTCATGTAATAGGCTCGTTTTCATAGCCTTCAGCTAAAGGAAGATTTTCAATGACGTTATGAGCCATCATTATAGGAGAGACCTACTCTGATACCAAATGCTGTAGAGGAAGGTATGCTTGGAAACGAATTTCAAAATATAGTAGTTATTTTGAATCATGAAGTGCGGATTACAATATCTTAGCCACTTATTTATAGGGAGGTTGCCATTTAAGAAATAAATAATTAATTGAAATAAAATAATAAAATCAAGGAAAAGATATTGATCAAGGGAAAAGTTTTCAAAACGCGACTAAAAAATTTGCAAAAAGTCTTGGAAATTAAGGAAAATGCGTGAATTTGAAATCAAACATAGTAACCTATTTGTAACTTCCCACAATCCTTTGTGATTTGTTAGATCACCCGCTCTTATAACTTTCCAATATTTCCATATAAGTATATGTCCGTTGTTCTACATCACTTTCAATTTTGTGGCCCTTGCTGGTCACTTAGCCATTAATGTGAAAGAACCAAAATTTATAGGAGTTCTTCGAAACCTGGGCTAAGGAGCGGTGAGTGAGTCGTGATAATGGAGTTATGGAGAGAGAGAGAGAGAGAGAGAGAGAGTTACCCGATGTTGTTTCTTGTGGACATAAGGGCACTGTAGGAACTTGTTGAACTTGCGAAGGGTGCAAGGGATTGATTTTGCTTCTGGATTGGCCACACGAGATTGGTCAAGACTATGGGCTCGCTTGAGGCACTTAGATGGCCTATGGAATGCTTTGTGGGTATGAGCGCACTAGGACTCCGTTGGAGTTGGAACGTTGCGAAGGGGCTCGCTGGCGTGGCTTAAAACTCGCTGATCAAAAGAGACTCGGCTGGGAATTTCTCGGAACTCACCTGGAAACTTGCGGGAATTCGCTTTGAGATGCTAGTTGGCGATTTATAAGTCTTGAAGAACAGCAAAAAATCAGAAACGTGGTGATGCAAAAGGCGTGAAGCTCAATCATCGAGATAGGGCAGTGGCACGGGTCCTTCAAGGGAAAAGAACAACTTTTTCTCTCCTGTTGCTGGCCTCTCTCTTGGTCAATTGATTCTCCCAATATTGTGGCCCGTCTATGGAATTGCGTGGTTTCCCCCCTTTGAACATCTTCTTTGTCTCCTTTTATACTGTTCACTCCTGCACCTCAAAATAGAAGTGTGAATATTCGAAAGGATTCTATGATTTCTCAACTCCTTTTCCTTTCCTGCTGTCTTTGTAACACGGAGAAATAATCTTGATTTTCTATTTTGTTCTTAATCTTCCATACTTTCAACCTACTAAAGATCTTCATGAATTATCTCATTTTGACCAAGAATATCTCCCTTAGTACATATCAAGTCCACTTTTATATGTGAGAAAGCTTATTCTTCTTTGGACAAATATATCTCTTCATTCCCTTTTGCTTGAGCAAATATCACCTCACTTGCAGTCAAATCTTTTCCCTTCCCAGAGTAAAAAAATATGCCCTTTTTTACTTCCAAGTTTAATAATTCAATATCCTCTTCATATCATACGAGCTTTAGCCATCACGTGAAAGTATAATGTGATTCTCATCCATGGATTTGGTCGAACTCATTGGCTCAATTAAATTCAAGGCCAATTGGTAAAGTCCATCCGCCGCTGGTCTAATGCATATGAAATTATATGGGCTTGAAATGCTGCTATAAATCTATATGTAGTGTAATTTAATTTTAATATTTTGGTTTAGGAGTTAAAAATTAATATATAATTTTCTATGCAATAAATGAACGGTCATATCGCCAAAATTTATGCGTCAACACTCATTAACTCTATAATCGTTTCGGAGCATTAATGCGGCTGTAATGTCTAAGCTCACTTTAGAGTTTGAATCTAAACATTGGCTCTAAAACCATTTCAAAATTAAATTTTGGGCATTAATTATGTAACCGTTAAGAGCATTATTTTAGAAATTGCGCTGATTGAAATTGATCGTGAATTTGAATCCGATTTCAGAAATTTAAAATTTTGTCATATCACAAATCATTTTAAGAACGTCAACTCAGTCTTCGAAGATTTTTCTGCAAACCGAGATTTTGGCGGAAAAAGTCGACATAAGGCTGTTTCAAGCGGGAAAATCAGAGGATCGTTTTTTATCACAAAATTGGGATGCAAGTAAGTTCTATTAGTAAGCAAAAGTGCCAATTTGATCAAGGGTATGATGGTTGGATTAATAGAGGCCGAATTGAGTTGATTTAAGAGGCATTGGAGTCTAATTTGAGGGAAAATGTTGTGAAATTCGTATGCCCTATGACCCACAACCTTTGGACCCTTTCATTTGCTTCTAGAAGAAGTCTTGTGGCTGGAAATTGGGCTGAGAAAGCTAGCTGCCAAGGTGGACTAGTCAAGGGGACAAAAGGGATGAGAAGAAGGCCTTGGTGGCCCCCTTCAAAGCAAATTGGTTCCCTCTCCCCCTCCTTCTCCCTCCCACCGTTGACCAGCCCCCATTCCAGTTGTTGAAGCCTCCAAAAGCTAAGAAAATATGAACCAGCAAGCCAGCAGCTCGCCGGAACCACCACACGCCACCGCTCGCTGTCACTCGCCCATTGCGCACCAAGCCAGCCATGAAATCGTCCCATTCATCCTTGGATGTCGTTCCGCCTTGGTCGTGGCCTCGGGAGTACCCTGAGCCGTTCACACCTCCGTCACCATCGCTAGAGGTGCTTGGTCGCCCGCTTTCTACCGTGAAGCCCCGCTACAACCTCCGCCGGTCTTCCTTAGTTGTTTTGGCCCCAACTAGCCACCGGTTCCACCTTTCTTAGCCCCAACTAGAACTGAAGCTAGTGGGTCTCACAACCATTGTTTGGCTCGTTGTGGATTTCCTTCGTGTCCCCGTCATTTTGATCTGAGCGGATCTTTAATCAAGTGAGTTTAACTCAATAATCCTTGCTTAGTAAGTTAATGAAGGTTAAGGGTTGATTAGTTTTAGACTAAGTATGGATTAGATGGATAGTTATAGTAGATTAGCAATTTAATTAATTGTTATTACATGTTAGGTGATTAGAATAGTGTAATTAGAGCCTAAACAAGCTCTAGTATTTATCTAGAGTAGTTTGGAAATTTTTTGGGCCCATCTTAGCTTTTAATTAGGCTTTTCTAGCATAAGTTGTTATTTTTGGCATTTATTAATTAATTTTCGAAATTAATTAATTAATTATTATTTTCCGAAAAATAGACCGGAATAGCCAAAGTGACTGGAATTTTGTGCTAATTGTAATGGTGTGATCAAATTATTTATTTGACTGCTAATTTGTGCTAATTGAGTGTGATTTGCAATTTTGGGGTATTTATCCTAAAATTTATTAATTTAAGTATTTAATTAGATAATAACTGAGTGTCGGTTTACAGCGCCAAAAATATATTTATCGCCTATATAAATGGGGGGAGTTTTTTATTATATTTTTGGCTAAGGCGACCGTGTACCTATACACGATTATTTTTATTGAGTATTTTTAACACGAGAAAATAGGCCAATGTATTATCTTAATTGAGTAATTTAATTGTGAAGTATAATGTTGTTGGCCATGGGTGAATAACCATGTGATGTTGTGAGTTAGATCAAGAAAACCACCAAGTATGGCTGTGCCTATTGGGCTGTAATTTATTGCGGAACTTGAAACAAGCTGTGCCCATTGGGTTGTAATTCACTGCTGAACATTTAGTAGGCCATGCCTGTTGGGCCGTAATTAATAATTGGAGTGAGTAATTGAAATGACCGTGTGATTGTCCTAATGACATTAAATCGGCTAGGTCGATTGATCGATGATTCGACTCGATTTAATGATTTGAATTGATTTGTTGATGTGATTCCATGAATTTATGAATTGTGCTGACTTGTAGGAATGAACGGAGGTAAAGGTAAGTCCTTTGACTTGTGTTTGTATTTAGGTAACCCTTAGAGCGTATTTCCTTCCTGGTCGGGTCTTAAGGGTGGACTCGCTAAGACATTGTCTCACCCCATTAGTGAGATAACATTTCAGGTCCATTGATGGCAGCTCCTCCCGAGCTTTTTTGTCAACCAAAGAAGGTCATGGAGCATAAGTGTTTCATTCTGTTTCATGGGAACCCAAGGGGGTGGGTATACAAGTTAGTGAGGTCCGTGGTCTAAGTTGATGCGGGTCTACCCAAAAAGGTGCCCCATCGATACAGATCATGGTATTGTTAGGAGTGGATTGGATAGAGAGAAGGGCCCATACCGGAGTCCGAGGTTCCTCTCTATATACTTGAAGTTGCTTTTGGAAAAGGCACAGCAGATTCCCCTGGTGGTTCAATGATAGACCCGATAGACCCGGATCTTGAAGATCCAAGAACTTTGGTGTACTCGGAGGAAGGCTCTAATGAGGACGATGATGTAGAGTAGAAGGAAAATTCATAGTTGTTTGCAAACTCCCCCTATTTTGTAGACCTGACATATATATATATATCGGCTTGGTTTGTGTATGACTTGTTATGATATGTATATATAAGTGTGTTGTTGGTTTTCAAAATTATTACCCTACTTTCCTATCCCATCTTGTTGTTGTTTGGGGATTATTTATTTGCTTCCGCATGCGTATTAAAAGAAAAGGTCGGCGATGCGTCTTGGGATGTCGCTATTTAATCAACCATGGAGGGATGGGCACACGCTTGGAGAATCAGGGCGTGACAAAAGGTCATGGAATTGTTTGTCAAGTCACCAATTCAATTATATGCCAAAATCTAATTGACATGTATTTCTACAAGACAAGACCATTCATTTTCGGTTACAGCATTAGTCGAGGATTTCAATACAATGTCAAGATTTGACACATAGGACATCAATTTATATCTTGTATATTTAACAAGAAGACAAATTCCTTATTATGCATGCATGTGCCTTTGTATGTAAACAAACTATGACTATCAAGTACATAAACGATTTGACGAACCGTTAATAATTGCACTTATGAATCATAGCAATTCAACATACAAGTCAGCATCATGCCTTAGGTCAAGACCAAAGTACAAATGATTAGTCATTAACCTCGCTAAAAGCTTCCATGTTGTTAATCATTCTACACATGTTATGTTTAGTGAACTTGTCCGGGACAAGCACTTGTGTTCTAATTCGGGTATCACAATATCCCATAACTTGTAACTCATCATTTCTCGTTAAGTGGATCTTGATGATTGTATTGAGATGGGTGTGTTCTCAAACTTTGTAGTAGCCATAGACAGCCCTTTAGTTTAGAGTAAAGGAAAGAGTAACCGAATTGCTTTTTTGGAAAATCAAGAAAGCATTTTTCTGCTTGAGAAGCCTGAGGGCTTCTATTGGACAGAAATAGAAGATGAACTAAATAATTGTTCCTCTCAAAAGGAATATGATCGATTAATCACTTTTGAGAATCACGATCAACACATCCGCGAACAAAAGCATCAGGCTTATTCTATCTTTAAGGAAATCCTTTATCAGCATTGTGCCTTGGCAACGAATTCTGCTTACAATCCGGAAGAAGTCTTCTTGGATTTTGTAACTGCCAAGCGGGAAGAACTTGACCAAAGGCGACGAGGTTGTGGTGAGGGACCAAAGGGAACTACATTATTTAAATGTATTTGTCCAAGATCTTTGAATGCATGGCCCAAACTCTCCCTATATCCGAGATATACTTTCTATCGAAAAAGAGTACTTGGGTACCTGTAACACGCCTTTTTTTTTTTTTTTTTTTTATGACTTGGATTTTGAATGGGCGCTGGCCAGCCGCTTGATGTGAACTCGAGAATAAGGGATATATCGAATCATTACCATGTACCATACCGTAAAGAAAGAACAATAACCTGAAAGGGCTCTCAATGGTGGGTATTGACATAAGATGAAAACAACGCAGTCGCCCCTTCTTTAGTATCAGAAGCGCGAGCAAGAGAAGTTTCTATTCATTTAGGACTTTCTAAGTCTAAACTGAGTTTGGGTGTTTAGGCTTTTTAACCTTTCTATCAAGGGAGTCCCTTGGTGGCACAACCTCAGGCGTCACAAACTAGGCGGTCTTCACTTGGGTCTCACAACCTCATGCCTCGTCATGACTGCTGCCTAGGTTGCTCAACAACAATTGGCTTGCTGCTTGGGTTGCGACACCTAGGGTCACGCAACCCTCACCAAGGTCGCATGACCTTGGGCGATGGCCGCTGGTGTCAGATTTGGCTCATTGATAGCCTTGGCCCATCGCTAGAGGGTTTGAATTTTTAATAAGAAAAGAAAAATTAGACCCAAAAGCCCTTTGCAAAAAAATATTTGCAAAACACTATTTAGGACAAAGTTAGCATTACAAAGGATATTTTACCAAAGGTAATTTGCATTTCTCCATTGCGCTTTATAGGTCAAAAGCATTTACATTTCCCCAAGGCTCATTTGTAAAGTTGAACCAAACTCATCCTAAACTATTCTATTTTGGCAGAGATAACTTAAGATCCTACCATCAATCCTACGTTATTCCAACATAAAGAAATACTCTATGAAGCAAGCCTATAATAAATACCTCATTTAAAGACACATGCTAGTAGTTAAATATTATAATGAGATATAAATTATTTATTTCACATCAATATCAAATGATCAATTTACGTATCTGTAAAATCGACAAATCTAGTGATCGGAAGAGGAAAATTTTCTTCTCACCCTGGAGTAGAGTTTAACGCAGCCAAGACAACAAAGCTCATTATTTCTCTATAAAACTAAAGAGCTGAAGCACAACAAGAGAAGAAAATTTTGGACATGGACGAATGAAACAACAATGCCAATGCCACCGACCTAAGCCCAGCTGAGAAAGAAAGATGACGTACGACTTTTTCCACCTTGAAACCAGAGACAGCACAAATTACACTGGCAATTTGAGTCGAAAGCCATTCAGCAGCAAAGCATTTTTCATGAATAACAGAAAATTTACAGTAAGTTCGTGCTCTCCGTGAGTTGAAACCTCGAGTCTAACTTAAATCTTTTAAAGAGAATAATAAAACAGGGTGTACACATTACTATAAAAGCTATCTAGCATTACAAAGCAAGACATCCAGGGTGCAATCTGTGAAACAAATGCTTATTCAAGGTCTTCAACTAAGGGGCGTGCAATCTCTCTCACTTTCCCATCTATCACGGTCCAATGTTGCCCTCTCTTGTACAATAAACAATTATCCGCTTACACGTTACAACAGCCCCAACTATCATTAAATCAGATGATTCAACAAGATGGAATTTAAGACTATTGGTACATGCACACTCCTATCTCAGATAAATAGAATTCACATCTGAAAACTACTCGGAAACACGTTGACTAAATATACTGCACCAATGAAACTCATCTGGCTTCATCAATCTTCATCTGGGAGAAAACTCCAGTCGTGGACATCTCTGAGCTATCCCCCCCTCTTTGCTCACGCCCTCTTCCTCCCAAGTCTGTGCTAAATGATGGGAGCTTCCTCACATTTGAAAGAGTCAATATCGACGAACCGTCAGTCGTGCTGTCGTCGCACATCCCTCTTTTCACTGCAGTTTGCTGAAGCTGCAAGGCGTATTCCAAGTCCCAGAGCACATCCCCCATGCTAGGCCTCTCTTCGTCCTCTTCTTGCAAGCATTTCTCAGCAACCTCCCCATATTTCCTCAGCGAGTTGGGGTTGATCTCACCAGCAAGAACAGGGTCCACTATTTGCTCGATGATTCCTTTCTGGATGCACCTAATGCCCCAGTGAGCCAAGTTCGCCTCTTCTCTAGGAAGCGAAGGGACAATAGCAGGCCTTGCACATAGCACCTCGAGAAGAACCACTCCGAATGAGTAAACATCTGATTTTTCCGTCAGCTGTTGGGTCTTAAAGTACTCTGGATCGAGGTACCCGAAGGTGCCCTTGACCCCCGTACTCACATGGGTTTGACTTTGATCAAGAGGCCCCGACTTGGACAGACCAAAGTCAGCGACCTTCGCAACATAATTCTCATCAAGCAAAATGTTGGTGGACTTGATGTCCCGATGAATAATTCCTCCAGCCGCGCCTCTGTGGAGGTAGTGCAAGCCCCGGGCTGCTCCAACACAGATCTCAAGCCTTTGCTTCCATGGTAAGTATGGGAAATCGGAATTGTACAGGTGATCTCTTAAGCTCCCCTTCTCCATAAACTCGTAAACAAGTATCATCTCGGACTGTTCAGCACAATACCCAATTAAGGAGACGAGGTGGCGATGGCGGATTTTGGACAAAATGGTGATCTCTGTTTGGAACTCGGAGAAGCCTTGTCCTGACCCCAGCTCGCTCCGTTTTATGGCAACTTTAGTGCCGTCCCTGAGAGTTCCTCTGTAGACATTGCCAAATCCACCCTTGCCGATCAAAAGTTTGCTATCGAACTTGTTGGTAGCAAAATGGATTTCAGCGAGGGGTATTTTCAGTCCCAGGTGAAAATTAGGGACGATGGAGTCATGGTTACTTTGCTCAGTCAGTTTACTCTGAGAACTGCCTCCTCCCAACGCAGGTAATGGTGACCAAACCGAAGTTTCAGTTCTCTTTGGCTTTCTATGCTTGCATATGAAGATTGCTGCAGATACAAATATGCAGAGAAACACAATGCTTCCGGAAACTAGACCAATTATGAGGCTAATGTGCTTATTCTGGTTATCGCCCCCAGATGGCACAAAATGTGAGTCCCACGACCCAATTATCTCCATTATCTCCAGGCCATTGAGATAGGCCTGCTGAGACATTGTCTCTGATGCACTAAGGAGGCCTATGCTCATGTTCACTAACCCTGAGCTGCCCGGTTGAACTACGTATTCATAATGAAAAGGAGCTGCATCCTCACGAAACCCTTCTTTATTATACGGGTCAATGAACTCAGCGAAATTCTCATAAATGTAGAAATTAAAGTACACTGTGCTGATAGAAGGGCTAATGAAGTCGCAGAAATGAGCGTGGACCAGGTGTGGGACTTTGGCACTAACGTTAAAACCCCAGGTGGTGTTGGGGTGTAATGGCCAAGCAGATGCATTCATCTCCTTAGCAGTCAGGTAAACGCGTTCCGATGCTAAGCATTTGTCTAGAGAACCATCCTGGTAATGAAGATTTCTCCCATAGCCATCTGTATCTTTTGCAGCATTTGGGGGATAAATGTAATTATCATCAGGATCCCAACTTCTCCACAAAGGATCATCAACCGGAGTTACTTCATCGCCACCGACATTTATTCGGTAAACTGTTCGTGAGACTTGGGAGGGAATTCGACTGTAGTTGCCGCTATTTTTCCCTGAAATGCCCACCCTCGGAGCAGAACCAGGAATGACTCCATCGGGCACAAGGAGCACTTCAAGGGCATTTATAAATGCGAAGGATGACCCTTGAGGACTAAAATAAAGTATAAACTTATTACTATTTATGCTAAGCAAGAACTCCTCCACTACAGGAGAGTTGGTACCACCGGGAATTTGGAAATCGCTGAGAAGGGTGAGCCCCCTCACTGAGACATTGAACACAGCCTCAGAGAGATTTCTTGTGGAAGCGAAAGGGAGAAAGTGGAGTCGCACGATGTGAGTACCTTTATCATTTACATCGAGAACGTATTGCGACGAAGGGCTTCCGAAGATTCTTGCTGTATCGTAGATTTCTGAGACGGTCGAGAACTGGTTGCTGGATTGTGTGGAGGTACTCTGTTTTGTGAAGGAGATGGAGTCAGAACGCGTGTCCCCGATAAAGACCCTGTCGGAATAGTTCAGGCTTTTGCTTGATCCACAATTGATGAAGTAACTGGTCTGAGTTGTGCAGGTCGAGGAAAGAGTGAGAAGAAGTGGGAACTGAAGAGAGACGAAGAAGAGAATGAAGCCAGGGGTGTGGACTCCATGGATGATGTGAAGCTTTGCCATCGAACCAGAGGAAGAGAATGAAACTCTGCTTCGGGAGAGAGAGAGAGAGAGAGAGAGAGAGAGATTGGTCCGTGAATTGTGATCAAGTAGTTTCAGATGTGTTGACTTGAGATTGACTATCAGGCAATGGAAGTTGGGCAGGACGATAATTCTCAGCTGGAGATGAGTGATTCATGTGGGGAGTGGATGAATTTGCTTCTCCAAAAAGGTGTTTGACTCTCAAACGGTCACTGTTCCAGTCATGATGTAGAGGACAATTTGGCCCTTCTTATCCCACTCAACTTTCAGCGAGTGGCCTCAGCAGACGAGACAGAGTGGTCCTTTTGCTCTTGGGAGGACATTGAAAAGGTTGATTATGGGAGACCGGACAAGAGATGAATGTCCCACAGAAGTCGAGGTTGATTATGAAAAAATATTTAGAAAAATCATAGCTCGTGTACCGAAAAAAAAAATATATAAATTTGTCAAAATGTTAATGGCGGTCTTCTACTTCTATCTGAAATTTAAAATATCTTTCCAATTCTTTTTAATTATTTAAAAACATTCCTCGACGTGTAGAAAGTGTCACCAGTTGTCCCTTGATCGATCCAATGACGAATTTCACTGCTGCGGCATTAAGGTCATTAAATATTGTTCACAACCCCCTTACTAGCAGTTCCTAAATATTGTTCACAACCCCTTTCAGACCAAGGCCGCAACTTAAAAGCTCAAGCCCAATGGTGATGGCCACGAGCTTTAGATCTCGCGCGCATGGCCGCTCGAGTGATCTCCCATCGGTGAGACCAAAGCTCAATCAACCATGGTGAACTTAAGCCCATATCTCAAGCTTGGGTGGCCATGGTTACGAGCTTTAAGTTTTGAGTAATCATGCAGCCATGATGAAAACAATTGTCATTGATCAATTTCACTCTTATCATCAACAAATCGTCTTCTTCATGATCTCTCTCTCCCCTCATTGTTGTTTTAAGTTTTTACATTGACTTTAATGCTGCATAATAGTTTTAAGCAAATCATAACATCACCCACGTACTTCAACATCAGTATCAATGATTTATTGTCTTATGTTAGCAAAACTTGATAAGTAGAAAAAGAAAACTTAACAAAAGCATTATCATGAAATGTTTTAATGGAAAAGTATACAAAAATCCTAAATCTTTACATTGATATCAATTTAATTCTAAATATTTTAATTAGACTAATTTAATTCTAAATCTTTTCATATCGGTACCAAATTTGAGACAATGCCCTACATCCACTTTGAGCTCTAGCTAGAATTTTCCCAAATTTCCGTTGTTTATATGCATTTACAAAGGAAAATTGCTATTTCAGCTATGAGCCGCCTAATATAGTTTTATTCCATTCAGTTTATTTAATAGAAGAACAAACTTTTGTGTGAAATTCAACTGTCATTGTTCTATGTGAGCTCTAAGTTGATGTCCAAATGAAAGAAGAGAACTACTTGCCTTATCTTTCCATCCACACAAGTTCCCCGAACAGTGCCCTGCCCTTAGTGTGCGGTGCCAAGGATGACACAAAAAGTCCGGCGACAACAATTCCATTCTCAAGGCTAATGTCGCCGCGGATGCTTGACTCTGCCTATTGAACTATCCCACTCGCTGCCTAGCTCGCCAAAAACCCCTTAGAAGCCAAGACCCCATGGCGGAGGAGCATCAACGACACCCACAACGGAGAATATCTAGTAGAAGGTTATTTTAAGAGGAGGCATGTGATTGGCGATGGAAGTCGCCGCTACATAAGTGCCGGATCTTGTTTCTAAACAAAACGAGCATCCACTACGCATAAATAAAATGATACCAAAAACTTATAATTCAAACCCAAGATATAATAAATGTATCAAATCAAATATGAGTCGTTTTATTTAGATAAAACTTTATACAAATTATAAATACTGATTTAATTCACCGTTACAATTTAAACAATGGTCAAGTCCAATGCTCTCTGTTAAATCACAAATCAACGGTGTATTCTATTGACTAATTCTTACCATGCTTTGCGAGCTGAAGTAAATCTAGCTTGACAAAATTCCCGTGACATGTATGCACAACCTTCTTTTCTTTTTCTTCTTTTCCCCTATTTTGCGTTCACTATCTTTTTCTTCTTCTCATTTTGTCTCTTAATCAGCCAACGTCCCTTTGCTTTAAATAAAGCGGTCTCGCTTTCCTTTTTTTTTTTTCTTCTTTCATTTTATTAGCCAATTCATCTGACCAACTCAACAAACCCAAATATTACAAAATATGTCAATATAGACGTACTATATAATATTCACCATTATGAGAAGGTAATGTGTATATGAAGATATATATATTTTAATATCCATGATCCGGCCTAGCACAACCTTGCGGGTGCTCACGGCCTTCAAGGGCCCGACAGACCCAACAACAACCACCGAGTATACCTGGAGGGGAACTGCCTAGGAACCCACCACTAGGCCCCCCCACTTAAGACGCTAGCAACGAGAAGATTTGAACTCCCGACCTTGCGGTGGAAAGAGGGAGAACTTACCAACCGCGCTGTCTGCCGGTGGGTTGATATTCCATATTGTTTATACCACAGATTTCTGAGATGGTCGAGAATTGGTTGCTGGATTGTGAGGAGGTATTATGTTTTGTGAAGGAGATGGAGCCAGAACCTGTGTCACCAACAAAGTCCCTGTTGGTGTAGTTCACTCTGTTGCTTGATCCACAAATGATGAAGTGCTTGGTCTGGGAAGTGTAGGCTGAGGAAATAGTCATAAGATATAGAGGGTATTGAAGAGAGAAGAGGAAGAGAATGAAGCTAGGGGCATGGAATCCATGGATGTGAAGCTTTGCCATGGAACCAGTGGAGAAGCATGAAACTCTGCTTCAAGAAATGGCTTTTGATTTCCTTCTCTTAGCTATTTCGAGGGAGAGATAACGACTGGCCCGTGAATTGTGATCAAGTAGTTTCAGTTCGTGTTGACTTGAGATTGACTATTGGGCATTGGAAGTTGGGCAGGAAGAAGATTCTCAGCTGGAGATGAGAGGCTCACTTGGGGAGGGGATGAATTCGGTTCTGCAAAGACCATTTTGACGTGCAAACGGTCATTGTTTTAGTCGTGACGCTGAGGACATTTTGGCCCTTCTAATCCAACTCAACTTTCCTCGAAAGGGGCATGAACACACAAGATAGAAAGTTAGAGATGGATGTCCCTAGGCTTTCGGGAAAGAACAGCATCCGGAGGAGACGGTCCTATAGAAATCAATGTTGATTCTGAAAAATTAAAGGCCATGCTGAAAATATGGGATAAATCGGTGATCACTTTTGTCCAAAAGTTTAAATCGTCCTTGGATTTCTCTATTTTATTTAAAAGCATCACTCCATTTTTTATTTTTACTTTTAAAGAAGTGTCACCATTTGTCCTTTGGTCAATTGGCAATGGATTTTGCTCACGTGACGTCAACATGGTCGAAAATTTTCTAACCTTAATCTTTGTTATCAGATCAAATAAAAAGACTACAAATAATTGTTGATAAAATTTCCTAATGAATTTTGAAGTGGATAAAACTATCGATATAACTGTTTTGAAGTATTCTTGATTCAAGGAAACACTCTTGGAAGAGAAGTCTATAAGAATCTCGATCCTGTTCAAACTCAAGTCTAAGTTCTTTTGAATTCAATAAGCTAGTTAGTGGATATAATCAAGATTTTATGTGGATATCATAAATTATATTCATACTCAAAGATTATAAGTTGAATATCATTAGATTGTGTAATCTACTTCAAGCGAAACAGATTCAAACTTTATACCGAAGTTGAAATTCTTCATACTTAGAGAACAACTTATATTCTCTTTCAGACACAAGTTCATAACGTATGTAACGGCTAGTGATCTGGCTCAAATTTCACACTTAGAAAAACTTGATTGACTCTCAATCATAGGGATTGTTTTGCAAACCAAGATTGTAATGCATAACACTTTAAATGATTGGCAATCAATCTAGAAGAGAAGTTCTTTCTTTGAGTAGAGATATCTACTTTTGGGAACCAAGACCTTGGTTGTATGGGTGACCAAAATCAATGGAGATTTAGATTTTATCACTCAATGGCTATTCAATTTTCTTGATATATATCTGTCCAATGAGTAAATTGGAAGATAATTCTCTGGAGACTGTCCAATGGTTAAATTGGATAGATTTGATGGAATAACCTATTCATCCCCCTTTAGGTGCTATTTACTAGCTCCAATAATAACATCTCACAACAATGCAATTTGTAAGTATTCTCCCATGATGACCCTTATTGCCCATGACCACAACTCAAAAGCTTGAGTAGTGGTGACGACCATGAGCTCCTGATCAACTGGCTTTAGATCTTGCGGTCATGGCAACCAACTACTTGAGCTCTTTCGTAGTTGTGAGAGCAAAGCTTGAATGGCCATGGTGATAGTGAGCCTAGGTCTCAAGCTTGAGTGGCCATGGCCGTGAGCTTCAAAGTTTTGATGGTGATCACAAACTTTGAGTTTAGACGCCCATATTAGTGAACTTCGAATTGAAGCTCAAGTAGCCATAGTGATGGCTGCGGGCTACGAGTTGGAGGACCATGGCTACCTTGGTGAAAATGCTTTTCACGGATTAATCTCACTCCTATTGTCAACAAATTTTATGCAATATGCTTCTTCATGGTCTCTCTCTCTCTCTCTCAATTAATTCTAATTAGAATATCAACAAAGGTTTATTGCAAAAGAAGAAATTTAAGAAGGATTAGCATGTGACAAATAAAGAATTACAAGAACAATAAAAAATTAAAAGTAGAGTTATGGTTATCAATTTTGGTCAAAAGTAGAAGGACCATGGATGACATCATCTCATAGTATTGGTAGCTGTGAGCTCCTTGTGACATCCCAAGTATACCATGCACTACATGTGTCATTTCTTATTTGATTTTTTTCCTTTGATTGATAGCATGTCGAAGTATTACAAAATAAATTATAACATTCCTTACGAAAGTTGCATGACTTTAATACATACGCATATATTTTCTTTTTTTATACAAACATTAGTTGTTATTATCATAAAAAAAAAAAAAATACATACTTCTAGGAAAAGGGTTAAGTTAACTAGCACCACTACTCTCATACTATTCCACAAGGGAGCCACCATCAAATTCGGGGTTGATGGTCTTAGGTGTCACCTTGTCCCCTCCACCATCATGTCCAAGAAGACCATCATCCTACACACTGAGAAATAAGAGGTGATTTGAAGCCTAGTAAATGAAATCCCTAGGTCTAAGGTAGGAAATTATCTTAATACTCAACCTGACATCAATCGAACAGCATAAGTTCAAACCAATACAAAATGACCATGCATAAGCAAATTATCTCTCTTTTTATTTATTGATTTATCATGATGTGCCTATAAAAACCATTAACTATAATGTAAGTCTATTCACTCATAAGTAAGCAGAAGGCATATTATTTCACGATACACTAGTATACCCTACTCATCATGAAGTTTATTAATATATATTAGTAACTTCATACATGCCATAAAGCTCACTAACACGCGCGTGCAGAGGTGAATTTATACTTGTCATTAGCTAAGAACTTCTCGATTCACGAGGCATTTCGACTTATGAGGCATCGTCATCCCCAACTTATGGAGGACGGAATTATACATACCTTTTGGCACACCTCAAGTCATTCATCTTGGATGTCCTCTGCATTAGTGAGGATAAATATACCATTGTATATCCACATGATCATGGTCATTTTTTAACATCATAACATGACTATAAGAGTCATGTCATACCATGATTATATGAGGCCATGTCATAATAGCATTTCATATCATCTCAACCTTATCGAGAATTATCATATACAATAGAACATCTAATTGACTCTAGAGTCTTATCCACATATTCATACAAGGGAATTTGCTCGGACACGAATAGGCCGTGGAAAAGGTCTTAATCACATAGCATCATTCACATGCAATTCATTATAGCATAACAATCACCATGTTCATCACAAGATTTTGCCATTACTCATGCACTTTCACACCATCTTTATTTTTTCATCTCACATTCGTCAATGAAAAGAACTACATTAGTCAAACAATCAAGTAAGGCAACAACACGTGATTATACTCACAAAGCGAATCAAACTCAATGAGTATATCAAACTCAAAAGCAAATCGACTCATAGAGTATCAAACTCAACGAGTAAATCGGATTCAAAAAGTGTATCAAACTCAAAAGGGAATCAGACTTAGATAGCATATCAGACTCAAAAGCGAATTAGACTTGGAGAGTGAATCAGACTTAGAGAGCAAATCAAACTCAAAAGCGAATCTGACTTAGAGAGCACATGAAAAGCAAAACGTAAATCAAATTCCGAGAGCATATCAAACTCAAAAGTGAATCACACTTAGAAAATAAATCATACTCAAAGAGCATATCAAACTAAAAAACGAATTAGACCGAGAGAGTAGATTAGACTCAGAGAGCATACTAGGCTCAAAAGCGAATCAAACTGAGAGAGTAAATTATACTTGAAGAGCATATCGGATTTTAAAAAAAAAAATATCAAACTTAGAGAACAAGTCAGACTCAAAGAATATATCAGATTCAAAAGCGACTCGGATTCACACTCAATAAGTGAATATTACAAAGGACAGTTAAATATTAAGTTACAACAATAACACTTTCAAATTCATATTCATCATTGCATATACCATGTGTCACCACACCTAAAAGAAACAAATTGACACATTCTAGTCATGTATGAAATCCGCAAAATAAGTCAAACTATCACAATGTATTTGAATCCCTATTTCATATAGTTACATTAAGTTCACACAGATCAACCAACCAAGTCAAAAACATTAAGTAAATCAATTCAACTTAGCCCCTAAAGTTTTCACTTACCTTGAAAATGACTTTAGATTCAGAGCTTTAAATCACCTTCAAATGGAATAAACCAAAACTAAGAATCAACAAAGTTTTATTTAAAAACAACAAAATCAATTGGTATAAAAGAGAGAAAATCGATAAATTTATCACATTGAAAACAATTGAGACAGAATCTAATATTTTGAGTGTGGGGCCATTCCTCCTATCCGTGGATTCTTGAAAATGAAAGATTTGGAGAAAGGAGTTGGTGATTGGTAGATATTGAAGTAAATGTTTTTATCCTTGGATCTTGAGTATTCTCAAGGGTCCTTTTATATGGCCAAAAAGTTATGAGAGATGAAAGGCATAAATGGCCCAATGAAAGAGCTTCAAGTGTTTTTATCCATGGTTAAAGTGTTCCAATGAAAGAGATTCAAATGGCTCTAATGAGAACATCTAAGGACAAACGGCCCAATGAAAGTTTGGCACAAGAAAATATTTTGATGGAGATGAAGATGAACCTCTCTCATTCAGTCAAGTTTGTGCATGAATCACCAAAACAATGATGATGAACTATAGGCATGAGTCACCAAAAACATTGATAAACTATAGACATGAGTCACCAAAATAATCATGACTATAGACATGGGTCGCCCAAAGCATTAATGAACCATAGTTGAAATTGATGATATCATGCATGATGTCAAAACTATCAAATTCAATACTCAGATCAAAGCGTAGGTTTAAGAATTTTGGTAGAGAAAATAAAAGTGGTGTGTCAAATGAAGAAAAATAAGGATTTAAGAAGCCAATATTCATTCCGAACATTGGTTAGTCCTAAAATATTGTGAATATAATAAAATCATCAAAGAAAGATATCAAAATTAGGAAAACCTCAATTCAATAAAGTTGAAACTTGAATATCATAAAATATGAAATTCAGAGTATACCAGCCATTCTCTACAACTACTATGGCGGTAATTTAATTACCTTCATTCTACTCACCAAGGTAGTGATGATATCTATCCATTTAATCCCAAAGTATCGTATTTTGGGCTATTACAATGAAAAAAATCATGCTAAATAATATCGTTGAGCATAGAAAATTCAGGATATCACACTCCTAGCTCCAGGGGCATGGCTATGTACTGCAAGGTTGAGCGATCATGACAGCTGCGGTTATCACTAATTAATTTCACTCTGTTCATCGACAAATTTTCATTCACTGATTCTGTGGTGAGTGTTGCAATATTCATGGGCTAGCCCTCCCTCCCTCTCTTAATTAATAGAAAATTTTAAATAAAAAAGAGGAGTGATTCAAACAAAATCAGAAGACCACTAGTGAAATTATCTTTAAAATGTATAATCAAACATACTAATTGAGGCAAAGATTTTTTAATTGAGGTAAAGATTTTTTAAAATAAAAAAAGGCAGAGTCTAGTTTTAAAAAACCCCAAAACGTTTAGGATATTATACTTTTAACCTTTTTAAATTTTCAAGGATAAAGTAGCACTTGGACGATGCAATGGCTAGTTTTGTGATAAAAAAAAAGTGCATCTTTGGTTTTACGGTGATTTGTCAACCATTCACCCCATTTAGAATTTAATACGTTGATTAACGACATATGTATTAATGTAATTAACATGTGTATGTCATTTAGGAATATAGATTACTAATATTGGCCTCTTCTCAATGAAAGAAAATTGTTGTTGTTTTCTCTGCAAAAGTAGCCAAAACACGTATGCACTAATTTATTGTCTCTCATCTTTATCTTTTCATTCTTTTACTATTTGATGATAACTCATATGTATTTAATTTTTTCTATTTCGTCATAGTAATATAATTTAAATTTTTTCCTATATTAGTTAGTAGACAAAAAAATCTATCATTTTTATATGCATTTAGGATAGTATAATTTGTATAATACCTAATTTGTTATATCGTGCTTAGGAATGTCAATTTTATACAAATTAATTGTTTTGAACGTTAATAATCTAGTTTTATATGTACCTTGTAGAATTAAGGATGCGCTGAAATATTGTTGTGTTCATGCTAAAATATTTCATATTCCATTTTAATTATAAATTTTATATGATATTCCATGCAAAGTATGGATGAATGTCTAGTTAATATTATATATCAACGGTAGAATCTTGGAAAAGTACCAAAAAAAGTTCTAAGCCTATTACACTTATTAATTTAGTCATAAATCTTATAAATGTACCAATTGAGTAATAAACTTTTGGACAATTTGTCAATGTATTTCATCCAGCCAATTTTGGCTGAAAATCGCTGATTTGGACATTGTCCATTCTACGTAACATGATCGATGCTGATGTGGACAAAATTTATAATTTTTAAATATATTTCAGAACTTTTCTTTTTATTAATTTCTTTTCTTTCTCTGTTTTTGTTTTACAATTATAGGCTGACGAGGGCCAATGACCCTTGCCTAGTCAGGTAAAGGGCATCGTAGCCTTTGCTGGCCATGGCTAAGAGCCTCTAGACACTCTCCAAGAGCCAATGGAGGGTGTCAAGCCCTCACCCAAATCCAAGTGAGGGGCTCGAAGTCCTTGCCCATGGGTGGTGAGGGCATTGGGACCCTCACTGGCTAACAAACAAGGGTCGCGACCCTCTCCTAGATCTAGGTAAGGGCATGAAGCCCTCACTAGCCCATGGTTGGGAAAAAATGAAAAGAAAGAAAAGAAAAAAGAAATGATGAAAAATAAAAGAGAAGAAAAAAAGGTAATAAAAATATAAAAAAAGTAAAAATTTGTCCATATCAAGATCAATCATGCCACGTAAGATGGCTAATATTCATGTCAACATTTTTTGGCCAAAACTAGTTGGAAGATGATTATATTGGCAAATTTTCAAAAAATTTAAGACTCAATTAGTAAAAATTTATGACTGAATTAGTGCAAGTGCAATAAGCTTAGACCTTTTTCATTTTTTGTACCTTTTCAGTGCAATCTTTGAAAGTAATTTCCAAAGTCATACTATATGTCACACGTACATGTCCCACCAAGTTTCTTTTTAAAAATCAATTTGTCCCCATCACTTCGTAGACTTTAAATTATTTAATTTGTAGTATGGAGGGGCTTCATCAGAACCTAATATTAAAGAATGGGAGGTTGAAAAGTATACAAGGAGGAGAAACTATCAACCAATGTTTCTCTCCTCTTGTATCAACCCTTTTAAGTCTGAGCATAGTAGGTCTAGACTATAGAGCACCATTAGAAATCGGAGCTACTAAATGAGCAGGTAAGAAATCAACAAGCTTAATGAATATGGTGAAACTAAATTCTACCTTAAGAGCTTTTTTTTTTTTTTTGCACAATTATCTTTAGAGCTTTTGTACTATTTTGAATAAATATGTTATGATATTATGAATCTTTTATCCATCCAGATTAATCATTTAATGCCAAAGAATAATTAGCTTAAGTTTTGGCTTGCTCTATTACTCCCCTCTATTAGTTTCTGATACTCTGACTACATACTCTTTACGGTTCCTATTCTTGATATAATATTATTTTTTACATCATTTTTTCTTCTTCTTTTTTCTCAATTTTACTGAAAGAAAAACTTAACTAAATCCTTTCCAAATAACTTTTTTTTTCACCCTAATTGGTTCTTCTAAACTGATTACATTTCAACTTTTCTTCATGTTTGTCTTCTTCTAAATTTATTCTTCATTATCATAATCTAAGTAAGCACTAATCATATATCGGACTAAAGAAATGTTAGTTTAATATGCAAATTGTATACTTTATTTCTCTAAATTATCCTCATGATCGTGAATTTTTCAACTTTGATTTTTGGTAATTTAGAAGAATTTATTCAAAGATTGAATATTATGGTTGATATATGCATTATGCACAATTTACTCAAAGACTGTCCTCTTGCTTGTGCTCAAGTTTATTTTGAATAATAGTTTCCCACTACATATATACATATATAGACACACACACACACACACACACACACACACAACTTATTAACAAAATAATTAGTTTTTTTTGTCAAAAACACAATAATAAGTTATCTATCTACGAAATAAACTAGTTTTTGGAAAAGAGGTACACCAATTATGTTCCAAATGGTGAAACAAAAAGAAAAAGCCAAAAAAGAAGAAGAAGAAGAAGAAAGAGGAGGAGGCAAGCATTAGTCTTAAATCAAAAGTGGCCCCACATTTAACCTTAATAAATGTTGTTTGAAAGGAGCATGTGCAGTTTCATCTTTAGTAAAATTGAAACAAAAGAAAAGAGGAAAAAATGTAAGAAATAATATTAAATCAAGAACATGATAATATAGTCAATTCAATGTAAAAATGAGTGTTGAAAGCCAATAAGAGCACAATTGGGATAAGCTTGTGACTTTTTTGGCAATTATTCCCATTTGCCGGCATTAATGATGTGGTCCATTGCTAGCAAATCATTGACCATCATGACGGCAATCCAAATTCCACCGTCGCGGCTAAGACCCGCTCCTCCATGAGAGGTCGTAAACGAAGATCGTTGACCATGGAGGGTCATGCATCGCCTAGGATCACACACCTGAACCGATTTGGGGTTGCTCCATGAGAGAAACGACCAGGTAAAATGGAGGGAGGAGAGAAAAGAGGGCTTGGCAATATTGGGCACGAATTTGACGGCTGCACCAGCGATGTGGAAAGGCCGAAATCGACTTCAAGCTTATGTTGGCGGCATTGTGGCAAGGCCTGCAAAGGCATGCTATGATTGGAGTTGGGTGCGGCTAAAGTGAGAGAGGAAGGGATAGTGCGGAAAATGAGACATGAAAAAAAAAAATTGGTTTTGAATTCGGTGTTTTTAATTGGGTGGTTAAGAGTCGATGTAACATTTACCCAAAAAGAAAATTGTTGAGGTGGTTTACTCGTGAGATCCCTTGGCAATACAAAAGGATTAGTGTTAGGTAGAAATTACACCCAAGCAAGATGAGATAAAAAGAGGGCATGAGGAGGAATGGTCAATTCTAGTAGACTCAGATACCAAGTGGGAATTGAAGAATTTCTACTCTAACGCTTATTGTGGAGAGCTCCTCAATGATTATCTGCCGAAATTCCAAAGTCTGATGATGTTGAAGTCGATTGAAGAGCTAAGTCCCAATATTCAGAAGTCCCAAAGTTTCGAGAGCCAACTGCCAAAAGTTTCCAAATGAGCAGACGAATGGACTGTTTTTAGTAAGAGGGTTGAGTAGGATGATGCCATGTGGCATCCATGTATGGAAATCAACGGTGGATAAGTTGACATGCGTTATGAGGGCACAAGCTAATGACGGACATTCACATGTGACGATTGAGGAGGACACGAACTAACCCCAAATGCACTAAAAAGGTTAAGAATGGGCCAAGTCATCCCTAATGAACTCCACTCTATTTTCTTTAAGTCAGATCTCTTTAAAATATATTAGTCGGGCGAAAAAACTATGGGCGCGCATGACAAAATTTCCGATTTCGATTTTCTTTTCTCGTTCCCCTAATTTGAATGTAAATCTGTTTAACGCAATTTGATTTCTCTATTTAAACAGATTTCTATTTTAGAAATAGAGAAATTGAAGAAATCGTTTCTAAATTTTAATTTCTCGGTTTAAATAAAATCGAAACCGAAATCAAACCATATAAGAGAACGTTGCAATTTCTTGCTAACTTAATTTACTCATAACCACAACTTCACAAATTATTGCTATTTTCTTATTTTGCTAGTGTTTTTATTTTTGCATTTTTTTCAATTTTTTTTTAATTTTATAATTTCCTCTTTAAGATGAAAGGCAATCGAATAGGTCCCCGAATTTTAAAAAATAACCAAAGTTTTTAAATGCTTACTTAAAAACAATTGGGCTGTTTCCTCCTAGAAAAGGCACGCGTATGGCCAGTTGAATAAAAAGTTTTTACGTAATAGATGAATAAAAAACGTGCCTAAAAATTTAACCTTATTTTTTTAAGGATTCAAAATTATTGCAAAATCAAAATAATTAGATTGTTACACAATCTTGAATTTTAATTCGAAGGCAAGAGATTCAAAAGAATCTCTCTTTTTGCTATGCAAGGGCCATTAAAGGTTCATTGAACAACAATAAAGAAATTAGGGATGAGCAACTAGACTGATTCAATTCGAGAATCAAAATAAATTGACATTTCCTCGATTGGTTCCTAATCATAAAAGGTATAATTCTCATATATTCATTTACACCATTAATTTTATTTTGTTGATAATCTTGTATAATACAAGTTTTTGATAAAATGACAAGGCTATATAAGCGCCATTGATGGCACCCATATTCATACTTTTGCGGTACTTATCTGAACCTATGCAGGATGAACTTGCAAACGATACATTGACCGAGGAGGGAAACCAAATAAATACGCTTAGGAAAACAATTGCTAATAAAATTGCAAGAGAAAATAATATGCCGGAAATTCCATGAAATTGTATTTTCAACTTTTGTAATGTATTAGTATTATTTCGACTATTATTTTGTATTTGAGGATTTTCTATGTTGTTTTAGTATTATTTTGATTATTATTTTGTATTTGAGGATTTCATATATTGTTATCTAATCAATTTCTATTCCTAGAAATAGAAATTTTGTTCTGTTATCAAACTTTTGCTTTCAAATAGAAATTTTGAAATCGTTATCAAATGGGTTTTAACGTAAACTTGTCCTAATAGAAATTAAAAATTGATTTCCTACTTTAAATCAATTTATGTTTCAGAAATTTTGTCATGATAAATTTAGATCCTAAAGCACCCATCCTAACTTATTCCTCCATAGAGCAATATTCAGTGAAGGAAGCTCACTATAAGTCCCTCTGCAAAAGACAATTTGCTAGTACATTTCACAAATTATAATAAGAAAAAATTTACTTATTCTGCATAAATATGACATGATCAATTTACTCATCTACAAAATGCACAAATCAAGTGATGGGAGGAGGAAAATTTCCCCCTAACCTGGATTGGAGTAAAACGCAGCCAAAACAACAAAGCTCATTATTTCCAAAAGAAAACGGAAAAGCTCAAGAACAACCAGATAGAATTTTTTTTTTGTCGACCCGGACAAATAGAATCACAATGCTAATGCCACCAACCTAAGCCCAGATGACGAAGAAGGATGAATTAGGACTTTTTCCACTAAGCCCAGAGGACAAAGAAGGATGAAATAGGACTTTTTCCACCTCGAAAGCAGAAACAACGCAAATTACACCGCAAACGGGTTGAAATTTGAGTCGAAAGCCATTCAGCAGGAAGTGGTGAATGATGGAGAACAGCAAAGTAGTAGTTTTTTAGAATTATATAGGAAGCTCATGCTCTGAACTATCGATGAATCTGAAACCTTGAGTCTAATCAAATCTATTGAAATCCTTCAAAGGAAATAACAATAGGGCGTCTCATAGCTATAAAAGCCATCTAGCATCATTACCAAAAACAATTACGGAGCAGGACATCCATGGTGCAATCTGTGAAACAGTGTTTATTCAAGGTCTGCAACTAAGGGGCGTGTAATATCTCTCACATTTGGATATATTTGCCCTCTATCGTACAATAAACAATTATATGCATACACGTTACGATAGCAACAACTATCATTATAGCAGATGCTTCAACAAGGACTTTAAAACGATTGGTACATGCACACATGCACACTTCTTTCTCAGATAAATAGAATTCAAATCTGAAAACTACTCAGAAACACGTTGAATAAATATACTGCACAATGAAACTCATCTGGCTTCATCAATCTTCATCTGGGAGAAAACTCCACTCATGGACGTCTCTGAACTATCCGCCCATTCTTTGCCCACGCCCTCTTCCTCGACCAAGTCTGTGCTGAATGATGGGAGCTTCCTCACGTCTGAAAGAGTCAATAACGATGAACCATCGGTCACACTGTCGTTGTACATCTCTCTTTTCACTGCAGTTTGCTGAAGCTGCAAGGCGTATTCCAAGTCCCAGAGTACATCGCCCATGCTAGGTCTCTCTTCGTCCTCTTCTTGCAAGCATTTCTCAGCAACCTCCCCATATTTTCTCAGCGAGTTCGGATTGATCTGACCAGCAATAAGAGGGTCCACTATTTGCTCGATGATTCCATTCTGGATGCATGCGATGCCCCATTCAGCCAAGTTCACCTGGTCTCTGGGAAGCGAAGGGTCTATAGCAGCCCTTGCGCATAGCACCTCGAGAAGAACCACTCCAAACGAGTACACATCTGATTTTTCTGTCAGCTGCTGGGTCTTGAAGTACTCTGGATCGAGGTACCCAAAAGTGCCCTTGACCCCTGTACTCACATGGGTTCGGCTTTGATCCAGTGGGCCTGACTTGGACAGACCAAAGTCCGCAACCTTCGCAACATAATTCTCATCAAGCAAAATGTTGGTGGGCTTGATGTCCCGGTGAATAATTCCTCCGGCTGCGCCTTTGTGGAGGTAATTCAAGCCCCGGGCCGCTCCAATGCAGATCTGGAGCCTTTGCTTCCAAGGTAAGCATGGGAAATCGGAATTGTACAGGTGATCTTTTAAGCTCCCCTTCTCCATAAACTCGTAAACAAGTATCATCTCGGACCGTTCAGCACAATACCCAATTAAGGATACGAGGTGGCGATGGCGGATTTTGGACAAAACGGTGATCTCTGTTTGGAACTCAGAGAACCCTTGTCCCGACCCTGGCTCGCTCCGTTTCACAGCAACTTTGGTGCCGTCCCTGAGAGTTCCTCTATAGACATTGCCGAATCCACCCTTGCCAATCAAAAGTTTGCCATTGAAGTTGTTGGTGGCGAAATGGATTTCAGCAAGGGGTACTTTCAGTCCTAGATGAAGATTAGGGACAGCAGAGCCGTGAGTACTTTGCTCAGTCAGTTCACTGTGCGAACTGCCTCCTCCGATTGCAGGCAATGGCGACCAAGCCCAAGATTCAGTTCTCTTCCGCTTTCTATACTTGCATATGAAGATCGCAGCAGAAACACACATGAGCACGATGCTTCCAGAAACTAGCCCAATTATGAGGCCGACGTGCTTATTCTGGTTATCAACCTCTGAATGCGCAAAATCCAAGTCCCACGACCCTATTATCTCCATTATCTCCAGGCCATTGAGATAGGCTTGCTGAGATGGTGTGTCTGAGGCATTAAGGAGGCCTATGCTGATGTTCACTAGCCCTGAGCTGCCCGGCTGAACCACAAAATCATAATGAAAAGGAACATAGGACTGACGAAACCCATTTACACCGTATGGGTCGATGTACTCAGTGAAATTTCCATTAATATAAAGATTGAAGTACACCATGTTTAGAGACAGGCTAATGAAGTCACAGAAATGAGCCCGGACCAAGTGCGAGGCGTTTGCACTCACCTTGAAATTCCAGGTGGTGTTGGGGTATAATCCCCAAGCAGATTCGTTCATCACTTTAGCAGTCCGGTAAATGCGTT
Organism: Eucalyptus polyanthemos subsp. polyanthemos; assembly: GCA_017140185.1. Classification (NCBI taxonomy): domain Eukaryota; kingdom Viridiplantae; phylum Streptophyta; class Magnoliopsida; order Myrtales; family Myrtaceae; genus Eucalyptus; species Eucalyptus polyanthemos. The sequence continues at coordinate 15,035,845 of CM029465.1, read as the reverse complement.
CCGATGCTAAGTATTTGTCTAGATCATCCTGGTAATGAAGAACACCCTGCTCATAGCCACCGCTTTGTGCAGCGTTTGGGACATAAATGTATTTACAATCAGGAACCCAACTTCTCCACAAAGGATCATCACCCAGAGCTACTTCATCGCCTCCGACATTAATAAGGTAAACCGTGCGCAAAACCTGGGAGGAAATTCTGCTATAGTTGCTGCTATTAATCGCCAAAGTGCCCACACTCGGAGCAGAACCAGGAATGAATCTATCAGGCACAAGGAACACTTCAAGGGCATTGATAAATGCAAAAGATGACCCTCGAGGACGAAAATAGAGTACGAACTTAGTAGTATTTATCCTAAGCAAGAACTCCTCCACCACAAGAGAGCCGTTACTACTGGGCACTTGGAAATTGCTGAGAAGCGTGAGCCCATCTACAGAGACATCAAACACGGCCTCGGAGAGATTGCTTGTGGAAGCGAAAGGGAAAAAGTGGAGTCGCACGATGTGAGTACCTCTATCCATTCCCTCAAGAGCGTATTGCGACGAAGGGTTTCTGAAGATTCTTGCCGTGTCGTAGATGGGGGAGACGCTCGAGAATTGGCTGCTGGATTGGGCGGAGGTACTCTGTTTTGTGAAGGAGATGGAGTCAGAACCCGTGTCACCGACAAAGACCCTGTTGGAATAGTTCTGGCTTTTGCTTGATCCACAATTGATGAAGTAACTGGTCTGAGTTGTGTAGGCTGAGGAAAGAGTGAGAAGAAGAAGTGGGTACTGAAGAGAGACGAAGAAGAGAATGAAGCCAGGGGCGTGGACTCCATGGGTGTGAAGCTTTGCCATCGAACCAGAGGAAGAGCATGAAACTCTGCCTCGGAAGAGAGACAGCTGGTGATTGGCCCGTGAATTGTGATCAAGCAGTTTCAGTCGTGTTGACTTGAGATTGACCATCAGGCATAGGAAGATGGGCAGGAAGAAGATTCTCAGCTGGAGATGAGTGGCCCATTTGGGGAGGGGAAGAATTTCCTTCCACAAAGACCATTTTGACTCCCAAACGGATAATGCTGAGGACGATTTGGCCCTTCTCATCCAACTCGACTTTCCGCGAATGGGGCACGAGCACACGAGGTATAATGTTAAAGATGGATGTCCCTTCGCTCAACTTTCCGTGAGTAGCCGCCGGAGGAGACGGTCGCACGGAAGTCAATGTTCATTTTGAAAAATCCAAGGTCGTGCTGAAAATATTAGATAAATCGGTGACTCCTCGCTTTTGTCCGAAATTCAAATCGTCCTTGGCTTTTTCTATTTTATTTAAACGCATCCCTCCATTTTTATTTTTATTTTTATAGAAAGCGTCATCATTCGTCCTCGGTCGACTTGGCAATGGATTTTGCTCACTTGATGCCATGCCAACATTGTTGAAAATGTTCTAACCTTGATTTTTGTTATTCAAATCCAGTAAAAGACTACAAATAACTATTGAGAAAACTTCCTAATGAATTTTGAAGTTGACAAAACTATCCATATAAATGTCTTGAAGTATTCTTGATTTAGGGAAATACACTCGAAAGAGAAGTCTATAACAATCTCGATCCTAATCAGACTTAAGTCTAAGTTATTCTAAATTTAATAAGCTAGTTAGTGGATATTATCAAGATTTTGTGTGGATATCATAAAACGTATTTGAACTCAAAGATTATAAGCTTTTTTTTTGGTCGATAAGAACTGACATTTACTAGATTAACTCGGAATCTTACATAATACCGATGGAGAAAGATCGGTGCATAAAGTATTCCAGAGAGGAAACGGAGGAGAAGAGAGCCAATTAGCTGGTAGAGTGTTGAGACGATGATTTCGGGCCATCCAATCCGCTGCGGCATTTGCTTGGCGTGGGCAATAGATAACTGTAAGATTTTTATTTTGGGCTAGCCCATTCCTGCATCGCTGGATGACTACTTTTAGGTTCCATGGAGGTTCGGCCCGGCCCATCACCATTTCAACAGTTGCGTAACAGTCGCTTTCGATGAAACACAGTTCAGTTCAACTTCCAGAGTTCTCCACGTGCGGCATCTTTAGTTCGTGGGTGTGCGATATCCCTTGGAGAATCGCCTCTGCTTCAGCTTCACTTGCCAAAGAAACCCTAGCGGTGGCCGCGAAGCCGTTGTGGGTTCTCCTTCTGAGTTGCGCATCACGCCTGCGACCGAACAGAGGAATTCGCCTTCTCTCCATGGCGCATCTACATTGAGTTTCAGATCTGTCCCTGCAGGAGGCTTCCGGTGAACAGGTTTGTCTCGATTGGGTTTCCTTTCGCTTCGATTTGGTTTTCTTCTGCTGAATGAAAGTTGCTGGTCCTGTGCTCTGATCAATAGATCTTCTGGTCTGGGTGCTTTCCGTCGAAAAATCCAGCTATTTCTCATCTTCCAGACGTTCCACAAGACCATACCAGTAAGCGCTGGGTCAGGTGAGTCTTGATCTGTTCGGAAAGCGTTAACCAGCCACTGATCTGTTCTGTTGATGTTGTGTGTTGGTCTGATTTTCGTGAACACCGGGTCTTTCCAGAGTTTCTTGGTCCATTTGCATAAAAACAGTAGATGCTCTATGGTTTCTAGACTTGTATTGCAGAGCGGACATAGGGGATCGCTGGCGATTTTCCTTGTGTGTAGGTTTTCTCTCGTTGGGAGGGCATTTTGGCATATGCTCCAGAGGAAAGATCAGACCTTTGGTGGCACATCAAGCCTCCAGATTTGAGTCCATAAGGTGCGTGGTGGTTGATATGAGCACGAGGGCCGATTGTGATCTGTTTTACTTGTATTCATGATTGCTCTGTTGTATCCACTCTTGACGGAGTATTGCCCTGTTCTGTTCCCCATCCATATGAGCATGTCTGGCTGTGGTTGTTGGCTTAAGGGAACTGCTAGAATTTCTTTGGCAACATTCTCTTTGTACAGTTGATGGATGAGTTGTTGTTTCCATTGTCTGGATTCTGCATTGATCAATTCCGATACTAGAGTAGGTTCTGTTTGATTTACTTCCCCGCCAATTACTCCTTGTGAGAGCCATCTGTCTTCTCTGATTCGAATAGATTTGCCATCTCCTACTGACCATTTAGTGTTGGTCTTTATGGTGTCTCTGTCGAGGAGGAGGCTATGCCAACCCCATGATGGTCGGTGTCCCTTTGAAGCTATCCAGATGTCACCGTGGGGGAAATAGATCCCTTTCAACACTTTGCTCCATAGATCTGATGGGGAGGTGGCAAGTCGCCATGCTTGCTTGCCTAACATGGCCCTATTAAAAGTGAGCAGATCTTTAAACCCGAGGTCGCCTTCATCTTTTCGAGTTTTCAGGACTTCCCATCTTTTCCAATGCATCCCTCTTTTAGCATCTCCGTTCTGCCACCAAAATGACGCAATGCGTTGTTCTATGGCTCTATAGATGGACATAGGCAGCTTGAAGATAGACATTGCATAGGTAGGTATGGATTGCACAACACTCTTGATTAGCACTTCCTTACCTGCTTTTGTCAATAATTTTTCCTTCCAACCTGCTAACTTTGCATTTACTCTAGCTAGGATCCACGAAAACAGCTCTTTTTTGGAATGACCCCAGTCGGTAGGTATACCCAGGTATTTCCCTGTTTTCTGTAGAATAGGTACTCTCAGTTGTGTTGCCAAGTTGTGTTTCAATGCTTCTAGACAATTGCCACTGAAAGAAACCCCTGATTTATTTAGATTAATTGCCTGTCCTGTAGCGTAGCAATATTAACTGAGTATTTGGGCAAGATTCTGACACTCTGTCAAGTTTCCATCCAGAAAGAATATCGCATCATCGGCAAACATTAGATGTGATAATTTGGGACAATTTCTGGTTAACTGTATGCCTTTGAGTGTTCCATCTGCTAATGTTTTTTTCATCATCCAGGTTAACACATTGGATATCAAAATGAATATATAATGTGAGAGTGGGTCACCTTGTCTGAGGCCTCATGAAGGATGGAAAAAGGAGGTAGGTTCTCCATTGATTTTCACGCTATAAGTGACTATGGATATGCATTGCATGATTAGGGAGACCCACTTGGCATGAAACCCCATTTGCAGCATGACATCCCTCACAAAATCTCATTCTATTCTATCATATGCTTTCTGCATATCAAGCTTCAGAACAGCCAGATGTTTTTTTCCTATTTTTTGTTGTTCGCAGGTGGTGCAGAACTTCCTGGACGATGAAGATGTTATCCTGAATTTGCCTTCCTGGAACAAACGCTCCCTGTTCTGGTTCAATGATAAGTGGCAGCCACTTCTTAAGTCTGTTTGCCAATAGTTTTGAAATGATTTTATAACTGAAATTGCACATGCTAATGGGTCTAAATTGGCTGATATTTTCAGGGCTTTTAACTTTTGGGATCAGCACAATATGGGTCTGATTTAGTCGATTGTCCAGAACACCCTTCTGGAAAAAAATCATGTACTAGCTGAGCCAGATCATCTTTGATGCGTTCCCAGGATTGTTGGTAGAAGGTGCCATTGAAACCATCAGGGCCAGGAGCCTTGAAAGCTCCCAGTTGAAAAACAGCTACATGGATTTCTTCCAGGGAAGGTACTGCCACCAGTTCATCATTAATATTCTGTGTTATCGGGGAGGGGCATTGATGTAGGATAGGTTGATAGTATCGGGACCCTTCGGTTCTGTATAGGTGCTCATAGTAAGATTGGATATGTTGCTGTAACATCTGGGGTTCTCTACACCAACTTTTATCCTCTAATTGTAACATTGTGATTCGATTTTGTTGCCTCCTGTTGACTGTTGTAGCATGGAAAAACCGAGTGTTCTGGTCTCCCCAATGCAACCATTTGATGCGTGACCTCATTCCCCAGAACTGTTCTTCCTGCCTTCTCAATGTATCTATTTGATTGATGATCTGCTGCACTTGCTGCTTTGTCGTGTGCTTTTCTGTTTGATTCGTTAGTGCTGTGAGGGTTTGGTTAAGCTGTTTGATTTGTGTGTAAGCATTTGCAAACTTCTCTCTGCTCCATTTGAGTAATTGTTGTGATGTCCTCATTAGTTTCTCTGCAAAAGGGGGAGTTGGAGTTGTTTTTTCTGCCCATATTTACTGAATGAGTTCGTGATACTCTGCATGTTCTGTCCAGAAAGCTTCCAGTTTGAACTGTTTCTTCCTTGTCTTTACTCCAGGGTGCAGCCGAAGGATTAGGGGGCTATGGTCTGACCCGATTGCTGGAAGGGCTTGTACTTCTGCTGCATGAAAGGTAACTCTCCACTCAAGGGAACAGAGCACTCGATCTAGTCGTTTCTTTACTAAGTCAGCCCCTTCTCTTTTATTTGTCCATGTGTATGCGCATCCATGACTGTTGACATCCATCAGAGATAGATCATTAATCATGTTTCTGAAAGCTGTGATTCGTCTATTATCTGCTTCTTTTTTCCCAACTTTCTCCCAGACATACAATATCTCATTGAAATCTCCCATGCAGATCCATGGTTGGGAAGCTAGAGGTTTCAGGGTTCCCAACTCTTGCCATAAAGCCAGACGCTCTCCAAAATCTGTAGATGCGTGAACAAAGGTAATCTGCATACTTTGTTTACTATCTGGGTCAATGCACTGCACATCTATAAATTGCTTTGAGCTTGCTTGCACCTTCAAGTCGATTTCCTCTTGCCACATGATTGCCAATCCCCCCGCTATGCCTGTTGGATCCACCAAATAAAGTTTCTGGAATTTGTGTTTTCTACGAATCCTTTATACCATCGTTGCTTTATTTTTCGTCTCCATGATAAAGAGTAAGTTAGGCCTTTCATGAGCTATTAAAGCTCTTAATTCTTGAATTGTCAGGGGGTTGCCCAGCCCCTGACAATTCCAGCTCACAATTTTCATGGTTTGTGTGGTGGCTTATTAGGGCTAGCCACCAAAGCCCATGCTTTGTCATCTTGAATCAGATTCACTGGTGTTTCCAGGAGGTCTACATCATCTAGGAGGAAAGATGATTTTTTTGGCATACATTTATGTTTTTTGGCCTTTTGTACTTTCATTGTCTTCTTACTGCTTTTCCCAACTTTTAATAGCAAGGGGTTTGAGTTTCAGGGCATATCACCTGTTTTCCACGGTCTCGGTCTTGTGCTGCCATAGGTGTAGGTGCTGAAGTTATCATTTGTTCTGAGCTGATGTCTGATCTCTTTTTTGTGCAAGCTACTATTTGCATGGTTGAGGCTGGATCAAGCTCAATGGGGTTCATTTCATTCGTTTTAAGTGGTGGTTCAGGTACTATTTCCTCCACTACATCTTCCTCCTCCATTTTTCCATAGAAAGCGTCCCAATAGATTGTGTAATTTACTTCAAGCGAAATAGATTTGGACTTGGAGAACTAGTGTTCCATTCATACACAAGTTTGGAACATATATTATGGCTAGTGATCTAGCTCAGATCTTACACTTAAAAAAAACTTGATTGACTCTTAATCATAAAGATTGTTTTGCAAACCAATGTTATAATGCAAAACACTTTAATTAAGTGGCAATCAAACTTGAATACAAGTTCTTTTTTCTTTTTATTTTGAATGGAGACATCTATTTTTGAAAACCAAGACTTTGATTATATGTATGGCCATAATCAATGAACATTCATATTTTGTCACTAAATGGCTATTCAATTTTCTTGATATATATCTATCCAACGAACGGACTGAAAGATGATCTTCTAGAGACTCTCCAATAGATAAATTGGATAGATATGATAGAATCACCTATTCACCTCCTTTTAGATGCTACTTGCTAGCTCCAACAATAGCATCTCGTAAAAATATAATTTGTAAGTATTCTCCCATGACAACCCATAGCGGCCATGACCATAGCTTAAAAGCTTGAGCAGTGGTTACGGCCATGAGTTTGAGATCAGCCGGCTTTAGATAGCGGCCATGGCAACCGGCCACTTGAGTTCTTGCATGGCCGTGAGACCAAAGGTTGACTAGCCAAAGTTTAAAGAATGGGCCAACTCATCCCTAACGAGCTCCGCTCCCTTTAAATCAAACATCTTTAGAATATTCGTCCAAAAAGAAAAATCTCTTTAAAATATCTTAGTAGGGCGAAAATAACTTAGTATCCTAGCACCAATCCTAAGTTATTCCTCCATAGAGCAATATTCAATGAAGCAAGCTTGCTGTAAGTCCCTTTAGAAAAGACATTTGCTAGCAAATTTCATAAAGTATAATAAGATATCATTTACTTATTTTGCATAAAGATGACGTGATTAATTTACGCATCTACAAAATGCACAAATCAAGTGATGGGAGGAGGGAAATTTTCCCCTAACCTGAATGGGAGTAAAACGCAGCCAAGACATCAAAGCTCATTATTTCCGAAAGAAAACGGAAAAGCCGAAGCACGATCAGATAAAATAAAATAAAAAATTGCCGACCCGGCCATAAAAAATCACAATGCTAATGCCACCAACCTAAGCCCGGGTGATAAAGAAGGATGAAGTGGCGCTTTTTCCACCTTGAAAGCAGAGACAGCACTAATCATATTGCAAACGGGTTGAAATTTGAATCGAAAGCCATTCAGCAGGAAAGAAGTTTTGGTGAACGATGGAGAACAGCAGAGAAGTAGTTTTCAAGAATTATATAGGAAGCTCATGCTCTGAAATATCAATGAATCTGAAACCTCGAGTCTAATCAAATCTACTGAAATCCTTCAAAGGAAATAACAATAGGGCTTGTGCAATCTCTAATAATAGCACATAGCTGTAGAAGCCATCTAGCATCATTACCAAAAACAATTACGGAGCAGGGCATCGATGGCACAATCTGTGGAAAAGTGTTTATTCAAGGTCTGCAACTAAGGGGTGTGCAATACTTATCACATTTGGATATATCACGGTCAAATGTTGCCCTCTCTTGTATAATAAATAATTATATGCTTTCACGTTACGACAGCAACATCTGTCATTATACCAGATGCTTCAACAAGATGGAATTTAAAACGATTGGTACATGCACTCTTCTTTATCAGATGAATAGAATTCATATCTGAAAACTACTCAGAAACACGTTAAATAAACATACTGCACAATGAAACTCATCTGGCTTCATCAATCTTCATCTGGGAGAAAACTCCACTCACGGACATCTGTGAACTATCCGCCCATTCTTTGCCCACGCCCTCTTCCTCGACCAAGTCTGTGCTAAATGATGGGAGTTTCCTCACGTTTGAAAGAGTCAATATTGACGAACCGTCGGTCGTGCTGTCATTGTACATCTCTCTTTTCACCGCAGTTTGCTGAAGCTGCAAGGCGTATTCCAAGTCCCAGAGTACATCGCCCATGCTAGGTCTCTCTTCATCCTCTTCTTGCAAGCATTTCTCAGCAACCTCCCCATATTTTCTCAGCGAGTTCGAATTGATCTGACCAGCAATAAGAGGGTCGACTATTTGCTCAATGATTCCCTTCTGGATGCATGCGATGCCCCATTCAGCCAAGTTCGCCTGCTCTCTGGGAAGCGAAGGGTCTATAGCAGCCCTTGCGCATAGCACCTCGAGAAGAACCACTCCAAACGAGTACACATCTGATTTTTCTGTCAGCTGCTGGGTCTTGAAGTACTCTGGATCGAGGTACCCAAAAGTGCCCTTGACCCCTGTACTCACATGGGTTCGGCTTTGATCCAGTGGGCCTGACTTGGACAGACCAAAGTCAGCAACCTTCGCAACATAATTCTCATCAAGCAAAATGTTGGTGGGCTTGATGTCCCGGTGAATAATTCCTCCGGCTGCGCCTTTGTGGAGGTAATTCAAGCCCCGGGCCGCTCCAATGCAGATCTGGAGCCTTTGCTTCCAAGGTAAGCATGGGAAATCGGAATTGTACAGGTGATCTTTTAAGCTCCCTTCTCCATAAACTCGTAAACAAGTATCATCTCGGACCGTTCAGCACAATACCCAATTAAGGATACGAGGTGGCGATGGCGGATTTTGGACAAAACGGTGATCTCTGTTTGGAACTCAGAGAACCCTTGTCCCGACCCTGGCTCGCTCCGTTTCACAGCAACTTTGGTGCCGTCCCTGAGAGTTCCTCTATAGACATTGCCGAATCCACCCTTGCCAATCAAAAGTTTGCCATTGAAGTTGTTGGTGGCGAAATGGATTTCAGCAAGGGGTACTTTCAGTCCTAGATGAAGATTAGGGACAGCAGAGCCGTGAGTACTTTGCTCAGTCAGTTCCCTGTGCGAACTGCCTCCTCCGATTGCAGGCAATGGCGACCAAGCCCAAGTTTCAGTTTTCTTCGGCTTTCTATACTTGCATATGAAGATCGCAGCAGAAACACATATGAGCACGATGCTTCCAGAAACTAGCCCAATTATGAGGCCAACGTGCTTGTTCTGTTTATCAACCTCTGAATGCGCAAAATCGGAGTCCCACGACCCTATTATCTCCATTATCTCCAGGCCATTGAGATAGGCCAGCTGCTTTTGTGGGGCCGAGGAATTAAGGAGGCCTATGCTGATGTTCACTAGCCCTGAGCTGCCCGGCTGAACCACAAAATCATAATGAAAAGGAACTGCTAACGGACGATAAATTACACCGTATGAGTCGATGTACTTAGTGAAATTCCCATTAATATAAAGATTGAAGAACACCGTATTGGGAGACAGGCTAATGAAGTCACAGAAATGAGCCCGGACCAAGTGCGAGGCGTTTGCACTCACCTTGAAATTCCAGGTGGTGTTGGGGTATAATCCCCAAGGAAATTGGTTCATCACCTTAGCAGTCCGGTAAATGTGTTCCGATGCTAAGTATTTGTCTAGATCATCCTGGGAATTACGAACACTCCCCTCATAGCCATGACTTTGTGCAGCGTTTGGGACATGAATGTAATTACCATCAGGAACCCAACTTCTCCACAAAGGATCACCCGGAGCTACTTCATCGCCTCCAACATTAATAAGGTAAACCGTGCGCAAAACCTGGGAGGAAAATCTGCTATAGTTGCTGCTATTAATCGCCAAAGTGCCCACACTCAGAGCAGAACCAGGAATGAATCTATCCGGCACAAGGAACACTTCAAGGGCATTGATAAATACAAAAGATGACCCTCGAGGACGAAAATAGAGTACGAACTTAGTAGTATTTATGCTAAGCAAGAACTCCTCCACCACAAGAGAGTCGTTACTACTGGGCACTTGGAAATTGCTGAGGAGCGTGAGCCCATCTACAGAGACATCGAACACGGCCTCGGAGAGATTGATTGTGGAAGCGAAAGGGAAAAAGTGGAGTCGCACGATGTGAGTACCTTTATCATTTACATCAAGAACGTATTGCGACGAAGGGCTTCTGAAGATTCTTGCCGTGTTGTAGATAGCTGAGACGTTCGAGGATTGGTCGGGGGATTGGGTGGAGGTACTCTGTTTCGTGAAGGAGATGGAGTCAGAAGTCGTGTCCCCGACAAAGCCCCTGTTGAAATAGCTTATGTTCTCGCTTGATCCACAATTGATGAAGTGCTTGGTCTGGGTGGTGTAGGTTGAGGAAAGAGCGAGAAGAAGTAGGAACTGAAGAGAGACGAAGAAGAGAATGAAGCCAGGGGTGTGGACTCCATGGATGATGTGAAGCTTTGCCATCGAACCAGAGGAAGAGAATGAAACTCTGCTTCGGGAGAGAGAGAGAGAGAGAGAGAGAGAGAGAGATTGGTCCGTGAATTGTGATCAAGTAGTTTCAGATGTGTTGACTTGAGATTGACTATCAGGCAATGGAAGTTGGGCAGGACGATAATTCTCAGCTGGAGATGAGTGATTCATGTGGGGAGTGGATGAATTTGCTTCTCCAAAAAGGTGTTTGACTCTCAAACGGGCACTGTTCCAGTCATGATGTAGAGGACAATTTGGCCCTTCTTATCCCACTCAACTTTCAGCGAGTGGCCCCTGCAGACGAGACAGAGTGGAGGACATTGAAATTTGGGAGACCGGACAAGAGATGAATGTCCCACAGAAGTCGAGGTTGATTATGAAAAATATGAAAAATCATAGCTCGTGTACCGAAAATATACGAAAATGTTAATGGCGGTCTTCTACTTCTATCTGAAATTTAAAATATCTCTCCAATTCTTTTTAATTATTTAAAAACATTCCTCGACGTGTAGAAAGTGTCACCAGTTGTCCCTTGATCGATCCAATGACGAATTTCACTGTTGCGGCATTAAGGTCATTAAATATTGTTCAATTTCACTCTTATCATCAACAAATCGTCTTCTTCTTTATCTCTCTCTCCCTCGATTGTTGTTTTAAGTTTTCACATTGACTTTAATGCTGCATAATAGTTTTAAGCAAATCATAACATCACCCACGTACTTCAACATCAGTATCAATGATTTATTGTCTTATGTTAGCAAAACTTGATGAGTAGAAAAAGAAAACTTAACAGAAGCATTATCATGAAATATTTTAACGGAAAAGTATATAAGAAATCCTAAATCTATTACATTGATATCAATTTAATTCTAAATATTTTAATTATACTAATTTAACTCTAAATCTTTACATATCGGTACCAAATTTGAGACAATGCCCTACATCCACTTCGAGCTGTGGCTAGAATTTTCCCAAGTTTATGTTGTTTTTTTTTTTTGGGGACCCAGGAACCCCCCGCACGGCCGGCAGCCGGAGGAGTAAACCTGGGGGGCTGCGTAAGCGGGAGGACCCACCACCCCCGACAACCCACTTAAGACATGGCTAGCACTTAAGCAACGACGACGCCGTTGATCGAACTTGGGACCTCTCTTCCCAAGTTTATGTTGTTTATATGCATTTACAAAGGAAAATTGCTATTTAAGCTATGAGCCGCCTAATATAGTTTTATTCCATTCAATTTATCTAATATAAAAACAAACTATTGTGTGAAATTCAACTGTCATTGTTCTATGTGAGCTCTAAGTTGATGTCCAAACGAAAGAAGAGAACTACTTGCCTGATCTTTTCATCCACACAAGTTCCCCGAACAGTGCCCCGCCCTTGGTGTGCGGTGGCACGAACAATGAGGGGCCTTTAAACTCAAGCTTTGATACATGGCACAGAAGTGCCAAGGATGACGCAAAAAGTCCCGCGACAACAATTCCATTCTCAAGGCTAATGTCGCCGCGGATGCTTGACTCTGCCTATTGAACTATCCCACTCGCTGACTAGCTCGCCAAAAACCCCTTAGAAGCCAAGACCCCATGGTGGAGGAGCATCAACGACACCCACAACGGAGAATATCTAGTAGAAGGTTATTTTAAGAGGAGGCATGTGATTGGCGATGGAAGTCGCCGCTACATAAGTGCCGGATCTTGTTTCTAAACAAAAACGAGCATCCGCTACGCATAAATAAAATGATACCAAAAACTTATAATTCAAATCCAAGATATAGTATATGTATCAAATCAAATATGAGTCGTTTCATTTAGATAAAACTTTATACAAATTATAAATACTGATTTAATTCACCGTTACAATTTAAACAATGGTCAAGTCCAATGCTCTCTGTTAAATCACAAATCAACGGTCTTTTCTATTGACTAATTCTTACCATGCTTTGCGAGCTGAAGTAAATCTAGCTTGACAAAATTCCCGTGACATTTATGCACAACCTTCTTTTCTTTCTCTTCTTTTCCCCTATTTTGCGTTCACTATCTTTTTCTTCTTCCCATTTTGTCTCTCAATCAGTCAACGTCCCTTTGCTTTAAATAAAGCGGTCTCCCTTTCCTTTTTTTTTTCTTCTTTTATTTTATTAGCCAATTCATCTGACCAACTCAACAAACCCAAATATTACAAAATATGTCAATATAGACGTACTATATAATATTCACCATTATGAGAAGGTAATGTGTATATGAAGATATATATATATTTTAATATCCATGATCCGGCCTAGCACAACCTTGCGGGTGCTCACGGCCTTCAAGGGCCCGACAGACCCAACAACAACCACCGAGTATACTTGGAGGGGAACTGGCCTAGGAACCCACCACTAGGCCCCCCCCACTTAAGACGCTAGCAACGAGAAGATTTGAACTCCTGACCTTGCGGTGGAAAGAGGGAGAACTTACCAACCGCGCTGTCTGCCGGTGGGTTGATATTCCATATTGTTTATACCACAGATTTCTGAGATGGTCGAGAATTGGTTGCTGGATTGTGAGGAGGTATTATGTTTTGTGAAGGAGATGGAGCCAGAACCCGTGTCACCAACAAAGTCCCTGATGGTGTATTTCACTCTGTTGCTCGATCCACAAATGATGAAGTGCTTGGTCTGGCAAGTGTAGGCTGAGGAAATAGTCATAAGATATAGAGGGTACTGAAGAGAGAAGAGGAAGAGAATGAAGCTAGGGGCATGGAGTCCATGGATGTGAAGCTTTGCCATGGAACCAGTGGAGAAGCATGAAACTCTGCTTCAAGAAATGGCTTTTGATTTCCATCTCTTAGCTATTTCGAGGGAGAGATAGCGATTGGCCTGTGAATTGTGATCAAGTAGTTTCAGTTCGTGTTGACTTGAGATTGACTATTGGGCATTGGAAGTTGGGCAGGAAGAAGATTCTCAGCTGGAGATGAGAGGCTCACTTGGGGAGGGGATGAATTCGCTTCTGCAAAGACCATTTTGACGTGCAAACGGTCATTGTTTTAGTCGTGACGCTGAGGACATTTTGGCCCTTCTAATCCAACTCAACTTTCCGCGAAAGGGGCATGAACACACAAGATAGAAAGTTAGAGATGGATGTCCCTAGGTTTTCGGGAAAGAACAGCATCCGGAGGAGACGGTCCTATAGAAATCAATGTTGATTCTGAAAAATTAAAGGCCATGCTGAAAATATGGGATAAATCGGTGATGCCTCACTTTTGTCCAAAAGTTTAAATCGTCCTTGGATTTCTCTATTTTATTTAAAAGCATCACTCCATTTTTTATTTTTACTTTTAAAGAAGTGTCACCATTTGTCCTTTGGTCAATTGGCAATGGATTTTGCTCACGTGACGTCAACATGGTCGAAAATTTTCTAACCTTAATCTTTGTTATCAGATCAAATAAAAAGACTACAAATAATTGTTGATAAAATTTCCTAATGAATTTTGAAGTGGATAAAACTATCGATATAACTGTTTTGAAGTATTCTTGATTCAAGGAAACACTCTTGGAAGAGAAGTCTATAAGAATCTTGATCCTATTCAAACTCAAGTCTAAGTTCTTTTGAATTCAATAAGCTAGTTAGTGGATATAATCAAGATTTTATGTTGATATCATAAACTATATTCAGACTCAAAGATTATAAGCTGAATATCATTAGATTGTGTAATCTACTTCAAGCGAAACAGATTCAAACTTTATACCGAAGTTGAAATTCTTCATACTTAGAGAACAACTTATATTCTCTTTCAGACACAAGTTCATAACGTATGTAACGGCTAGTGATCTGGCTCAAATTTCACACTTAGAAAAACTTGATTGACTCTCAATCATAGGGATTGTTTTGCAAACCAAGATTGTAATGCATAACACTTTAAATGATTGGCAATCAATCTAGAAGAGAAGTTCTTTCTTTGAGTAGAGATATATCTACTTTTGGGAACCAAGACCTTGGTTGTATGGGTGACCAAAATCAATGGAGATTTAGATTTTATCACTCAATGGCTATTCAATTTTCTTGATATATATCTATCCAATGAGTAAATTGGAAGATAATTCTCTGGAGATTGTCCAATGGTTAAATTGGATAGATTTGATGGAATAACCTATTCATCCCCCTTTAGGTCCTATTTACTAGCTCCAATAATAACATCTCACAACAATGCAATTTGTAAGTATTCTCCCATGATGACCCTTATTGGCCATGACCACAACTCAAAAGCTTGAGTAGTGGTGACGACCATGAGCTCCTGATCAACTGGCTTTAGATCTTGCGGTCATGGCAACCAACTACTTGAGCTCTTCCGTAGTTGTGAGAGCAAAGCTTGAATGGCCATGGTGATAGTGAGCCTAGGTCTCAAGCTTGAGTGGCCATGGCCGTGAGCTTCAAAGTTTTGATGGTGATCACAAACTTTGAGTTTAGATGCCCATATTAGTGAACTTCGAATTGAAGCTCAAGTAGCCATAGTGATGGCTGCGGGCTACGAGTTGGAGGACCATGGCTACCTTGGTGAAAATGCTTTTCACGGATTAATCTCACTCCTATTGTCAACAAATTTTATGCAATATGCTTCTTCATGGTCTCTCTCTCTCTCTCAATTAATTCTAATTAGAATATCAACAAAGGTTTATTGCAAAAGAAGAAATTTAAGAAGGATTAGCATGTGACAAATAAAGAATTACAAGAACAATAAAAAATTAAAAGTAGAGTTATGGTTATCAATTTTGGTCAAAAGTAGAAGGACCATGGATGACATCATCTCATAATATTGGTAGCTGTGAGCTCCTTGTGACATCCCTAGTATACCATGCACTACATGTGTCATTTCTTATTTGATTTTTTTTTTTCCTTTGATTGATAGCATGTTGAAGTATTACAAAATAAATTATAACATTCCTTACGCAAGTTGCATGACTTTAATACATACGCATATATTTTCTTTTTTATACAAACATTAGTTGTTATTATCATAAAAAAAAAATACATACTTCTAGGAAAAGGGTTAAGTTAACTAGCACCACTACTCTCATACTATTCCACAAGGGAGCCACCATCAAATTCGGGGTTGATGGTCTTAGGTGTCACCTTGTCCCCTCCACCATCATGTCCAAGAAGACCATCATCCTACACACTGAGAGATAAGAGGTGATTTGAAGCCTAGTAAATGAAATCTCTAGGTCTAAGGTAGGAAATTATCTTAATACTCAACCTGACATCAATCAAACAGCATAAGTTCAAACCAATACAAAATGACCATGCATAAGCAAATTATCTCTCTTTTTATATATTGATTTATCATGATGTGCCTATAAAAACCATTAACTATAATGTAAGTCTATTCACTCATAAGTAAGCAGAAGGCATGTTATTTCACGATACACTAGTATACCCTACTAATTATGAAGTTTATTAATATATATTAGTAACTTCATACATGTCATAAAGCTCACTAACACGCGCGCGTGTAGAGGTGAATTTAAACTTGTCATTAGCTAAGACCTTCTCGATTCACGAGGCATTTCGACTTATGAGGCATCGTCATCCCCAACTTATGGAGGACGGAATTATACATACCTTTTGCCACACCTCAGGCCATTCATCTTGGATGTCCTTTGCCTTAGCGAGGATAAATATACCATTGTATATCCACATGATCGTGGTCATTTTTTAACATCATAACATGACTATGAGAGTCATGTCATACCATGATTATACGAGGCCATGTCATAATAGCATTTCATATCATCTCAACCTTATAGAGAATTATCATATACAATAGAACATCTAATTGACTCTAGAGTCTTATCCACATATTCATACAAGGGAATTTGCTCAGACACGAATAGGTGGTGGCAAAGGTCTTAATCACATAGCATCATTCACATGCAATTCATTATAGCATAACAATCACCATGTTCATCACAAGATTTTGCCATTACTCATGCACTTTCACACCATCTTTATTTTTTCATCTCACATTCGTCAATGAAAAGAACTACATTAGTCAAACAATCAAGTAAGGCAACAACACATGATTATACTCACAAAGCGAATCAAACTTAATGAGTATATCAAACTCAAAAGCAAATCAGACTCATAGAGTATCAGACTCAATGAGTAAATCGGATTCAAAAAGTGTATCAAACTCAAAAGGGAATCAGACTTAGATAGCATATCAGACTCAAAAACGAATTAGACTTGGAGAGTAAATCAGACTTAGAGAGCAAATCAAACTCAAAAGCGAATCTGACTTAGAGAGCACATGAAAAGCAAAACGTAAATCAAATTCCGAGAGCATATCAAACTCAAAAGTGAATCACACTTAGAAAACAAATCATACTCAAAGAGCATATCAAACTAAAAAACGAATTAGACCGAGAGAGTGGATTAGACTCAGAGAGCATACTAGGCTCAAAAGCGAATCAAACTGAGAGAGTAAATTATACTTGAAGAGCATATCAGATTTAAAAAAAAAAAAAAATCAAACTTAGAGAACAAGTCAAACTCAAAGAATATATTAGATTCAAAAGTGACTCGGATTCACACTCAATAAGTGAATATTACAAAGGACAGTTAAATATTAAGTTACAACAATAACACTTTCAAATTCATATTCATCATTGCACATACCATGTGTCACCACACCTAAAAGAAACAAATTGACACATTCTAGTCATGTATAAAATCCACAAAATAAGTCAAACTATCACAATGTATTTGAATCCCTATTTCATATAGTTACATTAAGTTCACACAGATCAACCAACCAAGTCAAAAGCATTAAGTAAATCAATTCAACTTAGCGCCTAAAGTTTTCACTTACCTTGAAAATGACTTCAGATTCAGAGCTTTAAATCACCTTCAAATGGAATAAACCAAAACTAAGAATCAACAAATTTTTATTTAAAAACAACAAAACCAATTGGTATAAAAGAGAGAAAATCGATAAATTTATCACATTGAAAACAATTGAGACAGAATCTAATATTTTGAGTGTGGGGCCATTCCTCCTATCCGTGGATTCTTGAAAATGAAAGATTTGGAGAAAGGAGTTGGTGATTGGTAGATATTGAAGTAAATGTTTTTATCCTTGGATCTTGAGTATTCTCAAGGGTCCTTTTATATGGCCAAAAAGTTATGAGAGATGAAAGGCATAAATGGCCCAATGAAAGAGCTTCAAGTGTTTTTATCCATGGTTAAAGTGTTCCAATGAAAGAGATTCAAATGGCTCCAATGAGAACAGCTAAGGACAAACGGCCCAATGAAAGTTTGGCACAAGAAAATATTTTGATGGAGATGAAGATGAACCTCTCTCATTTAGTCAAGTTTGTGCATGAATCACCAAAACAATGATGATGAACTATAGGCATGAGTCACCAAAAACATTGATAAACTATAGACATGAGTCACCAAAATAATCATGACTATAGACATGGGTCGCCCAAAGCATTAATGAACCATAGTTGAAATTGATGATATCATGCATGATGTCAAAACTATCAAATTCAATACTCAGATCAAAGCGTAGGTTTAAGAATTTTGGTAGAGAAAATAAAAGTGGTGTGTCAAATGAAGAAAAATAAGGATTTAAGAAGCCAATATTCATTCCGAACATTGGTTAGTCCTAAAATATTGTGAATATAATAAAATCATCAAAGAAAGATATCAAAATTAGGAAAACCTCAATTCAATAAAGTTGAAACTTGAATATCATAAAATATGAAATTCAGAGTATACCAGCCATTCTCTACAACTACTATGGCAGTAATTTAATTACCTTCATTCTACTCACCAAGGTAGTGATGATATCTATCCATTTAATCTCAAAGTATCGTATTTTGGGCTATTACAATGACAAAAATCATGCTAAATAATATCGTTGAGCATAGAAAATTCAAGATATCACACTCCTAGCTCCAGGGGCATGGCTATGTACTGCAAGGTTGAGCGATCATGACAGCTGCGGCGAAAATATTTATCACTAATTAATTTCACTCTCTTCATCGACAAATTTTCATTCACTGATTTTGTGGTGAGTGTTGCAATATTCATGGGCTAGCCCTCCCTCCCTCTCTCAATTAATAGAAAATTTTAAATAAAAAAGAGGACTGATTCAAACAAAATCAGAAGGACCACTAGTGAAATTATCTTAAAAATGTATAATCAAACATACTAATTGAGGCAAAGATTTTTTAATTGAGGTAAAAAAATAAAAAAAGGCAAAGTCTAGTTTTAAAAAACCCCAAAACGTTTAGGATATTATACTTGTAACCTTTTTAAATTTTCGAGGATAAAAGTAGCACTTGGACGATGCAATGGCTAGTTTTGTGATAAAAAAAAAAAAAGTGCATCTTTGGTTTTACGGTGATTTGTCAACCATTCACCCCATTTAGAATTTAATACGTTGATTAACGACATATGTATTAATGTAATTAACATGTGTATGTCATTTAGGAATATAGATTACTAATATTGGCCTCTTCTCAATGAAAGAAAAATGTTGTTGTTTTCTCTGCAAAAGTAGCCAAAACACGTATGCACTAATTTATTGTCTCTCATCTTTATCTTTTCATTCTTTTACTATTTGATGATAACTCATATGTATTTAATTTTTTCTATTTCGTCATAGTAATATAATTTAAATTTTTTCCTATATTAGTTAGTAGACAAAAAAATCTATCATTTTTATATGCATTTAGGATAGTATAATTTGTTTGTTATATCGTGCTTAGGAATGTCAATTTTATACAAATTAATTGTTTTGAACGTTAATAATCGAGTTTTATATGTACCTTGTAGAATTAAGGATGCGCTGAAATATTGTTGTGTTCATGCTAAAATATTTCATACTCCATTTTAATTATAAATTTTATATGATATTCCATGCAAAGTATGGATGAATGTCTAGTTAATATTATATATCAACGGTAGAATCTTGGAAAAGTACCAAAAAAAGTTCTAAGCCTATTACACTTATTAATTTAGTCATAAATCTTATAAATGTACCAATTGAGTAATAAACTTTTGGACAATTTGTCAATGTATTTCATCTAGCCAATTTTGGCTGAAAATCGCTGATTTGGACATTGTCCATTCTACGTAACATGATCGATGCTGATGTGGACAAAATTTACAATTTTTAAATATATTTCAGAACTTTTCTTTTTATTAATTTCTTTTCTTTCTCTGTTTTTGTTTTACAATCTAGGCTGACGAGGGCCAATGACCCTCGCCTAGCCAGGTAAAGGGCATCGTAGCCTTTGTTGGCCATGGCTGAGAGCCTCTAGACACTCTCCAAGAGCCAATGGAGGGTGTCGAGCCCTCACCCAAATCCAAGTGAGGGGCTCGAAGTCCTTGCCCATGGGCGGTGAGGGCATTGGGACCCTCACTGGCTAACAAACAAGAGTCGCGACCCTCTCCTAGATCTAGGTAAGGGCATGAAGCCCTCACTAGCCCATGGTTGGGAAAAAATGAAAAGAAAGAAAAGAAAAAGAAATGATGAAAAATAAAAGATAAGAAAAAAAGGTAATAAAAATATAAAAAAATTAAAAATTTGTCCATATCGGATCGGTCATGCCACGTAAGATGGCTAATATTCATGTCAACATTTTTTGGCCAAAACTAGTCGGAAGATGATTATATTGGCAAATTTTCAAAAAATTTAAGACTCAATTAGTAAAAATTTATGACTGAATTAGTGCAAGTGCAATAAGCTTAGACCTTTTTCTTTTTTTGTACCTTTTCAGTGCAATCTTTGAAAGTAATTTCCAAAGTCATACTATATGTCACACGTACATGTCCCACCAAGTTTCTTTTTAAAAATCAATTTGTCCCCATCACTTCGTAGACTTTAAATTATTTAATTTGTAGTATGGAGGGGCTTCATCAGAACCTAATATTAAAGAATGGGAGGTTTAAAAGTATACAAGGAGGAGAAACTATCAACCAATGTTCTCTCCTCTTGTATCAACCCTTTTAAGTCTGAGCATAGTAGGTCTAGACTATAGAGCACCATTAGAAATCGGAGCTACTAAATGAGCAGGTAAGAAATCAACACGCTTAATGAATATGGTGAAACTAAATTCTACCTTAAGAGCTTTTTTTTTTCTTTTTTTTTGCACAATTATCTTTAGAGCTTTTGTACTATTTTGAATAAATATGTTATGGTATTATGAATCTTTTATCCATCCAAAATAATCATTTAACGCCAAAGAATAATTAGCTTAAGTTTTGGCTTGCTCTATTACTTCCCTCTATTAGTTTTTGATACTTTGACTACATACTCTTTACGGTTCCTATTCTTGATATAAAATTATTTTTTACATCATTTCTTCTTCTTCTTTTTTCTCAAATTTACTGAAAGAAAAACTTACCTAAATCCTTTCCAAATAACTTTTTTTTTCACCCTAATTGGTTCTTCTAAACTCATTACATTTCAACTTTTCTTCATGTTTGTCTTCTTCTAAATTTATTCTTCATTATCATAATCTAAGTAAGCACTAATCATATATCGGACTAAAGAAATGTTAGTTTAATATGCAAATTGTATACTTTATTTCTCTAAATTATCCTCATGATCATGAATTTTTCGACTTTGATTTTTGGTATGAATTTAGAAGAATTTATTCAAAGATTGAATATTATGGTTGATATATGCATTATGCACAATTTACTCAAAGACTATCCTCTTGCTTGTGCTCAAGTTTATTTTGAATAATAGTTTCCCACTACATATATACATATATAGACACACACACACACACACACACAACTTATTAACAAAATAATTAGTTTTTCTGTCAAAAACACAATAATAAGTTATCTATCTACGAAAGAAACTAGTTTTTGGAAAAGAGGTAAACCAATTATGTTCCAAATGGTGAAACAAAAAGAAAAAGCCAAAAAAGAAGAAGAAGAAGAAAGAAGAGGAGGCAAGCATTAGTCTTAAATCAAAAGTGGCCCCACATTTAACCTTAATAAATGTTGTTTGAAAGGAGCATGTGCAGTTTCATCTTTAGTAAAATTGAAACAAAAGAAAAGAGGAAAAAATGTAAGAAATAATATTAAATCAAGAACAGGATAATATTGTCAATTCAATGTAAAAATGAGTGTTGAAAGCCAATAAGAGCACAATTGGGATAAGCTTGTGACTTTTTTTTTGGCAATTATCCCCATTTGCCGGCATTAATGATGTGATCCATTGCTAGCAAATCATTGGCCATCATGACGGCAATCCAAATTCCACCGTCGCGGCTAAGACCCACTCCTCCATGAGAGGTCGTAAACGAAGATCGTTGACCATGGAGGGTCATGCATCGCCTAGGATCACACACCTGAACCGATTTGGGGTTGCTCCATGAGAGAAACGACCAGGTAAAATGGAGGGAGGAGAAAAAAGAGGGCTTGGCAATATTGGGCACGAATTTGACGGCTGCACCAGCGATGTGGAAAGGCCGAAATCGACTTCAAGGTTATGTTGGCGGCATTGTGGCAAGGCCTGCAAAGGCATGCTATGATTGGAGTTGGGTGCGGCTAAAGTGAGAGAGGAAGGGATAGTGCGGAAAATGAGACATGAAAAAAAAAAAAATGGTTTTGAATTCGGTGTTTTTAATTGGGTGGTTAAGAGTCGATGTAACATTTACCCAAAAAGAAAATTGTTGAGGTGGTTTACTCGTGAGATCCCTTGGCAATACAAAAGGATTAGTGTTAGGTAGAAATTACACCCAAGCAAGATGAGATAAAAAGAGGGCATGAGGAGGAATGGTCAATTCTAGTAGACTCAGATACCAAGTGGGAATTGAAGAATTTCTACTCTAACGCTTATTGTGGAGAGCTCCTCAATGATTATCTGCCGAAATTCCAAAGTCTGATGATGTTGAAGTCGATTGAAGAGCTAAGTCCCAATATTCAGAAGTCCCAAAGTTTCGAGAGCCAACTGCCAAAAGTTTCCAAATGAGCAGACGAATGGACTGTTTTTAGTAAGAGGGTTGAGTAGGATGATGCCATGTGGCATCCATGTATGGAAATCAACGGTGGATAAGTTGACATGCGTTATGAGGGCACAAGCTAATGACGGACATTCACATGTGACGATTGAGGAGGACACAAACTAACCCCAAATGCACTAAAAAGGTTAAGAATGGGCCAAGTCATCCCTAATGAACTCCACTCTATTTTCTTTAAGTCAGATCTCTTTAAAATATATTAGTCGGGCGAAAAAACTTAGTATCCTAGCACCCATCCTAACTTATTCCTCCATAGAGCAATATTCAGTGAAGGAAGCTCGCTATAAGTCCCTCTGCAAAAGACAATTTGCTAGTACATTTCACAAATTATAATAAGAAAAAATTTACGTATTCTGCATAAATATGACATGATCAATTTACTCATCTACAAAATGCACAAATCAAGTGATGGGAGGAGGAAAATTTCCCCCTAACCTGGATTGGAGTAAAACGCAGCCAAAACAACAAAGCTCATTATTTCCAAAAGAAAACGGAAAAGCTCAAGAACAACCAGATAGAAATTTTTTTTTGTCGACCCGGACAATGCTAATGCCACCAACCTAAGCCCAGATGACGAAGAAGGATGAATTAGGACTTTTTCCACTAAGCCCAGACGACAAAGAAGGATGAAATAGGACTTTTTCCACCTCGAAAGCAGAAACAACGCAAATTACACCGCAAACGGGTTGAAATTTGAGTCGAAAGCCATTCAGCAGGAAGTGGTGAATGATGGAGAACAGCAAAGTAGTAGTTTTTTAGAATTATATAGGAAGCTCATGCTCTGAACTATCGATGAATCTGAAACCTTGAGTCTAATCAAATCTATTGAAATCCTTCAAAGGAAATAACAATAGGGCGTCTCATAGCTATAAAAGCCATCTAGCATCATTACCAAAAACAATTACGGAGCAGGACATCCATGGTGCAATCTGTGAAACGAGTGTTTATTCAAGGTCTGCAACTAAGGGGCGTGTAATATCTCTCACATTTGGATATATTTGCCCTCTATCGTACAATAAACAATTATATGCATACACGTTACGATAGCAACAACTATCATTATAGCAGATGCTTCAACAAGGACTTTAAAACGATTGGTACATGCACACATGCACACTTCTTTCTCAGATAAATAGAATTCAAATCTGAAAACTACTCAGAAACACGTTGAATAAATATACTGCACAATGAAACTCATCTGGCTTCATCAATCTTCATCTGGGAGAAAACTCCACTCATGGACGTCTCTGAACTATCCGCCCATTCTTTGCCCACGCCCTCTTCCTCGACCAAGTCTGTGCTGAATGATGGGAGCTTCCTCACGTCTGAAAGAGTCAATAACGATGAACCATCGGTCACACTGTCGTTGTACATCTCTCTTTTCACTGCAGTTTGCTGAAGCTGCAAGGCGTATTCCAAGTCCCAGAGTACATCGCCCATGCTAGGTCTCTCTTCGTCCTCTTCTTGCAAGCATTTCTCAGCAACCTCCCCATATTTTCTCAGCGAGTTCGGATTGATCTGACCAGCAATAAGAGGGTCCACTATTTGCTCGATGATTCCATTCTGGATGCATGCGATCCCCCATTCAGCCAAGTTCACCTGGTCTCTGGGAAGCGAAGGGTCTATAGCAGGCCTTGCGCATAGCACCTCGAGAAGAACCACTCCAAACGAGTACACATCTGATTTTTCTGTCAGCTGCTGGGTCTTGAAGTACTCTGGATCGAGGTACCCAAAAGTGCCCTTGACCCCTGTACTCACATGGGTTCGGCTTTGATCCAGTGGGCCTGACTTGGACAGACCAAAGTCGGCAACCTTTGCAACATAATTCTCATCAAGCAAAATGTTGGTGGGCTTGATGTCCCGGTGAATAATTCCTCCGGCTGCGCCTTTGTGGAGGTAATTCAAGCCCCGGGCCGCTCCAATGCAGATCTGGAGCCTTTGCTTCCAAGGTAAGCATGGGAAATCGGAATTGTACAGGTGATCTTTTAAGCTCCCCTTCTCCATAAACTCGTAAACAAGTATCATCTCGGACCGTTCAGCACAATACCCAATTAAGGATACGAGGTGGCGATGGCGGATTTTGGACAAAACGGTGATCTCTGTTTGGAACTCAGAGAACCCTTGTCCCGACCCTGGCTCGCTCCGTTTCACAGCAACTTTGGTGCCGTCCCTGAGAGTTCCTCTGTAGACATTGCCGAATCCACCCTTGCCAATCAAAAGTTTGCCATTGAAGTTGTTGGTGGCGAAATGGATTTCAGCAAGGGGTACTTTCAGTCCTAGATGAAGATTAGGGACAGCAGAGCCGTGAGTACTTTGCTCAGTCAGTTCACTGTGCGAACTGCCTCCTCCGATTGCAGGCAATGGCGACCAAGCCCAAGATTCAGTTCTCTTCCGCTTTCTATACTTGCATATGAAGATCGCAGCAGAAACACACATGAGCACGATGCTTCCAGAAACTAGCCCAATTATGAGGCCGACGTGCTTATTCTGGTTATCAACCTCTGAATGCGCAAAATCCAAGTCCCACGACCCTATTATCTCCATTATCTCCAGGCCATTGAGATAGGCTTGCTGAGATGGTGTGTCTGAGGCATTAAGGAGGCCTATGCTGATGTTCACTAGCCCTGAGCTGCCCGGCTGAACCACAAAATCATAATGAAAAGGAACATAGGACTGACGAAACCCATTTACACCGTATGGGTCGATGTACTCAGTGAAATTTCCATTAATATAAAGATTGAAGTACACCATGTTTAGAGACAGGCTAATGAAGTCACAGAAATGAGCGCGGACCAAGTGCGAGGCGTTTGCACTCACCTTGAAATTCCAGGTGGTGTTGGGGTATAATCCCCAAGCAGATTCGTTCATCACTTTAGCAGTCCGGTAAATGCGTTCCGATGCTAAGTATTTGACTAGATCATCCTGGTAATGAAGAACACCCTGCTCATAGCCACCGCTTTGTGCAGCGTTTGGGACATAAATGTATTTACTATCAGGAACCCAACTTCTCCACAAAGGATCATCACCCAGAGCTACTTCATCGCCTCCGACATTAATAAGGTAAACCGTGCGCAAAACCTGGGAGGAAATTCTGCTATAGTTGCTGCTATTAATCGCCAAAGTGCCCACACTCGGAGCAGAACCAGGAATGAATCTATCAGGCACAAGGAACACTTCAAGGGCATTGATAAATGCAAATGATGACCCTCGAGGACGAAAATAGAGTACGAACTTAGTAGTATTTATCCTAAGCAAGAACTCCTCCACCACAAGAGAGCCGTTACTACTGGGCACTTGGAAATTGCTGAGAAGCGTGAGCCCATCTACAGAGACATCAAACACGGCCTCGGAGAGATTGCTTGTGGAAGCGAAAGGGAAAAAGTGGAGTCGCACGATGTGAGTACCTCTATCCATTCCCTCAAGAGCGTATTGCGACGAAGGGTTTCTGAAGATTCTTGCCGTGTCGTAGATGGGGGAGACGCTCGAGAATTGGCTGCTGGATTGGGCGGAGGTACTCTGTTTTGTGAAGGAGATGGAGTCAGAACCCGTGTCACCGACAAAGACCCTGTTGGAATAGTTCTGGCTTTTGCTTGATCCACAATTGATGAAGTAACTGGTCTGAGTTGTGTAGGCTGAGGAAAGAGTGAGAAGAAGAAGTGGGTACTGAAGAGAGACGAAGAAGAGAATGAAGCCAGGGGCGTGGACTCCATGGATGTGAAGCTTTGCCATCGAACCAGAGGAAGAGCATGAAACTCTGCCTCGGAAGAGAGACAGCTGGTGATTGGCCCGTGAATTGTGATCAAGCAGTTTCAGTCGTGTTGACTTGAGATTGACCATCAGGCATAGGAAGATGGGCAGGAAGAAGATTCTCAGCTGGAGATGAGGGGCCCATTTGGGGAGGGGAAGAATTTCCTTCCACAAAGACCATTTTGACTCCCAAACGGATAATGCTGAGGACGATTTGGCCCTTCTCATCTAACTCGACTTTCCGCGAATGGGGCACGAGCACACGAGGTATAATGTTAAAGATGGATGTCCCTTCGCTCAACTTTCCGTGAGTAGCAGCCGGAGGAGACGGTCGCACGGAAGTCAATGTTGATTTTGAAAAATCCAAGGTCGTGCTGAAAATATTAGATAAATCGGTGACTCCTCGCTTTTGTCCGAAATTCAAATCGTCCTTGGCTTTTTCTATTTTATTTAAACGCATCCCTCCATTTTTATTTTTATTTTTATAGAAAGCGTCATCATTCGTCCTCGGTCGACTTGGCAATGGATTTTGCTCACTTGATGCCATGCCAACATTGTTGAAAATGTTCTAACCTTGATTTTTGTTATTCAAATCCAATAAAAGACTACAAATAACTATTGAGAAAACTTCCTAATGAATTTTGAAGTTGACAAAACTATCCATATAAATGTCTTGAAGTATTCTTGATTTAGGGAAATACTCTCAAAAGAGAAGTCTATAACAATCTCGATCCTAATCAGACTTAAGTCTAAGTTATTCTGAATTTAATAAGCTAGTTAGTGGATATTATCAAGATTTTGTGTGGACATCATAAAACATATTTGAACTCAAAGATTATAAGCTGAATATCATTAGATTGTGTAATTTACTTCAAGCGAAATAGATTTGGACTTGGAGAACTAGTGTTCCATTTCATACACAAGTTTGGAACATATATTATGGCTAGTGATCTAGCTCAGATCTTACACTTAAAAAAAAACTTGATTGACTCTTAATCATAAAGATTGTTTTGCAAACCAATGTTATAATGCAAAACACTTTAATTAAGTGGCAATCAAACTTGAATACAAGTTCTTTTTTTTTTTATTTTGAATGGAGACATCTATTTTTGAAAACCAAGACTTTGATTATATGTATGGCCATAATCAATGAACATTCATATTTTGTCACTAAATGGCTATTCAATTTTCTTGATATATATCTATCCAACGAACGGACTGAAAGATGATCTTCTAGAGACTCTCCAATAGATAAATTGGACAGATTTGATAGAATCACCTATTCACCTCCTTTTAGATGCTACGTGCTAGCTCCAACAATAGCATCTTGTAAAAATATAATTTGTAAGTATTCTCCCATGACAACCCATAGCGGCCATGACCATAGCTTAAAAGCTTGAGCAGTGGTTACGGCCATGAGTTTGAGATCAGCCGGCTTTAGACAGCGGCCTTGGCAACCGGCCACTTGAGTTCTTGCATGGCCGTGAGACCAAAGGTTGACTAGCCAAAGTTTAAAGAATGGGCCAACTCATCCCTAACGAGCTCCGCTCCCTTTAAATCAAACATCTTTAGAATATTCGTCCAAACAGAAAAATCTCTTTAAAATATCTTAGTAGGGCGAAAATAACTTAGTATCCTAGCACCAATCCTAAGTTATTCCTCCATAGAGCAATATTCAATGAAGCAAGCTTGCTGTAAGTCCCTTTAGAAAAGACATTTGCTAGCAAATTTCATAAAGTATAATAAGATATCATTTACTTATTTTGCATAAAGATGACGTGATTAATTTACGCATCTACAAAATGCACAAATCAAGTGATGGGAGGAGGAAAATTTTCCCCTAACCTGAATGGGAGTAAAACGCAGCCAAGACATCAAAGCTCATTATTTCCGAAAGAAAACGGAAAAGCTGAAGCACGATCAGATAAAATAAAATAAAAAATTGCCGACCCGGCCATAAAAAATCACAATGCTAATGCCACCAACCTAAGCCCGGGTGATAAAGAAGGATGAAGTGGCGCTTTTTCCACCTTGAAAGCAGAGACAGCACTAATCATATTCCAAACGGGTTGAAATTTGAATCGAAAGCCATTCAGCAGGAAAGAATTTTTGGTGAACGATGGAGAACAGCAGAGAAGTAGTTTTCAAGAATTATATAGGAAGCTCATGCTCTGAAATATCAATGAATCTGAAACCTCGAGTCTAATCAAATCTACTGAAATCCTTCAAAGGAAATAACAATAGGGCTTGTGCAATCTCTAATAATAGCAGATAGCTGTAGAAGCCATCTAGCATCATTACCATAAACAATTACGGAGCAGGACATCGATGGCACAATCTGTGGAACAAGTGTTTATTCAAGGTCTGCAGCTAAGGGGTGTGCAATATTTATCACATTTGGATATATCACGGTCAAATGTTGCCCTCTCTTGTACAATAAATAATTATATGCTTACACGTTACGACAGCAACAACTGTCATTATATCAGATGCTTCAACAAGACAGAATTTAAAACGATTGGTACATGCACTCTTCTTTATCAGATAAATAGAATTCATATCTGAAAACTACTTAGAAACACGTTAAATAAACATACTGCACAATGAAACTCATCTGGCTTCATCAATCTTCATCTGGGAGAAAACTCCACTCACGGACATCTGTGAACTATCCGCCCATTCTTTGCCCACGCCCTCTTCCTCGACCAAGTCTGTGCTAAATGATGGGAGTTTCCTCACGTTTGAAAGAGTCAATATTGACGAACCGTCGGTCGTGCTGTCATTGTACATCTCTCTTTTCACCGCAGTTTGCTGAAGCTGCAAGGCGTATTCCAAGTCCCAGAGTACATCGCCCATGTTAGGTCTCTCTTCATCCTCTTCTTGCAAGCATTTCTCAGCAACCTCCCCATATTTTCTCAGCGAGTTCGAATTGATCTGACCAGCAATAAGAGGGTCGACTATTTGCTCAATGATTCCGTTCTGGATGCATGCGATGCCCCATTCAGCCAAGTTCGCCTGCTCTCTGGGAAGCGAAGGGTCTATAGCAGCCCTTGCGCATAGCACCTCGAGAAGAACCACTCCAAACGAGTACACATCTGATTTTTCTGTCAGCTGCTGGGTCTTGAAGTACTCTGGATCGAGGTACCCAAAAGTTCCCTTGACCCCTGTACTCACATGGGTTCGGCTTTGATCCAGTGGGCCTGACTTGGACAGACCGAAGTCGGCAACCTTTGCAACATAATTCTCATCAAGCAAAATGTTGGTGGGCTTGATGTCCCGGTGAATAATTCCTCCGGCTGCGCCTTTGTGGAGGTAATTCAAGCCCCGGGCCGCTCCAATGCAGATCTGGAGCCTTTGCTTCCAAGGTAAGCATGGGAAATCGGAATTGTACAGGTGATCTTTTAAGCTCCCCTTCTCCATAAACTCGTAAACAAGTATCATCTCGGACCGTTCAGCACAATACCCAATTAAGGATACGAGGTGGCGATGGCGGATTTTGGACAAAACGGTGATCTCTGTTTGGAACTCAGAGAACCCTTGTCCCGACCCTGGCTCGCTCCGTTTCACAGCAACTTTGGTGCCGTCCCTGAGAGTTCCTCTATAGACATTGCCGAATCCACCCTTGCCAATCAAAAGTTTGCCATTGAAGTTGTTGGTGGCGAAATGGATTTCGGCAAGGGGTACTTTCAGTCCTAGATGAAGATTAGGGACAGCAGAGCCGTGAGTACTTTGCTCAGTCAGTTCACTGTGCGAACTGCCTCCTCCGATTGCAGGCAATGGCGACCAAGCCCAAGATTCAGTTCTCTTCCGCTTTCTATACTTGCATATGAAGATCGCAGCAGAAACACACATGAGCACGATGCTTCCAGAAACTAGCCCAATTATGAGGCCAACGTGCTTATTCTGGTTATCAACCTCTGAATGCGCAAAATCCGAGTCCCACGACCCAATTATCTCCATTATCTCCAGGCCATTGAGATAGGCCAGCTGCTCTGTTGTGGCCGAGGAATTAAGGAGGCCTATGCTGATGTTCACTAGCCCTGAGCTGCCCGGCTGAACCACAAAATCATAATGAAAAGGAACTGCTAACGGACGATAAGTTACACCGTATGAGTCGATGTAAGTGAAATTCCCGTTAATATAAAGATTGAAGTACACCGTGTTGGGAGACTGGCTAATGAAGTCACAGAAATGAGCCCGGACCAAGTGCGAGGCGTTTGCACTCACCTTGAAATTCCAGGTGGTGTTGGGGTATAATCCCCAAGCAGATTCGTTCATCACCTTAGCAGTCCGGTAAATGCGTTCCGATGCTAAGTATTTGTCTAGATCATCCTGGGAATTACGAACACTCCCCTCATAGCCACGGCTTTGTGCAGCGTATGGGACATGAATGTAATTACTATCAGGAACCCAACTTCTCCACAAAGGATCATAACCCGGAGCTACTTCATCGCCTCCAACATTAATAAGGTAAACCGTGCGCAAAACCTGGGAGGAAAATCTGCTATAGTTGCTGCTATTAATCGCCAAAGTGCCCACGCTCAGAGCAGAACCAGGAATGAATATATCAGGCACAAGGAACACTTCAAGGGCATTGATAAATGCAAAAGATGACCCTCGAGGACGAAAATAGAGTACGAACTTAGTAGTATTTATGCTAAGCAAGAACTCCTCCACCACAAGAGAGTCGTTACTACTGGGCACTTGGAAATTGCTAAGAAGCGTGAGCCCATCTACAGAGACATCAAACACGGCCTCGGAGAGATTGATTGTGGAAGCGAAAGGGAAAAAGTGGAGTCGCACGATGTGAGTACCTTTATCGATTACATCAAGAACGTATTGCGACAAAGGGCTTCTGAAGATTCTTGCCGTGTCGTAGATAGCTGAGATGCTCGAGGATTGGCTGCTGGATTGGGCGGAGGTACTCTGTTTTGTGAAGGAGATGGAGTCAGAACCCGTGTCACCAACAAAGACCCTGTTGGAATCGTTCAGGCTTTTGCTCGATCCACAATTGATGAAGTAACTGGTCTGAGTTGTGTAGGCTGAGGAAAGAGTGAGAAGGAGAAGTGGGTACTGAAGAGAGACGAAGAAGAGAATGAAGCCAGGGGCGTGGACTCCATGGATGATGTGAAGCTTTGCCATCGAACCAGAGGAAGAGCATGAAACTCTGCTTCGGGAGAGAGAGAGAGAGAGAGAGAGAGACAGAGAGACAGAGAGATTGGTCCGTGAATTGTGATCAAGTAGTTTCAGATGTGTTGACTTGAGATTGACTATCAGGCAATGGAAATTGGGCAGGAAGATAATTCTCAGCTGGAGATGAGTGATTCATGTGGGGAGTGGATGAATTTGCTTCTGCAAAAAGGTGTTTGACTCTCAAACGGGCACTGTTCCAGTCATGATGCAGAGGACAATTTGGCCCTTCTCATCCCACTCAACTTTCAGCGAGTGGCCCCAGCAGACGAGACAGAGTGGAGGACATCGAAATTTGGGAGACCGGACAAGAGATGAATGTCCTTTTGCTCTTGGGAGAGAATAGCAGACGGAGGAGACGGTCCCACAGAAGTCGAGGTTGATTATGAAAAATAATAGCTCGTGTACCGAAAATATACGATGACGTTAATGGTGGTCTTCTACTTCTATCTGAAATTTAAAATATCTCTCTATTATTTATTTATTTATTTAAAAGCATTCCTCGACGCGTAGAAAGTGTCAGCAGTTGTCCATGATCGGGCCAGTGACGAATTTCACTGTCGTGGCGTTAAGGTCATTTAATATTTTTTTATTGAACTTTCTTTTTGCCCTTATAAGCAGTTCCTAAATATTGTTCACATCCAGCTTTCGGACCCTGGCCGCAACTCAAAAGCTCAACCCCATTGATGATGGCCACGAGCTCGAGCTGTGCGGGCATTAGATCTTGTGGCTGTGGCTGCTCGAGTGCTTTCCCATCCGTTAGACCAAAGCTTGATCGGCCATAGTAAACTTAAGCTCATATCTAAAGCTTGAGTGGCCATGATCACGAGCTTCAAGTCTGAGCAACCATGCGTCCATGTTGAAAACAATTGTCATCGACCAATTTCACTCTCATCATCAACAAATCTTTGTTGCCACTAACTTTTGTTGTGGGAGCTGCAATGTCTTTTTTATGATCTCTCTCTCCCTCAATTGTTATTTTAATTTTTCATATTGACTTTAATGCCACATAATAGTTTTAAGCAAATCATAATATCACCCACATACTTCAGGATCGATATCAATGGTTCATTGACTTATGTCAACAAAAATTGATCAATAGAAAAAGAAAACTTGATAGAGGGATTAACATGAAATATTTTAAGAGAAAAGTATCAAAAAAAAGTTTTAAACATATTGCATTGATACCAATTTAATCTCAAACATTTTAATGAAACTAATTTAGTTCTAAAACTTTTCACATTGGTACCAAGTTTGAGACAATGTCCATTCTCAGCTATCTTTTGAGCAAATGCATCCACTTCGAGCTCTTGGCTAGAATTTTCTCAAGTTTCTGTTGTTTATATGCATTTACGAGGGAAAATTGCTATTTCAATTATAAGCCTAATATAGTTTTATTCCATTCAATTAATTTAATATAAATACAAATATTTCAAGAGGAGGCATGTGATTGGTAATGGAAGTCTCCACCACATAAGCATGGGATCTCGCTCCTCGGTGTCTCAGACACAATCCAATGAGTAATACATGTTTTTAATTAAATCCAACACTCACTACTCATAAAAAAAAATGATACAAAAAACTCTTAATTCAAACTTAAAATATAATAAACGTGTCAAATCAAATGTAAGTTGATTTATACGAATTATAAATACTAATTTAATTCTTCGTCACAATTAATACAATGGTCAAGTCCATTCATCTCTATCAAATCACAAGTCAATAATCTATTCTATTGACTAATTCTTACCGTGCATTGTGAGCCGAAGTAAATCTAGCTCGATGAAATTGCCGTTGCGCGCACGCACAACCTGCTTTTCCTTCTCTTCTTTTCCCCTATTTTGCGGTCACTGTCTTTTTCTTCTTCCCGTGTCTCTCGATCTGTCAATGTCCCTTTGCTTTAAATAAAGTAGTCTTCCCTTTCTTTCTTTTTCCTTCTTTTCTTTTATTAGTCAATTCATTTGACCAACTCAACAAACCCAAATATTACAAAATATGTCAATACTATATACTATATAATGTTTACTATTTAGAGAAGTTAATGTATATATGAAGATTATATGATATTCCATACCATTTATATCTTTTTCGAATATATACATTAAAAGTCCTAAAATTTATCACAAAAATATAATTGAGTCTTAAAACTTACAAAAAGTACAATCAAATTTTAAAACTTGTCAAATTGATTCAGTTAAATCATTTCATTGACTTTATCAAAGTTAGCTAATGAAAAACATTGACATGAATTTTTTAAATTATTTTTATACATTTAATTTAAATTAAATTTAAAAAATAAGCTAATTATTTTTTTAAAGGAGAAGTAAGTTTGGTAGGGGCTGATGAGCACGAGGGACAGCAAATGGGGGTCGTCAAGCCTTGACCAAGGGTTGGTGGCCCTTCCCAACGATGAAAGAGAGCTTGATCTAGAACCTAGCTAAGGGTCGCCACTAGCGGCCGACCCTGACTAATGGTTTCCCTCACCTAAGTTTAGGCGAGGGCCGATGAGCCTCACTCAATCTAGGCGAGCGTTGGGGGAAGGCCACAACCCTTGCCTAGATTTGGGCAAGGGCTTGTAAGCCCTTCGCTGTCATCAATGGCTAGCGTCCGACGACCCTCGTTGATTCACCCCCACCCTCACCATTACTTCATGATAATGGTGGGGTGACGGCAATGGTGAGGGCTTGTTGCCCTGCCTACTTGCCTGCTTGACTTCTTCTTCTTTTTTATTATATAAATTTAGCTTATTTTTTTTTAAATTTTTATTTAAAAAATTAGTATTGAAAATCATATTTAGACTAAATTTAGCTTAATTTGCAATCTTATACTTCATGATTGGATTAGCCACATAAGAAAGAGAAAATATTGAAAAAAACCATGCTAGTATTTTCCATTAGTCAAAATAGAAAGTTAATGGAAGGATTCAATTAAATTAATTCGATAAATTTTAAGACTTGATTGTACTTTTTGCAAGTTTTATAACTTAATTATACTTTCCTGACAAATTTTATGATTTGTAGTGAACATCTCTATTTAAAAAAAAAAAAATACAATGAGTCTCTTCTTGAACATCTCAATTACATTTACTTCTTACATCATAATACTGTGATATTCTTTTATATAAAAAAGATAAAATAAATTGTTATTTGAGATAAAGCGACGAAAAAATGAAGAGATGAGAAACGATAGCAGTGTGACCCCGAACGCTGAGAGAGAAGAGCTCTTACATTTTCAACTAAGCAAAATAGCCTAAAAATAGTGTAAAGCACTAACATTACTCGATTTGCATTATCTTTCATATTTATGTATATGTGTTTTCATGTTTATCTTAAAATCAATACAAACTATAAAATCAATACAAACTCTCATATTTGAATCGCTTATCAAAATTTTGATATACATCTCATCATATCCATAAGATTACCACCATATCTAATGGCACGAGTTTGTTCACTTAAGATAGACTTTCACATTATAAACATCTATGTCATTTGTTGAAAAATATGTTTCAAATTTGAGTCCATAAAGAAACCTTGGTCCAATAGATTTTTTTGAAAAAGTTAACTATTTTGGACCTAGAATTTATATATGCACACACAAGTGTGTGTGTGAATATATGTATGTATTTATGTATGTATGCATAATGATAGTGTTTTTGCCAACGAGTTAGGAGTTTTTAGCCGAAACTATTAATTCTACGTCTGTTTGTCCCGAAGGAATCATATGTACTTTGAAGTTAACAAAACTTATGGTAAGATTTGTGAATTCTCTAAAGTTTTGAAAAAAATTTGGCCGAATATTCTCAAATGTGTAAGAATCTTCCATTTTCTCTGTGTTGTGTGCTCGTGCCGTTCGCTGAAAGTTAAGTGGCATCAAAAGGGCCAAATTGCCCTCAGGATCACGACCAAAACTGTGCCCGTTTCGGAATCAAAATCGTCTTGGCAGAATAACCATAATTTACGGACCAAACTATCTTTCACTCTCCCGAAGCATCTGAAAGAAAGAAATTAAAAAGCCATTTCTTGAAGCAGTTTCATGCTTTTCCACTGGTTCCACCATGACAAAGCTTCTCATCCATGGAGTCCACGTTCCTGGCTCCGCACTCTTCTTCATCTCTCTTCAATTTCCACTTCTTCTTCTCACTCTTTCCCCGGCCTACGCAACTCAGACCGAGCACTTCATCAATTGTGGATCAAGCAACAGCATAAACTACTTCACCAGGAACTTTCTTGGGGACGCGAATTCTGACTCCGTCTCCTTCACAAAACAGAGTACCTCCATACTATCTAGCAACCAATCATCCAGCGTCTCAGCAATCTACAACACAGCAAGAATCTTCAGAAGCCCTTCATCGCGATACGTTCTTGATAGAACTGGTAAAGGTACTCATATTGTGCGACTTCACTTTTTCCCTTTCGCTTCCACAAGCAATCTTTCTGAGGCTGTGTTCAATGTCTCCGTAAACGGGCTCACACTTCTCAGCACTTTCCAATTGCCCAGCACCACGAACTCTCCTGTAGTGGAGGAATTCTTCCTTAGCATAAATAGGACTAAGTTCGTGATCTATTTTAGTCCTCAAGGGTCATCTTTTGCATTTATCAATGCCCTTGAAGTGTTCCTTGTGCCTGACGGATTCATTCCAGATTCTGCTCCAAATGTGCGCACAGTTTACCGAATAAACGTCGGAGGTGATGAAGTAACTCCAGCCGATGATAGTTTGTGGAGAAGTTGGGATCCTGATGATAATTATATTGATGTCCCAAATGCTGCACAGAACAGCACTCACTATGGGAGGGTTCTTAATTATCAGGATGATCTAGACAAATACTTAGCATCAGAACAAGTCTACCAGACTGCTAAAGTGATGAGTGTGAATTTTACCAATGGGAAATTATACCGTAACACCACCTGGAGTTTCAAGGCGAATGCGAACGCCTGGCACTTGGTCCGGGTTCATTTTTGTGACTTCATTAGCCCATCTCCCAACACGGTGCACTTCAATCTCTATTTTTATCAGAACTTCACTGAGCTTATCAACCCATATGGCAAAAATGGGTTTCGTGTGCAGGCAGTTCCCTTTCATTATGATTTTCTGGTTAAACCGGGCAGCTCAGGGCTAGTGAAAATCAGCATCGGCCTCTTAAATGCCTCAATTTATCAGCAGGCCTATCTCAATGGCCTGGAGATAATGGAGATTATAGGGTCGTGGGACTCGAATTATATGCCCTCAGAGAAAGATAATCACAATGTCGGCCTCATAATCGCGCTAGTTTCTGGAAGCATCACGCTTCTCTGCATTTTTGGATTTGCAGCGATCTTCGTCTGCAAGTATAGAAAGCCAAAGAAAACTGATATGCCGGTTTGGACACCATTGCCTGCATTCCGAGGAGGCAGTAAACTGACCGAGCAAACTACCCACGGCTCCGCTGTCCCTAATTTTCACCTGGGACTGAATATACCCCTCGCTGAAATCCATTTTGCTACCAACAACTTCAACGGAAAACTTTTGATAGGCAGTGGCGGATTCGGTAATGTTTATAGAGGAACTCTCAGGGATGGCACTAAAGTTGCCGTGAAACGGAGCCAGCCAGGGTCTGGACAGGGCTTCTCCGAGTTCCAGACAGAGATCACCGTTTTGTCCAAAATCCGCCATCGCCACCTCGTATCTTTAATTGGGTATTGCGCTGAACGGTTGGAGATGATACTTGTTTACGAGTTTATGGAGAAGGGGAGCTTAAGAGATCACCTGTACAATTCTGATTTCCCAATCTTAGCATGGAAGCAAAGGCTTGAGATCTGCATTGGAGCGGCCCGGGGCTTGAACTACCTCCACAAAGGCGTGGCTGGAGGAATTATTCACCGTGACATTAAGTCCACCAACATTTTGCTTGACGAGAACTACGTTGCAAAGGTCGCTGACTTTGGTCTGTCCAAGTTGGGGCCTCTCGATCAAAGCCAAACCCATGTGAGTACAGCGGTCAAGGGTACCTTCGGGTACTTTGATCCAGAGTACTTTATGACCCAACAGCTGACGGAAAAATCAGATGTGTACTCGTTTGGAGTTGTTCTTCTCGAGGTGCTATGTGCGAGGCCTTCTATCGACCCTTTGCTTCCTAGAGAACAGGCCAACTTGGCCGAGTGGGGCATTACATGCATCAAGAATGGAAACATTGACCAAATAGTGGACCCCGTTCTTGCTGGTCAGATCAATCCGAATTCGCTGAGGAAATATGGGGAAGTTGCTGAGAAATGCTTGCAAGAAGAGGGCAAAGAGAGGCCTAGCATGCGGGATGTGCTCTTGGACTTGGAATTCGCCTTGCAGCTTCAGCAAACTCCATTGAAAAGAGAGATATATGGTGACAGCACAACTGGCAGTTCGCCGGTTTTTACTCTTTCGAATGTGTGGAAGCTCCCATCATCTAGTGCAGCCACGATCGAGGAAGAGGGTGTGGCCACAGAAGGGATGTATAGCTGTAAGATGTCCATGAGCGAAATTTTTCCCAGATGAAGATTGATGAAGCCAGATGAATTCCAAAACACACGGCATCTATTGAAGTGTTTCCCATCATTGTCCTGAATTGAGCCTTGTTGAAGCATTCAGTTCAGCATAGTTGTTGTGGTGATGTGTAAGCATATAATTGTTTATTGTACAGGAGAAGGCAACAGTGGATCGTGATAAATGGGAAGTGAGAGAGATTGCATGCCCCTTAGTTGGAGACATTAAAAAAGAAAAAGAAAAACACTTGTTTTACAGATTGAACCATGGATGTCCTGTTCTATAATTGTTTTGTTAACGATGCTAGATGGCTTTTTTTTTTTATAGTTATGTGTTATTATTAGAGATTGCACATCTTGTTTTGTTATTTTCTCTAAATGATTCCGATAAATTTGGTTAGATTCGAGATTTCTAACTTAGATTCATCGTGAGTGTGAGCTTACTATACAATCCTAAAATTTCTCCTCTGTTGTCCTTCATTGTTCATGAGAAATGCTTTGCTGATGAATGGCATTCGACTCAAATTGCAACCCGTTTGCAGCATAATTCGCGTTGTCTCTGCTTTCAAGATGGTAAAAGTCCTACTTTATCCTTCTTTATAAGCTAGGCTTAGATTGGTCTGCATCGTGATTTTATTGGGTTGACCTTATTATCTTGTTATGCTTCAGAGATTTTGTTTTCTTTAGAAATAATGAGTTTTTTTTTTTCGTCTTGACTATGTTTTACTCCAATCCAGGTCAGAAGAAATTTGTCTCCACCCTTCACTTGTTTTGTGGATTTTGTAGATGCTTAAATTGACCATGTTATATTTATGCGAAACAAGTAAATTATTTTTATCATAATTTATCAAGTTTACCAGCAAATATCTCTTGCTAAGGAACTTATCGAAGGCTTGCTTTATAGAGTGTTGTTCTATGGAGGAATAACTTTGAATTGGTGGCACATTCCAAATTATCTTTATAGAGTGTTGACTTGATTGGCTCAAAGTAAAGTTCATTGGGGATGGCATGACCCATTTCCTGACCCTTTTTAGTGGACACCAGCTGAGTGGATCAATTCGACCGTGAGGTTGCGGGTGGAGGGGTCGCCAAGTGGGGCTATATGAGGAGATGCACAGGGCGATTAGCTAAGATGATGCGTTGGTAACGAGAAGGAAAGGGCGACCAGCGAACATGCGCAAGGGCGTAATTGGGGACTTTTCACTAGTCAGAAAAGCTTAATATTACTTATAAATTAAAATATTTATTTCCACTTTTTTCATTTGTTCTATTGACTTAATATCCATTAATTGATCATGAGCAAGTCATCATTTAGTAAATGACAGTAAATGTTTTAGTAAGTCTAACATTGCTCTTAAACTTTTTATAGCATAAGCGTTATGTTTGGGAAATTAATGAAGTGAAACTAAGCACACTTCCACCTTAGTCTATAGTAGACGTGAATTTCGTGAATTAATAGTTACATGTTAGGAAATTGATCTATTTACTTAGTTATTTGTAATCATCAACAGATGTTTTGTCTATAGTATACTGAAAAATCAAATTGTGAAAAGAGAGCAAACACTAATATAAATAGAAAGAAAAAACTAAATTGAACATGAGATTCATGTGATTCACTAGTGGCATCTACTCTACGGGTATAGTAACACAAGATTACACTATAAATTATGCAATATTCCAAATATTACATTCACACTCAAGTTAGCAAATACTCTAAGTGGCTTCCACCCTTCAATTACACATAATAAACTCGTACAATCTTTAGCCATTACAATTCAACATGAAACAATCTCTCAATCTCACAAAAAAATTCACAAATTTTACCACAAAATTTATTTGCTTCAAAACACCAGTAGTTTTTTACATTATTAATAGAGCAAAGTAGCCTAAAAGTAGTGTAAAGCACTAACATTACTCCTTTTGCACTATCTGTCGTAATTATGTTATTGAAATATATATTTATATTTCTCATAAAATCAATGCAAACTATCCCATATTTGAACCATTTACAAGATTACTACGGTATCTAATGGATGTGAGTTTGTTCACTTAAGATAGACTTTCACATTATAAATTTCTATGTAATTTGTTGAAAAATATGTTTCGAATTTGAGTTAGTAAAAAAATACTCAATCCTAGTTGGTTTTTGAGTAGTGTTTCCTATATTGGATATGGAATTTTTATATATAAAACGTGGGTGGTGGTGTTTATACTAATGAGTCAACGTAGGATTTTTTGGCCAAAACAATCAATTTTGGGAATGTTCGTCCCAGACAAATTGCGAGTATTTTGAAGCCAAAATAAAACTTATGGCAAGATTTGTGAATTTCGTTAAAAAAAATGAAATTTTAGTGGGATATTGTCTAAAAAATTTGTAAAAATCTTCCATTTTCTGTGTCTCGAGCGTCCGGGCCATTCGCTCAAAGTTGCGTGGGATCAAAAGGGCCAAAATGTCCTCAGCATCATTACCAAAACAGTGCCCGTTTGGGAGTCAAAATCGTCTTTGCATTGCAAAACCCCCAAAAATTCAGACGCTCATCTCCAGCCGACAGTTCTCTTCCTCCAGCCGAGAATCTTTGATAGTCAATCTCAAGTCAACACGACTTAAACTCCGAATCATAATTCACAGACCGATCTCTCTCTCTCTCTCTCTCTCTCTCTCTCTATCCAGCAGACTCCAGCTAAAGAAAGATACTAAAACCCAT
Source organism: Eucalyptus polyanthemos subsp. polyanthemos (assembly GCA_017140185.1). NCBI lineage: Eukaryota > Viridiplantae > Streptophyta > Magnoliopsida > Myrtales > Myrtaceae > Eucalyptus > Eucalyptus polyanthemos. The sequence goes on along the minus strand of CM029465.1, from coordinate 14,995,075 downwards.
TTCTTGTAGCAGTATTTCATGCTCTTCCGCTGGTTCCATGGCAAAGCTTCACATCCATGGAGTCCACCCCCCTGGCTTCACACTCTTCTTCATCTCTCTTCAATACCCACTTCTTCTTCTCACTCTTTCCTCAGCCTACACAACTCAGACCAAGCATTTCATCAATTGTGGATCAAGCAACAGCGTAAACTACTTCACCCGGAACTTTGTTGGGGACGCGAGTTCTGACTCCGCCTCCTTCACAAAACAGAATACCTCCACACTATCCAGCGACCAATCATCGAGTGTCTCACCCATCTACGACACAGCAAGAATCTTCAGAAGCCCTTCGTCACGATACGTTCTTGACGTCATCGATAAAGGTACTCATATCGTGCGACTTCACTTCTTCCCTTTCGCTTCCACAAGCGATCTGTCTGAGGCTGTATTTAATGTCTATGGAAATGGGCTCACGCTTCTCAGCGCTTTCCAAGTGCCCGGTAGTACGAACTCTCCTGTAGTGGAGGAATTCTTCCTTAGCATAAATAGAACCAAGTTTGTGCTCTATTTTAGTCCTCAAGGGTCATCTTTTGCATTTATCAATGCCCTTGAAGTGTTCCTTGTGCCTGACGGATTCATTCCAGACTCCGCTCCAAATGTGCGCACGGTTTACCGAATAAACGTCGGAGGCAATGAAGTAACTCCAGCCGATGATAGTTTGTGGAGAAGTTGGGATCCGGATGATAATTATATTGATGTTCCAAATGCTGCACAGAATAGCACTAACTATGAGAGTGCTGTTAATTACCAGGATGATCTAGAAAAATACTTAGCATCAGAACGTGTCTACCAGACTGCTAAAGTGATGAGTGTGAAGTTTCCCAATGGGACATTATACCGTAACACCACCTGGAGTTTCAAGGCAAGTGCGAATGCCCGGCACTTGGTCCGGGCTCATTTTTGCGACTTCATTAGCCCATCTCCCAACACGGCGTCCTTCAAACTCTATTTTTATCGGAACTTCACGAAGCTTATCGACCCATATGGCAAAAATGGGTTTCGTGTGCTGGCAGTTCCTTTTCATTATGATTTTCTGGTTAAACCGGGCAGCTCTGGGCTGATGAAAATCAGCATCGGCCTCCTAAATGCCTCAATTGATCAGCAGGCCTATCTCAATGGCCTGGAGATAATGGAGATTATAGGGTCGTGGGACTCGAATTATATGCCCTCAGAGAAAGATAATCACAATGTTGGCCTCATAATCGCGCTAGTTTCTGGAAGCATCACGCTTCTCTGCATTTTTGGATTTGCAGCGATCTTCGTCTGCAAGTATAGAAAGCCAAAGAAGACTGATATGTCGGTTTGGACACCATTGCCTGCATGCCGAGGAGGCAGTAAACTGACCGAGCAAACTACCCACGGCTCCGCTGTCCCTAATTTTCACCTGGGACTGAATATACCCCTCGCTGAAATCCATTTTGCTACCAACAACTTCAACGGAAAACTTTTGATAGGCAGTGGCGGATTCGGTAATGTTTATAGAGGAACTCTCAGGGATGGCACTAAAGTTGCCGTGAAACGGAGCCAGCCAGGGTCTGGACAGGGCTTCTCCGAGTTCCAGACAGAGATCACCGTTTTGTCCAAAATCCGCCATCGCCACCTCGTATCTTTAATTGGGTATTGCGCTGAACGGTTGGAGATGATACTTGTTTACGAGTTTATGGAGAAGGGGAGCTTAAGAGATCACCTGTACAATTCTGATTTCCCAATCTTAGCATGGAAGCAAAGGCTTGAGATCTGCATTGGAGCGGCCCGGGGCTTGAACTACCTCCACAAAGGCGTGGCTGGAGGAATTATTCACCGTGACATTAAGTCCACCAACATTTTGCTTGACGAGAACTACGTTGCAAAGGTCGCTGACTTTGGTCTGTCCAAGTTGGGGCCTCTCGATCAAAGCCAAACCCATGTGAGTACAGCGGTCAAGGGTACCTTCGGGTACTTTGATCCAGAGTACTTTATGACCCAACAGCTGACGGAAAAATCAGATGTGTACTCGTTTGGAGTTGTTCTTCTCGAGGTGCTATGTGCGAGGCCTTCTATCGACCCTTTGCTTCCTAGAGAACAGGCCAACTTGGCCGAGTGGGGCATTACATGCATCAAGAATGGAAACATTGACCAAATAGTGGACCCCGTTCTTGCTGGTCAGATCAATCCGAATTCGCTGAGGAAATATGGGGAAGTTGCTGAGAAATGCTTGCAAGAAGAGGGCAAAGAGAGGCCTAGCATGCGGGATGTGCTCTTGGACTTGGAATTCGCCTTGCAGCTTCAGCAAACTCCATTGAAAAGAGAGATATATGGTGACAGCACAACTGGCAGTTCGCCGGTTTTTACTCTTTCGAATGTGTGGAAGCTCCCATCATCTAGTGCAGCCACGATCGAGGAAGAGGGTGTGGCCACAGAAGGGATGTATAGCTGTAAGATGTCCATGAGCGAAATTTTTCCCAGATGAAGATTGATGAAGCCAGATGAATTCCAAAACACACGGCATCTATTGAAGTGTTTCCCATCATTGTCCTGAATTGAGCCTTGTTGAAGCATTCGGTTCAGCATAGTTGTTGTGGTGATGTGTAAGCATATAATTGTTTATTGTACAGGAGAAGGCAACAGTGGATCGTGATAAATGGGAAGTGAGAGAGATTGCATGCCCCTTAGTTGGAGACCTTAAAAAAGAAAAAGAAAAACACTTGTTTTACAGATTGAACCATGGATGTCCTGTTCTATAATTGTTTTGTTAACGATGCTAGATGGCTTTTTTTTTATAGTTATGTGTTATTATTAGAGATTGCACATCTCGTATTGTTATTTTCTCTAAATGATTCCGATAAATTTGGTTAGATTTGAGATTTCCAACATAGATTCATCAATTGTTGTGAGTGTGAGCTTACTATACAATCCTAAAATTTCTCCTCTGTTGTCCTTCATCGTTCATGAGAAATGCTTTGCTGATGAATGGCCTTCGACTCAAATTGCAACCCCTTTGCAGCATAATTCGCGTTGTCTCTGCTTTCAAGATGGTAAAAGTGCTACTTTATCCTTCTTTATAAGCTAGGCTTAGATTGGTTTGCATTGTGATTTTATTGGGTCGACCTTATTATCTTGTTATGCTTCAGAGATTTTGTTTTCTTTAGAAATAATGAGTTTTTTCGTCTTGACTATGTTTTTACTCCAATCCAGGTCAGAAGAAATTTGTCTCCACCCTTCACTTGTTTTGTGGATTTTGTAGACCATGTTATATTTATATGAAACAAGTAAATTATTTCTTATCATAATATATCAAGTTTACCAGCAAATATCTCTTGCTAAGGAACTTATCGAAGGCTTGCTTGAGTGTTGTTCTATGTAGGAATAACTTTGAATTGGTGGCACAATCCTAATTATCTTTGCTCTATTAGAATGTCTCATAGAGTTTTGACTTGATGAGCTCATAGTAGAGTTCATTAGGGATGGTTTGACCCATTTCCTAACCCTTTTTAGTAGACACCAGCTGAGAGGATCAATTCGGCTATGAGGTTGCGGGTGGAGGGGCCACCAAAAGTGGGGCTATTTGAGGAGATGCACAGGGCGATTAGCTAAGATGATGCGTTGGTAACGAGAAGGAAAGGGCGACCAGCGAAAATGCGCAAGGGCGTAATTGGGGACTTTTCACTTGTCAGAAAAGCTTAATATTACTTATAAATTAAAATATTTATTTCCACTTTTTTCATTTGTTCTATTGACTTAATATCCATTAATTGATCATGAGCAAGTCATCATTTAGTAAATGACAGTAAATGTTTTAGTAAGTCTAACATTGCTCCTAAACTTTTTATAGCATAAGCGTTATGTCTGGGAAATTAATGAAGTGAAACTAAGCACACTTCCACCTTACTCTATAGGAGACGTGAATTTCGTGAATTAATAGTCACATGTTAGTAAATTGATCTATTTACTTAGTTATTGGAGATGCTTGATATGGCCAACTAATTAGTAATTATAGGTTGGTAATCATCAACAAATGTTTTGTCTATAGTATACTGAAAAATCAAATTGTGAAAAGAGAGCAAACACTAATATAAACAGAACGGAAAAACTAAATCGAACATGAGATTCATGTGATTCACTAGTGGCACCTACTCTACAGGTACAGTAACACAAGATTACACTATAAATTATGCAATATTCCAAATATTACATTCACACTCAAGTTAGCAAATACTTTGAGTGGTTTCCACCCTTCAATTACACATAATAAACTCATACAATCTTCAGCCATTACAATTCAACATGAAACAATCTCTCAATCTCACAAAAAAATTCACAAATTTTACCACAAAATTTATTTGCTTCAAAACACCAGTAGTTTTTTACATTATCAATTGAGCAAAGTAGCCTAAAAGTAGTGTAAAGCACTAACATTACTCCTTTTGCACTATCTTTCGTAATTATGTTATTGTATATATATTTATATTTCTCATAAAATCAATGCAAACTATCCCATATTTGAACCATTTACAAGATTACTGCAGTATCTAATGGATGTGAGTTTTTTCACTTAAGATAGACTTTCACATTATAAATTTCTCTGTAATTTGTTGAAAAATATGGTTCGAATTTGAGTTAGTAAAAAAATACTCAATCCTAGTTGGTTTTTGAGTAGTGTTTCCTATATTACATATCGAATTTTTATATATAAAACGTGAGTGATGGTGTTTATACTAATGAGTTAACGCTGGATTTTTTGGCCAAAACAATCAATTTTGGGAATGTTTGTCCCAGACAAATTGCGAGTATTTTGAAGCCAAAATAAAACTTATGGCAAGATTTGTGAATTTCGTTAAAAATTTGAAATTTTTAACGAAAATTCTCTCAACAATTTGTAAAAACCTTCATTTTCTGTGTCTTGAGCGTTCGTGCCATTCGCTGAAAGTTTCGTGGGATCAAAAGGGCCAAAATGTCCTCAGCATCATGACCAAAACAGTGCCCGTTTGGGAGTCAAAATCGTCTTTGCACTGCAAACCCCCCAAAAATTGAGATGCTCATCTCCAGCCGACAGTTCTCTTCCTCCAGCCGAGAATCTTCTCCCTGCCCACTTATTGCCTGATAGTCAATCTCAAGTCAACACAACTTAAACTCCGAATCATAATTCACAGACCGATCTCTCTCTCTCTCTGTCCAGCAGACTCCAGCTAAAAGAAAGATACTAAAACCCATTTCTTGTAGCAGTATTTCATGCTCTTCCGCTGGTTCCATGGCAAAGCTTCACATCCAGGGAGTCCCCCCCCCCCTGGCTTCACACTCTTCTTCATCTCTCTTCAATACCCACTTCTTCTTCTCACTCTTTCCTCAGCCTACACAACTCAGACCAAGCATTTCATCAATTGTGGATCAAGCAACAGCATAAACTACTTCACCAGGAACTTTGTTGGGGACGCGAGTTCTGACTCCGCTTCCTTCACAAAACAGAACACCTCCACACTATCCAGCGACCAATCATCGAGTGTCTCACCCATCTATGACACAGCAAGAATCTTCAGAAGCCCTTCGTCACGATACGTTCTTGACGTCATCGATAAAGGTACTCATATCGTGCGACTTCACTTCTTCCCTTTCGCTTCCACGAGCGATCTGTCTGAGGCTGTATTTAATGTCTATGGAAATGGGCTCACGCTTCTCAGCGCTTTCCAAGTGCCCGGTAGTACGAACTCTCCTGTAGTGGAGGAATTCATCCTTAGCATAAATAGAACCAAGTTTGTGCTCTATTTTAGTCCTCAAGGGTCATCTTTTGCATTTATCAATGCCCTTGAATTGTTCCCTGTGCCTGACGGATTCATTCCAGACTCCGCTCCAAATGTGCGCACGGTTTACCGAATAAACGTTGGAGGCAATGAAGTAACTCTGGCTGATGATAATTTGTGGAGAAGTTGGGATCCTGATGATAATTATATTGATGTTCCAAATGCTGCACAGAATGGCACTAACTATGAGAGTGTTGTTAATTACCAGGATGATCTAGAAAAATACTTAGCATCAGAACGTATCTACCTGACTGCTAAAGTGATGAGTGTGAATTTTACCAATGGGCAATTATACCGTAACACCACCTGGGTTTTCAAGGTGAGTACCAACGCCCGGCACTTGGTCCGGGCTCATTTTTGCGACTTCATAAGCCCGTCTGTCAACACAGTGTACTTCAATCTCTATTTTTATCGAAATTTCACTGAGCACATCGACCCATATGGCAAAAATGGGTTTCGTAAGCGTGCAGTTCCTTTTCATTATGATTTTATGGTTAAACCGGGCAGCTCAGGGCTAGTGAAAATCAGCATAGGCCTCCTGAATGCCTCAATTTATCAGCAGGCCTATCTCAATGGACTGGAGATTATGGAGATAATAGGGTCGTGGGACTCGAAATATATGCCCTCAGAGGGAGATAACTACAATGTCGGCCTCATAATTGGGCTAGTTTCCGGAAGCATCACACTTCTCTGCATTTTTGTGTCTGCAGCAATCGTCATACGCAAGTATAGAAAGCTAAAGAGAACCGACATCTCGATTTGGACACCATCTCCTGCAATCCGAGGAGGCAGTTCTCACACTGAACTGACTGATCAAACTACCCATGGTTCCATCGTGCCTAATTTTCACCTAGGACTGATAATACCCCTAGCTGAAATCCATTTAGCAACCAAAAATTTCGATGGCAAACTTTTGATTGGCAAGGGCGGATTTGGCTATGTCTACGGAGGAACTCTCAGGGACGGCACTGAAGTTGCTGTGAAACGGAGCAAGCCAGGGTCTGGCCAAGGCTTCTCTGAGTTCCAAACAGAGATCACCGTTTTGTCCAAAATCTACCATCGCCACCTCGTCTCCCTAATTGGTTATTGTGCTGAACGGTTCGAGATGATACTTGTTTACGAGTTCATGGAGAAGGGGAGCTTAAGAGACAATTCCGATTTGCCATACTTACCATGGAAGCAAAGGCTCGAGATCTGCATTGGGGCAGCCCGGGGCTTGGACTACCTCCACAGAGGCGCAGCTGGAGGAATTATTCATCGGGACATCAAATCCACTAACATTTTGCTTGATGAGAAGTATGTTGCGAAGGTCGCTGACTTTGGTCTGTCCAAGTTGGGACCTTTCGATCAAAGCCATACCCATGTGAGTACGGGGATCAAGGGCACCTTTGGATACCTCGATCCAGAGTACTTTAAGACCCAAAAGCTGACGAAAAAATCAGATGTGTACTCCTTCGGAGTGGTTCTCCTCGAGGTGCTATGCGCAAGGCCTGCTATTGACCCTTTGCTTCCTGGAGACCAGGCGAACTTGGCCGAGTGGGGCATTAAAGGCATCCAGAACGGAGCCATCGAGCAAATAGTGGACCCTCTTCTTGTTGGTCAAATCAATCCGAACTCACTGAGGAAATATGGGGAAATTGCTGAGAAATGCTTGCAAGAAGAGGACCAAGGGAGGCCTAGCATGGGGGATGTGCTCTGGGACTTGGAATACGCCTTGCAGCTTCAGCAAACTGTGGTGAAAAGAGAGATGTACGACGACGGTGACCAGAGATTCGTCAATAATGACTCTTCCGAATGTGAGGAAGCTCCCATCATTCAGTGAAGACACAGTCGAGGAAGAGGGTGTGGCCGCAGAAGAGGCAGATAGCTCAGTGAAGTCCACCAGTGGAGTTTTCTTCAGAGATGAAGATTGGTGAAGCCAGGTGAGTTTCATATTGCAGTTTAAGTGTTTCCAAGTTGTTTTCAGATGTGCATTCTGTTTATCTGAGAAAGACGTGTACATGTTAGCTTCGTCTTACATAGCATTTTGCCGAAGCATTTGGCTTATGATAGTTGTTGTTGTAATGTGTAAGCATATAATTGTTCATACAAGGGAAGACCTCATTGGATTGTGACGGATATAAAGTGAGAGAGATTGCATGCCCCTTAGTTGTGTTAGAATATTTAAATAATATATTATACATTCATCTAATATCTTAAACTTTTAAAACAGTTATCAATGGTCTTACAAAATCTGATAGATCAATTCCTACCAGACCCTAATTGTTTCCCCAATTAAACATGTCCACATTCAGTATTAGGTAAAAAAATCAGACCAAGCATGAGGATAGGTGTTTGAATAATTAAATATTAAAAGATGTCTCAATATAACAGCTTAAACTTTTAGGATAGTCGATAGTGGTCCTTTCAAATTCTCACGAGTAGGAGACTTTAAATATACACTTGTTGCACATATTGCACCACGGAATCCTATTTGTAATTGTTTTTACTAATGATGCTAGATGACTCATGCTATTGTTAAAGATTGCATGGTTCGTATTGTTATTTTCTCTAAACGATTCCAATAAATTTGATTAGACTTGAAGTTTATCTTGTAAAATCAATGCGGAAACTAATAGGATCTTATAATTTAAATTAACATGAAATCATCAAAGAAATAAACGAGAAATAATATAAGAGATTTATGGGGTTTGGTCCAAATGTAGGAACCTATTCTATGTAAAGTTAGCCATAAATAATCTATTAATAATCAAGGAATTAGAGTTATAATCACTTATATATTTAAGTGTTTTTCATACTTAAACTATACCCATATCCAAAATATTTACAAATTAATAAATAGTTCAATTGGATGATAAATTTACAGCACAAATCATCAGGTGTTTAAGTCCAAGCACAGCTCTATGTACGGCTGAACCAAGAACATTCTGTACGTTATTTTCGTTATCTTCTGGCGGCTGCTCTTTCACTAAAAAGAACCCTTGGCCTTGTTCTCTTATTTTTTAAGGGGTCGACAACTTCACCTTTGACCTGGACCCACCAAATATATACCTTTCCTTCTGCGGTGTTTAGAATATATCAGGTTTCTTTTTTTTTTTAATTCTTTTTCTCGAAGAATATATTAGCTTTTGGAGACCTGTTCTTTTGCGGATAAAAGAGACCCTTGTCTGCACAATATAGGAAATAATAGTCCACTTGGTCAAATCAGTCAAACCTGAGTTCCATCTTCTCTCCAAGCAGAAAATAAGGCATCTTCAACAAAATCCACTTCTCACGGCCACAACTAAATTCAAAGAAGACATATTATATGAACCAAACTTGAGACATAATTTAATAATTATTTATATTGGCTCAATATTTGAAGCCAAGTCATAACACTTAATATCCATGCTGCTATCCTAAAACCTTGATAGACACTCACTTTCTATAAATGCCAATCAAGGTTTGAGCTTTGTCAAAGGAAAAAGGCTTCATCTTCATGTTTGATGGGTCCTACAATGTCGTGATCTTCTTCACAACAACTTTACCCCCTTTGTCAAGACGTCTCGGGTAAAATGGTACTTTACATCAATATATTTTGTTTGTTAGTGATAAATTTGATTATATGTCATATATATTGCACCTTGATTGTTACGGTATATATCAAAACTTTTCAATTCTAATCCAAAGTTCGAGAGCAAACCTTATAGCCATTATTGCCTCCTTCACTATAAAAATGAGTGTCACTCTGCCTTAGTCATGTGGGGGCTACCAATACAATCTAGAGAGGGGGAAATATATTGTTTTAATGAACTCTTTATCCTAATAAACTTTACCAATTTTGTATAAATCAAAAACTACCATGAAAATTAGATGAAGCAGATGTTTCAAATATCACATGATGTTGATGTGCAAGAATAGATGACACTGAAATCAATAAGAGCACATAACAACTTAAAGGAAAATAGGTTGTTCGAGAATTATGAAAAACATTTATAGGAGATAACAAGTAAATCTTCAAATATCGTTAGAAACCAATTTTAGAAATCGCATGCATGTGTTTCCATTTAACAGATAATGAGGATTATGAATAAATAATACTAATACCAATGAGACAAGAGATATTGCAAGCGGATATATAATAGTTCAGCTTTATCTTACATCCACTCTCAACACTAACAACAAGGCTAGTCACTAATAATCTTCAAGATAAGGGACAATCAACAAGTATTGCCTTTTCAATAGATCGCACTATCAGGACTCATGTATTGCTATTACTTTTGTACACTTGCTCTTGTCACTAATTAGCATCACCTAGGCAATGACACTAGGACTACATAGTAGCTAACAACAAAATAAGAGCAAGAAGAAGACTCAAAGCACATGACTCATTTTGTTTGATTTCAACCCAACCCAATTACTTCTCTTAGACTCAATATATAACCATTCATCTTTAGATGACTATTACCCATTGAAATTCTCAAGAAGTCATTGGTTCTAGCCATTGCCAATAGCGGGCCATTGCTAGTAACAAACTATTGCTAAAATTTGTTAGAACAACTCTCTAACAATGGTTAATTCTAGAGCAATGTTTGTGTACTTTTGTCAAATTTGCTCATTATTGCCAAAATTTCTCTTGATAAATTTTCACGATCTTTCTGCGAATTCCTAGCATTTGTAATGGTTATTGTTTCTTCTTTTCAATGTTCTAAACAGTTGGTCAAGTGGCTAGAACCTTTATAATATCTTCATGATCCCTTTCCCATAATCAGGACATGTAGATCTTTACTAGTCCATTGATGCTGTCCACTAACAAACCATGTGGGCAACTTGCGATCAATCATCCAATGATCATTTTAGCTTCTTTAGCATACTAAGACTACCAAGGATATTGACATCCCCATTGATTCCCCATCTTCGCTAATTAACCATATTAGTTTCCAAATATCTCTAAGGACATTAGCATCCCCATTGATTCCTTATCTTCACTGATTTGACTAAGTAAGCTTCCAAAGATCTCCAAGGACACCACATACGCATAACAGTTTCTCATCTTCACTGAACTCACAAGGATTACTGGTATTGTCACCACTTTCCACCTCATTTGTATAATATAGCTACTCTTTGCCAACAATCTGCTACTCCGATAACAATTTGTTGTACTCGATAATGATGTTGATCTTTTTGATCCTTCCAAGCATATTGGCAATTTCAACTATACCAAATTATTCATTTCCATAGCCCTTTCAAGTTTTAACAAACACTATCGTTTTAGGCTTGTTGACCATTACTAAGGTCTATCCAACTATTCACCAAATCCTTGTACCTCCAAGCCATCATGAACATCTCCATTCTTCTCGGTTTGTTCATCATCAATTAAGGTCCCTCTAGATATTCATTTTATCTAAAGATCCTTACAATTTGCAAAAATTTTCAACACCCAATATCTTGTTCACCTCAGATATTGACAGAGCAATTTTGACAATGACAGAGCACTCCATATCACATAGCACTACTCAACCAAAACACATTAATAGCCTTTAATTGTCTTTGTCATTGTTAAAAAATCATAGGAATTTTCCCAATAAGTCAAAGATAAGGCAACATGGTCTTATTAGGATGCCTTCCAACGCACTACACAACTTGCCAGCATAAACACATACATTGCTAAAGACCTACACTCATGCAAGTCACTAGCATGATCCAAATCATCATAACTTGTGGTCTCATTGTCATTATCGTCCATTCGATACACTATACCAACATTTGTTGTCTCCTTAAGATATATAAAGATCCACTTCATAGCTTCTTAATGAGCTTTATCATAACCCTTCATGTAATGGCTAACTATGCTCAAAACTTGTGAAATGTTAGACCTAGTGGATATCATAACTTACATAATACTACCCATTGCATTAAAATAGGGAACATGGGATATATGCTCTTCCTCCTCCTCAGTTTGTGGTAATAACTTATTAGAAAGTTTCAAAGCTTTGCTAAAGGTGTACTCACAAATATCTTTAGTTTTGAGTTGAATATTTAGTGCAGAAGGAACGAACTTCTAGACCCTGACAAAGCCTTCCAAAATTTCAACTCCTAACAATGTACATGTCCCTATTTCTTTTAGTTCTCCTCTAGAACTTCACACCTTTAATGTTTTTAAGATTAACCTTCTTTATGAGGTTTCTTATCTCAAAGAAGATAGTAATATTTCAAAGACTCACCATATTTTGCTTTTGTGGAATCCTCATCTTCCTCTCCTATTCATTCTATTAAGTAGCTTGTTAAGCATACTCCTCGAGAAGTTAAAGAGTATGTTCAATTCTCAAAATTTGATCAGCATCTAATCCTTGCTACCCAGCAAGAACATTTTGTAACCCTTCAAATTCATTATGATTTTCCATGACAAAGGATACAACAAGGTTACATGCATCTTCACTTCGGTACCATTAGACTTGCTTTACACTTTCTTGGAAGAAAATGGTTACCCATGGTTGCTCGTATTGCCTTTCTAGACACCCATTTTTTGGATTACCATCATGCTTGTATTGAAAATAGCCAAACCACTATGAATGCAGGAACAATGTTTGTTATGCTATTTCCAAATTTTAACATGGCTCTTTTAGATCCATGGTTTCCCATGGACCTTGAAATTTAGTTGCAAATTACTAGAGCTCCTCAAACTCTAGATTCTATTGATGTTACTTTGTATATCATATGGTTTAGTGAGTTCGAAATCATGCTATTAACCTTAACTTCCTTGGTTTTGAAAATGCATTTTTCATTTTGTTGGATAATGATCAAACTTCCTATATCTATGTGCCTAGAGATTCCTCATGATCAACTAGTTAAGTTACTCTTAGATACTTGGGTAACTAACTATAGAAAGCTTTATCAAACTCTAGGCCAATCTAGTCCACAAATTCCAAGTTTACCAAGAAAAAAAAGATAGCACAGTGTCATTAAATCTAGTAAGGAGAAGGAAGAAACTTCTTTTATCTTTCTCACTATTTTTATAATGCAACATTGTGTAGTTGATGTTCCAGTAGAAGTTGGTGATTTAGATCTAAAAGCCTTGATTGAATCCTTTGATCAAGAGGGATGAACCTTTCATTACTACAAGGATCTCCGAGCAGGACATTGTTTTTGGTATCTTGATTGCTAGTGTTCCTTTTGTATAAACCTTCCATATAAAGAAGAAGATGATAGATCGTCCAAGAGAAAGAAACGGTCAAAAGATAGTCTTTACTAGAGATATCTGATGGAGATCATACTATAGGACCTCCTATGAAGATGGATGAAAATATCATTTCATGGTCTGATATGGACCACCTCGATCTCAGCCTTCTCCACTGGTCCGTAGGCCATGTGAACTTCCTTTGTCACCATAGTCACCATCTGGAAAGAAACCTCCACAGCAAAAACCAATTGTCTTGCCCATTTACAAACCTATTTACGAATGGGTAAGAAAAAGTCTTTCCATTTAAAAATACCTAAAGCACCTCAACCCTCATGCTTTTCAAAACCATAACCACCACCTATCCTTCCATCTATTTGTATATTTCAACCTTTAGATTTGCAACCTTTGGAAAGATCTAATTCCAGTGCCCCAATCCCTACATTATAAGAATTTACAATACTCAACATTGGTTCCGTCATATGCCTAAAATCCCAAACCCTACAGATGTTGATTATCATGGCAAACAAAAGAGAGTAAATATTGTTGAAGCTATTCTATATTGGTAGTCATAAATGCTTTAACGTTCTCAAGACAATTGACAACAAACTTTCAACTATCCCGACTCGTTTTGATCATGTTGATAAAAAGATTGATCAAATGGTTTTGGTCACGAATAAACTGCTTGAGATATTCCAAAGGAGACTACAGCGTATGGAATCTAGCAATTACGTTCCTCATCATTATTTGGAGGAATACACTACTCAAATGGAGAAATTAAGGAGACAGATCAAGCTCTTAGAGGAAGGAAAATTTATTCTCTCTTCAGATCCATTTTCCCAGCCTTGGAAACCAACTCGAATGGAAGTGCCTCCCCTTAAGGCTACATCAATTGCCTCGATCATTGAACTCAAATTAGCCGAGTCAAACTAGTTTGTGATTGGTAGGCTTTGGGAGAACTCGAGGCAAGTACAAGCGGCACCTCATAGAAGGAGTCGTTCATGCTTATCTGGTAATTCGTTAACTCACTTCAATGAAAAATCTGATATTTGCCTCTAGAGGTCGCACCGAGTATACCAATTTTAGTGTACCTTAAATAAATATAACGTTTGTCATACTATAAGAATAAAGTTGAGATTGAACCAAAACTCAGACTATTTTGGTAGCCCCTGTGCCTGCCAAAATTACTTAGCGAACCTCTAACCGCTGCCAAGACCCACCAAAACTGCTGCTTCTCCATTACTAATAAACTTCAAGTTTCCTGAACGAATAAACCAGCGGCACTCAAGATTTAAATTTATAATAATTGAGTTTTTCATTTTTATTTCCTGAATTCTGTACTTGCTGATTACGTGTCTTACAAGCATGTGCGCACATATGTATCCTTTCCTCGCTTTCACCTTGAATTGTAGGGCATTATCTTCTTACACACCAACAAACATTTTTTTTTTTTGATGTCATTGCAACGTCACCAAGGGCATTATCCTTTCCTCGATTACGTGTCATTTGAATCGTCACTATTAATCCAATATTATCATTATTTTAATGTAAAAATAAGCCCCAAAAGCAATTGCAATGCGCACGGGCTTAGCAAGGGCATGGGATATAGTGGGTTTTTTTAATGAAAAATGAGAAGATACACACTCTTATTGTGTCTCTCTCATCTCACCGTGACACTTATTTTTCCATTATGAATTAAGCCTGGGTAGATTGGACCTAAAATGTCTAGATCAATCCTATCAATAGGCCTGGTGCAACCCACACTAACAAGGCTGAAGTTTCAGTTTGTGATATCACTGTTCAAGCTAGTAGGTTTTTAATTAAAAATGAGAAGAGAGACTCTTATAATGTCTCTCATATCTCATTGTGATCACTTATTTTTTCATTATGAACTTGGCCTGGATAGATTGGGCTTGACATTTCTAGATCAATCCTATCAATAGGCTTAGCTCAATCCACATTAAAAAAGCTGAAATTTTGGCTTGCCATATCAATTCACTATCCAAGCTAGTAGGTTTTTAATGAAAAATGAGGAGAAATTCTCATCATGTCTCTCACATCTCATCAAGATCACCTAATTTTCCATTGTTGGTTTAGTTAAAATAGATCGGGTGAGACTTTTCTAGACCAATCCTATCAAAAGACCTCGCTCAACCCACACTTAAAAGGCTTAAGTTTTGGCTTGTGGTATTATTCCACTAGCCAAGCTAGTAGGTTTTTAATGAAAAATAAGAAGAGAAACTCTCATCATGTCTCTTACATCTTATCGCGATCACTTATTTTTCTATTATTACCTTGGCACAAATGGATTGGGCCTAACTTTTTTAGACCAAAGATAGACCTAACTCAACCCACACTGAAGAGGCTGAAGTTTCAGCTTGCGATATCATTCCGCTGTAGATAGGATTGTACAAATTACATGGTATCATAGCTACTCTGTGGATTGACCATCCCCCAGGAGAGTTCTTACGTTGCTCTGCCTTGCTCAATCAGTTTTAATGTACAGAATCGGACCCATCATCTTTGAAAATTGTTGGATGTCCAGGGTGCCGTAAAGCCCTATACATTATACCGTTGATTTTGATGAATTCCACGTAGATCGCACATTGCACATTGTTCACAGGATATGACGTGTCAGGCTTAATAGACCCGATCCATAATTTTTTTAAAAAAAGACTCAAATCAAGGAAAGATTCCCTTCGAAGTCCGACGAAGTGGTTTTAGGTGACCCCTGGTTTTCAAGAACCACGCCCCTAGACACACTTAGAACTTGATCCAAAATCCTTAGAAAGCAAAAGAGAAGCATTCGGTAAAGCTTCGAAGAAAACCATGGTGGGTCAGTGGGCGACGGTGACGAAGCCGAGCCGCAGCGACGAGGTGCCGGACGAGGAGGAGCAGCTGAAGATCGCCAACCAGGTCCGAGCCCAGTTCGATTCGGTGGCCCCGAAGCGCCCTCTCAAGCCCAACCGCAGCGATCCCGATTCGTCATCATCTCCCGTCGACACTTGTAGCAGCTTCGACCATGCCATTCCAGAGCTCGACAAGCTCAGATCTCTCAAGTCCCAATCTCAGGAGGTAATAATAAATCCACAAGCTTTCTTTTCCCCTTCCTTTTGTGTTTGCATCTGCTGATCCTGATCGAGACGCAAGAATGGTCAGAGTTGAATGGCTTCTGTACGTATTATCAGGGCCTGTTCTTTGCGGGATCTGGTTCTGTGGACGTGCAGGATGAGTTCGTGGAGACCCAGTATTACAAAGAGCTGGAATCGATCGACAAACAGCATCACGCGGTGATTAACGTTCATTCGACCAATCTCCAACCTTCCTTTTGTTTTTCTTTTCAGATCTTTGCGATTCAAATTGACGCAGGTTCGTTTTTGATGAATCAGACTGGAAGTGGGTTCATAAGCCCTCCCGGAGAAGGCGGCCAAAACGGCGGGTACGACTTTCGGTGCGAAAGGGATGGTTTCGAGAATGGCCGATATCACAAGCCGGCTTTTCGAAGCAATCCCGCGACGAACGATTGGGTCCCCACCGATGCATTTAATCAGGTAATTCATCACCGCGATTCTTCTCTGCTATTTTTCATACGATCCTTCTGAATTAGTTCGTAATTTTCAGTGAGAATTTCTGTTCTGATCACACCCCCTCAGGACTACGTTTCGACCAAGCCCAACAGGAGCGAGAGTTCTTAGATCTGTCCAGTAGCAGCGAGCCGGCGCTGAAGCAATTTAGAAAACATTTTCTTTCTTCTTCTTCTTTTTCTTTTTGTCCTTTTATCCTTATATTGGAATAAAATTATGTATCAGTTTACGAAAAGATTATAAGAACCGTGCCTTTATGATGATAATGATGACGACTATTGAACCGCTCGGGCAACAATGTTTCTTTATTGTTTGAGCTTATCCGTTGCCGCCTGATGCGCATAAATTAATGGCGAGAAGTTTGGTGCGGTTGTTGGAATAGTCCGTGTGGGTATGTCTATCCAATTCTCTGTAACGGCATGAGTGTCTGGTTTACTGCCGAGCCGAATTTTATTTTATTTCATAAAAAGTCACAAACTTATATTTGAATCTCTTATATAGTACCTATTAATTTGAAATCGTTAATTGACCACTCTCTCAGTGGTTGCTTGTCAACGGTGATCACCACGACGATGGTCAACCATCAACATGGAAAAAACGAAGGGAGTAGTGTAATTGACATCTAAGGCGACCATCATGACAGGTTCGCCCCATAGATGCTACCACTGCATGATGGACACTAATGAAGCCAATAATAGGGCCACCGTTGGCATTGCCTAGGCAGAAAAAAAATATATGCTATGGACACAAAGAATCTTCAAAATGCAAATAAAAAAATTCCAAGTCAAAAGAAAAAAAAGTTGATGGGTATTTATTGCAACATTCCAAATTAAGGAATAACAGTTTTGAAACTTGAGTGAAAGTTGATGAATTTTATGATATAAAGAAAACTTTAGGCTAAAATTGATACTAGACCTAAAATTTGTGCTTTTTTAGGGAATTGACCCATTTATTATATATAATTAAAGCATTAAGAAAAACTTTGTTCTTACACTTGTTGCATGCTACTTAATTATACTTTTGTGATTGCCATGGTGCATAATTATGCCACATAGCCACGCTCGATAATGAAGCTAATTTAGTGATTTGCCATCCTTGTCACTTACTAAAAATGGATATATAATCTAAAATTATTTAAATGTATTGCAAAATATATTTTACCAATAAAATAGATAAATATAAGGATCAAATATCTTAAAATTAATTTCTATTAATCTGATCGAATATTTATTTCCTTCCACTTAACCAATGGATGTACTTTTTTTAATACAAAAAGCATTTAAAATAAAGTATCTTTGGATAAATAAATTTCCATTTAATTTGAAATGAAGTTAAAAAAAAATATCTTGTTATGTGAATAGTGCTTATAACTTGAAGCAAAACTTTTTATAGTTACGTGAATAAATACATTACTTATCCATCCAATTCGAAATCAATTGAAGGTAACTTGTTTAAACATCACTTAATGGTGTGTCTATGTAATGAAAAACTATATGATAAAGAAAAATCCTTTTTGTGGAATTTATTCAGAAAAAAAGCTTAGTTTTCATTTATTTGGTGGTGTGGTAAAAATGATTTCCCTTAATTAGAACCGGGAATTCATTTTTCTAAATTTGAGTACACTAGTTTTCATTGAGTGAAAATGTTATACTATTGACTAACTAATTTCAAGTATGGATTATTGATTCCGAGATGGAAGATTCCACCTTGGAAACAAGAACCTTGCACTAGGGACCGATTTCGAAAAATTAAAATCGGAAATCGCCCATTGGTTTCATGGACCTACCTATTGAAATGTCCCCACCAAATTCAGGCAATTCATTTGTGCAAAGCAAAGCAATTCACCTTTTTATTGTAATCTATTCCACTGCCATACTTGACCCTCTTAGATCATTAAAGACAAAGGTTAATATGGGAGAGACATCTAGATTGTGGGAATGTGACTAGTTGGAAGTCACGATTGGTGCTCTTGTTAAAAACTGCAAAGATGTAAAACTAAATAGCGAGGCAAGATGTTTTAATTAGGATATGAGAAATTGGAAAAGATTCTCTTAGCTCAAAGACTTTATTTTAACAAATCAGGCTTGGGAATGATTGATGAAACCATCCCTCTAATTGATTTTCCAAAAATAAAGGAAATGATCAAACAAAAACCTACAAAAGACTTTTAAAGAAAATATTTTCAAAAAGTTTTTGTAAAACCTGTTGGCCATAGTATCCTTAAATGTTCTATCCTCAAAACATTTTGAGAAATAATGTCCTATGGTTTGGAAACCTATTAAGAAGGTTTGGGTAAAGACCGTATATTGCACTAATTCCATTGGACCCAAGAAAGTCTGGGTACCAAAGAAAGCTTGAGTTTCCTTTTTAAATGTAGGTCACTATCAAGAAAAATGTCAAATGGTACTTGGATAGTGGATGCTCAAGACATATGACAGGAGACTCAAGTTGTTTCATAAATCTTATGCAAGTTATTGGTGGAAAAGTTTCTTTTATTGGAAATAAAAAATAAAGAATTGTTGGTTGCGAAACAGTAAAGATTGGAAGTCTCACAATCAACAACGTTTTCTTAGTGAAAGGACTTAATTACAACTTGTTGAGCATCAGCCAGTTGTGCGATATAGGTTTCAAAATCAACTTCCAAGAAGGAATATGTTTGGGAACTAGTAAAGACTCCTCTCAAACTTTCACAAGGCGAAGACATGGGAACATCCATCAACATCAAAAAAAAATCTCAGTGTTTGATTTCAATTCAGGAAGAAGCTAATCTCTGGCATCAAAACTTGGCCATATCAACATGAAGCAAATAACCAAGATCTCAGCAAAGAGGTTTGTTCGTGGACTACCCAACCTAACATACCAAAAATCTGAATTATGTACACCATGTGTATTGGGAAAACATGTTAGAAATTATTTTAAACCAATAAATCAAGTTTTGACTAATCGTGTGCTGCAGCTTTTACATATGGATCTCTTTGGACCAACCAGAACCTAGAGCATTGGTGGTAAGAAAATATTGCCTAGTAATAATGGATGATTATTCGTGATTCACTTAGGTATATTTCCAGGCAAGAAGTTAGAAACCTTTTCTTATTTTATAAAATTTGCTAAGAAAGTTCAAAATGAGAAATGGTTTGTTATTTCAAGCATATGAACAGATCATGGAGGTGAGTTTGGAAATCAAGACTTTGCTAAATTCTGTGATGAATTTGGTTTTTAGCATGTGTTTTCCTCTCCTTACACTCCAAAACAGAATGAAGTTGTGGAAATGAAGAATAGATTGTTGCAAGAAATGGCTAAAACACTTTTAATTGAAAGTAACTTTTTTTCTCGTTTTTGGTCTGAAGCAGTTTCTACAGCATGTTATATTATTAATAGAGTCTTCTTAAGGCATATTTTGGAGAAAACTCTTTATGAGTTGTTCAAAGGAAAGAAGCCAATTATTTCCTATTTTCATGTGTTTGGTTGCAAATGTTTTATATTGAAAAATGCAAATGATCGAATTGGTAAGTTTGAAGAAAAATCAAACGAATGCATCTTCCTTGGATATTCAACCACCAACAAAGCTTACAGAGTGTACAACAAAAAGACTCAATCTGTGGAGGAATCGATGAATGTCAAATTTCAAAACTTTATTCAAAATCAATCAATCCTGACTCAATCTGAAGAATCTGAATTTGCTCCAAACTCTACAAAGTCTAAATCCCTAGAATCAGCTCAGACTTAAGAAGATCAACAACAAACGATCATTGAAGAATCAAATGAAGAAAAAGATCAATAGTCTATCAAACCAACTAGCAACTGGAAGCACAAGTCTAATCATCCCAAAGAACTCATTATTGGTGACATTGATGAAGAGATTTGTACAAGATCCAAAAGTCATGAAGAGTCTAGCGCTATGGCTCTTATTTTTGAAATAGAACCCAAAAGCATAGAAGAAACTTTAATTGATGAAAGTTGGATTGAAGGTATGCAAGAAGAACTCAGGCAGTTCGGTATTAAAGATGTCTAGGAACTGACTCCTAAACCAAAAGGTAAATTTATTATCGGAGCTAAATGGGTTTTCAAGAACAAAATGGACGAAAAAGGAAAATTCATAAGAAACAAAGCAAGACTTGTGGCCAAAGGATATACGCAAGAAGAAGTGATAGACTATGATGAGACTTATGCACTAGTAGCAAGTTATAAGCAATTGGATTATTATTTGCTTTTGCTTGTTATAAGAATTTCAGGTTATTCCAAATGGACATCAAAAGTGCATTCCTGAATGGTTTTATCCAAAAAGAAGTCTATGTGGAACAACCTCTCGATTTTGAAGACCCAATGAAACTAGACTCTATATTTGAACTGAAAAAAGGCGCTATATGGTTTAAAGTAAGCACCTCGAGTTTGGTACGACATGTAAAGTAAGTTTTTAATCCAAAATGGCTTTGTTAAAGGTAAAGTAGACACTACTTTGTTTATCAAAAGAGAAAGTAAATATTTTTTACTTGTTCAAATCTATGTTGATGATATTATTTTTGGATCACCTAACGAAAATCTATGTAAGAAATTCTCTAAGTCTATATAGGATTAATTCGAGATGAGCATGATGGGTGAACTATCATTCTTTCTTGGGCTACAAGTAAAGCAATTGAAGGAATGGATTCACCAAGAAAAATATGCTAAAGAACTTGTTAAAAAGTTCATTTTGGAAAATTGCAAAAAGACTGATATACCAATGTCAAACTCTTTGAAGCAGGACAAAGATGAATGAGGAAAGAAAGTTGATCAGAAGTTGTACATGAGTATTATTGAATCAGCTGGCGGACATATTTACAAAACCTTTGGAGAAAAGTCAATTTGAGTCTATTCGTTCTAGACTTAATATCTTAAAGTCTGAAAAAGCTCAGACTCATGGATAAAAGTCTAAGGATACTTAGACTTATAAGCTCAAGATTCACAACTATAAGTTATGTCAGTTTTAGAAATTTATCTCTCGGATTAAATCTCAAAAAGGTACGAATGTTTATTAATTTGTAATTGATTGATGTTATCTTCCCAAGTTTTGTAATTATAGCAATCATTCCTTTTCGAAAAAGATGTTATCTTTTTTGATAGTTATCTATTTTAAAAAATGTAGTTTTTTTTTTTTGAAAATGCATTTTCTATTTTTCCTTCTATGGCGATCCGTATACCCCGTTTCGATTGCTTTATATACTGTCTGTCTTCTTCTGTTTTACTCACAAAACCCTAGAAGCAACGCATCATCTTCTTACTTTTACTCTCTAGTTTAATCCTCAAAGTTTTCATCTTTCTCAGGAATCGAGTTTGGAATTTCTTAAAGACTGAGAATGTCTTTCCAAAGAAAGTCTTCAAGGCTTGTGAGCAGGGGACCACGGCATATGCGTGAGGGTCTTACGCACTTTGATTTTAAGAAGGGACAAGAATCTCTAAGACAGCAACAGAATCCACAACATTCTCAACCATGTCATTCTCCTCAAGCTAGACCACAGGATGTTCATCAACGAATGGAGGAAGAAATTATTGAAGATGTAGAACCTATAAGAACTCAAAAGCCTGATTTTACATTTAAACTCTACTCTGCCTTGAAGGAGGGAGGTACTCCCTTGAATTTTATTAATGAATTTTTTAAAGAGAAAAGGTATCGAAATGAAACCCACTTTTTGCGAACGATGGAACATTTGGGAGTTGCTCTTGCGGGGTCGGCAGAAAGAGCCTTTGCGTGTTGGAGAACTTAGTCAACCTAATGGAAATGATGATGACAAGATGTTCACTCATTTTAAGCCTAGAATGGGTGTTGCGGCGAATATTCAAAGCAAAAGGATAGATTTGTTTCGTTCAAAGGAACACAAGCGACTTTACTCTAAGTTGCTGAAGTGAGGGATGATGAACCCAAGAAGTGTGGTCTTTGATTTTCTTGATTCTCTGAACATGAAGTTGCGAGAGAAATTCACATTATTTCAACTTGAACGATTTTGTTCTGAGACAACAGTGGCTCATCCAGAACTTACTACATATTTCTATTCTAATCTAAGTTTCTTGAATGCAAATAGATTTTCTTTCAGTGTTCGAGACCAAGATTATGTAATTGATATGGACACTCTGGCTGATGTGATTGGAGTAGAGAGAGGGTATTCCAATCAATTAGTGTGTCTATTGGTCATGCGATTGTAGAGCTTGTTTGGGATGGAATGGTGGAAGGACGAATTTCGTACTTGAGGATGAATGCCTCAAATGTTTTGCTTCACAAGATTGTGATAAATTGTCTTAGACCCAAATTGACTTCAAAGATTGATGTCTCAAATTCAGAAGCGAAGCTGATGTATGCTATCAATGCTAGCAAAAAGTTCTCTCTGCCACACACTATCATGTTTCATATGTATAGATCAATGGTGAAGGACAAATGCCAACTTCCTTATTCAGCTCTTGTTACTCAGTTATTCAGATATTTTCATATTCATCCTCCCAAAATCTTATGTGTTCGAACGTGTGATCAAATGGTGGTGGGACTGAAGATGGTTTCCAAATTGCATTTGAAGGAGTTGAACAAGGCTTTTGAGCAATTTAAGGAGAAAACCCCTATCAAGACTAGACAAGACTTTGTGACGGCAAAACGGAAAGGCAAGGAGCCGATAATAGCTCCATCCAAGAAAAAGGAGAGCACTCATCTTGGAGGATGAAGAAGATGAGGATGATGTTACCATTTCTGCTCTTGCCTTAAGAAACCTTTAGTGTTTTGTTCTAGAGACAAAGGAGAGAGAGGATTAAGACAAAGAAGAGACAGAGTAGAGACATGAGGAGAGGCAAGCATTGAGAAAAATAGCAGAGGAAGAAAGAACTACAGAAGAAGAGGAAAGAGGAGAACAAGATCATCATGTCACTGAGGACAAGACAGCACATGAAGAGTACTTCTCTCCACTCGAAGGCACTGAAATAGGGGAGCTGTTGAGAAAAGAGGTACTTCTTCACTTGTTTTTACTAGTGATGATGCTAGTCGTTCTCCTGTCAATTTAGAAGATGTATATGTCTCTTAATTTCCTGAAGAAGGTCATGAGGTTTCATCTCCAAATTTGGGTGCTCATGCTGAAATGCCATCATCTGCCAATACTCCACAAACTGATCATGTTGAAGTAAGCACTCAAACTGATAACTCGAGCATACTTTCGAAGGTTGCTTGATGTTCTTTTGGAGATGCGAGGCTAAATTTATGCCTTGGGATGCGAAGTTCAAAATATGCGAAATGCCAATCAAGACTCTTCAATTTCTTTGCACAATCAAATTCAGGCCCTTAATCTTCAAATTCAAGCAACTGCCAAGGGTGAGGAAGTAGAACAACTGAAGGAGGACTTGAGAAAGCTGGAGGAGACTGTCAAGTCGATGGGAGATTTCCAACTTGTTTACGTTCCAAAGCAATCTTAATTTTATTCAAATCTCTATTTCATCTCTACCTTTTTAATGCTGACAAAAAGGGGGAGAATGTTGGTGCAGATTTGCAGATTTAACTTTTGTTTGACTTTACTTTTGTTTGGTTGTGATTGGCTTGGATTGTATTTTGATGGTTTGGACTGTGTTTTGATTGCTTGCAGTATCTTAAGCATTTGCAGTATTTTAAGCATTGCTTGATATTCTCATGGCAAAGATAGTTGTTTTACATGACTAACTCATTTCCTGTGGATGCAGATTCGATACTATCTTTATTCTAATCCATTTATCTTTTATGAGATATCATTGTTTGCTTGAGTATTGTCTTGTAGGTCAAAAGTATCCAAATTTGTAGGAAAATTTTGTCATCATAAAAAATGGGGAGATTGTTGGAGAAAACTTCTTTATTAGTTTTGAAGTTGATAAAATGTTTCCATCAGTTTAGTCTGAAGACTTGTAGACTCTTTCGTAAAAGTTTGAAGACCGCCAGACCGCCAGACCGCCAGACCGCCAGACTCAAGATTCAAAGTCTGCCATCATTGACAATTTCTAGACCATTGAAGAAGACTTATCCAGAATCGAGTATTTCTTTAAGGATTTGATTCGAGCGGCCAAAGAAGATCTCATGTGGCACCCCTTGACACGGCCCCTGATCCACTAGTGTTGCCATAGATTATGTGGCATCCCAAAATTTTATGGTAATTTCTAGAGGCATTACGACTTATGAAAAGTGAATGGTTGTGTTGTTAAAGTATGTTGTGGCCACTCGACCGAAGAATTATAATAGATTAAGGCTGACCACTTTAATGGAAAGATATCTTATGTTCTTAGGTCAATTTGATAATGAGAATTTTGTTCTTGGCTATGTGATTTATAAGTTGGAATTTATTAATTTATGTTGTAAGTTTTATGGCCAACTAAAATGCAGTTAAGTGTTTTTATAAGTGGGAAATTTATGTTAGATCTTTTAAAGGAAAATGGGCCGAAATTTTTAGGCCAAGCCGGCCCAAAAACCCAGCCCACAACCCCACCATTCGACTGGCCCATGAAGCCCAAGAGGGGGCTGCCGTCAACCAAGGGGGAAGGGGGGAAACCGGTTTTGCATGCCTCTCCATTTGTCCCATGAAGAAAGCCAAGTGTCTAAGCATGCAATGAGGCACCCCCAAACAGCTAAGGTCGCCACAGCTACCTATCGCTCCACCTAATGAATACCAGTTACATATCTTTGATATAAAGAGGTTTAAAGAATGACCGAAGTCCATAGGCATTTTTTTTTTTTGAAAAGAGTTTAGCGCATCTCATAGCGAAATTAAAGACGAGTCTCACCATCCCTCTACTCTCTTAATGATGGTACAATACACACCAGCTACACATCGAAGGAAAACATAAGCCGTGCTACTTTTATTTACATTTTTAAGATGGACATCTTGGGTCGATACAACCAAAAAGCCAAGACTTTTAGTTAAACTTGGCTACAGCTCAAAAGAGAGATCTCGACCCCCTATATTGATCATGTATAACCCTCCATCTACAAGTGTCAGCTATCTCCAAAAAGTCAGCTCCCCCTCTTCACGCGAGCCATCACACCCATCCTGGTGCATCGGGCGGTGGCAGCGGCAACATCCCCCGTATCACTCTGTCACGGCGGATGTGGACAGACAAAAACTCCCGAATGACCGGGCCCCCAGCCAGGCCCACATCATACATCACTAGCACAAGAACTCGTACGAAGGTCAAACCAGGGATGGTGACACAATCAAGCTTTGTACAATCAACCTCCATGTCAAATGGAAGGCCATAAAAAGTACCCCGCGTGACCGGAGAGAGAGGCATCTTTCTACTATGAAATGTTGGTCTCCAAAGGGGTGAGTACAACCACTCAGCAAGTAAAAGATCCATTAAACTACTCAATGCATCAAACAAACAATCATAACATCATAGTAGAGTACATATCATTCATGCATCTAAACATAATTTACCTTGCAGCTATGCATATGTCATCATACCATATGTGCATACACCATCATGCACTCATTATCAAGCATTCATGCATATACCATCATGCCATAGGTGCATATACAACCATGCACTCGTCACCAAGCATTCATGCATATCCATACCATAGGTGTATATTCAACCATGCACTAATCCATATTATATCATACAATCATGCATACATGTCACCATACCATGCATGTTCAATTTCTACTTTTTATCTCTCAATTTGGGTCACCACATTTTTCTTTCTCGGACCAGTAATTGCATCCCACATTTTATCACTCACACTCAACCTGACGTCACGAGGAACCTCCGAAACACACCTCCGGGCATCCGGCACACAGCACCGGGCATTCCGAAACTCCCGAGTACATCCAGCACACACACTCCGGGCATCCAGCACCCACCTCTGATGGTATCCTCATTTATCATAATTCATATTCACATTTGTGTCTCAATATCAACATGGCACATGATGTAATGGCAACAAGGTCAATTTCAGCTTTTGAAATTCGCACACTCCAGCTTGCACAGTTTTAGAAAAAAATTTCATTAAATACCCAAATGACATTAAAAAATTATGAAATTTGAACATGTGGTAGTCAAGACATAAAGACAGATACTTCACGAAGAACACTACCCCAAAAGATCCCCATATAGTTCAATACAGAACACGCATCACAGCACTACTAATTCTGTCCGTTCCACTTGCACAGTTTTTGAAACATTTTTGGTTAAATAGGCAAATGAACTTAAAAAATTATGAAATTTGAATATGTTGTATTCAAGACATAAAAAAATATATTTCATGCAGAACACTTTTCCAAAATAATCTCATACAAAACGGTATAGACTACGCATTGCAACATTACCAAGTCCGAACACATCAGATTACCCAATTTTAGAAATATTTTCGATTAAATACCTTAATGACGTTAAAAACTCATGCAATTTGACGATGTGGTAGATAAGACCATAAAATAAATACTTCATCAAGACATAGAGGTCAGATTCTTCCTAGGTAATGAAATATAGGCGGTTGAAACCCCTGTTCCTAGTACCGAAATTTCGAGATCCAGTCTTTCCAAAGAATAACGATTTCACCCACTTATACTTGTTTTTTTTTGTCCCAAATTTGAGTATGTTATACTAAAAGAAGTCCTTAACAACTTTTATTTATAAGTCAAATCCAAAATCCAACTCAAACATCACATACAAGTCACTAGAACATCCAAGGTCGAGCTGTTTTCTCAAGAACAGTACACTAGGCTAGAACACCACCCTGATAACTTCAAATTTTCACATTCTAAACCTCTGAAATTTTATCATTCAATCAAACACACTAAGCACAGCATGCAAGAGTAGATCAAGAGATCCCACTTGCCTCTAGACCAAGCGAACACAGCAAACACGAACAGAGGGCGAGGCGGACTTGATGGCGGCGAACAGACAACAGTGGACTGCCCTTCTCCTTTCTCTCGCGCACGCACAGCCTCCTTCTTCTTCCTTTCTTCCTTCTCTTTCTCTCTCTCTCTCTCTCTCTCTCTCTCTCTCTCTCTCTCTCTTTCTCGCTTAAGCTGGCCATCATTTTCCCCTAATTTTCCTTCCCTCCATCATTAGCCATCATTAGTTGTGCATGGGTGACACTTGGCTAACTTCAAAGGACAAATGGGGGGCATGCAAACCAGTCTCTCCCCCCCTTCTTTGTGTGATCAATGGCCCTTTCATGGGCTTATGGGCCGGCATTTCGGCCCATCTTAGGCCCAACTCTTGTGCCTAAGACCCAAGCTTAAATAACCTAAGATTAACCCTTTAAAAAACTAACTAAATCCTTATTAAATCAAAGTACTAAATTGCAAATTAAATGGCTATACACTTGCAATCATAAATCCATAAGTTCCAATTTATAATACATATGGCCAAAGATAGAACTTTCTTTCCCAAAATTTATCCATTAAAAGCTTGGTCATAAATCTCATTGCAAATCATGGATCAAAAGGCTACAAAAATACAATAACGGTGTTTGCATCGCCTATCCATGGCTCATGGCATATTTAGGGATTTTCATGAAATTCTAGGATGCCACATGCAAAGCTAATGATGATTAATCATTGAGGGGAATAAATTAGTGAGGGGAAGGGGGCGGATTGCTCGAGAGATTGAACCGAGAGAGAGAGTGACCATCTAAGAGAGAGAGAGAGAGAGAGAGAGAGAGAGAGAGAGAGAGAGAGAGAGAGTGAAATCGAGAGAGGGAGAGCGAGCGAGTGAGAGAAGAAGGGGAAGAGGGAGGCCGTTCGCTGCCATTCGTCACCGCCGTCAAGCCGCCAAGTCCCGCCTTGCCTTGCCATTTTTGCCCTGCCTTTGCTTGCTGTGATATGTGTTGTGAGGGATCATAAACTTTGGTTGTGGTAGAAATGAAAAAATTCAAAGCTCTAAGGAAAAATAGGTAGCCTTGCATTCTGTTTTCTAGAAAGGCAGTCCGACCTTTGATGAATTTGTGAGCTGCATGTGACTTTTTAGTTGAAATATCACTTTTACTTCTTGATGAAAGTTGTAGAGAACTTCTTGGAGAGTAACATATCAAAATTTCAGAAGAAATGAACAAGTATAGACTGGTGAAACTATTTTTCTTTGAAGAAGTTAGATCTGGAAATCGTAATGCTGACCTAGTGTGATTCTATGAATTTTATAAAATTCTCCGGTTGAAATTTGATCTTATGTTCTGAATGAAAGTTGAAGATGACATGTTAAGGAGTAACATAATAATTTTTTTAGAGGAAATTGATGAGTTTAGGTTGGTGAAAAAATCTTTATCCAAAACGGTTAGAGCTGGAATTCGGTGCCGAGGGTTATGGACGGTTATGGTTATTATATTTTTTAATCTATCACAAATTTGGTTTCTAGTTCTTCATTAAATATTTACTTCTGGATGTTTTATATAACATATAAAAATTTCAGAAATTTTTGAGTTTATTTAGGATTTTTACTGAATTTATGAATGAAACTGTGTGTGGCAATATTCCGAAATTGTAAAGATTGTGATGTGTGGACTGTACCAAATTGTATGATGTTCTTTTGATATGGTGTTTTCACAGAATATTTTCCTCTAGATCTTTATATAACATGTCAAATTTTTAGAATTTATTAAGGCTATTTACTAATTTTTCAAGAATTATGACCAAATGAGTGCAATATGTTTTTATCTGAAAATTTGCTGTATTTTCAAAAATAAATGAAATTGCTCCATGTGATATAATATCTTGAGTGGTTGATTATGCTGCATATGTGATGACATATGGCATGTTATATGACATCAAGAGCTAGTTGAGACCTTTGATATTCTTGCATCAAATGCCATGTTGAAATTGAGATACATGTGTGAATATAAATTATGATAATGATAATACCGTCAGAGGTGTGAGCCGATGATGCCGCAGGAGTGTTGGGATGCCCGGAGTGTGGGTGCCAGATGCCCTGGGAGTGTTGGGATGCCCGGAGATGCGTGCCGGAGGCTCCTCGCGATGCCAGGTTGGATGCGAGTGATAAATTGAAGGATGCAAACATTGGTCCCTAGGAAGAAAAATGATGTGATTTAATTGGAAGATAAAGATCGAGGATTGAATCATGCACATGGATGTATGCATATGGCATGGGATGAACCTCATGGGAATGCAAACTTGGAGTGCATGGTGGTATATGCATGTTGTATGGTGATATATGCATGGCTGCTTGATGATAAGTGCATGGCGGTATATGCACGTTGCATGGTAATATATGCATGGCTGTTTGATGATAAGTGCATGGTGGTATATGCACATTGCATGATGATATATGCATGGCTGCTTGATGATATAAGTAGAAGTGCATGGTGATATATGTACGTTATATGGTAATATATGCATGGTTGCAAGGTGAGATATGCTTGAATGTATGAATTATATGTGTTTTATTTATGATACCTTGATTTTTCTATTTGATGCATTGTGTAGTTTGGTGGATCTTTACTATTGAGTGGTTGTACTCACCCTTTTGGGGATTAACATTTCAGATTAGAAAGATGCCTCTTTCACTAGTTGTGCATGGTACCTTCTATGGCATACCTACTGACGCTGAGGTGGAGTGCACAGAGCATTCTTGTATTAGTGTACCTGGTCTGGTGTATGTCCGAGTCCGTGTCTTGGTGATGTACAATGTGGGTTTTGCTGATGGCCTTCTTATCCAAGAGTTTTTGTCCGTTCACGTTCGACGCAATAGGGTGATGCTAGGGATGCTATCGCCGCCGTC
The DNA here is from genome assembly GCA_017140185.1 of Eucalyptus polyanthemos subsp. polyanthemos. Lineage (NCBI taxonomy): Eukaryota > Viridiplantae > Streptophyta > Magnoliopsida > Myrtales > Myrtaceae > Eucalyptus > Eucalyptus polyanthemos. The sequence goes on along the minus strand of CM029465.1, from coordinate 14,964,815 downwards.
GCCCGATGCACCGGGTTGGGTGTGATGGCACGTATGACGGGTGGGAGCTGACACTTTTTGGGGATAGCTAATGCTTGTTGATGGAGGGGTGTACATATTTGATGTAGGGTTGAGTTCTCTTTTAAGTTATAGCCAAGTATCTTGGCCTTTTTCTGTACCGACTCGAAATGTCCATCGTGAAGATATAAATAAAAGTGACTCGGCTTTGTCTTTTCATTTGGAACGTAGTTGGTGTGCATTACATTATTGTTATTGGAGTAAGGGATGGTGAGACTTGTTTATGCTTCCACTGATGAGCTGTGCTGGGACCTTTACAAAAAAAAAAAAAAAAGGAAAAGAGAAAAAGGGGAGAAGAATTTTATTGATAAAACCCTATGAACTATGGTTTCACTTTAATTAAAAAGTTATTAGACTGGTATGTAGTAGGATAAATGGCAAGTACCTGTGGTGACCCTAACGGATCGGGGCTCGTTGAGGGGTGCCACATATTACTTACCTTTCCTTTTGCCCTCATAACATGTTACTCTTATACCATTTCAATTGTAGTGGGTTCATAAAACCTGGGGGTTCGTATCATCTCAATCAGTCCTAGCGTAGTTCATATAATAGAAGCATACTCGACATGTCCCTAACCTGTACTCAAACTAAATAATACAATGTGATGCACATCAACTACACTTTTCATATATATAGAAGCTAATGCTGAATCACTTTTATTTACATACTTTGATGGACATCACGAGTCGGTACAAAAAAAGGCCAATGCTTTAATTAAGCTTGGCTATAACCCAAAATAACCCGACTCTACATCAGGCATGTACACCAATCCATCATTTAGTGTCGGCCATCCAAAAAGTGTCAACCTCTACTAGTGACATGCGCAATCACACCCAGCTCGGTGCATCGGCCGGTGGCGGCGATAGCATCCTCATCATCCTCCCGTCTCAATGAACATGGATGGATAGGAACTCATGGACTACGGGGCCATCAAGTAGGCCCACATCATATATAATTAAAACATGGATGCGGATAAACACCAGACCATGAACACCAATGCAGGGGTGCTCCAAGCACTCGACCTCAACATCAGATGGTAAGCCATAAAATGTACTACGCGTGGCAAGTGATAGATGCATCTCTCAATTTGAAATGTTAGTCTCCAAAAGGGGTGAGTACAACCACTCAGCAGTAAAGATCCATCATACTACACAATGCAATAAGCAAGACAACCACAATTTCATGTGAAATGCACATATCATTCATGTAATCATGCTTGCATTTCCATGAGATTCATTCATTAAAGCAATTCATGTTCCATGCCATAAACACATACATGCGCATAATTCATATCATCCATACCATAATGTATCTATCCCCATGAGATCCATTCAATACCATCATGATCGCATTCTCAATGCCATATAGTACCAACTCAATTTCATAGGCAATTATATCCCATGCCATATGCACACACATGTGCATGATTCAATTTCCATTTTAATTTTCAAAAGGATCTCATTTTTTTCTTTCAAGGACCAATGTTTGCATCCCTCATATATCGCTTGCACCCAACCTGACATCGCGAGGAACCTCCGGCACACACCTCCGAGCATCTGACACACACACTCCAGACATCTTGACACTCTTGAGGCATCGTCGACTCACACCTCCGACGGTATCATCATCATAGTGCATATTCACATATACATCTCATTTTCAAATTAACATTTGATACAATAATATTAGAGGTTTAAACCAGCTTTTTTGATGTTATATGATATGCCAAATGTCACCATATATGCAATACAAATAACACCCAAGATATCACACTTTATAAAGCAATTCATTGGTTCTAGAAAATGAAGAAATTTTTGAATAAAGCAGAATGCACTCCTTTAATTAAAATTCTGGAAAAATTAGTAAACGGTCTCAATAAATTCTGAAAATTTAACATGTTATAAAAAAATATCTAGAGAAAAATGTTTCATGAAGAACACCATGTCAAAAGAGCTTCGTATGGGTCACTACAATCCATGCATCACAACTTAAAGTTTTGGAACATCACCATTTCACAGTTTTATTCATAAATTCGGTATAAACCCTAAATGAACTCAGAAAATTCTGAAACTTTCATATGTCATAGCCAAGACCTAGAGGTAAAAGTTTCGTTCATAACTCGAAGTCATATTCTTTATGGATCATGAGCTACATTCACCAAAACTCCCGCTAACCCTCGGTAACGATTTCCAAATTTAGCACTTCAAAGAAAAATCATTTTACCGACCAATACTTGTCCATTTCTTCTCACATTTTAGTATGTTACTCCTCAAGATGTTAACTACAACTTTTGTCAAGAACGCATGATTAAATTATAACTGGATAATTTTATAAAATTCACGGAATCACACGGGGTCAGACTGTTCCTACATACAACAACTTACTTGGAAAACTACCACCATTCACTCAAATTTCTAGCATGCAACATCACAACCCAAGCATTTCCAACACCCATTACACTTCAAACACAACCATAGAAAGCAAAGTGTAGGCTAATGGACTCTACTTGCCTTAGATCCGACGAAATCAAGCAAGCAACGGCGACTCGGGGACTCCGAACACAACACGATCGCTGGTGAAGCTAGGTGCACGCACGGCGGCAACGGGTCTTTTCTTCCCTTCCTCTCTTGCACGCTCACTCGGCCTCCTTCTTTCTCATGAACACTCTCTTTCTCTCGGCTTTCTCTCCCTCTCTTACGTGACAACTCTCTCTCTCTCTCTCTCTCTCTACTCCTCGCTCACTCTGCCCCGTTCTCTCTCCCTTTTTCTTCCTTTCACCCATATGATTAGCTAGTAATCATGAGGTTTTGCATGCAAGAGCCACTTGGCTGATCTCTCTTGCCACTTGTAGATTTTCATGCAAGTTGATGGGCTTAAATGGGCTGGGCTTCTCCATCTAGTCTTTCCTCTTTCAATCGACAGCCCTTTGGGCTTCTTGGGCCAGGCCTTGGTTGGTCGAACGGTGGGAGCTGTGGGCTAGTTTTTGGGCTAGTTCGGCCTTAAGAAAATCAGCCCACTTCTTCTCCTATTTTTCCATTTAATCCCCACTTATATAAATACCTAATTACAATTTATATGGCCATAAAATTTTGTAACAAAAATCAATAAAATCCAATTTATAAAGCGCACGACCAAGAATAAAATTTTCCTATCAATTTGTCCCTTAGTACAATCCTTGATCACTCATGGACATAGAATATATCCCTTAAATGCTCGGCCTTAATCTATTGTAATTCATTGGTCTCATGGCTATAATATAATTCGATGGCGTTTCCATCACCTATTCATGGTTCATGGTATATTTAGGGGTTGTCATGAAATTTTAGGATGCCACATCTCACAGCTGGAAATAACATCTCAAGATCTTATTTCGTTTTGAATTCAATTCGAGTAGTTTGGATCCGTTAATTGGCGAAGTATATTTGGAAGGTTCTACTTATGGAAACCTAGATCCTAATTGTATGGGCGAGCATGATTGGTAGGCTATCATCACATTCCTTAAATAACTCGAGATCTCCCTAATTGATTCTGTCAACGGATAGATTGAAAGAACTCATTTGGAATGTGTCAACGGTTATGTAGGCATGGATGAGTATATAAGGAAGATGCTCTAGTTATTCGAGTGTGTACATGATAGATAAATTTCAAAGTCTAAAGCTCATTGTTCTTTGCTGATACAATTGTTGAGAGTAAATTTGTACTCAAAAGAGAGTTTAGATTCTTGTGAGACCTTGAGGAAGTGTAGCAGAGTCTCTATATTGTGGAATCAAGGATATGATACTGTAATGATTCTTTTGATTCATAGTGAAATCCAGTCAGTGGGCTGTCAGTGCAGGAGAGTGGACGTAAGCTCGGATTAAGCCGAACCACTATAAATCTTGTGTTCTTATTCTCTTCCCTGAACTCTTTTACTTTATTCATAACTCTACTTAATTGTTATAGTCTGATTCTTTTTGCAATGTTTATTCCCAATCAGACCAAGATTAAAAGGAAAATTTTTATACTATATTTTGCAAAATTTGCCTTTGCACCTATTCACCCCTTCTAGGTGCTTATACTAGCTCTTTCATTTTTTTAGTCTAAAGGTTGAGTCTGGCTTTCTTGGATCTTCAAAACCAGGAGATTGTTCCACATAAACTTCTTCTTGAATAAATCCATTTAGGAATGCAGTTTTTACATCCATATGGAATACCTGAATTTTTTTTTTTGGTAAAAAAATAACCTGAAATTTTTATAGCAAGCAAAAGCAAATAATAATCTAATTGCTTATAACTTCACTATTGATGCATAGGTCTCATCATGGTATATCCATTCTTCTTGCGTATATCCTTTGGCCACGAGTCTTGCTTTATTTCTGAACACTTTTCGTTTCTCATCCACCTTATTCCTAAAATGCCATTTAGTTTCTATAATATACTTACCTCTAGGTTTATGAATTAGCTCCCAAACATCATTGATGCTGAATTGTTTGAGCTCTTTTTGCATAGTTTCGATCTAGCTTTCATCACATAGGGCTTCTTCTACACTTTTGGGTTCTATTTCAGAAATAAGTGCTAAAGCACTAAACTCTTCTTGCTTTTTGGATTTGGTGCGAATTCCTTCATTAATGCTGTCAATGATGAGTTCCTTGGGATGAGTTGACTTATGTTTCCAATTGCTGATTGGTTTGAGAGTTTGTTGATCCTTTGCTTCAGTTGAATCATCTGGGTTTGCTTGAAATTGATCTCCAATGGTCTCAGCCACTTCAAGTGAAGTAGATTTTGTAAAGTTTGGAGCATGTTTAAATTCTTCAAGTTGAGTCCGATCTAGTTGATTCTGCATAGATTCTTGAAACTTAACATTCATAGATTATTCACAGATAAAGTCTTCTTGTTGAATACTCTATATGCTTTGCTTGAAGTAGAGTAGCCAAAGAAAATTCATTTGTCTAATCCTTCTTCAAACTTCCTAGTTCGATCATTTGCATTCTTAAAGACATAGCATTTACAGCCGAACACATGAAAGTAAGAACATTTGGCCTTTTCCCTTTATACACTTCATAAGGAGTTTTCTCTAAAATATGCCTCCAAAATACTCTATTGATGATGTAGCAAGCTGTAGAAATTGCTTAGCTCAAAATTGAGAGGAAATTTTGCACTCAATTAAGAGTGTTCTTGCCATCTCTCGCAATGACCTATTCTTCCTTTCCACAACCCCATTTTCTTATAGAGAATATGGAGAAGAGAAAATATGCTGGAAACCAAATTCATCACAAAACTTTGTAAAGTCTTGATTTTCAAACTCACCTCCATTGGTTTGTACATATGCTTGAAATAGCATATCTTTTTTCATCTTGAACTATCTCGGCAAACTTTGAAAAGTGAGAGTGTTTCAGACTTATTTGCTAGAAAATAAACTCAAGTAAAATGAGAGTAATCATCAACGATTACTAGACAATATCTTTTTCCACCAATGCTTTGAGTCCTAGTTGGTCCAAATAGGTCTATATGCAGAAGCTGCAATGCTCGATTTGTAAAAACTTGATCTATAGGTTTAAAAGAACTTCTAACCTATTTTCCCAAAACACAAGGAGTGCATAATTCAGACTTTTGATAAGTCATGTTGGGAAGATCATGAACAAGCTTCTTCGATGAAATCTTGGTAATCTGCTTCATGTTGACATGACCAAGCTTTTGATGCCAAAGATTTGCTTCATCTTGAATGGAAATAAGACACTGAGAACTTTCTGGTTTTATGTTCAGAAGATAACTGTTCCCATGTCTTCTTCCAATAAAGGATTGAGAGAGATCTTTACTTGTCCTCGAATAGATGCCTTCTTGGAAATTAATTTTGAATCCAGTATCGCAAAGTTGACTTATGTTGAGTAGATTATAATTAAATCCTTCCACTATGGATACATTGTCGATAGTTAGGATTTCAATTTTCATGGTTTCACATCCAACAATTCTTCCTTTGTTGTTCTCACCAAAAGAGACTTTTCCATTATTTAATTGAACAAGCTTAATAAAACAGGTTAATCTCTTGTCATGTGTCTTGAACAACCACTATCCAAATACCATTTGATATTCTTCTTCATAGTGACCCGTGATCAAAAGAAAAACTCAAGCTTTTTTTGGTACCCATATTTTCTTAAGTCCATGATAGTTAGTGTTAAAAACAGTCTTTACCCAATCTCTCTTAACATGTCTCCAAACCTTGGGACAATTCTTCTCGAAATGTTCTGAGTTGTTACACTTTGAATATTTAAGAGCTTTTTGGCCAACAAGTTTCACAAAAACTCTTTGAAAGTGATTATTGTAAAATGTCTTGGTAGGTCTTTGTTTGATTCTTTCTTTAACTTTAGAAATATCAATTAAAGGAATAGTTTCTGGAGTCATACCTAAACTAGATTTGTTGAAATAAGGTCATTGTACAAAAATAATTTTCTCTAACTTCTCAGATCCTTTTAAAAATCTTTTTGTGATATTTGAGATGTCTTCTTTCAAAAATGCATTTTCTTTTGAAAGAGAATATGAATTTTCTTTCAATTCAACAAAACCTTTATCCATACTTTCAAGCTTTTCTTTCAAAATAATTTCCAGTTGCCTTAGTTTTGAATTCTCCTTTTTTTTTTAGCTCAGAAGTCATTTCAAGAGATGTTTTGAGACTAAGATATAATTCATCTATATACTTCGAGGCTTTAACATGAATTTTTAAATTGCTAACCTCAACTTCATTGTTTGAGTCTGACTCTGAATTGGTCATTAAACATATGTTGGCATAATTTTTATCATTTTCCTCACATTCGATATCGCTCCATGCCTCTGCTTTGTGAGCCTTTTTGTATTTCTCAGTTCTTCCTTTTTTTTTTTCTCTTCAACAAAGAACAGTTGGGATTGATGTGTCCCTTTTTCTTGCATTCAAAGTATATCACATCTTTGTTGATTTCATCGTTCTTAGTTGGTTTGTTTTGTTATTTTTGAGTGCTCTGCTTCTTCTAGTTGAATCTTCTTCACTTTCTATTCAACTTCCTGAACTTCTTAATCATAAGCACCAGTTCTTCATCGTCCATTTCATCCTCTGAATCTGTATCATCAAAATTATCGTGAGATTTTAAGGTAATTTTTTTTTACCTTTAGGATCTTTTTTCTCATTAATCTGCTCCACTTCATATGATTGAAGTGTGCCAACAAGTTCATCTAGTGAAAGAGGCATGATCCTCTGGGTTTCTCTAATTGAAGTCTTCACGTGATTTTAGTCTTTAGAGAGTCTACGCAACAACTTATTGACCTTCATTGGTCTTGAGATTAATTGTCCTTGATATGCTAATCCATTCACGATTTCAGTGAAATGACTGAACATTCAATGATAGATTCTCCATGCTTCATCTTGAAGGCTTCATACTGTCAGAGTAGAATATTGATTTTTGTTTCCTTTACTCGATCAGTTCCTTCATAGGTAACGTGCAATCTGTTACAAACTTTTTTTGCTATTTCACAGGAAGAAATTCAATTATACTTTGTAGGAGATAAAGCACAATATAAAGAGTAGATATTTTAGTATCAAGAGCTTGTTTCTTGGTTAATTCTTCTTGTGTCATTTTGCCAGCATCTACAGCTTCTTTTCCTCTTTTGATAGCTTTGGGATTGATTCCTTTTTCTACCACATCCCATTTTAGGGAATCTTTCAATCTTAGGAATGCCTTCATCTTGTTTTTCCATACGTTGTATTCATTTCCATCAAAGTAAGAAGGAAAACACTTCGGTAAAATGAGCACACAAGCTCTAATGCCAATTGAAAGGATTAGTAATGACACCTAGAGGGGGTGAATATGTGTAATAACAATTCTTACAAAATTTAGAAGTAATAGTTCTTTGTAAAAATTCACAGAAAAATTTAGACTTTAATAGTTTTAAATAGATAAAAAAAAGCCATCAATCAAATAAAGGAGTTGAGGGAAGAGAATAAGAACACAAGATTTATAGTGGTTCGGCTTAGATCAAACCTACGTCGACTCTCTCGCATTGACAGCTTATTGGCTGGATTTCACTAAGAATTCAAAAGAGACTCAACTTCATAGTGAAAAGTCTCTACTAGTCTCTCACAGAGTCTAACTAGAAGTATCTCTCTTTTGTAAATCTCTCTTTTGTAAACAATTTGAGCTCATTGAATGATGCAAGGAACTAGGAAGCTTTATACTTTGAATTTTTTTTTACGCACTCTATTGAACAACTAGAGAGTCCATCTTAAATACTCATTCATGCCTTTATAACCATTGACACTTTCCAAATGAATTCTTCCAATCTACCCGTTGGATAGAATTAATCAAAGAGATCTTGAGTCGTTTGAAGATTAAGTTGAAAGCCCCTCAATCATGTTTGTCCATACAATTAGGATCTCGATTTCCATAAGTAGAACTTTCTAAGTTTACTTGCCTTCAAAAGATTTGATTATCAAAATTGTTTCCAATAAAGATATTCAATCATATAGGTGCTATATTCAGCTATAAGGTCATCTGTAGGCCATATGAATCGAATTCTTGAAGAAATAAAGATAATCTCACATTTCGATAAGTCTTCATTCTTCAGTTTAGAAATTGTTAGTATGGATAGACTTTGAACTTAAAGTCTGACGGTCTTCAGATTTTGGTGCTAGAGTCTAGAAGTCTTCAGGCTAGACTTTTTGGAAATGTTTTGTCAACTTCTAAACAGTAAAGGAGTTTTCTCCAACAAAAACCAAAGAAAAAAAGATCATTCAACTGAAAGGATTTCAAAAACCTAATCACCATGATTTTGGAAAAAAAAAAAATTGAGTGGTCTGGCCATATTAGAGAGACGTCGGGAGTGTGAGCTTTAAAAAGGAAAACAACGGTTATAAGAGTTTGAGCGGTAGGTTTGTTCTTTTCTGGATTGTCTACTTTGAGAAAATAGAAGGGATTGTTAAAAAGAAACTCAACAGCATATTCAGTAGAGAAAAATCGAGATAAAGTATCCGTTTCTACCGATATTTTCTTCCGTTGGAAGATTGGTTTTTTCTCACCTAGTTTTGTTTTAGCACATAGTTTTTATTTTGCTTATAAATAATTAATTAGTTTTATTTCATCGTAAATATTTAGTTAGTTTATATATTATAAAAAAGGATAAAAAATAAAGAAACTATTAGAAATAATATTTATATTGCATTTAGGTGATTGTTGCATCGTGGGCCTAGCTAATTCATTACTAGTTTTGTCGCATCTTGTTTTGTATTTATCTTCATCACTTAGACTATGATAGTCATATTTATTAATATATTTTTATGCAAGTTTACTTTCAATGCATATCTTGATGGGTTCTATCCCAAGGCTTAATAACAAGACATAGAGGTGTTAAAATGGGTCTTAAACCCACATATGACCCGGTTAAATCATAAATGGGTTATATCTAGATCACTTACATTTTAAAGAAACTAGTTAAATGTGTTTAAAAATTGAAAGTTTAAGATAAATGGGTCTTAAATGGGTTGGACTTGGAACCATTTCCAACCCAAGCTGCACACTTTAAATTAATAATTTTTTTTTATAAAAATCAAAATTATAATTATATTTTACATTTCTTTTTTCTTTCCTCATCCTCCTTCCTTAGCTAGTGGTCGGCACGATGATGGCCGGCGACCAGCCAGGTGAGGCTCTAGCTCGTAAGCCTCAGGCGAGCTTGAGGTCGTTAGTGAATGGTGAGGCTCAAGTTCACTAGATTTGGCGAGACTCGAACTCACCAACGTCGGTTGAGCTTGATCTTGCCAATCTAGCAACGCTTGAGCCTTGCTGATTTGGTGAAACTCTAGTTTGTCGGTGTTGAGTGAGCTTGAGCTCGCTGATTTGGTGAGGTGGAGGCCTTGCTGACATTTGGCGAGGTTTGAGCCTTGTCGACATTGGGTGAGCTCGATCTTGTTGATTTGGCTTGTGGCCGATCGTTGACTAACATCATGGTTGACGACCGACAAAAGAAGAAGAAAAGAAGAAGGAAAATAATAAATAAACATTATATATTTAAAATGAAAAAAAAATTAGAATTTTTTTTAAATAAAAATAATTAAAAGTCAAATTTCACTTTTTTCAAATTATAAAAATTGTCCATTTTGTATTGCATTAAAGTGTTTTAGAATTGCCAACTTTTAATATATATATATATATATATATATATATATTATATATTTTTTTTCAAGTTTTTTTATTTTATTTACTAACTTTTTATTGTTTAATTTATTCTTTAAATTTGATGTGAATTTTTATTCAAGTAGCATATATGTAAGAGCTTAAAGTGAATTAAATGGGTAAGAGTGGATTAACCTAAATTGAGTTACATATTAAAGCTTTTCGATAATATGAGTTGGGTTAGGTACATGTTGAGAATGGGTCGGGTTGGGTATGGGTTATCGAATTTATATTACATGAACTATTTTTGAACTATGGATTGAACTATTTTTGACTTGACCCAAACTCTACTTGACCCACCAATTTAATGACCATGTATGATGGGCCGTTTGGTTAGACTTTTGGGGAATGTATTTGCAGAAATGCAAATACCTTTGGGTGAATGGAGTTTTCTGAAATGCAAATATCATTTGGTAAAATTTGCATTGAGAAACAACTTTGGCCAAAATACCTTTTGATAAAATTTATATTTGTAATGGACTTTTATTAAATTAAAAAAAGCAAAAATAAACTTATATATATTTTTTGAAGTTCAGCCATTGGACCGCCGGATCTGGCACCCGTATGATCGCCGAGGCTAGGTGACCCGAGGTGGGCGGCCGTCGCCTAAGGTCCAATGACGGTTGTCGGGGTCGGGCGACCCTCAGGCGGTGATCACTGGTGCACACGACCCCTTGGTCGGCAGTCGTCGGCCTTCGTGCAATGGTTTTCCTCATGGATGAACAGTAATTGCGAAGTGAACAGTAACCAGAACTTGCATTCTGAAAATGTAAATTCCAAAAGGACCTCTGGACCTGCTTTGGACTAAGGGCTCTTAGAGTCATTTGGAGATGTAATTGTATCTTGCCAAAGTCACCCAAAAAATCGAACCAAACGCGTTTGCATTTGGCTAAGGGACTTTAGAGTCCCAAAGCTCATTTGCAAAGTTGAACCAAACAGGCCGATGTTGCCCAATAAGTTCAGGTTATTTCTTTCATTGTGTTTTGTTACTTTTATTATTGCTTGACTGGAATTTTTCATTGTTTGTATACCCATGCATAACAACTTAGATTTTTGTGTTGTTTTTGTGATAAATAAGAAGGATTGCATGCAGAACATTTTATAAAAGAGAAAACATACACTGATAATGGGTTCAAGCCCGTCTTTCCCCCCGCCGCGCCACCCCCCTACTCTCCGCTCGACCCACTAAGCCCATGACCGGCCCTTTATATGTTAGTGACGACTCATAAAGAAAGAAACATTATAACTAACGAGAAAATCAACTTGTGATCAGCAAAGCTTAAGAGGGCCCCGTGCTAAGAGCCAATGCAAACTTGCAAGACGGACAACTCATGCTAACTCGGCAGTCCGTTAAACCCCTTTATAGTTCATCAACCCATAAAACTTAAGTTTTTAAAATAGGTTGTTGGTAGTGGCTCGACAAAAAATTACATGGTATGGGTAGAGTTAAGTCCAAATCTTTCTTGACTCTTATTTGTATTCTATAGTTTTACATGTTAGAATGTTTAATTACCAAATGACGCTATGATCTAATAGTTAAAACTTTTAGGTTAGACATTTCATTGTAGTATTCGAATAGGGGATCCTATATTCAATCATTGTATGCCCCCACCTCTCTAATAATAGATTTGCATGCTTTAAACTTAATTCCCAGCCCATTTTTAATGGTAAGAGAGTGTTTGCTCATATTCTCGCCATATGACACTTCACATTGCCTCCATGATCATTACATTGAAAGGTGCATGACATTGTTTGCCATATGATTCACATTCGACTAATAAACATTGATTTATCAAATTGTCTTCCCCAAATTTTGTTATTTCTTATTAAGTTCAATTTTGAAGAAAAGATGGACAATGAGAAAGTATCTCAAATTTATTCACCTACATTTTGATAACTCTATAAAAATAGATTTATTTTACCTATTTTTGGTAACAATTAATGCAATATCTATGAGAAAATATTTGGATTTCCTTCTAAGTATTCAAATTTTCCTTGTTTATGCCGAATAATGAGATATGGAGAATATAAGGAAAAGAATGGCAAAAAAAAATCAAGAATTCAAATCAAGAAGCAATGGAAGATAGATATCAAATCAAAATCATCTAATTTACTCCTTGATTTTTTTTGTGCAATTGCTTGGAGCTTGGATATATCCTCTAAATGGGAGAACATTGAGAGAGAGAGAGAGAGAGAGAGAGAGAGAGAGAGAGAGAGAGAGAGAGCAGTTAGGTTTTTGTTAAATCATTTTTTCATTCTTCTGAGAGTTTTCCAAGTATTTTGAAGAGAAGACAAAAGTGGTAACATAATTCTTATTCTTTGATTTAAGATGCTGGGTTTGATTTATATTTTTATTTATTCTTCTACTATGTTCTAATTTTCTTTTATTAGGGCTACGATGTAGCCTAACCATAATAATGTGAATTTCATGATTTTTATAGTTTACAATTGATTTCATTTATGTGAGTTATATATTATTGTGCTTAATGCTTTTGAGTGATTGGCCACTACTTGAATGATCTAATGTGCATGTTTGAGATTGAGAAGTGATAATATGCAATTGCTCATTATAATATATAATCATAAATTAAACGTGGATAGAGATATACCACATTATTTGTGTAGCTTTTGGTGATAAAGTGATTTAAAAGACTCATTGTAAGGCGAGAATATTCATAATTTTTAATGTACTCATGTTTATTTTAATTCATATAGAGATATAGTTGATTAATAAGTTGAGTAGGTTTGCTATACCTAGAGATATGATAGTAAATAGATTAGGAAATTCCGCTATCACATGTTTAATATTGTTCTTGTATTCACAACAATTTGAAATTCATATTTACTAGTTATGGTGAAATCGAATGCTCGAACATATTTATCTGATTGATTTACTCCATTTAGTCTACAAATTTCGTTTTTAATTTATTCTTAATTATATTTTGATCCGTTAGATAAATTTAAGAATTAGTTTATTTGAGTATTTAATTGGTTTATTAATCATCAATCTCCGTGGGATGATACTTTTTCTCATCATTATATTAATTGTTTGACATGTTCACTTGCGTTTAGAATTTTATGAACACATTTATCTTTTTTAGTTTTTTCTCTCATTAATTCTAAATTTGAAAAGAAAAACTAAAAGAGATCAAATAATTGAAATATATAATTATTATATTTTTCAAAACATCTATACTTTACGATATAAATATTGCAATGATTTTAATATAGGAATAAAATGAATAATATAAGATATATGGGAATTCATAATTTGCTCAATTAATTCAAAATGAAGATAAAAAGAGAAGTACATTCTACTGGATCAATAATATTCATACTTCTAACTATATACTTATTTCAAGATGTGATGTTAGTACTCAGTCATCCACTTAATTCAAATTTGTATTATAATAACTTAAAAGGATATTTTATTTTATGAAACATTACAACGACATTAACTTATGAAAAATAAGAACACAAAAAAAAATTTACTTTTCTGAAACATGCATGTTGACATTTTATTCAATTTTATCTTCTTCTTTTGAGATCCATTTGTTTAAGAAATTCTTCTCCCCATCATTATTCCAAAAGACTAAGTGGAAGATTTTCGGACAATTATGGCAAATGCCCTAATTTATATCGATGACACTACCCTTTTTAGCCCAAATGAAGAATTTTATTGCAGATTATTGAAGCACATTGCAGATCTTGTGCTCCAATATGCATCATGATTTCTCAAAAAGAAAACAGAAAAAAGGATGTTTGTTGTACACAATGAAACGGATTTTCTGGGCACGCACCTCAAGAATGGGAGATACCACCCTAATGATAATATAGAATAAGTACCTCAAAATTCCCTGATCAGAATCTTTCTCATAAGGATGTTTAATTATTTCTTGAAACTGTCGATTACCTTAAAGATTGCGTCCAAAAAAACTCTAGAGTCATGCGTCTCTTGCAAAAAAATCTTGAAAAAGAATACCACCTATATGGAAAAAGGAGCATACCACAGCAATATAAGTGTTAAATGAGATGTCACAACATCTTTCCCATTAATGAGAAGTCACAACATCTTCTCCCATTGCAAATTCCTTTTGATGGCCAATGAATCCTGAAAACAAATGCCAATTATTTATATTGGACGATAGATTTGCTTAAAGAAATTGGTAAAAAGAAATGCATCCGTAAACGTAAGAGTGAATTATTTTGCTTGCTGAACTTCACTACCACTCTAAATTCAAAGAAATTTTAGCCATCAAATTTGAAATCATGAAATTGGAATTCCAGTTGACTGTGTTATCATTTCTTTGTTGAAATGGATATCCCATCCTTTTCTCAAACGATGAAGTTTAAAGACAAAATAGCTCCCCATCCTCAACTTTGTTTGTGTTGGATATTTTAGTAGTTTTAAAATATTGGTTAAAAGTTATGACCGCCATGAAATTCATTATTTTTTGTAACGGTTTTGCAACAGTCTTATAACGACTTTCTGACTTCCTTATAATGTCTAATTTATTTCTTCATAAGCTCTTTATTATTTTTATAACAGCCATATAATGGTCATCTTATTCGATAATTACTGATTTATTTATAATTGTTTCTTAACGGCTCTTTCTTTTACCTATAAATTGTTACTCTGAATATGATTGGAATGTGATATTGATATATCAAAATAAGAACAATTTTATTTCCCATTACATATCTTTTTTTTTTTCGTTGCTGGGTTATGTACATAATGTTGTTTTTGTTGTTTTTTGTTTTTTTTTTTTTTTTTTTTTGTAAAGCTGTTTTTGTTTATTTTCATATTATCTAACTTTTTTTTTTTTTAACATTTTGATGGAGAAGAGTCGTTTTCAAAGTACTCTTTTGAAACCAAATACGTCAAAGGAAAGAAGAATGGTCATAAACCGGCCACATGTTAGCCATGTCCGGGCCTAGAGACCTATGTGCGGTAAATGAACTTGCTTCAAAATAAATCAAAACTTAGCACTGTAAGGTGCATAACTAATAAAAACAGTGGGTGTGGTGATTAAATTACCAGAGTTAAGAGGGACGGCCACACATTCAGCCCTTTAAATGGGCCAAAAAAAAGGCTGAGCAACAATCTGTTTCGTTCGACTTCCCATGGGCCAAATCGAAAGATCTCCAACCACTTATGCCTTTTGCACATTGAATCGCAGGGGCCAGTTTTGGACCACATCTGGTGGAAGGTGGCCGCAGACCATTTACTCAGATTAGGCCACAAGTAGGCCACCGAGAGGGACTCTGGGCCACGGATAAACAAAGCGAAATTCTCTGATTTCGATTAAATTTCACTCATGTTTTTATTTGTTTGCTTGCCGCTAGTGGATTTCGATTTCGATGTTGTCGACCTGTTGATGGCCTGAGATAAGCACTGAAAATGGGCTGCGGAAGAGGCCCCAAGCCACAGCCCAAACGAAGTGGAAACCTCCAATCCAAATTGAAATTTCACCAACACTTTCCAGTACTTTAAGTTTGTTAGAGAAATTCCTTATGATGTTTTGAAGATGACAAAATAAATCAAAGGCTACTAATATGTTTGATGGTTGAGTAATAGACCATGCAGATGATAGAACATGTAAATGATATTATCAAAGTCAGAAGACGGCCAGAAGACTGAACGTAACATATGTTCAGAGTATATTTTGAAGATTTTCAGACTTTTGTGTCAAAGTCTGAAGACTGCCATACTCAAGACTCAAAGTCTGAAGATTGCCAGACTCAAGACTCAAAGTCTGAAGACTGCTAGACTTTAGTGTCAAAGTCGACATCGATGTCGTCAACTCGACTAATTCTAGATCAACGTGAATGATGAACCGTAAGACGTTTGTCAACTTTGACTAATTCTAACCGATTGAACGTGAATGTTGAAGCTAAACCGGGTACAGATGTTGAAGCTTAAAGCTAAATCTGTTGTAAGCGAGAATATGTTCGCACTCAGTTCAGTAAAGTTTATAGCACTCAGACTCAGATTGTAAAGTCTATTGCTCTCAGACTTTACATCCAAATTCGACAGATCGTAACTTAAGCCCAATCATATAACAACTAGTGATTTGGTTTGGATTCCATATCAAGATTGATTTGATTGATTCAATCTAATTGATTGACGATTGGATCTTGAAGACAAGAACTTTCTATACGAAGAAGCTTTACTTATGGAAACCAATATTTCGTTTGTATGGATGATTGGAATCAATTTGGGATTCTACCTTTGTCACTCAACGGTTACCAAATCTTCTAGATATAGAGCTGTCCAATGGGTATATTGGAAGACGATTATCCGGGATACCGTCCAACGGGTAGTTTGGAAGTGGAGGATTATTTAAGGAGATTATGGACCGATGAGCAAGTAAGAGACGGAGCGTAGAATTTATAATTCCAAAGTTTGAGCGACTTTCGATCATATACTTGTCTCTTGAGAGCTTAAACGTTTGTAATCGTGAGAGAAATACTAAAAGAGTGACTTAGTGAGATAGTGTGATCTACTACTAAGTGTTTGCACTCGAAGTTGTAATCTCTTGTTGATTGCATAGTGGAATCCAGCCAAGAAGGTTGTTAGCGTGAGAGAGTGGACGTAGGCTTGGATTAAGCCGAACCACTATAAATCTTGTGTTCTTATTCTCTTCCCTAACTCATTTATTTTAATCGAAGTTTATTTTATTCCGCATATATTTGCCAAGATTTATTTTATACACCTATTCACCCCCTCTAGGTGTTCATACTAGAACTCTCAAAGTCATCTCGTTGGCCAGAGATGACCCTTCGAAATCCTCTAATCCAAAGCGATCCAATTGACTTGGATGTCATTTGCGCGATGGCTGAGTCCCTCACTCTCTTAGAAGCACTCACTCACTTCTTTCCCAAAGGCACGAAGCACTTGTACTTAAGTCTGATAGTTTAGACTTAATTGATGCCTTGAAGAGCCTGGATCAGTTCACTTGGGAAGCTCACACACTTATCTTGAAATGGAGAGATATGTTAAAAAGGCCAACTTTGTAGCGGACTAGATTGTCAAAATCCACAAACAAAATTACCTTTCTCTAAAATGGGTCCTATCTCCCTCCCAAAACCTTTGAGAGCTCTTACATACCGATGCTCATTTATTGGGCCCTATTATCTTTTCTTAGTGAATACTATATTTCATTTTCTGACAAAAAAATGACTTGGACGTATCTTGCCTAGTGATGGCCAGAGATAAACCCTTCATAATAAGTCGCGGACTCTCCTTGGTGGGTGGTTATCGTCCACAGCTTGAACATTGAAGATGATTCATGCATCCATATTAAATTCTTCACAATGTTATTGTATATTTTGGAGATAAGTACACGACAAGTCCTATAATTTATAGTAAAAGTGTAATTAATCTCATTCCCTTTCCACAGAAGAAGCAAATTTTCTTCACGTGCTTTAGGGGGACTGGATATCTTATCCAGTAAAACGAGTGGTGAGGAATGCAGCACGGCCAGAAGAAAATGTGGCTCAACGGACGCATATCTCCTAAGACCGCGTGCACGTGGGTCCATAAATAATACATATGTCCAATCCTGGAAGGTTCTGTATTTAACTTATACTTTTAAATATCAATATTTAAAACTCAAAATGTTGTATGGACGGTGACTGGACTTCTTCTCGTATTGCTCTTTCTTCTACGTCCCTAACTTTTGTTAATTTTTGTTCTATGATTTCTGTCAGGTCCTTTAATTTTAATCCAAGCTATACATTAGAGCAAACGGTTCACATTATTGAGAATATGTCAAAAGTTTGAATATATTTCTTATTTAGAATAGGTTTTCTAAAAGGGATTTCTTATTTAAGTAGGAATATTATACAAATAATAAAAAATCTACTATGATATTAGACGCAAATGAGCAAACAAGAGGAGTATCAGATTTTCTCTTTGTGAGTTTTTAGAGTGAGATCCATATGAAAGATTGTAAAATAACATTCGTCAGTTTGCTAAGAGTGTAATTAAGGGCTGGACAACAATTGAGCAACCGAGCGACTTTTAACTTTATATCCTCCAATTTCATAGTGGATTTCTTGGTGGTTGGCTCTCCCATGGAGTAAGTATTGACACTTGATTGAATCATGTAAATCTCCGGTGTCCTTATCGTTCAAATAATTTTATTCTTTTGCATTTAACTTGATTTGTAAGAGGCGCTGGATTCTATGTTTTCTTCAAATAATTGGTATTAGAGCTAAGCTTAGGGTTTCTAGAGTGAATCTGGGGTTTTTGCTTTTTTGATCACTGTTGAGAAATTTTATTGCTGCAATTGCATTTGGGGTGAAAGTAGAGAGTGAGAAGTTCAAATGGAGGTACAATTCTGAGTTGTGGAGGATTAAGACACGGGCATGTCAACATTTTGCGTAAGTTTCAATTTTCTGATGTAGAAATGATTGCAGAGAGTCTAAAAATAGTGGATGGAAGAGTTGTGTACAAATGCAAGCCATGTACTTGAGTTGAGAAGGAACTTTATCATGTTGAGTGCTTTTGATGGGTTCAAATAACGAATCTCCGCTTAATTTGGAGTTTGAAGGTCTCTCGAGGTGTGCTTACTGTGATGCGGTAAAAAATAGAGTGCGAGTTATATCTTCTCATGGGAATGATAGTAATTTACCTATTTGCTAGATTCTTTGAGGCTTTAAATTAGGACACAACACATTTGTGGCACATGAGACTCACACACAAAAGTGAGAGGGAGATAATAAATTTTGGGTTAGAGGGTTCTACTAGGAGGTCACTAAATTGAGAAGCTGAACTTTTGTGAACTCTACTGCATGAGTAGTCAATAGAGAGTGAAATTCATGATAGCTATTCATCGGACTTAGACTTATGGGAGAGGCCCTCTCAAGTTACAACCAAGGGTAGTGCCAAGTACGTGTTGTCCTTTATTGATGACACTTTGAAAAGTCTAGATTCTTCTTCTTAAGCACAAGAGTGAGGTGCTTCATTAGTTCAGTTATGGAAGGTGATGATCGAAAAGTAGAAAGGAAGGAAGATCAAATACTTCTGAACTAACCTAGGTTGGATTGAGTGAAGATCTCTACGCCAAAATAGCGAATACCAAAAAATCACCATCACTAGCAATCGATTGGAAAACTCTTGACAAACATGGTCAAGTAAGCTTATTAGAATGAGATTATTCTATTGCCTAGTTTATGATTTGTGAGTGATGGCGTGTTGGAGCCGGGGGTCGTGGAAATATTTCTAGGCTATACAAATAGGATGAAAGGACACAAGCTATGGTGCATTAAGGAAGATTCACTTAGTTTTTTGTTTAGTAGAGAGGTTACCTTTGAGACTTTGCTTGGCCTTGTAAGAGGAGTGGGGGATCAATTGCAAAGAAGATATGAACAATGTTCAAAAGCGATGGAGCTTCAAAAAAAGCCTAGAGAAGTTTAAAGTGCAATTGATGTGACAATGTATGCAAAATTGCTAGATTCTATAGTAGCTGACAGTTGTTTCGAGGTCACCAATTGATGAATTTCTTAGGTGGTCAATGGAGGTGGATAGAGATAGAAAGACAATTGTATACTACTAATGAAGTAGATAATTTTGGTGTATTAGAGACAATTTGAGGTATGCAAATGTAGAGAGCAAAGACTATTGGAATGTTGTGAGTGACTCGAAGTTATGTGGGAAAGTGCTGAGGCGCTTCAACATACAATTAAAAAATTATGTAAGTAAACCTCTCATTGCAAATCATAAACTGTCAATAGTGTCATCATGCACTTGAATGGAGGTAGAATACTCGTCCCTTTCACAAGCTAGAAATGTTGATTTTCCTAGTTATGTTTTGGATAGGACTAGGCTTCATCTATCCCATGTAGTTAAGAGAATGTATACAGTCAACCCAGGTATTTGTTGTGATGTTGAGCATCCTCCCAGTTTTTGTTAGGGAAGAGAGAAGTTGAGGTATGTTTCGGGGGATGCAATTTATGTAGTGTGGCAACAATTGTCTTTGAGAACTCGGATCATGTAGAGAACTTGAAGGATGGTTAATTTCTAAGCTGTTGTGCCTTTACATCCATTAATTGTGTTGTAAGTTGTAAACATAATGATTGAAGCTAGAAACATGGTGACAATAGGAATTGAAGATGGGATCTAATCTAATGACATAGTTAGTGATGTTGACATGGTACATCGGGCTGATGTGTTGTGCAGTGTGTTGGAGAAAACTTTCTTATTTGTTTTGAAGCTGACAAAACCTTTCCATCAGTCTAGTCTAAACACTTGTAGACTTTTTTATCAAAGTCTAAAGATCGCCAGATTGCTAGACTCAAGACTCAAAGTCTGCCCTCATTGACAGTTTCTAGACCGTCAAGAAGACTTATTTAGAATCAAGTATTTCTTTAAGGATTTGATTTGATCAACTAAAAAAGATTTCATGGTTGGGGATAGCATCTTGGAATCTATTATTCTTGAAATTAATTCGGGTAATTTGGATTTGTTGTATGGCGAAGCATACTTGGAAGATTCTACTTATGGAAATCTAGATCCTGATTATATGGGCGAGCATGATTGGTGGACTATCGTCATATTCCTTAAATAACTCGAGATCTCCCTAATTTGTGACATCCCGATTTTCTAATTCTATTTTCAATAAATTGAGACGGGCATTTCGTTGGCACGCATATAGTTCTTTTCCTTGAGTCGGCCACTTAGGTGAAAACTAGTCTATCTGGTGAAGCCGTTAAGAGTTTCTAATGCATCCGACTCGAGAATTTGATCAGGAAGCAACCTTTCGACCGAGCTAATCTACAAGAGTCATTACAGCATAAATAAAAATCGATTAAAGACCGGAGATAGGTTGACTCGACAGAGGTATGTGATCGAGTGTGGGTGATTCCACCGGATTGCATAATCCTTGTCGACCGACACTGGACCGACTTTTCTATCGATTGGGTACCCTGTGTTTGTATTTGAAACCTTGAGATTACCCCAACAACCGAAATTCGCCAATGTTTCAAAGATGTACATTGTGGCTTGAGATGATCAACCACAGGTCAAATGCATGAAAATTTCTAAAGGCTACCCGGTAGGTTGGGCCGTGCTAGTATTGTGCCAAAGTGAAATTAACCGTGGAATTGAGATCGAATTCAGAAATTGGAAGTCTGGGTGTGTCACAAATCATTTCAAGATCATTGAATCATCATTGGAAGATTTTTCTTGTAAGCCGAGCTTTTAGCAAAATAATCAAGAAATGACTATTTTAGCTCGAGAAATTAGTAGACCCGCATTTGGTCTTGCTTTTGGGACATAAGTTGGTTCTACAGACAAGTGAAGATGTGAATTGAAGTGTGGTGACATTGGATTAATTTTATGGACTTCAATTTGGACTCAATTGGAAGTTGATTGATTATATTTGAAGAATTTCATGCACAAGAATTGGATCGCGGCGGAAAAATAAAATGGACCCATTGGAAGATGTTGTGGAAGATTGGGTGAGTGGATTGTGAGGTCATCCTAGGTCATGGTGAGCCACCTTGATTGGATGAGGGAAAAAGAGAAAAAGAAAAGGGAAAAGAAAATGAAAGGGCTCCCCTTCTCTCTCCTCCTTCTCTCTCCTCCCTCTCTTCTTCCTCCCAACCGTGCGACTCCATCTCCATCTCCTTCTTCTTCTTTGCACGCCACCAGCAGCAAGGGAGATCGTCGAGCAGCCCGCCTGGAGCCACCCGTCACCGCCTCATGCCGCCGCACGCCGTCCTCGCCGTCCGCTCGCTCGCCGACCAGCTCGCCGCTCCGCCTCAGCCCGCGTCCCCAGCAGATCTGAGAACCCCGAACCAGCAAGCCGAAGACCGGTTGAAGCCAGGAGCTCCACCCGTCGCCGGAGCTCACCGCCGCCGCCGCCGTCCGTGCGCGAAGCTCACGCGCCCGCGTGTCGCCTCGCCGGACGGCCGTCGCGCGTTGCTCCGCCCTGCTCGCCCGGTCCCGAGCTCCTTCCCCTCCGTCCAGCCGTCGTCGCCGTCGCTAGGGTTGCCGGGAGTCCCGCCGGAGCTGCCGCCTTGCTCGCCCGAGCTGCCGACGTCCTTCCTCCGCCGTTCCTCCGCCCAAATCGCCGCCGGACAGCTCTCCTCCGCCCGTGAACAGCAGCCAAGAAAAATGGGTATGCAGCGGGTGTTTGGCCCGTTTTGGCCGCCTTCCCTAGCTCGGATGCTCGGCCCGCTTTGAGGAAAGTCGATCCTCGCGCCGTCCCCGTTGTTTTGGTCCGCTCGGCTTGCTAATTCGGTGAGTTTAACTCACTAAATCTTGATTAGAGGGTTAATGATGCCCTAAGTGTGCTTAGTCTAAGTTAAGTAAGATTAGGTTGGTAGATTAGTTTATTTAAATATGGATTAGATTAAGTTGTTTAATTAAAGTTAAACATGTTTAGTTTAAAGGTTAAGTAGGTTTATTTTTAAAATAAACCTTGATGTGACATAAAGGAATTTACTTTTGATTTATTTAAACATTTCGAAATTATTTAATAATTTAATAATAAATCATTATTCGAAATTATTAAAATATGATTATTTAATTATTTTCGGAATAAATTTAATTATTTATTAAATTCCGAAAATTTTGTCGACCCTAAATTCTCGAATTTCGTGCCGGTCGCTGCTGTGTATTCGGATTTTGAAATTGATGGTCGGATATTATAAATTGAATGTGGATTGTGAAAAATATGAATATTATTATTTAATTAATTTTCGGAATAAATTTAATTATTTAATAATCCGAAAAATTATTTTGGGACTCTAAATTCTCGAATTTCGTGCCGATCGCTGCTGTGCATTTAGAATTTGAATTTGATGAATGGATGTGGCAAATTGAGTGTTGATTGCGATAAATATGGATTTTATTCATAAAAACCCAAGTGTCGGGTTTTGATGCCAAATTTGGATTTTAATTATTATATTAAATAGTGGGATTTGAAAAAGTGAGATATTGGCTTTTGATTCGAAATTAGCGTGTCCCCACACACGCGAGTAATTTCTGGAATATTTTTAATATGGAGAAAAATGGTTGGGATCACTATTTTAAGTGGAAGCATTGATTGAATTATAAAGTGTCCTGAGGCCGAGTACGTTCTGGCTGTATGATAACTAAGAGGAATTGTCCTGGGCTGTTGAGCCGGACTTGCCCCTATTAGGGATGCCCACGCGGTGGATGCGGGTCGCAGTTGATTCTGGGCCCATGCTCCTTCGGGAACGCCGTCGACGTACTGACGAAGCCGCGCTCCATGGGGGGAGGCGATGCCTGGCTACATGCCAGTAGATAGCCGAACTGCGAGTAGGCTATGCCCTTGTGCGGCCGTGAACAATAATTGGAATGCATGTTGAGTGAATTTGATGTGTCGGATTATGGGACGGAATTGTGTGGCATGGAATGGGACGTGTCATAACGATTTAGTCTTATAATCAGGACCCCGTGGTTGTTGGTTATATGAAAGTGAATGTGTTCCGGTTGTTTAAGTCCCTATTGATATGTGTGATTGAGTGGTTTGAATTGTGCTAACTTGCAAGAAGGAACTGAGGCGAGGTAAGTCCTCTGTGTGATGTGGCTAGGCCACCCGGGGTGTATTTTCTTTCTAATAGGGGTTTAGGGGGTTGAACTTGCTGAGACATCGTCTCATCCCGGTTGTGGGATTAAAATTTCAGGTCCCTAGATGGTGGTCGTGGAGGACCCGAAGCCCCAAGTCTGAAAAGGTGGATACTGAAGTATCGGTGAACGTGTCCTGCTAGTTGGTTTTAGGATAGTTCCCCTTTTGTCGAGCTGGTCTATTTTGTAGACGGTCCAGTGTTGTATTTAAATCATTTGTGTTTGTAAATGAGTGTTTGGTAAATTGATTGATTGCCTGCTTTTCTATCCCAAGTTAAATGTTGTCAGGGGATTTGTTTCGCTTCCGCATGCGTAAAATAAATGAATGGGTCGGCGACATATCCTGAGATGTTGCATATTTGATCGACCGCGGTGGGATGTGCGTGCGCCTGGGGTTCGGGGCGTGACATAATTGATTCTATCCAACGGGTAGATTTGAAGAACTCATTTGGAAAGTGCCAACGGTTATGAAGGCATGGAGGAGTATATAAGGAACATGCTCTAGTTATTCGAGTGTTTGTGCGATAGATAAATTCCAAAGTCTGAAGCCCTTTGTTCTTTGCCAATTCAATTGTTGAGCGTAAACTTGTACTTAAAAGAGAGTTTATACATTTGTGAGACCTTAAGGAAGTATAGCATAGTCTCTACACTGTGGAATTAAGGATGTGATACTGTAACGATTCTTTTGATTCATAGTGAAATCCAGCCGGTGGGCTGTCAGTGCGGAAGAGTGGACGTAGGCTTGGATTAAGCCGAACCACTATAAATCTTGTGTTCTTATTTTCTTTCATGAACTCTTTACTTTGTTCATATCTCTATTTAATTGTTAAAGCTTGATTCCTTCTCCAAAGTCTATTTTCAACCATACTCTAGTTAAAAGGAAAAGTTTTATATGATATTTTGCAAGAATTTGTCTTAGCACCTATTCACCCCCCTTTAAGTGCTCATACTAACTCTTTCAATTGGTATCCGAGCCTGTGTGCTCATTTAAATTGAAGTGTTTTTACTTCAGAGTTAATGATCCATGGCTAGTATGTTGGCTCTAGGTTTGGTTGAAGGGCAAAGCAACACCAGACCGCCTTACTTTGATGGGAAGGAATACAATATATGGAAAAACAAGATTAAGGAATTCTTAAGATCAAAAGACCCTATTGAATGGGATATAATAGACAAATGAATTATTCCTAAAACTACAACAGTCTCAGAAAGGGGAAAAGTGTTCAAGAAATCTTCTTGAAGTGTTTTGAAGTTGACAAAACGTTTCCATCAATTTAATCTGAAGGTTTGCAGACTCTGCTATTTAAAGTCTGAAAACCTCCCGATAGCCAGACTCAAGACTCAAAGTCTATCCTCATTGACAGTCTCTAATCCATTGAAGAAAGGTTATCCAAAACTGGATGTTTCGTTAAGGGCTTGACCTTATTAACTGGAGAAGATCTCGTGGCTGGAAAAGACTCAACTAAATTCTTTGATTGATCTTGATTGACTCGAAGATTAAGGAATCGTTGATTGCCTAAATATTCTTGGAAGGTTTTACTTATGGAAACCGAGATCCTGATTGTATGGGCGAACATGATTGATGGGCTATCGACACATTCATTTAATAGCCAGAATGATCTTCCTAATTGATTCCGTCCAACGGGTAGATTGGAGAAATTCCTTTGGTAAGTGCCAACATATATGATGGCATAAAGGAGTATATAAGAAAGACGTTCTAAGTTGTTGAGGTGTGCGCGATAGAAGAATTTCAAAGTCTGAAGCTCCTTGTTGTTTAGACAATTCCTTTGAGCGAATACTTGTATACAAAAGAGAGTCTATATTTGTGAGAAACCTTGAGGAGGTGTGATAGAACATCTACACTGTAGAATCAAGGAAAAGTAGTGCTGTAACTTCTCTTTTGTTCATAGTGAAATCCAGCCGGTGGGTTGTCAGTGCGGAAGAGTGGATGTAGGCTTGGATTAAGCCGAACCACTATAAACGCTGTGTTCAATCTTCTCTCCCTTACTCTCTTTACTTTGATCGTATTTCATTTTGTCAATCAATAGTGAACTACCTTTCTATCGTTTGCCAAGAATTGCTTCCGTATTTCGATAAATTGATTGTGCACCTATTCACCCCCTCTAGGTGCTTATACTAGCTATCTCAATTGGTATCAGAGCTCGTGTACTCACTTTGTTTGAAGTGTTTTACTTCAGAGTAAAAGATCCATGGCTAGTATGTTGGCTCCAGGGCTGGTAGAAGGGTAAAGCAACACCAGACCGTCTTACTTTGATAAAAAAGACTACAACATATGGAAGAACAAGATGAAGGCGTTCTTAAGATCAAAGGATCATATGGAATGGGACGTTGTAGAAAAATGAATCATTCCTAAAGTTGCATCTGTCTCAGAAAGAGGAAAGGACACTGTTAAGTCCAGCGAAATGAGTCAGGAAGAGATAATCAAGAGACAAACTCTTGATGCAAAAGCAATTTACTCTTTATATTGTGCTTTATCACCTACTAAATATAACATAATATCTTTTTGTGATACAGCCAAAGAAGTCTGGGATAGATTACACATCACTTATGAAGGAACTAATCGAGTGAAAGAGACTAGAATCAACATTATTCTCGGTCAATACGAAGCCTTTAGAATGAAACCATGAGAATCTATAACCGACATGTTTAGTCGTTTTACAGAAATTGTGAATGGTCTTGAAAATCAAGGTTAACCAATTTCTGATCCCATGAAAGTGAACAAGCTACTGCGTGGACTCTCCAAGGATTGGAACCATATAAAGACCTCAATTTGAGAGACCCAGAGAATCATGCCACTGTCTGTTGATAAGTTGGTTGGGACTCTTCAGTCTTATGAAGTGGAACGAATCAATGAAGACGAAGATCCTAAAGACAAGAAATCTATTGCATTAAAATCTAATGATGACTCTGATGTAACAGATTCTGAAGATGACATGGATGATGAAGAACTTGCTCTCATGATAAGAAGATTCAGAAAGCTGAATAGAAAAGGAAGAAGATTCAATTCAAGGAAACAAAGTTTTCAAAAGCAACATACCAAGTTTGCTGAAGATGATGAATCAAACAAAGATGTAGTCTGCTTTAAATGTAAGAAAAAGGGACACATCAGACCCAACTGTCCTCTTTTGAGGAAGAAGAAAGGAAAAACTGAAAGGTATCGAAAAGCTCACAAAGCTGAAACTTGGAGTAATACGGAGTGTGAAGATAGTGATGACGATTATGCCAACATATGTCTAATGGCACAATCAGACTTAGAATCAAACTCCGAGATTGACTCGGATTCGTAAAGTGAATTCGAGGTAAGTAATTTCAAAATCCTATTAAAGTTTCAAAATACATTGATGAATTATGTTTTAGTCTTAAGACTTCTCTTAAAAGAATTTCCAAACTCAAAAAGGAAAATTCTGCTTTAAAACAACACGAGAATGTTTTGGAAGAAAAAGTGAAATGCTTAGACCAGAATGTTTCCTCTCTCAGAGAAAGTAAATATAATCTTTTAAAAGAAAATGCATTTTTGAAAAATGATATTTCAAATATTTCCAAAAGATTTTCTCTAGGATCTGAAAAACTAGAGAAAATACTTTATGTTCAAAGACCTTATTTCAATAAATCTGGTTTATGAATGATTGCTGAAACTATCCCTTTAATCGATTTTCCTAAAGTAAAAGAAAGAATTAAGCAAAGACCCACAAGACATGGTTATAAAAATCATTTTGAAAGAAACTTTGTAAAACTAGTAGGTCGCAATGCTCTTAGATGTTCAAACTGCAATAGTGCAGATCATTTTGAGAAAAAATGTCCTATGGTTTGGAGACCTGTTAATAAAGTTTGGGCAAAAACCATATTTCAGACTAACTCAAAAGGTCCCAAAAAATATGGGTACTAAATAAAGCTTGAGTTTCCTTTTAAATGCAGGTCACTATCAAGAAAAAGGTGAAATGATATTTGGATAGTGGATGCACAAGACACATGACATGAGACTCAAATTGTTTCATAAAGATTGTTCAAGTGAATGGTGGAAAAGTATCATTTGGAGGAAACAGCAAAGGAAAAATAGTAGGATTTGGAATTGTAAAGATTGGGAATCTTACAATAAGCAATATTTCTTTAGTTGAAGGGCCCAATTACAATATGCTCAGTATTAGTCAACCGTGTGATGCTGGTTTTAAAATCAACTTTCAAGAGGGTATTTGTTCAGGAACCAGTAAAGACTCTACTTAGTCATTCATGGGTCGAAGACATGGAAATATTTACCTCTTGGATGTGAAACCAGATGAATCACAATGTCTAATCTCAATCCAAGATGAAGAAAACTTATGGCATAAAAAGCTTGGGCATGTCAACATGAAGCAGATAGCCAAGATCTCAGCAAAGAAGCTTGTTCGTGGTTTACCCAATTTATCATACCAAAAGTTTGATCCATGTACACCATGTATATTGGGAAAACAGGTAAGAAATTCTTTTAAGCCAATAAATTAAGTTTCCACTAACAGTGTACTGCAGCTCATGCATATGGATCTCTTCGGACCAACAAGAACGTAGAGCATTGGAGGTAAGAAATATTGCATAGTAATTGTGGATGACTACTCACGATTTACTTGGGTATATTTCTTGGCAAGTAAGTCTGAAGCTTTCTCTTACTTTAAAAAATTTGCTAAGAAGGTTCAAAATGAAAAGGGATATGTTATTTCAAGCATAAAAACAGACCATGGAGGTGAATTTGAAAATCAGGATTTTGCCAAATTTTGTGAAGAGTCTGGTTTTTAGCATTTGTTCTCTTCTCCACATACTCCAGAGCAAAATGGAGTTGTGGAAAGGAAAAATATATCTCTTCAAGAAATGGCTAGAACTCTCTTAATTGAAAGTAATATTTCTTTACGGTTTTGGGCTGAAGCAGTTTCAACATCATGTTATATTATCAATAGAGTTTTTCTAAGACCTATTCTAGAAAAAACCCCCTATGAACTATTTAATGAAAAGAAGCCTATTGTTTCGTATTTTCATGTATTTGGATGCAAATATTTCATATTGAAAAATGCAAATGATCGAGTTGGTAAGTTTGAAGAAAAGTCAGATGAAGGCATATTCCTTGGATATTCAACCACAAGCAAGGCATATGGAGTCTACAATAAGAAGACTCAAACAGTGGAAGAATCAATGAATGTCAAATTCCAAGATTCTACACAAAATGAATCCATTCAGACTCATCTCGAAGAGACTGAACCTGCTCCAGACTCTACAAAGTCTAAATCTCAAGAAGTAGCTCAGACTTTTAAGGACCAGCAACAAGTGATCGTTGAAGATTTTAGTGAAGGAAGTGACCATCAATCTGATTAATTAACCAGCAACTGGAAACATAAGTCCAGTCATCCCAAAGATCTTATTATTGGCGACATCAATGAAGGAATCCGCACAAGATCCAAATGGTGAGAAGAGTCTAGTGCTATGGCTCTTATTTCTGAAATAGAACCCAGGAGCATAGAAAAAGCTTTATCCGATGAAAGCTAGATTGAAGCTATGCAAGAAGAACTCAGACAATTCAGAGTTAATGATGTCTGTGAGCTAACTCCTAAACCAAAAGGTAAATCAATTGTTGGAGCTAAATGGATTTTTAGGAACAAAATGGATGAGAAAGGAAAAGTCATAAGAAACAAGGCTAGACTCGTGGCTAAGGGATACACATAAGAAGAATGGATCGACTATGACGAGACTTATGGACCGGTAGTAAGGTTAGAAGCAATTCGTTTATTACTTGCATTTACTTGTCATAAAAATTTCAGGTTATTTTAAATGGACGTCAAAAGTGCTTTCCTAAACGGTTTTATTCGTGAAGAAGTCTATGTGGAACAACCACCAGGGTTTGAAGACTCAAAGAAACTAGACTCAGTATTTAGACTAAAAAAGGCATTGTATAGCTTAAAGCAAATACTTCGAGCTTGGTACGACATATTAAGTAAGTTTTTAATTCGAAATGGATTTGTTAAAGATAAAATAGACACTACTCTTTTTATTAAAAGAGAAAGAAAAAGTTTTCTACTTGTTCAAATATATGTCGATGATATCATTTTTGGATCCTCTAATGAAAGTCTGTGCAAAAAATTCTCTAAGACTATGCATGATGAATTTGAAATGAGCATGATGGGTGAGTTAACTTTCTTTCTTGGACTTCAAATAAAACAATTGGAGGAAGGAACTTTCATTCATCAAGAAAAGTATGCAAATGATCTTGTCAAAAAGTTTGGACTGGACAATTGCAAAAAAACTGACATGCCGATGTCAAGTTCCTTGAAGATAGACAAAGATGAAGAAGGAAATAAAGTCGATCAGAAGTTGTACAGGAGTATCATTAGATCACTTTTGTATCTTACTGCTTCTAGACCTGACATTCTGTTTAGTGTTTGCATTTTTGCCATATTTCAATTAGATCGAAAAGAATCTCATTTGAATGCTGCGAAGTGTATTATTAAATATGTTTCATCAACTTCAAGCTTTGGTTTCTGGTATCTAAAAAGGGGACACTTTACTCTTCTTGGATATTCAGACGCAGACCTCGCTGGATGCAGAGTTGATAGAAAGAGCACCTCAGGTACTTGTCAACTACTTGGAGGCAGGATAGTGTCTTGGTTTTCTAGAAAGCAAAGTACGGTAGCTCTCTCTATAGCAAAAGCAGAGTATATAGCTCTTGGAAGTTGTTGTTCGCAAATTTTATGGATAAAACAGTAGCTAAGAGACTTTGAAATTGAAGACTTATGCACGGAGATTAATTGCGACAACACCAGCGCTATCAACCTCACTAAAAATCCAATTCTCCACTTAAGAGTAAAGCACATAAAGATTCGACATCATTTTATTAGAGACCATGTTCAAAATGGAGATGTTTCAATCCAATATGTTGATTCAAAGAACCAACTGGCGGATATATTCACAAAGCCTTTGTAGAAAAATCAATTTGAAACCATCCGTTCCAAACTAAACATTTTAAAGTATGAGGAGATCAAAATCTAAAGACTTTCAGACTCAGACATACAAGACTTTAACTGTAAGTTAGCCTTGGTACGACTATCAAACTGTAAGTCTTTTTCTCTCTCTTTCTCTTGAATCTTATCTTGAAGAGGTATGATTGTTAGATTGTGTTTAAATTGTTGCTATATTTAATCGACTTATTTATTGCATCGTTTCATTTTCAAAAAGGAAGTTACTTTTGAAATGACTATTTTCGCGGAAAAAGACAGTTATTTTGAAAAGGCATTTCTTTATTTCCTTTGTGACGGTTTACTTATCTCTCTTTTAAAAACAATCGTGCACTGTTGATTCTTCTTCACTTTACTCTCAGAAACCCTAGAAAGCATCGATCCTCCATTCCCATTTTCTTCCTTTGTTTAATCTTAAAAAAGTTGTCATCTTTCTTGGAAAAGTCAAGCAAGGAATCTTCCAAAAACTGATAAAGATGTCATCTTCAAGAAAGTCTTCGAGAATCGCAAGCAGGGGAACACGGCGAATGAGTGAGGGACCTACGCACTTCGATCTCACTGAAGAAGAAGTGTCTCTAGAACAGCAACCGAGCCCACAACATTCTCAGCAGCGTCATTCTCCTCCATCTAGTAATCAAGGCGTTGATCATCAACAAGAGGAACAAATCATTGAGGATGCATATCCAATAAGAGTTCAAAAACCCGATACTATTTATAAGCTGTATCGTGCTTTAAAAGAAACTCGTACTCCCTTGAAATATGTCGATGATTTTCTTAAAGGCAAAGGATATAGAGACGAATATATCTTTCTACGAAGAATAGAAAGTTTTGGAATTGCTCGTAGAGGGTTGGCAGAGGAAACTCTTGTGAATATTCCAAGTGATCCTTGTGATTGGGGACCGAATCCTGTAGATGGAAATGATGATGACAAATTGTATAGTCAATTTCAACCAAGAGTGGGTATTGCGGTTGAAAGTCGAGGAAAAAGGGGAGATTTGTTCAGATCGAAGGAACAAAAGGATTTGTACTCGAAATTGCTGAAGCATGGGGTAATAAACCCTAGAAGTGTGGATTTTGACTTTCTGGATGCCGTGAATATGAACTTGAGGGAGAAGTTCAGTTATCTTCAACTTGAAAGGTTTTGCTCAAACACTACAGAGGCGTATCCTGAACTAACTTCATATTTCTATTCAAATCTTAGCTTTTTGGATGCGAATAGATTTTCTTTCAGTGTTAAAGATCAAGGCTATGTTGTCGATATGGATATGCTAGCAGATGTGTTAGGAGTTGAAAAAGAAAAATATCAACCGATCAAAGCTTCCATTGCTCAAGTCACACTGGAACTGGTGAAGGACAGGAGAATAGAGGAAAAGATCACCTACTTGAGGATGAGAGCATTCAACATCTTGCTTCACAAGTTTGTGATCAATTGCCTCCGACCGAAATCAACCTCCAAGACTAATGTTTCAAGCTCAGAGGCAAAGCTGATGTATGCCATCCTCATTGGGAAAATGTTTTCTCTCTCTCACACTATCATGTTTCACATGTATAGAGCGATGATGAAGGACAGAGGTCAACTTCCTTACCCAAGCCTTGTGACGAAGTTATTCAAACATCTAAATATTCAGCCTCCGCAAATCTTTTATGTTCGATCGTGCGATCATATGGTGGTAGGACTGAAGATGGTGACCAAAATGTGTCTGAAGGAACTGAACAAGGATTTGGAGAAATTCAAGGAGAAGACTCTAGTCAAAGCTTATCAAATCTCTTCTTCAAAATGGAAAGGAAATGAGCCCTTGGTTGCTTCAAAACCAAAAAGGAGAGCTCTTATTGTGGAAGATAAAGAAGATGATGACCTTACCATTTCGGCCATAGCTTTGAAGAAGCTAAGTCGCACTGTTCCAGAGTCAATGGAACATCGTGAGAAAGAAGGCCAAGAGGAAAGAGAAGAAGAAAAAGAGAAGGAAGAAGAAAGAGCAGTTGGTGAAAAAGAAACAGAGGAGGAAAGACCTGAGGAAGAAAGACGAGAAGAAGGAGAACCCGAGGAACACTCTTCTCCACCTGTAGGCATGGAAACAGGGGGAGATCAAGAGAAAGGAGGGAAGTCCTCATATCCTGATGCGAGTGAAGGAGTCAGTCGATCACCTGCAGACCTAGATGATGTTTATGCCTCTCAATTTCCAGAAGAAGGTCATGAAGTTTCATCGCCAAACCTACGAGATTATTCTGATATGCCATCATCTGCAGAACGTGCTGAAGCTAGTACGCAGACCGAGAACTCAGCCGATTTTCGCAGAATCATGGATTTTCTAATGGAAATGCGAGGTCAAATTTATGCCTTGGGATGCGAGGTTCAAAATTTGCAAACTGTGAGTCGAGTTTCTTCATGTTCATTGAATGATCAAATCCAAGCCCTCTCTGTTTAGATTTAGGCCAATGCCAAAGGTGAGGAGATTGCACAATTGAAGGAAGACTTGAAAATGTTGGAAGGCATCGTTTAGTCTATGAGAGATTTCCAGCTTGTCCGTGTTCCCAAGCAATCTTGACTTCATTCCATTTTCATCTCAACCTTTTTAAATGCTGGCAAAAAGGGGGAGAGATGCAAGATTTGAACAACTTTTTGAAGAACTTGATTTCTAGTCGTGTGGACTATTTGTTGGATTGTTTGAACTCTGTTTGTTTGATTTTGTTTTTGTGTTTGGATGAGAACTGAACTAGACTTGGACTTGACTGATTTTATTAATTATCATTGGTATCTTATGGATGGCTTTATTATGGATGGATTTATCACTTATTAGACTAACCTACTTTCTGTGGTTGCAGATTCTAATGTTATTCATTTAGCCATTTATCTCTATAAGATATGCATATGTGTTTGAGAAATGTTTTAAAGGTCAAAGTTGTCCAAATCTGCAGGAAAGTTTTGTCACCATAAAAAAATGGGGAGATTGTTGGAGAAATCTTCTTGAAGTGTATTAAAGCTGACAAAACATTTCCATCAGTCTAGTCTGAAAGTTTGCAGACTCTGCTATTTAAAGTCTGAAGACCTCCAGACAGCCAGACTCAAGACTCAAAGTCTATCCTCATTGACAGTCTCTAATCCATTGAAGAAAGGTTATCTAGAACTGGATGTTTCGTTAAGGGCTTGACCTTATCATCTGGAGAAGATCTCGTGGCTGGAAAAGACTCAATCAAATTCTTTGATTGATCGTGATTGACTTGAACATTAAGGAATCGTTGATTGCCTAAATATTCTTGGAAGGTTCTACTTATGGAAACCGAGATCCTGATTGTATGGGCAAACATGATTGATGGGCTATCGACACATTCCTTTAATAGCCAGAATGATCTTCCTAATTGATTCCGTCCAACGGGTAGATTGGAGGAATTCCTTTGGTAAGTGCCAATGGGTATGATGGCATAAAGGAGTATATAAGGAAGACGTTCTAAGTTGTTGAGGTGTGCGCGATTGAAGAATTTCAAAGTCTGAAGCTCCTTGTTGTTTAGACAATTCCTTTGAACGAATACTTGTATACAAAAGAGAGTCTATATTTGTGAGAAACCTTGAGGAGGTGTGATAGAACATCTACACTATAGAATCAAGGAAAAACAGTGTTGTAACTTCTCTTTTGTTCATAGTGAAATTCAGCCGGTGGGCTATCAGTGCAGAAGAGTGGACGTAGGCTTGGATTAAGCCGAACCACTATAAACCCTGTGTTCAATCTTCTCTCCCTTACTCTCTTTACTTTGATCGTATTTCATTTTGACAATCAATAGTGAACTACCTTTCTTTCGTTTGCCAAGAATTGCTTCCGTATTTCGATAAATTGATTGTGCACCTATTCAGCCCCCTTTAGGTGCTTATGCTAGCTATCTCAGCATGGAAATGAGTGCACATCATGATGGACCTTGAGATGTGCTTATTAAGGAGCCGGAGGGGTAATGATTCCATTTGGGGTAGTAGTCAACAGACGCACAAAGCCAACTCACTTCATTGATGTACAAAAAGATCTTGATTCGGATAGACCTATAGAGTTGTACATGCTCAAATAGTTTGTTTGCATAGAGTGCCAATGACGAATTGATATCAAATCTAGAATCGAGATTCCTAGTTTCAGCAGAGCTTCAGATGGTTTCTCTTTAAGCATTACATAGCATAATGTACAGAATTTCAATTATGGGAAGGAACTTAGATGAAGAAATATCATAGGCTTGGAGTCAGTTCAACAGTCGATGATTGCAGTTGGTGTGATTAGAGACAAATTAAAGACTACCCAGAGTTGCCTTGAAAGTTTACTTGTTAAGCATTGAAGGCTAGATTTCCAAGTTGGTGATAGCATTTTTCTAAAGGTGTCACCAATTAGGGGTACTTCGCGCTTTGGCAAGAAGAGAAGCTAAGACCTAGGTACGTGGGTCTTTTTGAGATTCTAGAAAGAATCGGGATCATAGCATACTGTCTTACATTGTAGCCAAGGTTGGCTCAAATGCATGACATCTTTTACGTGTCGAGGTTGAGGACGTATGAGTCGGACCCGACTCACATGCCGATCTTGATTAGTCAAACGTGGACGGCAAAGTGTCGTACATAGGAAGCTCAGTTCAAATCGTGAATCAAAAGATCAGATTTTGTGTACCAAGATGGCCCCCTTGGTCAAAGTGGTCTAACAACACCACAAGATCGAGGAAGTAACTTGGGAAAGTGAGACTTGATGAGGCGATGATACTCCCACCTTTTCGTTTAAGGATTGGTAAATGTTTAAATTTCGTGGACAAAATTTTTATAAGAGGGAATGAATTATGACATCCTATGGTGTTTTTTTTTCTTTTTCTGAATGGCAATTCATGAGATAACTAGCCTATCAGGTGAAGCTGTTAACTGATTTTAACGCAATAAACTTGAGAATTTGATCAAGAATCGACTGCATAACCGTGCTAGTCTGCAAGGGCCATTATAGCACAATTAAAAATTGATCAGAGACCAAAGATAGGTCGATTTAATTGAGACGTGTGATCAAGTGTGGGTGATTCCACCTAATTGCAAAATTCTTGTCGATTGGTACTAGACCGATTTTCTATTGTTTTGGGTACCTTGTGCCTGTATTTGAAATCTCGATATTTTCATGACCACTGAGAGTTGCCAATATATTAAAGAGGTATGTTGTGGCTCAAAGAAAACCGATCACGGGTCACAATTGCACCAAAAATTCCTAAAAGCTACCCGATAAGTTAGGTTATGCTAAAATCGCGTATGATTGAAATAAATTGCAAATTTGAATTCGATTTTAGTAATTGAAAGTTCTGTCATGTTATAAATCATTTTAGGAACGTCAACTCATATTTCGAGGAATTTTTGGCAAGTTTGGGATTTTTACGGAAAATCGATTTGGATGATTTGGAAAATGAACGGAAATTCAGAATAGCCAAATTGAAGGGATTTTTAACTTCCAGAGTGAGTTACTTGGTGAAAGGAAATCTTAGGAATCATGTGGGCTTCTTTCTCAACCAAATTGGACGTTAAATTGGACAATTGATGAAGGAATTCAAGCTTTAATTATAAAATTCGGAGGTTGGTGTGAAGGCTGCGACTTGTGGACATCAACTTGGCTATTTGTTGATTTATTGATCAAGATTGCGTTAAGGGACAAGAGGAATTTTTGTGAGCATTATAGGACCAAGTATTGTTCCACATAGGATAATTTATTTTAATTTTTCCTCCCCCTCCTTCAGCCCTCTAATTTGCACACTTCCCCCCTCCTGGCTAACAAACCCCTTTGCTCTCTTATCCCTATCTCTCCCCCAGCCAACGTCCCTTTCTCTCTCTCCTCCCTCATTCTTCTTTGATTGCTTGCTTGTTCCTTTCCCTGATCTAGCTATGCTCTACTTTCTTTATTTTTTGTTTTCTTTCGAAGCGGAGCCCCTCTCACGCTGCCTACTTCTCTTCCACTCTCATGCCACGTGTTCTCCCTCATGCTTGTGGCTCCACCATCAATTGTCTTCTTTGGTCAATCTCCTTAGCAAATCTTTAGTGGTTAACTCTCCATTGTGGCCCATCTTCACCGTTCGAAGCCGCTCCATCATTCGCCCGCGTAACAGCTCCATTTTTAGCTCACCCGTCCAGCTTCATCTTCGAGTTGCAAGCCCAACAACCACCACCGGAACCACCGAAGCCCATTAGTTGTTCGTTCTAGCCCCGCTCAGCCCATGATCCATTTTCAAAACAAGTAGAAACTAGCCCGTCAAGTCAAGGCCAGTAGCCTCTTGAAATCAGTCTAGCAACCATAGCCTTATGTGGCTAATTTTGGGCTCGTCCCAGCCTTGCTTGGTGCTCTCACTTTGGAGTTTTTAGCCCGTCTCCTCGCCGCCGTCATCGTGGTTCAATCGATTCATTAATCAAATGAGTTTAACTCACTAATCCCTATTTAGTAAGTTAATGACGTTTAAGGGTTGATTAATTTATACTAAGTATGGATTAGGTGGATAGTTAGAATAGATTAGTGAATTTAATAAACCGTTATTACATGTTAGGTGGTTAGAGTAGTGTAATTAGAGCCTAAACAAGCTTTAGTATTTATCTAGAGTGGTTCGGAAGTTGTTCGGACCCATTTCGGCTTTTAATTAGGCTTTTCCAGCCTAAGTTGTATTTATTGACATTTCATAATTCATTTCGGTAATTATTTAATTAATTATTTTTTTTCGAAAATTAGATCGCGATAGTCGGTGATTGGAATTTTGTGCTGATTGCAATTGTATGGTTGGTTTATTTATCTAGCTGTTAATTTGTACAAATTGAGTGTGATTTGTCATTTTGGGTATTTCTCCCGAAATTTATTTAATTTTAGTAATTAATTAGAAAATTATTGGGTGTCGGTTTACAACGCCAAAAATGGATTTGTGGAGTGTTGAAATTAGTGGGATTTTCAAAGGCGAAAATATCATATTTTGGCTAAGGCCGAACATGTACCCACACACAATTGTTTTATTGGGTATGATAAAAATTGTGATTTTGTTAGATGGTTAGGATGGTATGCTATATTAGCCTACGAGCTCTAATATGTTAGCTTAGAGCGAGCAATATACCAGTATAATATATTAGCCTAAGGACTTTGATATGTCAAGTTAGAGTAAATAGTATACCTTAGCAGCTTTTGGTGAGCATTATTAGTATACTATGTCAACCTGCGGGCCTCAATATATCAGCTTAGTGTGAGCAGTATACTATTTATCAACTTAGTGAGAGCTATACTATCTATTATCATCTTACAGTGAGAAGTTCTAATTATGATCGGACTTTATAGATAGTATGATTGAGATGATCGGGAGATGGTCGCGATGACATGGAATTAATTGATTTGATGGATTGATGATTCGATTTGATTGGTTGAAATGTTTGGATGGTTATTTCAATTATATTGACTTGTAGGAAGGAACTGAGGTCAAGGTAAGTCCCTTGACTCGTACTTGTACTTAGGTAGCCCTTAGGGCGTATTTTCTTCCTAGTCGGGTCTTAGGGGGAACTTGACAAGATGTCGTCTCACCCCATTGTGAGATAACATTTTTAGGTTCTCAAATGGCGAATCCCTTATAGCGTCATGGTCATCCCATGAGGGTTACAGAGCGAGTTTCTAGTTTTCCAAATCCCGGAAGTTTTTGGGTCTATGACCCAACGGTGTTAGGAGATACCTAATTGATTTAGAGCATAGTTATGCTATGCTCCTAATAGTGTTAGGCTAGCATAACCCTGCTCTTAATTGATTTAGAGCATAGTTTGATATCCCCATTGTGGTGATTGATGTTGTTCTAGACGAAGATCCAGCTGACCCTTTTGATGGTATAGTAAAGAACCCGCCGTCTCACTTAGATCCTGTAGACACTCAAGAATCGGGAAATGAGTCAGACTAGTTGATGATAGGACAACTTGTTTTGGAGAGTAGACCTTTTTTTAGACTTGGTAAATATCAGCTAGTAATGTATATGAATTAGTCTGATATGTATAAATGTGTGGTTTGGTTTTCGTTAATTGGTGGTCTTGCTTTTCTATTCCATCTTGTTGTTGTCTTGGGATTTATTTATTTGCTCCCGTATGTGCATTAAAAATAATGGGTCTGCAATGCGTCTAGGGACGTGGCTAGTTAATTGACTGCATAAGGATGGGCATGCGCTTAGAGGATTGGGCGTGACATGCCCGTTTAAGTGGTATCAGAGCCGGGTTTGTGTTTGGAATAATAAGGTGCAATAAGTCATGGGATAGTTAGTAGGAATGACATTTATTTCATGTTGGTCCATGTGATTGATAGCTGATTGGTAGCTTGTTTGTAAGGGTCACTCAAATTCTAATATGATATTGGAATTAGAAAACAAGTTTCTATAAAAATCTTGTAGTATGAGTGATTAGGAGCTAAGACTCCTAGTAAGAAGGCGATAGCATCTGTAACTCGGGGTACTCGAGGTAGTCAAGGTAAGTGCAAGTTCAGACTATCGCTAGTGTAAAAGTATTGCCACAAGTCGATACTAGCATAGTAACACCTAGCGATCCTATGTTTGGTGGGATCGATCATGGGCTAGTGACCCTTGGGAACTTATTGAGTCAGCAAATTGGAGACCAAGCCGTTGCTATTGCCATTGTCACTATCGCCATCAGTGTTGTAACCGATGTTGTTGCCATTGTCATTATCGCCGTTAGTGCCGTAACCACTGTTGTTGCCATATCTGTTGAGGTCCAAGCTAGGATTATGATCAGGGAATGTACTACAGTATCTGAGTCAAGATTCAGTTCATGCAAAAATGGAAATCGATCAGGGAAAATATTGATGTCAAAAGAAAAGTATTTTATTCCGCCCAATATGAAGGGTGGGATATAGCACCAAGTCAAAAGGGAGTATGTCGTGCCTATGGGAGATGACAAGGATCAACCTTGTCTTTCCCCTAGGATAAGAATTTGTTACGGGTGTTGCCATCATGGCCATCTGATCAAGGATTATTCGCATAGGCCGATGGGATTGCAAGTGTCATCGTCGCTAATGGGATTAGATCAAAGGGAATGCCCTGTAGAACATTTAGTGGGGCACTTGGAATAGGCCTTAGATATAAGAAAGAGGTGCATGCTACCACCCGACAGAAGACAAAGGACTCACCAGATGTGTGCAAAGTTTGTAGATGGAAGGATGGATCAATCCAGTATCTCGGTATGTCTGGAGCATGCTATAGATGTGGCTAATATAGCCATTAGATAAGGGATTGTTGGTGAGAGTCCTAGGGAGCATAGACACCGCTACTGTTGGTAGGACACTACTAGGATGGTGAAAAGGATGGGAATAAAACCGACCATGCACCGATCAGAGGAAGAATGTTTTTAGGGTAATTCTATCAAAGTAGCGCAGCAGAGATTTGGTTAAGTTCGTGGAACTTCAGTTTGTTGTATTAAAGTTGTAGAAAGGAGAATCATTGACTAGAGTTGTACTTGACTGGTTGGCTAATGTGTAACTTTGACACCATGTGTAAAAAGTTTGACTCAAAGAACATCTTGTAGTAATGAATCATTGTCGTGGAGGAATCCAGCTTAATCCATCAACATGTGAAAGTGTTGGGTTTATTGGGAGTCGAGAAGGACCCTCGAAGTCGACTCACTTCATTGCTCTACGAAAAGATCTTGATTCTTATAGACCTGCAAAGTTGTATGTACGTCAAATAGTTTGTCTACGTAGATTGCCAATGATGAATTTATATCAAATCTAGAACCGAGATTTCCATTTTCAGCAAAGCTTTCAGATGGTTTCTCTTTAAGCATTACATAGTAGAGTTTACAAAATTTCA
Source organism: Eucalyptus polyanthemos subsp. polyanthemos (assembly GCA_017140185.1). Classification (NCBI taxonomy): domain Eukaryota; kingdom Viridiplantae; phylum Streptophyta; class Magnoliopsida; order Myrtales; family Myrtaceae; genus Eucalyptus; species Eucalyptus polyanthemos. Next base: position 14,924,185 of record CM029465.1, on the reverse strand, counting down.
GTTGTGGGAAGGAAGTTAGATGAAGAAAGATCACAGGCCTAGAGTCAATTCAATAGTCGATGATTGCAGTTGGCATGAATAGAGTCAAATTAAAAACTGCTCAGAGCCGCCTTGAAAGTCAACTTGTTAAGCATCCAAGGCTAGATTTCCAAGTTGGTGATAGCCAAGTTGGTGATAACATTTTTCTAAAGGTGTCATCAATGAGGGGTACTTTGTGCTTCGACAAGAAGAGAAGCTGAGACCTAGGTACGTGGGTCGCTTTGTGATTTTGGAAAGAATTGGGATCATAGTGTATTGTCTTACATTGCCACCGAGGTTGGCTCAAATGTATGACGTCTTTTATGTGTCAAGGTTGAGGACGTATAAGTCTGACCAGACCCATGTGCTAAGTCGTGATTAGTCAGACGTGGATGACAGAGTGTCGTACGTAGGAAGCTTTGTTCAAATTGTGAATCAGAAAGATCATATTCTGTGTACCAAGATGGTCCCCTTGGTCAAAGTGGTTTGACAACATCATGGGACTGATGAAGCAACCAGGGAAAGTGAGACTTGATGAGACGACGATACCCCTTCCTTTTTGTTTAAGGATTGCTAAATGTTTCGATTTCAAGGAAAAATTTTATAAAAGCAGAAAAGTTGTGACATCCTATAGTGTTTTTTTTCCGAGATGGTCACTCATGAGATAATTGGCTTATCAGGTGAAGTTGTTAAGGGATTTTAATGCAATGGACTTGAGAATTAGACTAGGAATCAACTACTCGACCGAGCTAGTCTGCAATGGCCATTATGGCACAATTAAAAATTGATTAGAGACTAGAGATAGGTTGATTTGACTAAGATGTGTGATCAAGTGTGGGTGATTTCACCTGATTGCAAAATTCTCGTCAATTGGTACTAGACCGATTTTCTATCATTTTGGATACCCTATGCTCGTATTTGAAACCTCAAGATTTTCACGACCACCGAATCGCCAATGTGTCAAAGAGCTATGTTGTGGCTGAAAGAAAATCGATCACGGGTCAATTGCACAAAAAGTTCTAAAAGTGACCCGGTAGGTTAGGTCACGCTAAAATCGTGTCTGATTGAAATTAATCACAAATTTGAATTCGATTTCAGAAATTGAAAGTTTTGTCATGTTGTGAATCACTTTAGGAACGTTGACTCATCTTTCGAGGAATTTTCAGTGAGTTTGGGATTTTTACATAAAATAGATTCGGACGATTCGGAAAACGAAGGTAAATTCAGATTGGCCAAATTGAAAGGATTTTTAACCTATAGAGTGAGCTACTTGGTGAGAGGAAATCTTAGGAATCGTGTGGGCTTCTTTCTCAGCCAAATTGGGCATTAAATTGCACAATTGATGAAGGAATTGAAGCTTTAATTGTAAAATTCGGAGGTCGGTGTGAAGGCTGCAACTTGTGGACATCAACTTGGCTATTTGTGGATTTATTGATCAAGATTGTGTTAGGAGACAAGAGGAATTTGTGTGAGAATTACGGGACCAAGTATTGTTTAGAATAGGATAATTTATTTCAAATTTTCCTCCCCTCCTTCGACCCTCCAATTCGCACGCCCCCCCCCCCCCTTTTCTTTCTTCTTTTTCTCATGTTTTTGCACTTTTCTCCTCATGGCTAACAAACCCCTCTACTCTCTTATCCCTTTCTCTCTCTCCTCCCTCATTCTTCTTCGATTGCTTGCTTTTTCCTTTCCTCAATCCAGCTATGCTTTGCTTTCTTTATTTTCTATTTCTTTTTAAGTTGAGCCCCACTTATGCCGCCTGCTTCTCTTTCACTCTCATGTTGCATGTTCTCCCTCATGCCTATGGCTCCACCATCGGTTGTCTTCTTTGGTCAATCTCCTCAGCAAATCTCTCGTGGTTGACTCTCCATCATGGCCCATCTTCACCTTCCGAAACCGCTCCATCATTTGCCCGCGTAACAACTCCATTTTTAGCCCACCTGTCTAGCTTCATCTTCAAGTTGTAGGCCCAACAACCACCACCGGAACCGCCAAAGCCCAATAGTTGTTCATTCTAGCCCGCTCAACCCGCGATCCAGCTTCGAAACAAGTAGAAACTAGCCATCGAGCTAAGGCTAGCAACCTCTCGAAGTCAGTCCAGCAATTGTGTGCCTTGTGTGGCCCGATTTCGACTCATCCTAACCTCGCTTGGTGCTCTCACTTTGGATTTTTTGGCCCGTCTCCTTGTTGCCGTCATCATGGTTCATTCGGTTTGTTAATCAAGTGAGTTTAACTCACTAATACCTACTTAATAAGTTAATGACGTTTAAGGGTTGATTAGTTTAGATTAAGTATGGATTAGGTGGATAGTTATAATAGATTGGTGAATTTAATTAGCTGTTATTGCATGTTAGGTGGTTAGAATAGTGTAATTAGAGTCTAGATAAGCTCTAGCATTTATCTAGAGTGGTTCGGAAATTTTCTGGACCCATTTTGGCTTTTATTAGGCTTTTCCGACCTAAGTTGTATTTATTGGCATTTAATAATTAATTTTTGTAATTATTTAATTATTTAATTAATTTTCAAAAATTAGACCGGGATAGTCGGTGACTGGAATTTCTTGTTGATTACAATGGTATGGTTGGTTTATTTATCAAACTATTAATTTGTGTAAATTGAGTGTGATTTGTCATTTTGGGTATTTATCCCGAAATTTATTTAATTTCAGTAATTAATTAGAAAATCACTAGGCGTTAGTTTACAACATTAAAAATGGATTTGTGGATTGTTGAAATTAGTGAGATTTTCAAAGGTGAAAATATTGCATTTTGGCTATGGCTGACCGTGTACCCACACACGATTATTTTTATCGAATATGATAAAAATGGTGATTTTATTAGATGGTCAGGATAGTATACTATATCAGCCTATGGGCTTTGATATGTGAGCTTAGAGCGTGCAGTATACATTAGCAGCTTCTGATGAGCATTATTAGTATACTATATTAACATACGGTTCTCGATATATCAGCTTAGTACAAGTAGTATACTATTTATTAGCTTAATGTGAGCTATATTATCTATTAACAACTTCGAGTGAGCAGTCTTAGTTATGATAAGACTTTGTAGATATGTATTGATTAATATGACCAAGAGATTGTCTAAATGACATGGAATCAACTGAGTCGATGGATCGATGATTCGATCTGATTGATTGAAATGTTTGGATGGTTATTTGAATTATATTGACTTGTAGGAAGGAACTGATGCCAAGGTAAGTCCTATAACTCATGCTTGTGCTTAAGTAGCCCTCATGGCATATTTTCTTTCTCATTGAATCTTAGGGGGTGAACTTGCCGAGATGTCGTCTTATCCCATTGTGGGATAACATTTTCAGGTTCTTAGATGGTGAATCCCCTAGAGCGTCATGGTCGTCCCATAAGGGTTACAGAGCAAGTTTATAGTTTTCTCGATCCCAGAAGTTTTTGGGTCTACGAGCTAGTTGTAACCACTGTCTGGGTCGAATAAGTTCCACATCAGGAGATACCTAATCGATTTAGAGCATGGTTCCATTATGCTCCCAATGGTGTTAGGCTAGGTCCCCTTAGGACTTTTAATATCCTCGTTGTGGTGATTGATGCTACTCTGGATGAGGATCCAGTTGACCCTCCTGATAATGTAGTTGAGAACCCACTATCTTGCCTTGATCTTGTGGACACTGAAGAATCGGCAATTGATTCAGACTAGCTGGTCATAGGATAGTTTGTTTTGGAGAGTAGACTTTTTTGTAGACCTGGTAAATATCAGCTAGTAATGTATATAAATTAGTTTGATAAATTTGACATGTATAAAGGTATGGTTTGGTTTTCGTTAATTGGTGGTCATGCTTTTCTATCCCATCTTGTTGTTGTCTGGGAATTTATTTATTTGCTTCCGCATGTGCATACAAAAGAATGAGTTGGCGATGCGTCTTGGGACATCGCTAGTTAATCGATCGCATAGGGATGGGCACGTGTTCGGAGGATTGGGGTGTGACAAAAAGAAAATGATGTTTTGATTGCATGAAAAATACTCATGTGGCATAGGAAAAATCGTCCATGATCATAAGGAAAAATTGAGAATCATCATGATGGAGTGTATGATAAGGTCCCCAAACATCAACATGAATTAAGGAAAAAAGACCCTTTTCACAAGAATTGCTATTTGGAAAGGGAGCACGAGCTACTTTGCCAAAAGGCAAATGGAACTCTGAAGAAAGGAAAAGAAGAAAAATGGCCCAATTTTTTTATGATTAAGAAAACTCTTATCATTGGTAACAGTGTTACACAATGATTGATTATTCAATTCAATATAGGATATACTTGAATCGCTAGGAAAACTAATCCAAAAATCTAATCCTTGCGAGATAATTGTGACATCCTAGAATTTTAATTTTGTTTTCAAAGAGATAAATTGGACCTTTCATGGACGCACTTATAGTGCTATTCTCTAAGCTGATCACTCGTGAGATAACTAGACTATCTATGGAAGTCATTAAGATATTTTAATGCAATAGACTTGAGAATTTGACCAAGAATTGACTGCTCGACTGTGCTAATCTGCAGAGATCATTACGGCATAGTAAAAATCGATTAGAGATCAAAGATAGGTCGGTTCGACTGAGATGTGTGGTTAAACATGGGTGATTCCACCAAATTGAAAAATTCTCACCAATCGACACTAGATTGAGAGTCGCCAATGTGTTAAATAGGTTCATTGTGGCTTGAAGAAAATCAACCACGGGTCATTTGCACTAAAAATTTCTAAAAGCTACCTAGTAGGCCAGGTCACGCTAAAATCGCACCAAATTGAAATTAACCGCAAATTTGAGTCCGATTTTAGAAATTAAAACTTTGTCATATCACAAGCCATTTTAGGAACGTCAACTCATCCTCTGAAAAATTTTATGCAAACCGAGATTTTCAGCGAAATTTATAGTCGTTTTCAATTGGAAAATTTAAGGGATCATTTTTTATTGCATTTTTAGGATGCGAGTTAGTTATAGTGGTGTGGAAAAATGTCAATTTAATTGAGGACTTGATAGTGGAATTTTCGAGGGCCGAATTGACTTCAATTGGAGAGAGATTAGTTCAATTTGAGGGGAAAACACTTGGACATGGTGGGGCCAAGTCAAGGGGACAAATGGATAGAGAGGGAGACCAAGGTGGCCCCATCAAGCTGTGTTGTCCCTCCTCCCCCTCCATTTCCTTCGACCCCTCCATCTCTAGCAAAGGGAAGCTTAAAAAATTTGCAAAGAGAAGTCGAGCAACCTCCCTCCACCATCGAGCCACCCGCCGAAGTCACCTAGCACCATCATTGCCACCACGAGTCCCTGCGTGAACCGCGCCGGTCCCGTGTGCCATCCCACCCCCTCCCACGTCCAGCTCGTCCCTCAGGCCTATCTAGCCACTGTCACAAGTCGTTCTTGTTGCCTGAGCCGCCGTGAGTAGCCGCGTGCTATTGTGAGGCCCCGCTTGGACTGCTACAATCTTCACCAACCTTGTCTCATCCAACCAATCACTCAACCCTCTTCCTCAGCCCAAGAATAGAAACCGAAGCCCCTGGGTTTGCAACGCACTGTTTGGCCCACTTTGGACCACTTCCAGACCTTGAAAGGTGCACCCGTTTTGGAGTTTGTGGCTTGTCTTTGTGTCCCCATCGCCGTGGTCCCGTTGGATCGCTAATCTAGTGAGTTTACTCACTAATTCCTACTTATGAAGTTAATTATACTTAAGGGTTGATTAGTTTAGACTAAGTATGGTTTCTATGATTAGTTAGAACGAATTAGCAATTTAGTTAATCGGTTATGCATGTTAAGTGGTTAGAGTAGTGCAATTAGCAAGTAAATAGGTTGTAGTATTTATTTAAATATGTTCAAAAATTTTCCGAACCCGTTTTGGTATTTAATTAGGCTTTTCCGGCCTCAGTGTGCATTTTTGTTATTTATTGGTATTTATTAATTAATTTTGGTAATTATTTATTTAATTATTATTTTTTGAAAATTAGATTGGGATAACCAGTGACTGAAACTTTATATTGATCACAATAGTATGGTTGATTTATTTAATGAGTGTTGGATTGTGCAAATTGTGTGTGATTTGTAATTTCAGAGTATTTATTATAAAATTTAATAATTTTGGTAATTAATTAGAAAATACCGAGCGTTGGTTTATAATGCCAAAAATGTGTTTATGGACTATTGGAATTGGTGGGATTTTCAAAAGGGAAAATATTGTATCTTGGCTAAAGCCAACCATGTACCCACACACAATTATTTTTATCGGGTATGATAAAATGATGGCATTCTCAAATGGTGAGAACAGTATACTTTATCAGCCTACGGGCTTCGATATGTCAGCTTAGCGTGAGCAGTATACTTTATCAACTTAGAGTAAGTGTCATGGGTATACTATATCAACCTAAGGGTTTTGATATGTTAGCTTAGTGGGATTAATATACCGGTATACTATATCAGCCTGAGGACTTTGATATGTTATCTTAACGAGAGCAGTATACTTTAGCAACTTCCAATGAGCATTATTAGTATACTATATCAGCCTAAGGGCTTTGATATGTCAGCTTAGCGAGAGCAGTATACTTTATTAGTTTAGTGCGAGCTATACTATCTATCTTCACCTTAAAGTGAGCAGTCCTTGATATGATCAAACTTTATAGATAGTATTGAATGGATTGACCGAGTGATGGTCTTGATGATATGAAATCGATTGGATCAATTGATCGATGGTTCGATCTGATGTGATGATTTGTTTTGTTGATGTGATTCGATGATTATATGAACCATACTCACTTGCCAGAAGGAACAGAGGCAAAGGTAAGTCTGCTGACTTGTGCTTGTGCCTTAGGCAGCCCTTGGGGTGTATTTTCTTCCTAATAGGGTTTTAAGGGGTGAACTTGTTGAGACATCGTCCCACCCCATTGTGGGATAACATTTTCAGGTCCTTAGATGGCAACTCCTCCCAAGTGTTTTGGATAGCCGAATAAGGTCATAAAGCATGTATCTTACATCCCACTTCATGGGAGCCCAAGAGCATGGGTTTATGAGCTCACAAGGTCCGTGCTCTAGGTTGATGAGGCTCTACCCCATAAGGTACCCTATCAATACAAATCATGGTATTGACGTGCGTGGAATGGACAAAGAGAGGGTCCCATATCGAAATCCGAGATACCTGTGTATGTGTTGGATATTGCTTTTGGAAAAGGCACGGCAGATCCTCTTGATGGTTCAGTGGTGGACCCGTACCTGTTGGATCCAAGATCCCCAATATATTCTAAGGAGGACTCGAATGCCCGAAGATCTTTAGCTCTCTACCTTCCCCTTGTTTTGCAGACCTTGTATGTATGTCGGCTTGTATTATATATGACATGGTTTGTTAATGGATAGGATGCTCATGAGTTGTCAGATTGCACGATTGCATCTAGGTCGTCCATCCCTTTCTTGAAGATTCTAGTGTCTTCTCTAGGAAACCCTAATTGTAGCCCTCGCCTTCCCTCTTGTCCTCTGGTCGTGGCTTCTCTTTGTGAGGTGTTCCCACGAGCTATAAACACCACTCCTTTGCTAGCCTTGGGTAGATCAGAAGCGGCGAGGCGTTGGCTCTTCTCTTGAATGGCAAGCTAATAAATTTGACCAAGCGTTGGCATGGGTTCCATGGTCAAGATTTGTGATTGAAAAAAAAGGTAAGATTCATTCAAAATAAGTAAAAATTTGGGCACATTTTCCGTCTCCCTTATGATTCGGTATTGTTATAAAGTTGATTTCGACCCTTCTAATTTCTCCTCGACTATCTCTAATTCATTCCATAAGGCTGAGAGCTTGTTGTAGATTGTGGCTATGTTCATATTCCCTTATTCAAATCCAAAAGCTGTTGGGTCAATGAAAATATTTTAACCCAATCAAATTTCCCATACATTTCTTATATATTCTCCTACATCTATCTCGAGCCTTCCATGGGGGTAGTCCAATTGTGACCTTGAGGGTGATGCAATTTTTTATCCAAGTTTAGACAAGTTAATTGCATTTCTCGATAGTTGTCCCATTCGCTCGTCCGACAAAACCAGTATTATTCCATCGATAAGTCTGTCTTTGTCATTGGTGATCAATGCTCATTGGTACACAACCAACCAAGTGGAATAGTTGTCGAAATCGCACAATTGCTAGGTGATAAGCGGCTACTCTGGCTCATCAGCCGTCAACATGCTTAACGGATTGTCGGGCTCCGATCGATTACTAGCAACAACAAGCTAGTACGGTAAGAACTTAGGTTGGGGAACTGGGCAAGGATTCAGATCCGAACCCGGAGTACCCAATTTGGGCATATGACACACATGTATGAAATTCGGCCCAATGGCTAGGCTTGTCTCGAACATGGCTAGTGGGCCTCCACTTGGCTAGATTGGTTCTCTATGGCCTTGACTCATTAGCCATGGGCTTGTTTGTGCATGCCTATAAAGCCATGGGCCGGGTGCCATCTTAACAAGCAACCACTAGATGGATTGCCTTGAAATAGGCTAGCTTGCAATCGGTTGCCTTGAAATGGGCTGGCCCATGATGGGCTCTCCCTACTTGGGCTGGGCATGGACTCTTGGTCATGCTTCATGATCTCAGAAGGTTGGTCTAAGGTATGTTCTTGGATCAACATGCTTTCTTGCACAATTGACTCCTTTAAGAGTTCTCTCTTTAGAAGTCGATGAATGCTCTTTAAGCATGGTGTTAGTAAGGAAGAAAATAGCGAGGTCAAAATTTGTTTTTTCTTGTTTTTGGGAATGTTTAGATACTGATTCCTACACCAGAGTGCTAACCTTATTTTGCAAGTTTAGTGTTCCCACAACAACAAAGGGTATAATACTATTCAGAGGGCAATAAGAAGAAAATGCGGAAGCTAGACCAAGAATGTTCGCTCTAATACCATGTCACGAATTGAGATGGAAGCAAGAAGATGAGGGAAGTCTCATGGAAGGAAGAAAAATGTATTATGTGCACTTCATTGATTGTATTCAATGTACAAGAGGATCTATATATAAAACAAAGAATGTTCAATAAAAACGGAAAGACTATATTCTTCTAATCTAGGTATACAAATCTAATCCTGGATTGATTCAACAATCAACTACAATCTTGAATATATCAACCACAATCTAGGCAAATCTCCAATATCTCAAAGCATATCTTCCAACAATCTGATTTTTCATTGTATCTTTCCTTTGCATGTATACATTAGAAATGTATTACCATTTCCATCAGTCAAAAGTTTTGTACACCACCTACTTCATAATATGATTACCATTTCCTACTTTATCACCGAGTATCCTTGATTGAATCAATTAAGGTCAAGGTCAATCATAACTTTCTCCAACACAACTCACCGCACTAGTCGACAACCTTTCAGCAAGGAATTTATAGGTACTCGACAAGTATAATTTCTTTACTAATTGGTGGCTTTTGAGAATTAGGGTTTATTTATGAGGCATTTGGGAAAATCCTCGATGTCGTTTAAGGGATTATATGTTGACTAGGCATGCCAATGAGCCACATTAAATAGAGAACTTAGTAAATAAAAGCGACCCAAATCAGAAATAGCACTTGAATGACTTTTTTTTTTTTTTTTAACAAAATGATCCTTAAGTGATTTGAAAAAATAAAGATAGTAAAGTGGGTGTTGTACGAAAATTTTGACCGAAATCATTGGGGTTGATGATGCTGCCAGTGCGACTTCAATTATGTGATGATTAGAGTAGTGGTGTGCATTCAAGGTTGAATAAGGTATTCAAGCTCACAGCCCTTTTTTTCGTCTCTTCTCCTTCAATCATTATTTTATCGGATGTTTGGCCTTTGGGTTTTTTATATTAATTTTTGGCATGTTTCCCGATGTGGAACTCGCTTAACACCACGTGTTCTTGAAAATATTAAAAACATGCCATATCAGTATAAACCATTACTTAATTTGTACAGCATCATTATAAGTACTTAATTGTATTAATTACAAAAATTTTAGAACTTAATTGTATTCATTAAAAGTTCTGATGCATTTGTCCTTATATTTTGAGTAGTATAGAAGAAACGCGGTTCAATTGAGTGGTCGAAAGAGGTGGGTTAGCCGAGAATGGTCCCAAATAGGTTTTGATACTTTGATATTCCAACGGTCTCCTCATTCTCCTAAGATCGAAAATTATGATTTATAGTAGCCATAGATCAATCCGCAGATGAGATTTCTCCATTTACTTGATCACTTTCCTAACAGGTGCGCACCAAAGAGGAAAGTGCCATCATTCGTAAATAGTGCTTGGTGAAGAAGGGAACGAGGGAGACTGGCCGGCATGACATTGCTCATTTGTCCAACGCCAAGGCTGGACCGGCCAGGACCACTACGAACCAATTATAACAAAATGACCGAAAGAACCATGTACTTGAAACCATAATAACCCTCGATCTTAGAAAGTGACCAATATGCCATTTTATTTAGGCTTAGGAAAACCTTCTAAATATATGATGAAAAATCGTTTTGGCAGGAAATAGATTCCTTTTTCTTACAAATATGCATAAATGACCTCTGGGGCAAAAGATTTTGGGTATCAACACTTGATGTTGAGTAGTTTGTACGCCTTATATGCAATTTGCACATATGGCACCCAATCAACAGCATCAACCCTAAGAATCTTGGGGCACGTATGCTATTGCCACTTGCCATGTTACATCATAAGCTATTGAACAAGACATGAAAATTGATAAATTTGCTTGATAAATTTGCTAAATGATGCAATTTTTTGTTTAGTACATAGGTTTGTAACTAACTTAGCAACAAATTATCTCTCTATAACTATTCTCCAATGAAAGATGGAAAAGGAATATTCTTGTGTGTTTATAGAAAGATAATTCGAGACGAGATGAGTAACTTGCATGAAGGCAAAAACTTGGGGAAAAGAAAAGAAATTAATTTCTAAAAATAAGGCGGAATGTGACATTGCATAAGCAAGAGACAATTAAAGTACCAAAGAAAAAAAAAACTCTGAACCTATAATATCAGAATCCATAAAGTTGTTCAAGAAAAGTAAATACTAGGTTCAAGTAAGAACAATCCGTAGGGCCACCATTAGCATTATGTATCTTCTTCACATTAGGAGCTCCTCTTTAATCTTCGAAAGTAAATAGGAAAATGTTCTTGAATACTCAAAAGTTAAAAGCCATATTCGAGGGGGACTTTTATTACATAAAACGTGAAAGCATGTCAACCAACCATTTAGCACAACTAGTCGACTAACTTAATCTTTAGGGACAAGCTTATTCATAAAAGGGCGTATTTTGCACATTATCTCTAATGGTACTTCCTTTGGCATGATAGTTCCTCGGCCTTCCCTCATGTCAATCTCTTCTTCGCTCAATCTTTTCCAATCAAAACATTGAAGCAACAAGCCCAATGTCCACCCCATGACCCGCTGAGCAAGGGGTGCACCAGGGCATGCCCTTCGTCCTAGCCCGAAAGGCAATATCAGCTTATACTGTTTTTCGCCGCTGCTGCCCTCGAACCTTTCAGGCTTGAAGCTCAATGGGTCCTCCCACAACTTAGGATCTCTGTGAATAACCCATGCATTCACCATTACAATAGTGTCGCGTGGAATGAAGTGCCCTCCTATGGTGCAATCAGCAGAAGACACATGCGGGACAAGAAGTGGAGTCGTTGTGTTTAGGCGAAGGGTCTCAAAGATGATGCATTGAAGGTAAGGTAGATTCGAAACATCTGATTCTTCCATCAGACGATCGTGGCCGATAATGGAATCAATATCATCTTGAGCCTTCTTCAACTTTCCAGGGTTGTTTAGTAAATTTGCCATTATCCATTCTAATGTAACTGATGATGTATCAGTTCCCGCAACTAACAAAGCCTGCAAATATATAAGAAGTTATCGTGTAAATCAACGTTGGGAGTCAAGATAATAAGATTTCAAATGATAAATAAAACAAATTAAGTCAATTTATTTACCATAGGCCCCAGTAATGAAAATTTCCTTCCAAGGAAACAGTTTCTTTTCCTAATTTCTTTCCAACGATTAGACTACTTTGGATCAATGCCGTTCTAGAAGGGATTCTTTAATGTCGTAAATATATCTAAGTAAGATAATCACTCGGAATAATTGGTATATGGTCGTGTAAGTCCATGAACATATACCTAATTATGGAGAAAATCTAAAAGAAATGAGTGTTGACATTTTACATAAAGTTAATCTCAATTACAAATTGGACTCTCTTTAATGCAGGCTTCGAAGTCTTTACACCCAACTTGATGTATAGATTGGCATTTGCACCAATAGTCCTGTCCCTAATATGCAATCAAGTTCTAGACAGTTGAAAAAATGCAGTCAGGTCCAATTTGAAAAACTGCAGTAAAATCAAACCAAATCAACCCAACTCAATCAATCAATATTACCAATTTTTTTGCGTTTCATCCTTAATCACCCTCCTTTTTCTTTTGCTCCATTTGATAATTGACCCCTTAATAATTACAAACCCAAACGACCAAATAGCGAAGTTTTGTTTTTTAGGGTCAATTAATTCAGGCAAAGTCTGGTTGAGCAGATTTGTGGGTAAGCCCATGCCAAAAATCCACATCCATATCAGAAAAATCAGACAAATTAGGAACTTTTGTCTAAACTACGTGAAACATCATTATCTTCTACGAAGAACACAGAAAGGAATTGCTCCAAGTGGTAGAGTGAGAGTGAATTGCCCAGCACCACAAACATCAGCCCAGTCGAAAGGTCAGTCTCGAGGAAAATTTGACAATCCAAGTGCGTAAAGACAACAACAATGATTGCAATTGCGGGTTATACATTTATTTAGTAAAATAGTACTATCTAAGATATATTTGAGAGAGAGCGTGACGTATTTCTGTTCCTTGAAAAAATAAACCAAAATTTTTTAGCCATCATCGGGAGCATTATTATCATTTGTGGTGGACGTGCATTCTTAATCTTCGAAACAGAAGTAACATAAAGAGGTCAATTCTACGCTGCCGTGGCTTTGGGCTTGACAAAATCGCCCGACTTAATTCAACCGTCAACATTCACATGAATTTAATGCAACGACTGACAACATATATCAAGTGGACAAGAATGGACGTCTGTTGCCGTAAGTATTCTCACGGGAGCGTAGGATTTGCCCAGAAGAGAATGAAAAAAACAGATGTACAGGTAGGAATAAGAAACAACACTTACAAAGACGAGCCCTTTGATCGTGAAGTCTGAGTAGTCCTCAGGCTGAGACTCTTGTAGATGCAAAAGATGACTGATCATGCTGTCCGCAAATTCTGGGTCGCCCTTCTTCCTCCGGTGCTCGTCGATCAACCCCTGGATGAACGCATCGATCTTCTCCTTCAGCTCCAACACCCTCTTCTTGACCCCATTATAATCGACCAGCTTTAGTATGGGCAGGAAATCGCCAGCATAACTTAACCCGCCAGTCCCAACGATCTGTTTAATAAGCTTCCTCGCGTCCCTTGCCTCGGTCTCGTCGATGGTCACGCCCTCGCCGTAGTACCGCTTCCCCGCAATCATCCTCATCATGATGTTGAACGTCAGTTCCGAGAAGAGAGTCCTGAGCTCGACCTGGTGGTGGGACTGGAACCCACCATGGGCCAGCCGGAGCATCAGCCGGTGGATCTCGTCCCTCCGGACATGGGAGAGCAAGTTGAGACGGTGTGATGAGAGAACCTCGATGGTGGCAATCTTCCGGAGGTTGCGCCAATGGTTGCCGTAGGGCGCTGAGACGAGGGTGGTGTTGTTGTAGCCAAGGTGCTTGCCTTTGAACATCTTGGGGCGGTTGGCGAGCACGATGTCATTCTTGGTGAAGCATTCCTCGGCCAGTGGCAGTGAAGACACAACCACGAACCTGCGGACCCCGAACCGAAGGGTCATGATGGGACCATACTTAGCGGAGAGGCTGTGGAAGGTCCTGTGAAGGGGCAACTTCAAGTGGTGGAGGTGGCCAATGATGGGGAAAGAAGGAGGGGATGGAGGGAGGTTCTTGGGTTCTCTTGTTAGGAAGAAATAGAGAATAACTAGAGAGAGGACAGGGAGGAGGACCGCATAGAGGATTGTGTTTTCCATGGTTCTTATTTGCTTCGTGTTATAAACTTCCGCTGGAGGTTCTTGACATGTGGGTGTTTATATATAGAGACGTATATTTGTCAAAAGATAGAAGGAGATTCTGACTCAAATTTTGGTTATAATTTGGCTGCGTTATAATTTGGCTGCGTCTGTGTTCGTTTTGCATCGAACTTTTTGACCTTTCGCCGGATCAAACGTATCAAACTTGATGAGGATATCGTTACCTTAGAAAAGTAAAAGAAATTGAAAAGGAACTTAATGATCGTCTAGAATATGTCACATGCTCACGATCTTGTGGGGCACGCAACCCACGCTTTTAACTTTTCGTTTATTAAGAACTAGCTAGAAAAGAAAATACCGGGTAGGCCTAATTTGTCATTTCAACGATATACTACTCAATTCAGTAGTCGATACGTATTCATATGAGTCCCACCTATACGACATTTTTTAAACTCTCACTTCTCCTTCAACTCGTTCCTGCCACTCTCTTTGCTTTCTCTCACCTTGCTTCGTCTTTTGTTTTTCTTCCTTCTTCTAAAATTGAAAGTTGTTCATTCACTTCCTCTCCGTCTCTCTGCCGAAGGTGTCTCTCTCTTCGCTCCCAACCTTGCCAAGCCGAGTGATCGGTCGTTGCACTTCATGTTCTCAGGAAAGGCTTGGGTTTAGGTTTTCTGTGAAGTCGAGATGTTTGTGCTTTCGAGATTGATGAGTTTATGAAGGTTTCTGCAACTTGAAGCAGGTTTTTAGTTCTTCTGTTTCATTACTTCAATAACCTTGAGATTTATCTGCAGAGGATTGTTGGAGTCAACACCTAATATAATAATAAACCACCAAAGAGAAGTGTGCTGCAGCGCCACATTTAAACCGCCGAAGAAGAAAATTCTTGAAGAAGCCACAAGCTTATCAAAAGGAAGGGGCACACATTATAATAATAAGAAGCCAAAAGCATGAAGAAAACAAAGAAAGAATTCTCCACTCTCCACGTGAGAATTCTAGAGGGAAGAAGAGAAACTTGAAGAAAGTCAACAATAGTGGCTGAAGAAGAAACTTGTACGTGGGCAGCAAGAATACTTTAAGAAGAAAGAAAATGAATTGTCTTGCATGTTGGAGTTCAGGCGGTGGAAGATGCTTATAAATATAGGGTTACGTTAGTTTATTTAGAGAGAGAGAGAGAGAGATAGCTTCATTAGAGAGAGTTTTAAGCTTAGCAAAATTTGTGTGTGTACTCCATTAAGCCTTTGAAGGCATATTGTGTAGTACATTCTCTCTTTGTGTGTTTGTACTCTCTCCCTCCAAATCCTTTTGGTTACAACAAAAGAAACAGGAGACTAGGAGACTGGGAAAGAAATTTAATTTAGCATTAATTTCAACTAATTTTAATTCCTTATGAACTATAAAAGCTCAGGGGATTTCGCGTGTGAATTTTCCCTGTAATTTTTGTCATCTTGGTGTGCACATTTTTATTTGCAGAGCCTGTTAAAGGAGTGCAAGCATTTCTTGGTTTAAGGTGTGGCGCAGAAAGGACTAACTGAGGAGAGAAAGGGTAACTAGGGAGAGACGCAATGGAGGAGAGAAGATAAAAAAAAGTGGGCCCACTGTGGAGACGTGACCATCATTGAATGAAATGGCTTTAGACATAGCAAATTAAACCTATCCAACAGTAAAACGCGCACGTGACTCCACATCCTATTTACTGGAGATTATAAAATAGCTCAAATAAAGCAGCGGAGTAATTGACATAAAATTAATTGCATGGATGTTATAACTTTCACGTAAAATACAAAAAGAAACTAATGAGTACTATACACCATCATATTTTTTAATTAGTCTTCAATGATATTGGCCCTTTTACATTGTTATCCGAAGATAGGAAGTGGATTTGATGCAGCCACACAACCAATGACAGATCTTGTTTTCTTGTCTCCTTTGTGTTTGTTTTTGTTTACTCCCTTTCACTCACAAAACCATTTTTTCCCACGCATTTTATTTAAGAACTCTTTGTTTAAGATTTGAGATAATATCGGGCAAATGCATCAATACCGCACTTGGTGGAGTGCTCCCTAACATTGTTTTTGAGTCCAGCCGTAAGGAAATGACTTTCAATGTCTTTATGAGGTATTGGAAAATTTTCAAATAAGAATCTAGGGTGAGATTATTTCTTTGAAAAAAAAAAAAAAAGGACTCCTGTCCTACCTGAGATTTTGGGGAAGACAAAATAGGAGGATTCTTCTTATTCGTAAGTATCATGGCACGAATTGAAAATCATTTACTCTAGGATCTGATAAATCTTTTTAAGAATTGATTAATTGGACAATAATAAAAATAGAGTCTTATTTTTTACTCAGGCTTATTTTTTTTAATCTTATCTCAGATAATGGTTCGAAATGTCAACTTTGTTTCGAATAATGGTTTGAATTTACCAGCTGGCGAGCAAGTGCTTACTCTGATAGCACTGCAAGGTATTTTCATCCAAAAAAATTTATGTTATGTTTTTTTTTTATCTTTTTCTTCATCTGTTCATCTCCTTCTTCGTCCAAGCCATGGCTGCCCTCTTCGCCTTCAATCCCTAGCATTCAACCTCTAACGGCAATACGCTTAAATGGCAAACTTTGCAAAGGAATAGCAATTTTACCTGACAATCCTTTAATGTGACAACTCCATGCATCTCGTCCTTCGAGGACCGTAGTGCATTTTCTTTCCTATTGAGATTGCCTCAACATGTTTATTCTCCATTGTTAGGGAAATATCTTATGATGTTTTGAAGATGACAAAATAAATCAAAGGCTACTAACGTGTTTGATTGTTAAGTAATAGATCATGCAAATGATAGAACATGTAAATGATATTGTCAAAATCTGAAGACGGCCAGAAGATTGAACGTAACATATGTCCAAAGTATATTATGAAGATTTCCAGACTTCTGTGTCAAAGTTTGTTTACTCTGACAAATTCAAGATTGAACGAGAATGAAAAACCAGAAGACAGACTCTATACTGAAGCTAAACTTATTCTGATGGTGTTCATACCTTAAAGCTAAATATGTTCAGAAGTAGAATACGTTCAGATTCAGATTGTAAAGTCTATTGTACTTGGACTCAGATTGTAAAATCTATTGCACTCAGACTTTATATCCAGATTCGACAGAACGTAACACAAGCCCCAATCATATAACGGCTAGTGATCTCGTTTGGATTCCACATCAAGATTAATTTGATTGACTCAATCTAATTGATTGACGATTGGATCTTGAAGACAATAACATTCTATACGAAGAAGCTCTACTTATGAAAATCAAAATTCTGTTTGTATGGGCGATCGGAATCAATTTGGGATTCTACCTTTGTCACTCAACGGCTACCAAATTTTCTAGATACAGAGCTGTCCAATTGGTAGATTGGAAGACGATCCTCAAGATACTGTCCAATGGCTATTTGGAAGTGGAGGAGTAATTAAGATGAAGGATCGATGAGCAAGTAAGAGACGAAGCGCATAATTTATAATTTTAAAGTCCGAATGACCTCCGATCATACACTTGTCTCTTGTGAGCTTAAACGTTTGTGATAGTGAGAGAAATATCAAAAGAGTGACTTAGTGAGATAGTGTGATTTACTAAGTGTTTGCACTCAAAGTTGTAATATCTTGTTGATTGTATAGTGGAATCCAGCCAAGAAGGCTATTAATGTGGAAGAGTGTGTAGGCTTAGATTAAGCCGAACCACTATAAACCTTGTGTTCTTATTCTCTTCCCTAGCTCCTTTTGTTTTGTTTGAAGTTGATTTTATTCCGCATATACTTGCCAAGATTTAGTTTAAACACATATTCACCCCCTCTAGGTGTTCATACTAGTACTTTCATCTGCCACTTTCTCGCTATCTCCTTCATCTTCTCTTTTATTCTTCTTGATTTGCTAATCACTCCCCTTTCAAATTCAATTCCGATTTCTTCAAAGTCTCCCAATTTTTGTTTTTTATTGTGCTGTTTTGTTTTGTTGTGTGAGTTTTACCTGTATTTCGATGTGCTCGTGATGATTGTTGGAATTGTCCTGTTCTAGTGAGGTTTCCATTTTATGAATCTTTGATTTTGTAGGTTGGGTTGTGGCGTGGAAGCTAGTTCTGGTTCAGGATTTCTTTGGCCTCCGGCACACCACTCACGGTTTCTGACAATGTCAACTATTTCACCGACCACTGCTTCTTCCCCTTCACCAAAAATGGCGTGAAGCCTGTCAATTTCATGTAACAACTTAGACTAAACCAAAAGGGAATCAAACGGGGGACCTATTGGTAGCTCGCCTGCTCGTCTGCTACTTGGTCGTTGGTGCGGCAATGGAGCAGCGGTGTAGGGAGGGAGGGAGGAAGAACAAACGGAGTTCCGAGATAGAGATGGGAGACGAATGAGATTTTGCCTTTGTGAGCAACTGTGGAGAAAGCTTTAGAACACTGAGATTTTGCCTCACTTTATACCGGGTGATATGTTCTCTTAGAAGTGTTTTTATGGCTTGGATTAAGAAGGTAGTACAGTGAAGAGAAGAAAGAAAAAGAACGAAAATTGGCCAGCCAGCTAGCGGGCTCATATCCTTATTTAGGTCTAAGTGATCTCTTCGGGCTCTCTTTTAATAAAAACGACCTTATTTTAAGCCTTATATGAGTCTAAGTGGTTGATTCAAGCCCTTGTTTGAGATAATGACTACTTTGGACCTTTTCTTCAAAAAGAGAAGATGGCATCATTTCATGCCTTCATTTAAATTTTTCGAAGGTATTACTATTATGCCCCTATCTTGGGATAAAATCTCCTTGAGCGCTAAAGAAAATGTCCAACTAAATTTTCTAACGTGCAATATGAGCGAAGGGAAAATAAATATGCAAGTGGGACGTGCCTTGCAAAAGCACTGCCTTCATAAACTATTTTCCTAAGATGTGATTTTAAACATGGAAAGAAAATACAGCTAAAATCTTTTAAATCTTGCAATCCTAAGTCTAACGCAGAAAATGGCAGTTATATATATATATATATATATATATATATATATATATATATATATACACACACATATACATTATGCAACATGTTCTCCTAAAATGCTAAATTAAAGGACATTAAATTACCGTGAACGGTATAATTATAAGAGGTTTTTTTTTTTTTTTTGGGTAAAGGTATAATTATGGAAGGTTGGTCTGAATGTAATCCTAAAAAGATCTTTTTAATCTTTTATTATATCAAATGCATCCCAATATCCCTAAAATGTGAGACATTATAACTTTTTTCCCCTCCTTATGGAGTGAAAATGTGGAATTAAACATAAAAAAGTAACAAAATAATAACTCTAAAATATGCATGGTAGCTTTTATTCATGGGAAACCCCTATGCAATTACAAAACAATTTTATTATACAAGATGCAAATCCTATTCTATTATGCAATATAAACATGCGTAAATATGAATATCTCTATCAATGCAAATTTGAAAATGCATGAACATGCGTCATCCAGATTCAGATATAAATTAAAATTTCAACTTTTCTCTAGCAAAAAGAATTAGGTCTAACAAATCAATTAGAGAATTCTTATATGCTTTTCTTCAACAAATTTTAGCTAGCATGATCGAAGGAATTAATTTCTCCTGATTATGTTTAAAAAGGGGCAAAAAAGTGTGCTAGTGATAACAAGGAAGCAAAGGAGATTGTCTCCATTTTATTTTGGCAACAAATTGGCAAGGGAATTTAGTTGCGAGGGAAAGAGCGTAAAATAAAGGGATATTCTCTTTGGAAAATAATGAGAAAGGTAGATCCACATAAGAGAAATAAAAGGAAAATATGAAAGAAAGGGCGAGATCTTTAAGCACTAATAGGAGCGAAGCAAATTAGTGAGACAATTCACACTACTTTTTCTATCTAACCTTAGACCAACCCCGTAAAATGGTAAATTATAATATCAATTAATGTAGCCCGCATTAAGAAAACTCTTACACCACTTACTAGCAATCATCCTCATCATGATGTTGAATGTCAGCTCCAAGAAGAGAGTCTTGAGCTTGACCCAAGGGTGGGACCCAAACTCACCTTGGGCCAATCGAAAGCATCAGCTGTTGGATCTCGTCCCTCTGATTATGGGAGAGCTCGTTGAGGCAGTGTGACGAGAGAACCTCAATGGTAGCAATATTCAGGAGGGTGCGCCACCTGTCGCCATAGGGTGACGAGACGAGAGTGGTGTAGTCGTAGCTGAGGTGCTTGCCAGTGAGTAGCTTGGGGCAGTTAGCAAGCATAATGTTATTCTTTGTGAAGCATTCCTCAGTCAGCGACAATGATGACATGACTATCACCCGGCGAACCCCGACCTAGATTGTCATGATGGGGCTATATTTAGAGGAGAGGCTGTGGAGGATCTGATGATGGGGCAATTTCAAGTGGTGGAGGTGGCCAATGATGGGGAGAGAAGGAGGGGATGGGGGAAGATTTTTGGGTTCTCTTGTTAAGAAGAAGTAGAGAATAACTAGAGAGGGGGCAGGGAGGAGGATCGCATAATGAATTGTGTTTTCCATTGTTTATGCTTTGCTTCATGTTAAGCATAAAGAACCAAGGGCTAGCCTAAGGTTTAGTAAGAAAGGACATGGTTACATGTTTCCTTTTTCACCTCCCCCTTAAACTAAGAAGCAATCTGGCCACCCATTCTAGGTCTACCAGTGCTTATCCGTTTGATATACAATGACAGCGAGTTGTCTGAATTCTCCCAATACAATGCCTCGAGGACCTGGCTCTTGACACCTCCATCTCCTTACCAAGTTTTTTTCTTCCTAGTAGGAGGGGAATACGAAGTCCACAAAGTAGGGTCTCTCACCCCTAGGTGGTGTTTTTTTCTCCTTGAGGCTTTTAAGGACCTACTCGGTCCAACAGAACTATGTTTTCCATTGTTTATGCTTTGCTTCATGTTACAAATTGCTAATGGAGGTTCTTCGTATTTATAATATAGAGACCAAAAGCCAAATCCTTGTTCCTAGAAGCCTTGATGGAAAATTGTTGGCGTAATCTATTGGAGTATTATGGATATGTTCAATTTTATAATTGAAGACTAATCATTATAATCGCATCAATTATATTTGGATTGCAAAAATTTTGACTTCAAATCTATACAATGCTCTTTATGAGGTTAATCCCTTCTACCCTATATGGTTTGAGACATTTGTCGTGTAATTTGTAAGCAATATCAACTCCATCTCAATTTTTCCATCCATAGGGACCGAACACCTCTCATCAAAGCTATACACCATGGAACTCTTTTGATAATTTTACACGTACAAGTTTAAAAAAGTCATACATTGAAATCAGCCCATAACTCATTGGCTTAAAATCTTAAATGAAAATGAGTCTAATTAAATATGTTGGGGAAAATTGTACAAAAAGTCCTAAACATATTACACTTTTGCTAGAGTGTCATGATGGGGCCATATCTAAAGGAGAGGCTGTGGAGGATCCAATGAATGGGCAATTTCGAGTGGTGGAGGTGGCCAATGATAGGGAGAGAAGGAGATGGGGGAAGATTTTTGGGTTCTCTTGTTCAGAAGAAGTAGAGAATAACCAAAGAGAGGGCAAGGAGGAGGATTGCACAATGAATTGTGTTTTCCATTGTTTATGCTTTGTTTCATGTTAAGCATAAAGAACCAAGGGCTAGCCTAACATTTAATAAGAAAGGACATAGTTACATGGTTCCCTTCTTACCTCTCCCTTAAACTAGGAGGCGGTTTGAACGACCATTCTAGGCCTATTAGTGTTTATCCATTTGATATACGGTGATGACGAGAAATTTGGATTCTCTTGATACATGCCTCGGGGACTTGGCTCCTAACACCTCCAGCTCCCTACCAAGTTTTTTTTTCCCAGTGGGAGGGGAATACAAAGTCTAGACAGAGCAGGGTCTCTCATCCCTAGGTGGTGTCTTTTCTCCTTGAGGCTTTTAATGACCTTCTTAGGTCCAACATAATTATGTTTTCCATTGTTTATGCTTTGTTTACGTGTTACAAATTGCTAATGGAGGTTCTTCGTATTTATAATATAGAGACCAAAAGCCAAATCCTTGTTCCTAGAAGCCTTGAAGGAAAAGTGTCGGTGTAATCTATTGGAGTATCATGGATATGTTCGGTTTTATAATTGAAGACTAATCATTATAATCGAATCAATTATATTTGGATCGCGAAATTTTTTACTTCAACTTTGTACAATGTTCTTTACAAGGTTCATCCCTCCTACACTATATGGTTTGAGGCATTTGTCGTATAATTTGTAAGCAATATCAACCCTATCTCAATTTTTCCTTCCATAGAGATCGAACACCTCTCATAATAATGATCAAAGCCTATTATACATTGAAAATTTTATATGGTGTGAAGTAATTAATATATCGAAATTAGGTCATAACTCATTAGCTTAAGATCTTAAATGAAAATGAGTCTAATTAAATATGTAGGGAAAAATTGTACAAAAGGTCCTAAACCTATTATACTTTTGATTAATTAAGTCCTAAACCTTTTAATTTTGTCAATTTAGTCCTAAATATTTTCACTTCTTGCCAATTAAGTCCATCCACTTAATTTTGCCTAGAAAATGCTAACGTGGATGCCAACGATGCCATGTAGGACCACCGGTGCCGACGTAGATAAATCTTAATAATATTTTAATATTTTTTGCATTCTATTATTCTTTTCTTTTTTTGGATTTTCTTCTTCTTCATTTTTCCTTTTCTTTTTGGCTTTTTTCATTTCGTTTTTCCTTTGGCCGGCCACTGCCCATAGGCCATAGCTAGCCAACTGACCTTGTTGGCCACGGGCCCGGCTGGGTGAGGGCAAGCTCTGGTGAGGGGAGCTTTCACCCAAGCATGGCCCGACAAGGGTTGGCCTCGCCCAGGCCAAATCTAGCAAGGCAAGCCTTCCCCTAGGCCAAGGCAGCCTCACTGAGTGTCGGTCGGGCAAAGGCAATGCCAAGCGAGGCCACCCTACCCTAGGCGAGGGCCAGCCCATCCAAATTTGACAAGGGGAGCCTTTGCTGGGGCTTGCCCTTGCCTAGGCGAGTGTTGGCCTAGCCTATGCCGGGCTGACTCACCAAGTCGCACTTGGGCAAGGGCTTCCCATGCCGAGGCTCACCTTCGCTCAGCTTGGCCTCACCTCTGGTGGGCTAGGCTAGCAAATTAGCTGTGGACAGTGGCCGGCACTGGCAAAAGGAAAAGAAGAAAGCCAAAAATAAACGAAAAATATTTATAAATATTTATAAATATCATTAGTCCACATCAACACCGGTGATCCTATGTGACACTATCGGCTCCACGTTGGCATTTTCTAGCCAAAATTGGCTAGATTGACTAAATTGGCAAGAAATAAAAAGGTTTAGAACTAAATTAGTGAAACTAAAATGTTTATAATTGAATTGACAAAAATGTAATAAGTTTAAGACTTTTTGGACAATTTTCCCGAATATGTTGATAAGCTTGCACTTGGGCTCCTTCTAAGTAATCTTCCCTACAAAGTTATTAGGTTTTTGCTACGGGATCTCCACACGTTAATACATTTATTTCACTCTTTTTATTTTGTTATAGCCAAACAAAAATTTACCTTCGAGACCACCGCCTGCTGTGGCCTAGTTGAATAAGAGCCCCCATGACATCTACCCAGGATGGAGGGGTTCAAATCCCGCAGGACGCACGGGATCTTAAGCACGACGTTGGGGTAGTGGGTCCTCCGCTAGCGTCGCTCCAGGGTTTACCCGCCAACTGCCGGCTGTACGGGGTTCCCTGGGTATCAAAAAAAAAATTACCTTCGAGTGCTTTCGGGGATTGGACATCTAATCCAGAAAATGAGCGGAGAGCTGGAATCTCAACGAAAATATGTATAGGTACCACGTTATCGTGGGAACATAAAATGAATATGTTTGTTTGAATTTGATTTTTCTAATTTGTCCATAATTAAGTTTGTGAAACGTCAATGCAATTAAACTCATTTAAAGGGCCTCAAGCCCAGCTAACAGGCAATTTGGAGTGTAAAATTATTATGTGTCTGATTATTCAATTCTTTAAAAGATAAATATTTATGTACGGGATAAATATGCTCGTTATTTTTATTTTTAATTTGCTATAAGTGATGTTTGTAAAATTTAGCCATTCTTCTATATTTCCAAATGATGTTCAAAGAACTTCATGCTCAACCATAATTCAAATTCAGCGGAAGCTGCCCATTGAAGTTTTGTACGATGTGACGAATGTATCAAATCACAATACAACCCCTGTTATAATTAAACACAAAATAAAATAACACATTTGAAATTTACTTTACTGGTTGTTTATCTTTATTAAGGTAAAAGAATTGCAAAAGATGAGGTGGTGCCATATATTAACATATGTTAGGATCTAAGCAGGTGCTTAAAAGGTTCAATAGAGAAAAAACAGGCAGGAATTCCACATGAGGTGAGAGACTTTACTATGCCTCTTTTATTTGCTGGTTGGTGAGGAACAAAAATAACCACCGACCAATAAGGAATGTGAGACAGGCAGATACCGGCACGTTGAAATAAGAAATGCAGCTTAACAGGCCTCTCAATTAGGAGATTACTATAGGCAACCCTTGTAGGCGAAAAACCACCCAGATCTGAGATGAGGTTAAGAAAAGATACATGAACTTGTCATTTCTAAACTAATGATCCTCACGGATGCCCCGAGTGCATTAAAGTTTTTACAATGTGACAAATATATCAAATCACATTATAACCCGTCTTGTTTTTTTTTTTTTTTTTTTTTTTTTTTTTTGGTGCTGGAGGAATCGGCTTGCAACCGACAGCCGTGCCGTAAACCCCCATGTGACACTTAAGCAGGAGGACCCACCACCCCTGAGTCACACTTAATACACCTAGCACCTCCTCTGGGTTTTGAACCCTTCACCTCTTCATTGAGGATCAGTAGAGTCTTAACTAGTGGAACCACCACGGCCGGTGGTTATAACCTGTCTTGTTATTGAACACAAAATATAAGAACACGTCAGAAATTTATTTTACTAATTGACCATCGTAATTATGGTAAAAGAATTGCAAAATATGAGGTAGTGCTGTGTATTAATGTACGTGAACCCATTTTTAGATATAATTTCTATGAATTGCAAATTCATGTCAGAATTCCCCTCCTAGGGACCAGCTGGTGGTTGACGAATTCAATGACGCAATTGTCCGTACGCGTCAATTTTACAGATGAGTAGAAAAAATTGAAATCAATCTCAAACCGTGAGAAGACATCATATTGATTACATTTTTGTGCTAACTTAATCATAATCCAAAGTTAATGGTTGGTGTGTCTGAACTAGAGGTCCGACGCTTGTGGGACTCAAACTGAAGAACATCCGAACCGATTTGTTTTAAAGTGCTCTTTGAGAGATAATTCGTTTAACTCCCTTTTTATATTTAGATTTTTGATTAAAACGCATGAACAATGCCTTAGGAGAATCAAATATAAAATATATCTCTGTTTTCGCTGCGTTCTTTTTGTTAATTTTACTTATATATGATTCACGAAACCTCAACAGTAGTGCCATATATTAACGTACGTGAACCCATTTTTAGATATAACATCTATGAATTGCAAATTCATGTCCTCCCAAGGACCACCTGGTGGTTGACGTATTCAATGACGCAATTGTCCGTACGCGACAATTTTACAGAGGAGTAGAAGAACTTGAAATCAATCTCAAACCGTGAGAAGACATCATATTGAGTACATTTTTGTGCTAACTTAATCGTAATCCAAAGTTAATGTATGGGATGATAATGTTTGTAATTTATGTTTATTTACTGCAACTGATGTCTATAAATTTTAGCCCTTTTTCTATATTTCCAAATAATGTTTGATCAACTTCATGCTCGATTATATTCAAATTCATGCGTACTGCTATTGAAGTCATGCGCACTTCTACGATGGGACAGATGTATAGTATCGAATCACATTTCAATGTGTCTTATAGCCGAACACAACAATATGGTAACACATTGTAAAATTATTTTAATAAGGTGAAGCCATTTTTAGAATGAAAAATTCTACATAAAGACTTAAAATGCCTTCATTTTTCAAATAATGGCTCAAAATAGACATTATTTAAAATGCCTTCATTTTTTTAAATAATGACTTGAAGTAAATCTTATTTCAAATAATACCTTGAAGTAACTATGTCAGTTTCAAAGAAGAGTTAAACTTTTCAACTGGTCAAGAGCATTTTTGTCATTTACCTTTCTTTGAATTTTTTCCTTTTATCTTTCTTTCTTCCTATTTTTCTAGTAATTTCTTTCTTCTTCACAATGTCTGGATAGAGTTGAGTGAGGGTTGTCATTGCTTGATCTGGTAAGGGCCACCCTCAATGGTTACAAGTGAGGGACGACCTCGTGTGAGGGAGGCAACATCTCCCAATCAAGTAAGGGATGGCGACCCCTGCCTTCAAGAGGCCACCCTCATGGCCATAGGTAAGCCATCACTCTCTAGATTTGGGCAAGGGTCACCTTGCAAATGGCCAACAAGGGATGGCCCTAGAGGAGGATAGCCCTATGGCCATCAGCGAGATCGATCCTTGCTAGATTTTGGCGATGGTCGCCTCATCGGCCAAAAAGCTAAAAAAAAAAAAGAAGGGAGAAACTAACGGAAAAGAAAACAATACAAATAATTTTAAATTAAAATTGTATTTGGACAAAAAAATGCTCTTGACTGACTGAAATATTTTGCTAGTCGGCAACCGGCGAGGTCAGTTTTATAATTAAAACTATCATGGCCACTTCAGGCTCATATTTGAGATCGATATAGCCACTTTATGCCTTTATTTGATATAAAGTCCAATTCAATATTTTTATTTGAAAAAATGATAGTACTTTAAGTCTTTATTTGGAATTTATCTTTTTTTAGAATAAACTTCTATTAATTGCAAATTCAGGTGAGAATTGCCCTCCAAAGGACCAGCTCTTGGTTGACGTATTTGTCATTCTATTTTCAGATGATCTTCATTCCATTTTTCAAGAATTTGGAAATTCTAGCTCCTTTATCCCTAGTACTTTTGCCACATTTGTCACTCCAAGTAGTCTTATTCATGAACTCTGCCTTCTACAATCATATGACTTCAAATTCTAGTTTGTTTCAATTAAATCTTTCACTTCACATGCTTCTACTATTCACATAGCCGATAATTCGCAAATGAGTTCAACATCCAATTTTTGCTCACCTAACATTTTCCTAATTACCAAACTCTTACTAAATTTGATTTCTATATGACAATTGTGTGAACTTGGTTTCAATATTCACTTCTTTTGTCATGGTTATCATGTGTGTGATCCATAGATGGGACAACCATTGAAACAGGCCATAAGGTGGGACCCCTGGTTGAGCTTGTTACCTCAAAATTCCCTACTCTTTCGGTAGTTATGCTACCATAGTAGCATTTGAAACTTGTCATTCTTAGTTGGCTCATGCTTCTTCCTCTAGATGATGATTTTTTTATTTCTAGTGGTTATTTAAGTTTTGTTGACAATAAATGTTTTGATTGCCCACCTTATTTTTTAGAAAAAACATCATCCATTGCCATTTAATTTTAATGAATCTATCTCTCATGGTCTTTTTGATTAAATTCACTCCAACATTTGGTGGGACATCTTGAAATTTCAGGTTCTATTTTCAATTAAATAAATAGGGATTTTCATCGATGCGCCTATAGTTCTTTTATCTGAGTTGGCCACTCACGAGATAACAAGTCTATCAAGTGAAGCCATTTAGGAATCTAAACGCAATATACTTAAGAATTCGACCAAGAATCGATTGCTCAATCGTGCTAATTGCAAAGGTTATTACGGCATCATAAGAATTGACCAGAGACTGAAGATATATCAATTCGATTGAGCTATGTCATTAGTGTGTTGGTGATTCCACCTAATTACAAAATTTATGTTGAACGGCACTAGACCGATTTTTCTGTCATTTTTGTACCTAGTGTTCGTATTTGAAATCTTGAGATTTTCACAACAATCGAGAGTCGGCAATGTATCAAAGATGTACAATGTGGCTAAAAAATAATCGACAACGGATTAATTGCATCAAAAATTCTTAAAAGCTACCTAGTAGGTTAAGTCACGTTAACATGGCGCCAGATTAAAATTAACTGCGAATTTGAATACAATTTCAAAAATTGAAAATTCTGTCATATCATGTCATATCAAGATTCATTTTAGGAATGTCGACTCACCTTCTAAAGATTTTTTTGCAAATTGAGATTTTTTGCGAAAAATTCAAAGTAGGGTCATTTTGGACTAGGAAAATTCAAGGGACCCTTTTTTGTTGCATTTTTGGGATTCAAGTTGACAAATGGGTGAGGAAAAATGTGAATTCACATGTGGGCATCTTGGTGGGATTTATGGACATCAAATTGAGTCCATTCGAGGGAGATTGGAAGGGGAATTGAATGAAATTGAATGGGGATTGCACAAAATTTGTAGACCTTAGTGGTGTGCAATATTTGGACCACTTGGAGGCTTGTTGAGGAAGCTTTGGCAGCTGCAAATGGGCTGAAGAAGACAACCAAGGTGATGGGGGCAGCCACTTGAGAGTTCAAGATATTTTGGTGGCCCCCATCCATCTTCTCCCTTCAGCAGCTCCTTTTTGCATTGGTGTGCTATTGAGAGCTTGAGGAAAACTAGAGAAACTGAGCCAACCCCTCCCCCTCATCGTCGACCAACCATCTAAAGCAACCGGAGCTCCCTCGCCGCCTGTTGCGCGCCCACACGCCAACCGCGAGACCAACCGTGTGTCCTTGCCATTTTGCCTCCAACTCAAGACCAGTTGTTGTCCCGAGCCATCCCAACCACTGTCAAGACCTCCCGTCACCATTTTAGTCACCATCAACCTCCGTCATTGCCCGCCTAGCCCCGCTGCAGCCCACCGTCGCCGCCTGGCTTGTTTCGGCCTCAACCAGCCGCTCGAGCAGCCCTCGGTCCAAGGAGCATAATTAGGGAGTTAATTATATTAAATGGGTGTTTATTTTAAGTTAATTAGGGATTAGGTGGTTAGTTAGATTAGATTAGTGATTTAATTATTCAATTATGCATGTTAGGTGGATAGATAAGATTAATTAAGGATTAGACATGATGTATTATTTATCTAGATAGGTTTGGGAATTTTCCCGGCCCATTTAGGAGATTAATTAAGCATTTCCGGCCTAAGTTAACATTTTTAGTATTTAAATTTAATTATTTAATTAATTTTGGTAATTATTTAATTATTGAATATTTTCCGAAAATTAGACCGGGATAGCCAGTGACCGGAATTTCGTGTTGATAGCAATGGTGAGTTCACTTTATGCAATTGGGTGTTATTTCATGCAAATTAAGTGCTGATTGGAAATTTGGTCATATATTCCAAAAGTTGTGAATATCGATATTTATTCAAAAAAATCCAGGGTGCCGAACTTTAACACCGAAAATGATTTTATATACTATATAAAATGGTGGAATTTTTTATTCTATATAAAATGGTGAAATTTTTTATACTATATAAAATGGTGGGATTTTAAATTAGAGGATATCACTTTTTCTAGGTCAAGTTGACCGTGTACCCATATACGACTATTTTACCGTGTATTTTTAATATGAAGAAAATATGTCAGGTTCACCATTTTAATTGAGGCATTTGAGTGTAATGCATAGTGTCCTAGGCCAAGATTGAATGGTCACGTGTTGGTTAAGAGAACCCATCTTGAGCTGTTGAGCTAAACGTTGCCCCTATACAGGATGCCCTTGGACAACGAAAGCCGGTCGCAGTAGATTTTGGACCTTTGCTCCTTCGAGAAAGCCATCTAAGAAAGACGTAACCATGCTCAATGGGGTGAGACGACACCTGGCTATGCCAGAAGACCGCCGAACAGCGAGTAGGCCATGCTATAAGTCGAGATCAAAACTAGGATCGCATGATTAATTGAGTTTAATGTGCCGGGTTATGAGACAAAATTGTGTGGCACGGTATTGGACGTGTCATAATGATTTGTCCCTATAATCAGGACCTTTGTACTAGGTTGAATTTGAGTGTGGCGTTCCAATTGATGAGCTTATTTGCTGCTCATGCTTTTGTGGCTATCTATAATATGAATTGTGCTGACCTGTAGGGAGGATCTGAGACGAGGTAAGTCTCTATGGTTGTGTGGTTGTGTGGTTAGGACACCTCTAGGCATATTATCCTCCTAATCGTGGTTTAGAGCATGAACTCACTAAGATTTATATCTCACCCCATTGTGGGCTCAATTCTTTTCAAGACCGTAGAGTGGAGGATATGGAGCCAAGCCAAGGGGATCCAAGGTGTAGGTCAAATGGGACAGCTTCTTTTGAAAGCCGATCTTTTGTAGGCTTTTGGTTGTTGACTTTTGTATTTGATTCAATTTGTATATAAAAGCATGTTTTGTTTGTGAATATGTTTCTTGCTTTTCTATCTCATGTTGTTGATGTCAAGGGATTAGTAATTCGCTTCCGCATGTGCATTAAAATGAATGGGTCAGCGACACGTCCTGGGACATTGCAAATTTTATCAACCACCAAGGAATGGGCACATGCTCGAGGTTCGGGGGGTGTGACAAAGGAATCTGGAAATTCAATGTCGATTGCTCTCGGCTTGATGGCAATCTAGAGGGCTCGATTGAGGGAGTTCGCCAAGACAATTATTATGGGATTTTAGTTTTGGAACTCGAAACCCTTGCCGTGAAGCATGCCTGTCGACTAGGGGTGAGCATGATCTAAGTGAACAATTCCCACCTTGGAATCAGCAATAGCCCACTAAGGACCGATTTTAGAAAATTGGAACTAAGACCTACCCGTTGGTCCATGGATCTACCTAGGAACCGAACCACCAGTCTAGTTTGGTTCTTAGATGAGTCCATGTTCAATTCTCGGGTGGATCCATAGAACTAATCTCCAATCCCTACAAAGCTTATTTAGCCCTATATTTGGGCTAAATTGCAAGCAATTAATTTTGATTAAGGATTGAAAACTTTAAGGCAAAACAAATAGATAATATTTGTTAGCTAAAAACTTAATTTCTTTGAAGGTTATGGTGTAGTCCTCTTAAGATTTTCTGACATTGAAAACATGTGGAGAATTAGACTCCATGTTAAAAGTCCTAATTACCACACAAGTTAAAATATTAATCACATGATTAATCTATTTTCAACGTTAACCTAATTTAATCATAGAAGTGGATAAGGAGAGACCAATTATACTCTTAAAATAACCCTTTGGCTCTTATGAATATCTCCAATTGGTTCTCTCATTCCTTTACGTTTGTTTATTTTGCTTTGGTTGAAAAAGCAAGTAAATGGATTATTAGAATTAAAAGAAAAAAAAGTAAGGGGTTAATCTTATTACATACCCAAGAGACAAAATTAGTCAAAAATATCCAATAACTACAAATATATATATATATATATATATATATATATATATATATACACATATATTTGGTAGAAAACTATAAAATATTAAATAACTGAGATGGAATTTTTTTTATAGAGATATTGACCGGTCTTGTGTGGGCGAGTGGTTCCATGCTTGGAACTAGGGATCATAACAGTACTCACCGGTTTCACTAAATTGGATCCGGAACTAGACCAACCCCCATGCAAATTGTTCTAGTCTGGTTCCAGGTGGTTTGGACAGTTTTCAGTTCTTTTGCAAACCCCTATTGTTGACTCTGAAGAAGACACAAACTCAACTCTCTCGAGCTGCTCTGCACATCTTCTTGTCAATTGGTAACCTATTAGTATTTATTGGCATATCAAGAGTGAACTAGAGCTCATGGGTTATCCAACAACTCTTTATGGAGTGCTCTAGTCTTTCAGCCCAATAAAATGACGTGTCCCTAGCCCATTATCCACGGGAAGCCATTAAGCTGAAGATTTAGTAGCCAAAGCCCACCCACTGAAATAGGAACCTTCCCTCTAATTGGCTTTCCAAGCCCCCTCAATCTCCTTAGCCTTTTATGTTTTGAGTCCTACCATCATTGTTCACTATGTACTATTGTTGAATAAATATGACTTGTCTCTTTCAACAACGAAAAAACACCTCGGGAATCTTGGGGCACATATACTATTGCCACTTGCTGTTGTACATCATAAGCTAGTAAGCAAGCCATTAAAATTGATGAATATGCTAAATCATGTAGTAAATTTGTGCTCTTGAATAAGGGCGCACAATTTTATTTGCAGAACATTAGTGTGTAACTAATTTAGCAACTAATTATGTTTCTATGACTATTCTCCAAAGAAAAATTGGAACATTAGTGTGTAACTAATTTAGCAACTAATTATGTTTCTATGACTATTCTCCAAAGAAAAATTGGAAAAGGCATATTCTTGTGCTAAATTTGTAGAAAGATAATTCAAGGCGTGTAACTTGCCCAAAGGCAAAAATGTGTAAAAAGAAAAGAAATAAAATTGCAAGAAGAAGGCAGACTGTGACCTTTGAAGAGCAAGAAACAATTAAAGTACGAAAAAAGATACTCTAAACCTATAACTTCAGAATTGATAAAGTTGTTTAAGAAAAGTAATACTGGGTTCAAATAAGTACAATCCGTAGCCATCAGCACCATATCTCTTCTTTACACTAGGAACCTCCATTATAATGTTCGAAAACAAATAGATTGGAAAATGACGTAAATACAAAAAAGTTGAAAGTCATAGAATGGATGTGGATTCTTACTTCATACAACATAAGAGCATGCCAACCAACCAGTTAGCACAAACTGGTCGACCAACTTAATCTTCAGGGACAAGTTTCTTCATACAAGGGCGTACTTTACACATTAATTCTAACGGTACTACCTTTGGCATGGTGGTTCCCGGGCCTTCCGTCATGTCAATCTTTTCTTCGCTCACTCTTTTCCAATCAAAACCCTGAATCAACATGCTCAATGTCCACCCCATGACCCGCTGAGCGAGGGGTGCACCGGGGCATGCCCTCCGTCCTAGCCCGAAAGGCAATATCAGCTTTCGTTGTTTTTCACCGTCATCACCTTCGAACCTTTCAGGCTTGAAGCTCATTGGGTCCTCCCACAACTCACGATGTCTATGAATAGCCCATGCATTCACCATTACAATAGTGTCGCGTGGAACAAAGTATCCACCTATAGTGCAATCAGCTGATGACGCGTGCGGGAGGAGAAGTGGCACCGTGGCGTTTAGTCGAAGGGTCTCTAAGATGATGCACTGAAGGTAAGGTAGATTCGAAACATCCGATTCTTCTACCAGACGATCGTGGCCAATAATAGAATCGATCTCGTTTTGGGCCTTCTCTAACTTTTCAGGATTGTTTAGTAAGTTTGTCATTATCCATTCTAATGTAAGCGATGATGTGTCTGTTCCTGCGACTAACAAAACCTGTACATGTATAAAAAGTTATTGTGCAAATCAACTTCAAAAGTCGAGATAATAAGACTTCAAATGATGAATAAAACAAAAGAAGTCAGTTTCTTTACCAAAGGCCCCCCAGTAATGAAAATTTTTTCCTACAAATCAGCTTCTTTACGTAATTTTTTTGCCAATCATTAGACTACTTTGATCAACGCCGTTCGAATAGGGATCTTTTGATGTCTTAACTAATCATACCTTGGTAAGATAATCACTAGGTATAATTGGTATATGGTCGTGAAGGTGCATAAACGTATACGATTTCATGGAGAAAATCTAAAAGGAAAGAGTGCTAACATTTTACAAAAAGTAAATCTCAATTAGTAATTGGACTCTCTTATTGCAGACTTTGAAGTCTTAATAAGCTGTCCCAACTTGATATATAGATTGGCATTTGCACCAATAGTCCTAAACGTTGTGCATAATATGCAATCAAGTCCTAATCTTTCAAAAAGTAAAGTCAGATCCTATTTGAAAAATTGCAACCAAATCAACTCGACTCAATCAATCATTATTACCATTTTTTTTTTTTTTTGCCTTCCATACATTATTAGTCTCTCCTTTTTCCTTTGCTCCATTTGATAACTGACCCCTTCAATTTACGAACCCAAACGACCAAAAAGGAAAGTGTTGTTTTTGGGGTCAATTAATTCAGGCAAAGTCTGGTTGAGCAGATTCGTGGGTAAGCCAATCCCAAAAACCCACATCCAAATCTGCTCCTTTTATGAACTCCCAAAATCAGAAAAACTAGGACCCTTCATCTAAATCTATGTGAAACATCATTATCTTCTACGAAGAGCACAGAAAGGGATTGCTCCAAGTGGTGGGGTGAGAGTTAATTGCCCAGCACCACGAACATCCGCCCAATCGAAATTCAGTCTTGAGGAAAATTGACAATACATGTGCGAAAAAACGACAATAATGATGGCAACTACTGTTACACATTTATTCAGTAAAATAGTACTACCCAAAATTTAAGTAAATTTGAGAGAGAGAGCGACGTATTTCTGTTTATTGAAAAACGAAACCTAAGATTTTTCACCATCATTGCAAGTATTATCATCATTTGTGGTGGAAGTGCTTTCTAAATCTTCGACACAAAAGCAATATAAAGCGGTCAATTCTAGGCTGCCGTGACTTTGGGCATGTCTAATTCGCCCGACTCAATTTAACCGTTGTCATTGACAACATTTTAATGCAACCACCGACGACATATATCAAGTTAACAAGAATGGACGACTGACAAGACACGGCAACTTTGCCGCGAGAATTCTCACGAGGGAGGCGGGCCGCGGGGGCGGGGGCGCAGGATTTGTCCAACGAAAAGAAAAAAAAAAGGCAGATGTAGAAATAAGAAACAACACTTACAAGTGCAAGCCCTTTGATCATGGAGTCCGAGTAGTCTTCCGGCTGAGATTCTTGTAGATGCAGAAGATGACTGATCATGCTGTCTGCGAACTCTGGGTCGCCCTTCTTCCTCCGGTGCTCGTTGATCAAGCCCTGAATGAACGCATCGATCTTCTCTTTCAGCTCAACCACGCACTTCTTGACCCCATTGTAATCGACCAACTTTAGTATGGGCAGGAAATCGCCAACGTAACTTATTCCGCCACTCCCAACAATCTCTTTAATCAGCTTCCTCGCCTCCCTTGCCTCAGCCTCGTCGATGGTCAAGCCCTCGCCGTAGTACCGTTTCCCCGCAATCATCCTCATCATGATGTTGAACGTCAGCTCTGAGAATAGAGTTTTGAGCTCGACCCTGTGGTGGGACTGGAACCTGCCCCGGGCCAGACGGAGCATCAGCCGCCGGATCTCGTCCCTCCGGACATGGGAGAGTAAATTGATGCGGTGCGACGAGAGAACCTCGATGGTGGCGATCTTCCGGAGGTTACGCCAATGGTTGCCATAGGACGAGAAGATGAGGGTGGTGTAGTCATAGCCGAGGTACTTGCCAGTGAACAGCTTCGGGCGGTTGGCAAGCACGACGTCATTCTTGGTGAAGCAATCCTCGGCCAGCGGCAGTGATGACACGACCACGATTCGGCGGACCCCGAACCGCAGGGTCATGATGGGGCCATACTTAGTGGAGAGGCTGAGAAGGGTCCTGTGAAGGGGCAACTTCAAGAGGTGGAGGTGGCCAATGATAGGGAGAGAAGGAGGGGATGGAGGGAGGTTCTTGGGTTCTCTTGTTAGGAAGAAGTAGAGAATAACTAGAGAGACGACAGTGAGGAGGATCGCATACTGAACTGTGTTTTCCATCGAGTTTTCTTTGCTTCGTGTTACGAATTGCCGATCGAGACCGTTCGCATGTGGGTGTTAGTATATATAGAGATCAGAGAGTGCAGATCTGGTTGCTAGAAGCCTCGAGGGAAAACTTGTCGGCGTAATCTATTGGAGTATTTGGATATTTTCACTTTAAATAATGAACTCATCAATTACGTAAGATTGTTTTCATTGAATATTACACGTTTACACCTTCCTTTGGTTGGCTAATTGATGAAGGATAAATTTCATATCATTTCGAGCCCCTTTCATTACCGATTCGATAGCTTCTCAGTTCTCGGTCCCGAAAAACCTTCAATCGTCTGTGTCTTTAATTCGGGTTCTACTAGATTATGAATATATAAGCTCTATTACTACTTGCGATACAGTGGTGCAATGGTGATAGACTCACCGAAAAATAAACAAGAGTTATGAGTCAAAACAAACATAATGTGTTGCCGCAGAACTTTTGTACTTTTGTGGTACTGTTTAGACGTGGTAGTAAAATTCTTGCGGTGATATTAGAGGCTATAGCGAAAGTTAATAGATCTACCTTATTCTCTTTTCACAGAAAAGCAAATTTTCTTCACGAGCTTTAGGGGGACTGGATATCTTATCCTGAAAAATGAGTGGTGAGGAATGCATTCATGCATGGCCAGAAGAAAATGTGGCTCAAAAACCCCAATGCTCGGGTTTCCGTGTGAAAGCTGGACCCTCAACGGATGCATATCTCCTAAGAACGCGTGCTCGTGGGTCCATAAATAATACATATGTCCAATCCTGGAAGGTTCTGGATTTAACTTATACTTTTAAATATCAATATTTAAAGCTCGAAATGTTGTATGGACGGTGAGTGGAATTCTTCTCGTATTGCTCTTTCTTCTACGTCCCTAACTTTTGTTAATTTTTGTTCTATGATTTCTGTCAGGTCTTTTAATTTTAATCCAAGCTATTCATTAGAGCAAACGGTTCACATTATTGAGACTATGTCAAAAGTTTGAATATATTTCTTATTTTGAATAGGTTTCCTAAAAGGGATTTCTTATTTAAGTAGGAATATTATACAAATAATAAAATATCTACTATGATATTAGATGCAAATGAGCAAACAAGAGGAGTATAAGATTTTCTCTTTATGAGTTTTTAGAGTGAGATCCATATGAAAGATTGTGAAAGAACATTCATCAGTTTGCTAAGAGTGTAATTAAGGGCTCGACAACAATTGAGCAACCAAATGACTTTTAACTTTATATCCTCCAATTTCATAGTGGATTTCTTGGTGGTTAGCTCTCCCATGGAGTAAGTACTAACATTTGAACTGAATCATGTAAATCTCTTGTGTCCTTATTGTTTATCATTAATCTCTCTAGTAATTTCATTCTTTTGCATTTAACTTGATTTATAAGAGCCGTTGGATTCTATGTTTTCTTCAAATAATTGGTATTAGAGCTAAGCTTAGGGTTTCTAGAGTGAATCCAAGGTTTTTGTTTTTTTTTTTATCATTGTTGAGAAATTTTATTGCTGCAATTGTATTTGGGGGTGGAAGTAGAGAATGGGAAGTTCAAAGGGAGGAACAATTCTGAGTTGTGGAGCATTAAGGCATGGGCATGTCAACGTTTTGCGTAAGTTTCAATTATCTGATGTAGAAAAGATTGCAGAGAGTCTAAAAATAAGGGATGGAAGAGTTGTGTACAAACGCAGTCCATGTACTTGAGTTGAGAAGGAACTTTATCATGTTGAGTGCTCTTGATGGGTTCAAATAACAAATCTCCGCTTAATTTGGAGTTTTGAAGGTCTCTCAAGGTGTGCTTACTATGATGCGGAGAAAAATAGAGTACGGGTTACATCTTCTCATGGGAACGATAGTAATTTGCCTATCTGCTAGATTCTTTGAGGCTTTAAATCAAGACACAACACATTTGTGGCACATGAGACTCACACACAAAAGTGAGAGGGAGATAATAAATTTTGGGTCAGAGGGTCCTACTAGGAGGTCACTAAATTGAGAAGCTAAACTTTTGTAGTGAAAGAACTCATGGCACATACAATTGATTGAGCACGCCTTCGGGTGATGCTTGTGTCGGTTAAGAGAAAAGAAAAGAATTGACTTGTGTGTGTGTGTGTGTGTGTGTGTAAAAGAAAAGAATTGACTTGTGTGTGTGTGTGTGTGTGTGTGTGTGTGCGGTGATGCCTCGTTCATAGAATGAGATGCCCTGGTTGAATTAGGAAGCCTTTGAAAGTATGGGATGCCTGGCTTGATGACCAAATGTCCTGATTGAGTTAGGAAACCCTTGAAAGTATGAGAAGCCCTTGAAAGTATAGGATGTCCAGCTTGATGGCCGGATGCCATAGTTAGGCAAGGAACTTATTATACGTGTTACTATGTACAATTGATAAGCTTGATTGGTGAAATAGCTTATTTGGTAAGTTTAAAGTAGATCACATACAAATAGTCGAGAGGTGGCAATAGACTTGTGATTGATCTACGACTGACACTGTTTGTGAGTGCTGTACTTGCTAGGCTTTGATGATGAGATTCTTTCCTAGTAGAGAACTATGAATTAAAACTCATCCCTCATCTTCCACTTGTGTAGGCATAGAAATCTCACATTAGTTTTGGGAGCTACAGTCACGCTAGAGGAGATAGGATTTCTTTGGCCTATGTGGAAAACTTATATTATGATGTAAAAAGAAAAGAGGGTTTGTAGAGAAGGGGCTGGTAAAAATACTGTTATAATATAAATTAGTGTGTTCCGCTTGATGTAGGTCCTAGTCTTTCAGCTGTTGTTTGTCTGGGGATTTATTTATTCATGTTTTCGCATGTGCATGATAACGAGATAAAAAGAATCGGGACGGCGAAAAGCCTAAGACGTCACAAAAGTAACTTGTGTCGCTCTGGATCTTGGAGATAGAGTTGGAGTTGTGGCAATTTGCTATAAGTGATGATTGTAAATTAGACCACCTTCTATATTTTCAAATGATGTTAAAAAGAAAAAAAAAAAAACTCGATAATCATAATCCCAATTCGTTAGGAAGTTGCCAGTTAAGATGAGGACACCTCTCTAATGTGACAAATGCGTTACGAAGCGTCTTATGGTTAAACACAAAAATAGAATATATCGCATCGTAAATTTATGTTACTATGGTAAAGTCTTTTTTAAGAATAGACTTCTATTTACTGCAAATTCATGTCAGAATCCCCCTCCCAGTGGTTGACGTATTCGATGACGCATTGTCCATGCGCTTCAATTATAGAGATGAGCAGAAGAAATTGAAAGCGTCGCAGTACCATGAGATGATATCGTCATTGATTACGTTTCGGTGATTCACATGTCGGTCCGTTTCTTTGGACCACCAGAGAGCGAGAGAGGAGAGAGAGAGAGAGAGAGGAGTACGATATTACTTGGGGAAAATGATATGTAACCTTTGAATTTTGACTTAATATGTATTATGTCTTTGAATTTTAAATTTTTTAATGTAATTCCTAAACATTTAGTATATATTATATTTATTTCTTGAATTATGAAAATTGTTAATATTATTTTCAATTTGAATTGATGGAAAGACAATGTTAAACATTTTATATTATCCATTGACTAATTTAAATATGTACTAAAAGTTTATGGACTACAATGATAAATTAAAAGTTCAGGGAGTGCACTAAACAAATTAAAATTTCAAGAATTACATTATACATTGGGTTAAAATTTAGAAATTTTTTTTATGTTGTAGAGTTTGAAGAAAATTCATATACAATTGTGAGGCTTGTGAAATCATTTTTAAATACCGAATGATCTCTACTATGATTGATTTTCCATCTATTTTGAAGACACAATATGATCTTCTGAACTCTCTTGTAGAATTAATAGTGGTAAAGATATATTTAGGATATTTGGTGATTCTATATATTTTCTTCGATTGGTCTTGATTTGTTACTTTAAATAGTTGTTATGTAAAACGTATAAGTAGACATTATTACTCACTAGTCAGTAAACAGAACGTTATTTTTCTCTTCATCTCAACTTTATATTAGAGCCATTGTTATCTGAAGTGCACCCATCAAGTTTGCTACACGGTGGCCGCTACGATGCCAGCCGCACTAGCCATGTTTCTACCGATTCTTTGCCAAGACCAAGGCCGTTAGTCCCTTTTCTACCGCTATGGTAGCTTTCTCTCTCGAAATGTAGAGTCCCCTTCTACCGTTATGGTAGTTTCCGTCAAGACCCTCTTTTCCAACTTGTTTCCTTCCAAATCTGCTATATCGCAGTAATTCCAGTGCTGAATCCTCTCTACCCCTTGATAATTGACCCATTCCAATCGGCGATGAGGGCTTCAGTTAACTGTAACCCCCTTTCTTCCAGTTTTTTAAGCGAGTTTTCCCGACGTTGATGTTATCCATTGGTCGCTGGGGGTTCGTGCGCGTTTTGGCCCTCTCTGCTTCAAGAACCACTCGGCATCTGCTCTTCTAGCCATGGATTTCAGTTGGTCTCCTTGCTGCATGTCCCCGATGGTGCGATTTCAGGTGGTCCCAGGTACTTCAGCTTAGAAATTTGTTTTTTCAAATAGCATCGGATTAGGGTGGGTTGTATACGACCAGCTAAAGGACAATTTGCAAGAAATGACAAGTTTTACCTCATTTGCTGACAAGAGTGTCAAGTTGGTCGACGACTAGTAGTGTTGGTTTCCGAGTATCTATGTGCTTCGGTTGGCCTTTGTCGGTATAATCTGTCCGTAACTAGTCGTGAGCCTCAATCCATCCTCTTATCTCTTCGCTACTGTCCTCATGGCTTATGAAGTCTGGAAATGGGCTGAGATGGCTTGCCCGGAAAAGCCATCAGTAGCAAAATGAAATTTCTATGTTGGAACTGTCAGGGACTCGGCTCATTCCTAACGGTTCAAGCCCTAAAGACCCTAGTGGTCAAAGAGAAGCCAGATGTGATTTTTTTTTTATGGAAACAAAGAATAGAGAGCAAGTTATTTCACGGGTTCAATGCAGAATTCAGTTTTCTCAATCCTATGTAATTAACCCAGAGGGCAAAGAAGGAGGGCTGACCTTGTTATGGTAGTCTAATATATCTATAAGTGTAGAACTAGCAACTCTAGACTTCATCGACACTATCTGTACAGATACAGGGAAAGGTATACCGATGAGACTAACCTATGTCCATGCCCCAGCAACTCCTCAATTCCGCCTACCATTATGGACAGCACTTCGCAGAATTGCAGCGGCTAATTCCTTACCTTGGGTCTGTGCCGGGGACTTCAATGAAATCACCTATCCATGGGAGAAGGTTGGTCAGAGATCCCCTGACTTTTCTCGTATGCATTCATTTCGAGAAGTCCTACATGATTGTGCATTACTGGAAATTGAAAGCAAGGGCTGCGCGTTTACCTGGACGAATCAACGTGAGGGGGATGAGCTGGTGTAAGAAAGATTAGACCGAGT
Source organism: Eucalyptus polyanthemos subsp. polyanthemos (assembly GCA_017140185.1). Classification (NCBI taxonomy): domain Eukaryota; kingdom Viridiplantae; phylum Streptophyta; class Magnoliopsida; order Myrtales; family Myrtaceae; genus Eucalyptus; species Eucalyptus polyanthemos. The sequence goes on along the minus strand of CM029465.1, from coordinate 14,882,936 downwards.
TCTTTGTACCTAGAATTGGAGAATCTTATTTCCAGAGGCTGAAGTCTTCGCTTTACCTGCAGTTGGATCAGATCATAGTCCCCTGGTGCTAAATACTGAAGTTAGAAAACCTCGTGCTGGCAAGACCTTCAAATTTGAAGCATATTGGTTAGAGAACCACACCTATCGGGATGTCATTGCCAAAGCCTGGTCTTCCGTTCCAGCTAGGGGTAACACCCTACAATATAAATTAACACAGGTTAGAAGGGCTCTTTTGCAGTGGAGTAAAGGTACATTCTCTCAAGCTCGTGAACAGATTGCAAATCTACAACAACAATTACAATTGTTAACAAATCAGACCCATCCTTCCAACGACAAACAGCTAGTCCATGAATTGAAAGCAAAGTTACACAATGCGTGGAAGCAGGAGGAACAGTATTGGGCTATGCGGTCAAGGATAAAATGGCTTCGATGGGGTGACAGAAATACTAAATTCTTTCACGCGACAACTATTCAACGCAGAAATAGAAACAAAATTAGAATGTTGCTGGATGACAATCAACAATGGGTCCGTGATGACAATTGTCTTAAAGACATGACACTGGAATTCTTCTGCAAGCTATACCAAACTGAAGGCTCTCGAGCTTATGTACCAATTCTAGAGAAGTGTGATAGTATGGTAACCTCTGTGATGAATGATCACCTCATCTCAAATGTTACTTGTGAGGAAGTGAAACAAGCCGCTTTTCAGTTGGGGAAAACTCAAGCACCGGGTCCTGATGGTTTTAATGGTCTCTTTTATCAACATCACTGGGATATCTTAAAAGATCAGGTATTTTCTACAGTGTAGCTATTTTTTCAATCTGGTATCTTGTCCCCGAAGCTAAACCATACCAATCTAACACCAGTGCCTAAAGTTCCCACTCCAGAAGGTCTCGACCAGTACCGTCCTATCAGTCTTTGCAACTATGCATACAAGATAATATCCAAGGTGCTAGCCAACAGATTGAAACCTCTTCTTCCTGATCTCATCTCAAAAGAACAAAGTGCTTTTGTAAGCGGACGTCAGATACAAGACAATATTTTAATTGTACAGGAAGTCCTTCATCAACTCAAGACGAGAAAACGTAAGCGAAAATTTTAGGCTATTGTCAAAATGGACATGAAAAAGGCCTATGATCATGTTGAATGGGACTTTCTCAGAGATTATCTACTCAAGATCGGCTTTCACTTCATATGGGTACAATGGGTTATGCAGTGCATCACTACGACATCCATTAGCATCAAATTTAATGGGGAACAACTGAACTACTTTCATCCAACGCGTGGCCTTCGACAGGGAGATCCTCTTTCCCCTTATTTGTTTATTCTATTGGCAAATCTGTTGACTACCCTTATTCACCAAGCTATCCGGATGGGAAACTTAAAAGGTATACAGCTTAACAGGTGGTGTCCAACTGTGACTCATTTGTTTTTTGCTGACGATGCTATTTTCTTCCTAGATGGGTCGGTATTGGAATGCCAAGAATTGGCCAATATCCTCAATCAGTATTATCTTGCAACAGGACAAGCAATTAATAGAAATAAGTCTGGCATCTTTTTCAGCAAACCTTGCCCAGATGTTCTTAAAATTAGATTGGCACAGGAACTCAGAATCCCCGTGCTGGACAAAACTGGTAAATACCTAGGTATTTCGTCGGACTGGGGAAGATCTAAACGTGATATGTTTGCGTGGATTCTAGGGAAAGTCAATGCTAAGCTAGATGGATGGAAAGAAAATCTTATGTCGAAAGGTGGAAAGGAGATTCTGATAAAAAGTGTAGTACAGGCGATCCCCCAATATGCGATGTCAATTTTTAAAATCCCTGTGTCGCTTTGCAAAAGTATCGAAAGGAAAATTGCACGCTTTTGGTGGCAAAATGATAGTAAAAGATCAGGAATACACTGGAAGAGTTGGGAGGCACTGAAGATTAGGAAGGAATTGGGAGGACTTGGGTTTAGAGACCTTGTCGACTTCAATAAAGCTATGTTGGGTAAACAGGCCCGGCGGCTATTGCAACAACCTACTTCATTATGGGCTACTCTATTTAAAGGCTTGTATTATCCTGACCAGGATTTTTTAAAGGCCTTACCAAGTTCTAAGCCTTCTTGGGGTTGGCGGAGTCTCCTAGCAGGACGGGACACTATATCATCAAAAATCCGATGGTCGATAGGAGATGGCACTAAAATAAAGATTCGAGAACACTGTTGGCTTCCGACAGGTAAGTTAAGAGGAAATGCAACTGTAGACGAACCTGAGAGAGTTGCTGATATGATTGTTCCAGAATCAAATCAATGGAATAGGCCATTACTAGATCATCTCTTTGATGTTGAAACAATTGCTGAAATTATGAAGATTCCTATCCGACCTCAGTATATGACTGATCATATCATTTGGCCGTGCACAGCTAATGGTACGTATACTGTTAAAAGTGCTTATAGTTTTATTCGACAGGATCAAAATACTTCTATCCTAAACAGAGCTTCCTCATCCTATCAACCACCACCGAGCCTCTGGAAAAAACTCTGGAAACTTCATATCCCCCCCAAACTTAAATTTTTCCTTTGGTCCTTACACCAGAATGCATTGCCCACTAAAGACAATCTCTTCCGCAGAAACATTTGTGCTGATCCTATCTGCTCTCTCTGTTCAACTCAACAACCAGAAACCCTGGAACACTTATTTTTACTATGTCCATGGACATCACAAGTGTGGTCTCATTCCCAGATCAATATACCAATTCTTCCCGCAGAAATTCACCGATTAGATGAATGGCTAGCAAGTCATATGAATGTAGGGCAGAGTGTACCTGGCATGGAGTTTCTCGTCATTCTGGTATGTCAAATATGGAAATCGCGCAATCAATTCATCTTCAACCAGCAAACTCCTGATCCTCTTCAAATTGTTGGAACCACAACTGAACAAGCTCGACTGGCCCGTGATGTCTTCTCCCATGTTCCGGTGGATGGCTCAGGTTGTAGAGATCCCCATTCTCGCACAGGCAGCTCGACAGGATTAGCAACATAGTTGCCTACCGTGGTACCCACCAGCGGAGATTTGACTGCCTTAACGCGACGAGAACCCGATCCTGGTTCAGCTTGGAGGCCCCCCGATCCAGGTGCCCTGAAAATTAATATCGATGGGGCTTTTAACCCAGGAAGCACTACTGGATCAACTGCCTATATCTGTCGTGATCACGAAGGGAAGTTGATTGGAGGTTTCACACAAACACTATCTGCTCATTCGGCATTAGAGGTAGAAATCCAGGCGTTGATAGTTGCCCTGCAGCACTTGAAGCATGAGAATCACTCTGAGACTTCTCTTATCTTTGAAACCGATTGTCTCGCACTGGTAATGGCAATGAACGTCCCTCAGACGTCTCCATGGTTGGTCAAACCCTTGATTGCTGAAGCCGCACTTTGCTGCTGTTTTGCCCGTGCTTCGTTAGGTTTTGCGTAAGAGCAAGCGTGAATGCCCCTGTCCGACCGGGCTGCCAAGGCCCAAAACAACGGCCATTTACCTTCTAACGGCCGCTTTTTCTCCCCCTACTTTGTTACATCTTCTAGGGTGATGATTTAAGCCTATTTCTTTATCTTATTTCATGACCAAAAAAAAAAAAAAAAAAAAATGTCAACAAGAAATTGATCTATTCCTCAAGGATGCATAGTATATGCCAATTGGACCTTGGAATTGGTAAAGGATCAGATTAAAAAGGTGCTTGCTTTGTTAATAAATGGAAGAAAAGTTTCTCTAACAAAATTTTGGAACCGACTTTAAGAAACGATGACTTGGAGCAATTCTTTTCAAGGGCACGTTCAGCTAGAGTTTACTGTTGCTAGTTCTTGTGTTATTCCAATAAAAAGGCTGAGAATTCGATAGCAGTTTTTCAGGGCGAGGATACAGGACCTAATGCCTTTGGAGCCTTGAACGTGCAAATTGAATAAGGATAATGACATAGCCGTCATTCAACCTGAAAGACGTAAACTCAAACTTAATCATCATCAACTTGTTATCAAAATATATACATCAATATATTTAATGTAAGAGTTATCTAGTTACACAATTAGAGTTTTTATAATCCATCAAAAAAATATGAAAATCTCCAACCAACAATTAACCCAAAAGTTAATCATAGCCATATACTACTCATAACAAAAACTTCCACTAATGTCATGTTGATGTCATAAACACTCTTGTTCTACTTGCAGCTAGTTGAAGAACCTAAAAGACAAAATAAATGGCATGAACAATCACAATCTAGTGAGCAATACATCTTCTAAGTATATGGAACATTTATTATGCATCTTTATATATTGATATCACAACTCATCAATTTCAAAATTAGTATAAGATATAAGTGAAAAAGCAAAAGTGACATATCTTTTCATAACATAGCTTTTTAGATATCAAATCAATAATCAACAATAAAAAAAATCAACCATCAATGGTCCATTATACTAATTAATATCTATCAAATCACATGTCAATGGTCCTTTCAATTGACAAATTTTAATGCTTAGTATCTAACTATGATGACACTTAATGCCAAGGTGACCAAGTTTCCCCTTTAGCTAGGTTTCCACTTATATCAACTAGTGTGGTTTAGCCCAAAAGGACGTCTAGATAACATATGCACGAATGGGTTCTAATCATAATGATATAAGCATAATCCACTAACAATACTCTCCAATTACTTACAATCAAATCCAAAGTCCATTTCCAAATTTGGGTTGATTAACCAAATTATATTTAACTCATCAAACACATAACCTTTCATAAATCATATTTAAAGTCAAGAACTTTTTGCAATTCTTTCATAAAAGATTTCTCAAACCATTTATAAACAATCAACTCAAACTATAATCGAAACATACCTTATCATTTCAAATAGATAAAATGGTAGTGAATTCTCGATTCAATTTCATGCAACCAAAAATGTAATTTCTTAACTCATAATGAACTAATCCATATCGCTTTCAATATATGAGTTTACAAACTTGAAGAAGAGATAACACAACCCACCCGGAAAAGCTAAAACCCAACCTACAAAGGTTATCGAATCAGTTAATTGAAAACGATGTCAAATTCTACATGATACACTATTCTAACAAACAACTTGACTAAATTATGCTTACTTGTCAACCAATCGACTCCCATGCACCAAAGAAGAATCTCATTCATAAAGAACATTTATCTTTGTCCATTATGCATATTATCCATTATGTTTAACTTGCACGTGAAATTTTGGAAATTCATTTTGAGCAAACCATACTTTGTAACTAATTTTCATCAAATTTTACGACTCCATAGCGCCTTAAAATATCATTTCCATATAAATCCACAACTTAATAACTCCTCAATTGAACATTGCATTTCAAAACTCAAAAAACTCCAAATTTATGGTCTAATTTCGAAAATTACTCTAATTAGATGAATAACAAGTTTGGTTACTTACTAGTGCTGTGAAATGGAGTTGATTCGGCTTGTCGGGAGTCCAAGACGTGTGCACATAAAAATTCTCTCTCTTTCCGTCTTTTCTTTCTTTATGGTCTCATTCTTGCTTCACGTTCTTTCTTCTTTTTTGTTACTGTCCCTCCTTTCTCTTTCTCGTCTTCCCTCTTCCCTATTTTTTCTTTATTTTTTTCTCTTTCTTTTTCGTTATTTTCCAACTTTTGGCTTAGTGAATCCTTCTTATTCTTTTTCCCTACCAATTCTCTCAATTCAATAAGGGGAGTATATACCTTTTGGCTATAAACGTGCAATTCGCTTGGTCATATGGATTTGACCAAATGTCCTCAAGCAAAAAAATGTAAATATGACAGATGCCTAAAAGTGCTCTCTTTTTTTTTAGTCCAATTACTACATAAAGTGCAAAAGTGACAAAAAATCTGAAATTATACCTCTATGACGTATATACTTTAAACCTTTTTTCTATGACACCAAAAATTCCCAACATATACCTATGTGACACATTTACCTTCCATCAAGATTTCATTAATGAATATCATTAAAAATTTGTCTACATGGATGCTAGAAAGCAAATGGTATTAACATAGCAATCAAGAGACTAACAAAGTTGTTTTCACTGAAAAATCATTTAACAAAATATTGACAGGGTAAATATGTTATATAATTACAAGTTTGGGATTTTTTATGTTACAATAAAAAGTTCAGGGTAATTGTGTCACAATAGATATAGTTTGGAATTTTTGATGTCACAAAAAAAGTTTCAAGGTTAATATGTCATAGGTCAGAATTTTAGATTTTCGTTGGTTTTTCACGTACATAAATTGCCTGAATTAGAGGGCTGGCCACACATTGGTATTTTGAATTGCGAACATAGAGGCTGTGAGCCTCGACTCCACATTGGCCAAAATCGAAAATTCTCCAGCCACTTATACCTTTTACGTGTTGAATCGTTGGGGCCAGTTTCGGAGAACGTCTCGTGGGAGGTGGCCGGAGACTGTTTATTCAAATCAAGCCACAAATAAGCGACGGAGAGGGGCTTTGGGCCATCAACAAACGGAGTGAAATTATCCGATTTCAATTAAATTTCGCCGCTGTTTATATTTGTTTGCTTGGCACCAATGGATTTCGATTTCAACGTTGTTTTGATTTTGTTTTTTGGTCAAATATTTCGACATTGTCAACCTGTTGATTGCCCAAGTGCAACTTGGCTGAAATTCAGAAGAGGGTCAAGCATTTTAGTCACTCCTCTGGTACTCGGCGGTTTCCTATCATGACCATCATTGAATGTGTTAAAATGTGTCTCGAGTTTGAGTCCAATGTGAAATTCGGAATATTATGAATTGGATATGTTGTGGATGTTCAAAATTGAGCAAAGAAGATACAAAGATCAACTTCCCAAAGTTTGAATTTGCGTTGGAGAATTTGGCCGTTGAAATAGGAAAGTTCAACTTTGACTAGGACTTGGATTTTGTTTAAAATATATAGAGATATATTTTGGTTAAAATAGGTAAGTGAGGAAACAGAATCCTAGGAGAAGTTGGTCGACCGGATAAAAACCAGGATAGGATATATTTTATCCTATCCCATGTTTGGTAGCTGTCTAGGATAGGATAAGGTCGGATATATGAGGGATATAGACCGGATAAAAAAATCCGAGGGGAGGGTGGGATAAGGTCGGATAGGATTTCTTTTATCTGAACATAAAACCCTACGCTTTTTTTTTTTTTCTCCGTCGTTCACCCACGACGACTCTCTTTTCCAAAGTATCGACGTTGAAGCCTTCTTCTCAATAGCTCTCCGATTCTCATCGAAATTTTACGAAAGCGACGAATTTTCAAAGGTAAATAATCATTCTCTCTAACGTTGATTTCTAAAGTAGTTGTGGATTGTTTTCCAGTTTCATCTATGTTTCAGCTTACGTAGGTCAGAATTGTAGTTCTAGGTTTTTTTGCTGGTTGATTGGAGATCGTCTTCTTGGTAGTAGATTTATAAAGGCCTTTCTATTTTTGTGCAAAATATTTGATATCTTCAACGCGAATTGTTCATTCTTGGTTCTGTTCTTCAATACCCAGATTTCCAAGGCTACTGCATCTCTCTCTCTCTCTCTCTGTGAGATAAGAATCGGGAAGGCAGTCTGGTCAGAGACTTACTAGGTTTTTTTTTAAAGGTCGTTTCGACATGTAGCTGGTTCAAATGGTTACACTCTGGGCTTTATGTAACGGGTTCGTTTCGACATGTAGCTGGTTCAAATGGTTACGCTCTGCTGCTTTGTATTTCCTTTGAACAATGGCACCCCTCTGTTATAATTAAATGACTCAGTTTTTCTCCTATCGGAAGCAATCTCAAGGTTTTCTATTGCTCCTTAGGATTCGGCAAACGATGCCTTCAAAGGCCAGAAACGGACATGAAAAGAGAATCGAATTGTTATGCAGAGAACTTGGGAGTGATAGTGGACCATAGATGGATACATTGCTTTTTAAGTATGATGTTATTAAATGCAGTTTCAAGTTAAGTTAGTCATGAATTGCGACTAACACACCCTCCGTGGCCTGGACATTATAGCTTGGACTGTCCTGAAAGTCTGGACAACATCTAGGTCAGATTTACCAGGACTAGTTTTGTCACTCGTAATCATGTTGTGTTGCATCAACGTGTCAAAAGACTATATCCTTTTCTAAGCAAAACCATAATGATTCAACATAAGCCCAAAGAAGAAAATTAAAGGTATGAGTTCTTCCTTCATGTGTGCTGTCTGCTATTTGCTTGGCCATGTCACATCATGTCATTCTACGGGAGTTGCATGTGTGAGAACCTACATAACAATCTGGTGGCATATATCTGAAAGTTTCTTTGGTTATAATTTTTGCACATTGATTTTGTTTGGGACCTTTTCATGTAGCATGTGCTGGAGTTCCATTATAAATTTATTTAGGAATAGATATATAAATGTATATGTATATAACCTGGCACTGATATGACATTCAATGCTTTATTGTTCTATTCTTTGGAGAATTAATCAAGATCATTGATAGATTGCAGTGAGTTAGGTTGTTAACATGGCTTGATTAGCAAAAAGTAAAAGTATAACTCAAATGTAAAACCCTATTGATTATGCCTTTATAGGTCATACATTATGTATTGATCTTCTCACTCCAGGTAAATCTCAAGTAAATTTCTTTCTAGTAAGAAAAGTTCAAGTAATGAAGGAGATCCCTGTATTTAGTAGAAATTGCAAGATATTATCGTATGAAGGAGATCCTTGTATTTTGTTGTGTGGGTTGAATATCGTGGCTGATTGAATGCTGAGTTATTTTTCTTTTTCTTTGTTTTTTGTTACTTTAAGAAATCTGGGAGTGGTTCAATCAACATATATGCTGAGATAGTTTTTTGTTTAGGAATGGAAGGTAGCAATTTCAGTCAAACTCAAGGAAGGGGAACAAAGAGAGACCGACGTATATGGACAATAGATGAAGAAAATGCACTTCTAGATGGTCTTGAAGAATTAGTTACGCGAGGAATGAAAACCGGTAATGGCTTCAAGAGTGGTTACATGGTTATGTTAGAGAAGTGGTTTGAAGAAAAATTTCCTCATTCTGGCATCAAGGGTAACCCTCACATAGAGTCAAAAATGAAAAACTTGAAAAAGTTGTATAATCAGATATATGACTTGAGGAATCAAAGTGGCTTTGGGTGGGACCATGAAAAGCATTGTGTCGATATTCATTCTGAGGATAGTTGGCAAAAATATTGCAAGGTTTGTGCCACTTCTTCTCATTTGTCTTCTTTATTAATTGTTTCATTTTTAATAAAATAATATAATTTTCTTTGTAGACCTATCCAGGAGTTGCTTCTTTGAGAGGGAAGTCCTTCCCTCAATATGATCGATTAGCAAACATATTTGGAAAAGATCGTGCCAAAGGAAATCTCAGTGAAGACCCTTCAGAAGCTCATGCGGCTGTAGATCATGAGGAATATGAAAATCATGATAATGTGGCAACCAATGGTGTAAGTCAAAACTCACCGCCACTATCATCTTCTCAGGCACAAAATGTTTCTGATTCTTCAAGAAGAAAAAGGGCTAAAGCAAGTGACAAATGGGCTGCTGGCTTAGTTGAGATAGCAGGGAACTTTTGGCTCTTTCTTGGAAAAAGCTAACGAGAGAATGGAGATGATCGCTAGCCGCATCGGACATGCCAAGGATTTGGATAATGACAAACGAAAAATCAATGAGGAGCTTCTTCAAATGTCTTTAGGTACTATGGATAGAATAAAATTATGTAGAAAAATTGTGAAGGATCCTGAGAATATTCATATATTTTTGGGATTTCAAGGAGAAGACAGGAAAGCATTTGTGGAATTACTTCTCCAAGAGATGAGAGAAGAGAATGAGTGATGATGAGTTGTTTATGAGTTTGTAGGAGATATGTTTTCTCTCCATACTTTTTCTTTTTTTCTTCTTTATGTTTTTTTTTAAAGGGTTTTTGGGGTTAGCTATAAGCTTTAATGTTATCTTTTTGGACCTTTCGATTGTAGCCATGACTTGAAAAGAGGTGGATATGGCTTGAAACTTTATCTCTATGTTCATTGCCAAGAAAACCATTATATATAATATTATTTGCCTTTGTCTTTTATTTTCATAAATAGTTTTTCTGTCTCTTTGGCAAAAAACCTAGGCATGATTTGGTATTGGACCTGTAACAAAATGGAAACAAATGAAAAACTTGTAAGAGAGAAAGAATTCATGTTTGAAAGTGAATATATTGAAATTGAGGTTATTCTAAAAACATTTGGCGTTGAAGGGGTATCCAAAAGATTATTTCAAAGGAACGTAAAAGATTATTACAATGCGTAATCATGAAATTCAATGAGAATCTGTTAATTTGAAAAAGATATATTGTTTTTGATGATTTTGTGAATATTAAACATGCAAATTTGTACTTGCCTAATGTTAGTGTTTTTAAAATATCCAAAATTAAATTGTAGTTCAAAATAGATTTGATAAGATATGAACATATCCAACTTTAAATCCGCAGTTCACCAAACAATAGATTGGATATGATATGAGGATATCCTTTAAATCCGTAATTCACCAAACAGATATGAAGAAATCCATGGATTTCAAATCCAGTCCTATCCCGAATAAGGGTTTTTACTTATTTATAAACTTGTGGCCGTGGGTGGTAGAGGTGGATCGCAAATTGTCTTGAAGCGCCACATGAGTGCTTGGTGTTCCGCCGTTGATCATGAAGAATGGTCTTGAGGCGCTGTCTCATTCTTGGGAGGGATTTTCTTTGTCATTCTTGTTCGTGAATTTCATCCAAGAAGATTTAGTGTTTGTAGCCGATTTAAATCTTGTGGTAAGATTTGTGTGTAATTCCTTCATGAGATTGAGAGATTATTTCTTGAGGAATTTCAGGGCTAAACACTGCATGCGTTATTGGATGTAATTGGGGCTTAGGAAACACCTAGAGAGTGTTTGAGTGACTTGAGTGTGTAATCTCCTTGTATCGCTTGATCTATAGTGAAATTCGTTGCTACTCTCCCTATGGACGTAGGTCTTTACGACTGAACCACGTAAATTTGGTGTCCGATTTATTTTCTTCTTTTGTCTATATTATTGTTCGATCGCTCGCCTTTTTGCAACAAGTGGTATTAGAGCTAGGTTTGGCTAAGTCGAAGCGAATCGATGGTGAAAGAAGAAATAAAAGTGAGAATTGACAAATTTGATGGGAAGGATTTTAGTTTTTGGAAGATGCAGATTGAAGATTATCTTTACCAGATGAAACTATAGTTGTTAGGGAAAAACCAGAAATGATGAAGCAAGCTGATTGGGATTTGCTGGATAGACGAGTTATGGGTATTATTTGGCTGATGTTGGTTCGTAATGTCGTGTTTAACATCTTGAATGAAAAAACCACTACTGATTTGATGTAAGCCCAGTTAGATATGTATGTGAAGTCCTATGCAATCAACAAGGTCTATTTGATGTGACGTCTGTTTAATTTAAAGATGAGCGAATATGTGTTAATTGCAGATCATATCAATGAATTCAATATGATTGTCAATCAATTGAGTTCAGTTGAGATTGACTTTGAAGAAGAGGTATGTGCTTTGATTCTGTTATCCTCATTGCTTGATAGTTGGAATAGTATTGTTACAATTGTTAGTAATTCCTTTGAGTCAACAAGTTTGACGTTTTATGGGGTTCGAGATTTAATTCTGAGCGCGGACATCCATAGAAGAGAATCTGGCAAACCTGTATCTAATGCTATAATAGGTGAAAATAGAGGAAGATTACGTGTGGGTAAGAGTAGTACTAATATGAACAGACGTAGTCAATCTAGGATTACTAATGTTGTCTGTTGGAGTTGTGACAAGAGGGGGCATCTTAGAAGGAATTGCCTTAAGCTGAAAAATGTGAAGGGTAAGGAAATTATAGTTGAGTCTACAGATAATGTTGCAGCTGTGGCTGAGAATGATTCTTGAGTGCTAAAGAAAATGTCTAAAATGTCCAACTAAATTTTCTAACGTGCAATATGAGTGAAGAGGAAAATAAATATGCAAGTGGGACATGCCTTGCAAAAGCACTACCTTCATAAACTATTTTCCTAAGATGTGATTTTAAACATGGAAAGAAAATACAGCTAAAATCTTTTATATCTTTCAATCCTAAGTCTAATGCAGAAAATGGCAGTTATATATATACATATACATTATGCAACATGTTCTCCTAAAATGCTAAATTAAAGGACATTAAATCTACCGTGAACGATATAATTATGGAAGGTTGGTCTGAATGTAATCCTAAAAAGATCTTTTTAATCTTTTATTATGTCAAATGCATCCCAATATCCCTAAAATGTAAGACATTATAATTTTCTCCCTCCTTATGGAGTGAAAATGTGGAATTAAACATAAAAAAGTAACAAAATAATAACTCTAAAATATGCATGGTAGCTTTTATTCTTGGAAAACCCCTATGCAATTACAGAACAATTTTATTATACAAGATGCAAATCCTATTCTATTATGCAATATAAACATGCGTAAATATGAATATCTCTATCAATGCAAATTTGAAAATGCATGAACATGTGACATCCAGATATAGATATAAATTAAAAATATTTATACAGATGTAAATCCCTAAATATATGAAGATGAGGATATTCCCACTCATGCAATTGCTAAATATGCAAAATTGAATTCTTATTTCTTTTTTGTGGAAGAAAAAATGAGATGCAAGTTAGGGGTGATCGGTTCCAATCCAATCCAATCTAATGGAATCGGCCACTTATTTAACATGAGATAAAATTAAAAACAAAAGAGTGAGAGATTTCAACTTTTCTCTAGCAAAAAGAATTAGGTCTTACCAATCAATTAGAGAATTCTTATATGCTTTTTTCTTCAACAAATTTTAGCTAGCATGATAACAAGGAAGCAAGGGAGATCATCTCCATTTTATTTTGGCAACAAAGGGGATTTTGTTATGAGGGAAAGAGCATAAAAAGAAGAAGAAGGGATACTCTCAAAATAATGTGCTAGTGATATGAAAGAAAGGGTGAGATCTTTAAGCAAGGGAGATTGTCTCCATCTTGTTTGAATAGACCAACCTCATAAATTGGTAAATTATAATATCAATTAATATAGTCACTTAAGAAAACTCTTACAAAATCTTGTGATTTGTTGCACATCCTCATCATGATGTTGAATGTCAGCTTTTTGAGCTTGCTTGGGACATGAACTTAGGCCAACTATCTTTAATTACAGAGAACCTCAATGGTGGCAATATTCGACCATGTGCCATTGTTGCCATAGGGTGACAAGTTTTCATAGATGGCCTTTGTGTACCCCCCGATCTAAAGTGTCATGATAGGGCTTCAGGGTCCGATGGCCTTGTTCTAGTTGTCCAATGATGGGGAGAGAAGGAGGGGATGGGGGAAGATTTTTGGGTTCTCTTGTTCGAAAGAAGTAAAGAATAACACCTCTTTCCATTGTTTATGCTTTGCTTCATGTTAAGCATAAAGAACCAAGGGCTAGCCTAAGGATTAGTAAGAAAGGACGTGGTTACATGGTTCCTTTCTCACCTCCCCCTTAAACTAAGGTGGTTCCAGGTCTACTTGTGGTGCCCCTCCCAATACAATGCCTCGAGGATTCTTGACACCTCCAGCTCCCTGCCTAGTAGGAGGGGAATACCCGTGGGTCTCTCATGATCCTTGAGGTGGCTCTTGTGATGGCCCTTTACGACTTGCTAGTTGAGTTCCAACTTACTTTTTTTGTTTATGCTTTGCTTCAGTATTATGGATATGTTCCTAGAAGCCTTGATGGAAAAAAGTTGGCGTAATCTATTGGAGTATTATGAACAATTTTATAATTGAAGACTAATCATTATAATCGAGAAATAGTTGCCAAAAATACCATAAATATAATATCGAGACATATAATAATAAAAACTGAATATAAATTGGTTGAATTTATAATTTTACACGTACAAGTTTAAAAAAGTGATTTGAAAATTTAATATGGTTGAAGTAATTAACACATCGAAATTAGCTCATAACTCATTGGCTTAAAATCTTAAATAAAAATGAGTCTAATTAAATATGTAGGGGAAAATTGTACAAAAGTCCTTAACCTATTACACTTTTGCTAGAGTGTCATGATGGGGCCATATCTAAAGGAGAGGCTGTGGAGGATCCGATGAAGGGGCAATTTTGAGTGGTGGAGGTGGCCAATGATGGGGAGAGGAGGGGATGGGGGAAGATTTTTGGGTTCTCTTCAACTAGCCCTAATTTACATGGTTCCCTTCTTACCTCCCCCTTAAACTAGGGTCAATCCATCGACCATTCTAGGCCTAATGTTTATCCATTTGATATACAGGACAGAGCAATCCTTCATGCCTCGGCTTGTCTTCTACCTTGCCTTCTTTTTTTCCTGAACATGCTATCCCTCTTTTCTCCTTGAGGCTTTTAATGACATGACATAATTATGTTTTCCATTGTTTATGTTTTGTTTATGTTCTTCTTGTGACCTAACAAACACATTACATACAAGGCCAAATAGGATATTATAATATATTTTTTGGATGATAAACGACAAGAAAGCAACATAAACATAAAATAAATTTCATGATTTACCTCCGAGGCTCTACTTGTTTTTTGCCTACGTGGCTCGCCGAAGAGCCGAGTCGACTCACTCACCAAATGATGTCGTATGCATAATAAAAGCCCCAAATCTTCCAAAAAGACATCGTGCCCCAAATCATTTCAACCAAAATCCCTATTGAAGTGCTCTTCACTAGGCCTTCACCTTGCCTCAACGGTTGTTGTTGCTTCCTCAATTGACAACCTTTAATATTGTGGGATAAGATTTTATGGATGCGCTCGATTAGGCGACAATAAGAGAAGTTCACGTGATCTTTGCACAATCTCCATCCGGACCTTGGATGATGTTGACTCATTCTTCTTCAGTTAAACTTTTCAAGAATAAAGACATGCTCAAACATCTTCAACTAAACCTTTCAAGAGACCTCTCCCTCCGCCATTCTTATGGTGTTGTTTTGTTATCTTCTTTATGTTTTGTCCTTCCAATTTTCTTCTTTAAGTGGCAAAGGTTGTTCCACAAGATCATTGTGTGCTTCATGATCATTTTCGTGGGCTCCCAAAACTTGCTACTTCTAATTGGCTACATCATGAATTGATAGGAAGCAAGATATTTTGATTTATGGTACCAATCATCGATGTAATCACCACTAGTCACACTACACACTAGGCGCTCCATTGGTGGTGTTGTTGCATAAGATACTAGTGCAAGCTTTAATTGGATGGCACATATGGTATGTGCACATTGACATTCCACTTACTCACCATCCACCATCATCGCCATGCTCTAAATTGACATGATCATACTTCCTACTTCCTAGATTGACAACATACTTATGACAAACTAAAGAAAAAAAAAAAACTAAAAAAAAAAAGATAACCCATTTTGACATTATTTCATCCTTTCATCTCATCTCATCAATTAATATGCACAATACCCCTTATCTCCATTCCAAATGGGATGACAATTGGACGTAATGCGTACTTGCAGCCAAGTTCTCATCCAATTTCTTGACAATCCTAGGACCATATTGTCTTGTCCACTTTGCAACCTCATCTCTTTGTTTCTACTGCCGAGTCATAACCCAACCCGTATATCTTCAAGCATTGAGATGATTGGTTTGCATCTGGCATTTATTATCTTCGAATTAAATACTTCACAAATGTTGTTGTTAACGTTATCGTACTTGAACTCCTCACTGAAGAATGCCCTACACCAATGCTTCGGTTCTAGTTGAAATAGGGTAGTACAACCTTCCTTTGTCAACTGAAGCAATCATTCTTTGGCTATTCTAAAGTCAGCCATGTTTGCACTCTTTGCTAATTGCCAAAATTGCAATTGCAGCTTAACCCCTTTATAGTTCTTTGCCTAATTTCCGTATATGTGCCGCGCACACATTCGATGTTCAACATGGGGCAACAATTCGGCTACTACCGGAACCAATCCCTAGAAT
The DNA here is from genome assembly GCA_017140185.1 of Eucalyptus polyanthemos subsp. polyanthemos. Classification (NCBI taxonomy): domain Eukaryota; kingdom Viridiplantae; phylum Streptophyta; class Magnoliopsida; order Myrtales; family Myrtaceae; genus Eucalyptus; species Eucalyptus polyanthemos. The sequence continues at coordinate 14,866,893 of CM029465.1, read as the reverse complement.
AATTCAAAATAAGAAATACTAGAGCAAATTACATGTTCATATTATAAAGCAAAGCAAACTATTGACTAAATTTTTCAAAAAGCAAGCATTACCTTTTGTTGGTCGCTCATGAATGCCCACCCTTCCCTGTTTGTTATCTCTAAGTCAGCTATCAGATTTTTCAAGAACCAGGACCAATTGTCCTTGTTCTCAATCTTTACAATAGCCCAAGCTAGTGGGAACATTTGGTTATTCACATCTCTTCCAATAGCTGCCAACAATTCTCCCTTGCACAAGCCCTTCAAGAAACAGCTGCCCAATCCTATAATCCGTCTACAACCAGCTAAAAATCCTCGTCTGCATGCATCAAAGCACACATAGAACTTATCGAACTTGGTCCCATGATCAGGAAACGGTCTCTCAATCACCTCTACACATACACTTTACTTGTAGGGTTTTGCAGCCTACACTCCTAAGCATACTCCCACACCTGCCCATATTCCTTAGCATGCTGACCAATAAGTATCTTTATCACCTTTTGCTTTGCTCTTTTTCACTGATTCCTAGATACATTGATGCCTACACGCTCCTTCACTAGCATCCTAAAGTTAGCAATTTTCATCTCGGGCATCACCTTGATCGATCGAAGAAGTGCTTGGACAAATGACCCAAAATTAATGGAACAAGTGTGTTCTTTTGGTAGGCTTAACAAACGCCCACTCTTCTTAACAAATGCATAAATCTTCCATGGATAGTTTTGCTGCGAACACCTAGCTCTTACAAATTTCTTGGTATTTCTAATGAAATCAATATTTCTTTGTGCAGCAATGGAGTTCTTCAGTATAGCTTCCCTAAATTGTATCGCATCATGGAATTTCATACCTACTGACAAAGTAGGAGAGGCAACAGATGGATCATAGGAAGGAAACTTACTTTTCTTTCTATGCACAGCTCGTTGATCTTCTTCAACTTCATCCTGGGAAGTTGCAGTGTCGATGCTTTCTTCATAATCTGTCTCCAGGACCTAGCCAGCAACACCAACATCTGCAGGGCCTTCGTCTTTGTTTGGATGAACAGCTACATGCAAAGTTGCAAATCCATCTAACAAAAAGTCCCTTTGTTTTTTCCTTGACTGTGTAAGCTCCTCATCGTCGGTGTCACTTAAGATTAATAAATTTTCAGCTTCAACAACCAACCCTTCATCGTCATCGTCATCATCACCGTCACTAGATTCAACTACTTCCCAATCTAATTCAGTGATGGTGACATCACCCATGTCACAATCGCTCTGGTGAACAGCATCTGCGCCCCTCTCCTCCCCATCCTATCCATCATGCCCTACTTCATCCCTAACCTCAGTACTAGCTTGAATACCATCTCCTCCTTCTCCTACTTGGGTGTTATCTCTATCATCATCTTCGTCCTCACTATCACTATTGTTTTCAACAAACACTTTTGCCTATTCGCCATGAAGATAATGATATAAGACATCTCTAAAACCATTATCATTTTCCAAAACTCTCAAATCATCTCTCCAGCCTTTCCCAGGAACACAGTACAATAACTTTTGTACTCTACAAGGCAAATATGTCATTATATCCCTAACAAATCCAATATAAGATGCCTTCTTTATATCTACAAAAATAGTACCCTCATTTCCCCCCCCCTCATACTCCCACTCATCCTTCCCAATCACAAAATCTCGACCGTAGTAAATGATGACAGCAACATAGTCTTTTTTTTTTTTTTGGTGACCCATGGAACCATAGTAAAATCACTTGACGACGCCGTGGATCGAACTCGGGAGCTCTCATGAAAAGTTCCCTTACCCAACCACCTACGCCACCACCACAGGTGGTATGATAGCAACATAGTCTTTATGCGCCATTTTTGCAACAAAAGAGGACAAATATACAATTAACTTTTGGGACCACGTTCACAAAGAATAGACAATTGCAAGTGGAGGTCCCTACACTCTTTATTAAAGAAAAGAAAAGAAGAAAGAGAGAGGGAAGATGCGGTCAGACGACACCTACAGCTTGAAAACAAGAAGCCTCAGGACAAGGACAAATAAAAATAAAGATGGGACCCAACAACTGCTTTGATTATGTCGTCACATTCCTTTAAAATATGGAGAGATTCCTCAGCATGGGTCATCAACAATGCAATTTATTAAAAAAATATCCAGAAGTCCCCATCCCCACAACCTTCGATTCGAACATGTCCAAAGTCCAATACTTTGAACCTTAACAATCACCAATCATCGCACACCGCAATTCAACACCCTGAATGAATCACACATCACAATGGATGAGACGACGTCGAGCCCTACACCGAGCCTATGTTTCAATGCCGCTCCTAAACTATCAATTCGAACCCCCCAATAGGATTGTAGCACCACATCTGAGCTATAAATCTCACATCAAGCCTGAGCTTTCCCAGCCGACCCCCAAATTTCAAGTCTAAGCCCTAATAAACGAGTCGGAGCCCTAATTTCACCACAGGGGAGAGGAAGAAGAGAAAAAACCTGAGCAAATCGACGACGACGAGTGATGACGGCGAGCGATGACGACGAGCGACGAAGGCGAGCAACGACGGCGAGCGATCACCTGCGAACGGCGAGTTGTGAACGGCGATGGATGGAGAGGACGTCAGACCTAGTGTGAACTGACGAAAGGTTAAAATCCAAATAAACCAAACGACGTCATTTAACACTAAGGAAAAACGACGTCATTTAGTTTAGCCAAATGCACAGTGGATGGGTGACGTCGTTTTCCTCCTCCACGTGTACTTTTAAAAAAAAAAAAAAACTGCCACATCAGTTAAGCATGTCGCCGGAAAATGCCACGTCTACATTTTGGCCGGTTTTTGGCCGGATTTGCACTTAAGTGTTCCATTTTACTCCATTAATGACACTTAAGTGTACCGTTTTAAGGTTATGGCACTTAAGTGTCCCTCCGTGCCAAGTTATGGTACTCCATGTGTCCCAACCTCTCAACTCTGTACAATGCTCTTTACAGGGTTCATCCCTCCTACACTATATGGTTTGAGACATTTGTCGCGTAATTTGTAAGTAATATCAACCCTATCTCAATTTTGCCTTCCATAGGGATCAAACACCTCTCATAATAATGATAAAAGCTGTACGCCATGGAACTCTTTTGATAATTTTACATGTACAAGTTTTAAAAAGTCATACACTGAAAATTTTATGTGGTATGAAGTAACTAATACATCAAAATTAGCTCATAACTCATTAGCCTAAGATCTTAAATGAAAATGAGTCTAATTAAATATGTTGGGAAAAATTGTACAAAATGTCCTAAACCTATTATACTTTTGATTAACTCAGTCCTAAATCTTTTAATTTTGCCAATTTAGTCCTAAATATTTTCACTTTTCGCCAATTAAGTCCATCCACTTAATTTTGCCCAGAAAATGCTAACTTGGATGCCAATGGTGCCATGTAGGACCACCAGTGCCGACGTAAACAAATTTTAATAATATTTTAATATTTTTTGCATTTTATTATTCTTTTCTTTTTTTGGATTTTCTTCTTCTTCATTTTTCCTTTTCTTTCTAGCTTTTTTCATTTCCTTTTTCCGATGGCTAGCCACTGCCTATAGGCCATGGCTAGCCAACTAGCCTTGTTAGCCACAAGCTCGGTCGGGTGAGGGCAAGCCCTGGTGAGGGGAGCTTTCACCCAAGCATGGCCTGGCAAGTTTTGGACTCGCCCAAGCCAAATTTGGCAAGGCAAGCCTTCACCTAGGCCAGGGCAGCGTCACTGAGAATTGGTTGAGCAAAGGCAATGCTAGGCGAGGTTGTCCTACCCTAGGCAAGGGCCAGCCCAACCATATCTGGCGAGGGGAGCCCTTGCTAGGGCTTGCCCTTGCCTAGGCGAGTGTTGGCCTAGCCTAGGCCAGATTTGGCAGGCCAACCCTCACCAAGTTGCACTTGGGTGAGGGCTTCCCTCGCCGAGGTCGCCTTTGCTTGGCTTGGTCTCACCTGTGGTGGGCTAGGCTAGCTGATTAGTTGTGGCCAGTGGCTGGCACTAGCAAAAGGAAAAGAAAAAAGCCAAAAATAAAAGAAAAATATTTTAAAATATCATTAAATATCATTAAATATTGTCCACGTCAACATCGGTGATCCTACGTGACACTACCAGCTCCACATTGGCATTTTCTAGCCAAAATTGGCTAGATTGACTCAATTGGTGAGAAGTGAAAATGTTTAAGACTAAATTAGTAAAACTAAAAAGTTTATAATTGAATTGACAAAAATGTAATAAGTTTAAGACTTTTTGGACAATTTTCCCAAATATGTTGATAAGCTTGCACTTGGGCTCCTTCTAAGTAATCTTCCCCACGAAGTTATTAGGTTTTTGCTACTGGATCTCAACACTTTAATACATCTATTTCACTCTTTTTATTTTGTTATAGCCAAACAAAAATTTACCTTCGAGTGCTTTTAGGGATTGGACATCTAATCCAGAAAATGAGCGGAGAGCTGGAATCTCAATGAAAATATGTATAGGTACCATGTTATCATGGGAACATAAAATGAATGTGTTTGTTTGAATTTGATTTTTCTAATTTGTCCATCATTAAGTTTGTGAAACGTCATTGCAATTAAGCTCATTTAAAGGGCCTCAAGCCCAGCTAACAGGCAATTTGGAGTGTAAAATTATTATGTGTCTGATTATTCAATTCTTTAATCGATAAATATTTATGTACGGGATAAATATGCTCGTTATTTTTATTTTTAATTTGCTACAAGTGATGTTTGTAAATTTTAGCCATTCTTCTATATTTCCAAATGATGTTCAAAGAACTTCATGTTCAACCATAATTCAAATTCAGCGGAAGCTGCCCATTGAAGTTTTGTACGATGTGACAAATGCATCAAATCACAATACAACCCCTGTTATAATTAAACACAAAATAAAATAACACATCAGAAATTTACTTTACTGGTTGTTTATCTAAATTAAGGTAAAAGAATTGCAAAAGATGAGGTGGTGCCATATATTAACATATGTTAGGATCTCAGCTGGTGCTTAAAAGGTTCAATAGAGAAAAAACAGGCAGGAATTCCACATGAGGTGAGAGACTTTACTATGCCTCTTGTATTTGCTGGTTGGTGAGGAACAAAAATAAACACCAACCAATAAAGAAGGCGAGACGGGCAGATACCGGCATGTTGAAATAAGAAATGCAGCCTAACAGGCCTTTTAATTAGGAGATTACTACAGGCAACCCTCGTAGGCGGAAATCTGAGATGAGGTTAAGAAAAGATACATGAACTTGTCATTTCTAAACTAATGATCCTCACGGATGCCCTAAGTGCATTAAATTTTTACAATGTGACAAATATATCAAATCACATTACAACCCGTCTTATTATTGAACACAAAATATAAGAACACGTCAGAAATTTATTTTACTAATTGACCATCGTAATTATGGTAAAAGAATTGCAAAAGATGAGGTAGTGCCGTGTATTAACGTACGTGAACCCATTTTTAGATATAACATCTATGAATTGCAAATTCATGTCAGAATTCCCCTCCCAAGGACTACCTGGTGGTTGACGTATTCAATGACGCAATTGTCCATACGCATCAATTTTACAGATGAGTAGAAGAAATTGAAATCAATCTCAAACCGTGAGAAGACATCATATTGATTACATTTTTGTGCTAATTTAATCGTAATCTGAAGTTAATGTATGGGATGATCATGTTTGTAATTTATGTTTATTTACTGCAACTGATGTCTATAAATGTTAGCCCTTTTTCTATATTTCCAAATAATGTTTGATCAACTTCATGCTCGATTATATTCAAATTCATCCAGATTGCTATTGAAGTCATGCGCACTTCTACGATGTGACAGATGTATAGTATTGAATCACATTGCAACGTGTCTTGTAGCCGAACACAACAATATAATAACACATTGTAAAATTATTTTAATAAGGTGAAGCCATTTTTAGAAGGAAAAATTCTACATAAGGACTGAAAATGCCTTCATTTTTCAAATAATGGCTCAAAATGGACATTATTTAAACTAACGGGATGAAGTGCCATCATTTTTTTAAATATTGACTTGAAGTAAATCTTATTTCAAATAATACCTTGAAGTAACTTTTCAATCGGTCATTTTTGTTATTTATCTTTCTTTGAATTTTTTCCAATTTCAACAAAGAAGAGTTAAACTTTTCAACTGGTGAAGAGCATTTTTGTCATTTACCTTTCCATTTGAATTTTTTCCTTTTCTCTTTCTTTCTTCCTATTTTTCTAGTAATTTCTTTGATATAAAGTCCAATTCAATGTTTTTATTTGAAAAAAAATGATGCTATTTTAAGTCTTTATTTGGAATTTATCTTTTTTAGAATAAACTTCTATTGATTGCAAATTCAGGTGAGAATTGCCCTCCAAAGGACCAGCTCTTGGTTGACGTAATTGATGACGCAATTGTCCGCGCGCTTTAATTCTAGAAATGAGCGGAAGGATTGAAAGCGATCGCACCACAATTGCGAGGCTTTCGTCATTGATGACGTTTCGGTGCTTCCTCCGTCGGCCTGGTTCTGTAGACCTCTAAACCCGAGAGAGAGAGAGAGAGAGAGAGAGAGAGAGAGAGAGTAATATTACCTGAAACTTCTTGTGAGAGCATTTTTCGGGTTTGATGAATTGTGAGCCTTGTGAAATCATTTTTTAAATACTGACTCATCTCTATTATGATTTATCCTTGCTTATCTTGGAAAAAACAATTTAATCTTCAGAACTCGCGCAGAATTAATTAAAAAGAAATGAGAAAACATACTGTAGCCTTTTAAATTAATTTAATTTGTTTACATGATATGATAATGTACATCAAGGTAAAGTGAATAAGTAAAATGCAACTCAGCATAATTAAAGGGACTCAACCATTAACTTTGAAATTATTTGAATAATTAAGATAACAAGGCTATAGAACTGCCACCTAAATGTTCACGGATAACGATTAATTTAAGTGTGATTAGCAAGTAATAAAGAGAGGGCAGGAACCCAAGATATATTGATCGGTCAGTCAAGATTGGCAGACGACAAAAATTTCCCCACCTTAAATGTTTTCAAATTCAAAGTTTCATACCCTGATGTATATCAGCTCAAAGGGTTCTCCATACGAAGTTTAGTTTAAAAGGACAAGTCCATGCACGGTCTCAAACTATATAGAAGACTTAGTTTTTTGTTATCCATCTCGAAAAAAACAGCTGAGATGATAATCCATCTTAAGAGACCCAATTGTCCAGTATCTATTAAATTATACCTTTAATTTGACGCCATAAACAAACCCGATCTTAAAGTGCATGTGATAATCTGACTCTTGATTTTTGGCGTACTCAAATGCGGCACGCATCGGCCAAGTTCATATTGGACTTGTATCGTTTCTGACTTTTGGATAGAAAACAAGAAAAGGAGATCAACTCCTAATTGAAGCCGCTCCACCAGAAGCCAAAGAGGGTACTTAAGGAAATTTGACTTCTAGTATGTATGTATATCAAATGTATATTGTTAGAGACGACTAGTCGGGATTAGGTCACTTGTAGTTTAAATTACTTGTAATCGAGTATAATTGTATTATGTTCCTTTGTATAGGTTCTCATGCTCTTCACGTGGCAATATTCAGAAGGAGGCCCTAAGTTGAATTTTTTCTTCTCATCCATTTGCCTCATCTATTACATATTTCCACGCTTTGATTTTTGGCCAAAGTCCAAACTGGAGGAAAAGCGTCAGAATTATGGGATATTAAACTACATTTTTATCTAACAAATTAAATTTAAAAATATTAGTTATAGTCTTACAAAATCATACATGGTATCAAAGCTATTGTTGTTATCCGAAGAAGTGTCTATCAAGTCTATTTTGCGGTGGTCAAAACAACACTAGCCGCACTAGCCATGTTTTTCTCTTCTAGTCTGTAGCCTTAAGTTGTAGTTTTGACATCCTTCTATTGCTCGTCTCAAAGAATGAACACCACCGCCGGACTCGCTGTTCTCAAACAAGCCAATTTCGGAAATTTCCATCACAAAAGGCTGTCAGATGCCGCCTCATGCGATATCATGGATAGCCACACTTGAATCCACCGAACCCCACATCTTTGAGTACAGATTTCAACACTTTCTGCCGATTTTTTTTTTCTTTTTATGATGAAATAAACCCCACCATCAACCTCATTTTATTTTGACAAGTCACATACCGGCGATAGTGTCTGGATCCATTGACAAACGTGCCTTTACGTGCCAGCAGAAGTCTCTGCACGTGAGATCCATGCACCCACATGCCTTATCTATGAACAGCCGTGTAGAAAGACGTCATCGGTGATGTCATCCTCACATGCCACACGTCAATCGCCTCTGCTGATATCATTGCTGATGTCATCCACCACGTCATTAAGACACATCTTCCATCACTTCAGCACTCACCACGTCAACAGCCCATGTTAGCCTTGGATCGTTGATCGTTGACCTAGATTGTTGATTATTGACCATCTTTGACCGATGCTGATTGTGGTTGACCACCATTGATGGGCAATGACCACACCGATTTAATTACTTTTCTGATTGGTTCAACCTGTTTTTGGCTTGTTCTAGGTGTCGAGTCCATTTGTTACCTTAGTTTCCCCACATCCGACCGCTAGGTACTATTTTCTTTTACATTCCTTGTTCAATTTGCTTTGTTTAAATTGGTAAAGCGTATATCATGGATAAATTGAAGTCTTAACGCCCACTTGCTATTGACTACAACCTACGCAACCTACAAGGCTGTACAATTGACCCAAAAATTGAGATCCACGTGGAAGTCAATATGCTACTACTACTACCATAAATTCTTTTCTAACTAGATTATTTGTCATTCTATTTTCAGAGGATCTTCATTCCATTTTTCGAGAATTTGGAAATTCTAGCTCCTTTGTCCCTAGTACTTTTGCCACATTTGTCACTCCAAGTAGTCTTATTCATGAACTTTGCCTTCTACAATCATATGACTTCAAATTCAAATGTGTTTCAATTAAATCTTTCACTTCACATGCTTCTACTATTCACATGCTTCTCCTTAATTCAGAAATGCGTTTAACATCCAATTTTTGCTTACCTAACATTTTCCTAATTACCAAACTCTTACTAAATTTGATTTCTATATGGCAATTGTGTGAACTTGGTTTCAATATTCACTTCTTTTGTCATGGTTATCATGTGTGCAATCCATAGATGGGACAACCATTGAAACACGCCATAAGGTGGGACCCCTGGTTGAGCTTTTTACCTCAAAATTCCCTACTCTTTCGGTAATCATGCTACCATAGTAGCATTTGAAACTTGTCATTCTCAGTTGGCTCATGCTTCTTCCTCTAGATGATGATTTTTTTTTTTTAATTTCTAGTGGTTATTTAATTTTTGTTGACAATAAATGTTTTGATTGCCCATCTTATTTTTTTATAGAAAAAACATCATCCATTGCCATTTAATTTTAACGAATCTATCTCTCATGGTCTTTTTGATCAAATTCACTCCAACATTTGGTGTGACATCTTGAAATTTCAAGTTTTGTTTTCAACTAAATAAATAGGGATTTTCATCGATGAGCCTATAGTTCTTTTCTTTGAGTTGGCTACTCACGAGATAACTAATCTATCAAGTGAACCCATTCAGGAATCTAAACGCAATATACTTAAAAATTCGACCAGGAATCGATTGCTCGACCGTGCTAATCTGCAAAGGTTATTACAGCACTGTAAGAATTGATCAAAGACTAGAGATAGGTCAGTTCGATTGAGGTATGTGATTAGTGTGTGGGTGATTCCACCTAATTGCAAAATTTCTGTCAAAAGGCACCAGACCAATTTTTCTGTCATTTATGTACCTAGTGTCCGTATTTCAAATCTCAAGATTTTCACAACAATCGAGAGTCACCAATGTGTCGAAGATGTACAATGTGGCTAAAAAATAATTGACCATGGGTTAATTGCATAAAAAATTCATAAAAGCTACTCGGTATGTTAAGTCACGTTAACATCACGCCAGATTAAAATTAACTGCGAATTTGAACCGATTTCAAAAATTGAAAATTCTGTCATGTCATGATTCATTTTAGAAATGTCAACTCACGTTACGAAGATTTTTCTGCAAACTAGGATTTTTTTGCAAAAAATTCAAAGTGGGGTCATTTTGGACCGGGAAAATTCAAGGGACCATTTTTTGTTGCGTTTTTGGGATTCAAGTTGGACAAATGGGCGAGGAAAAATGTGAATTCACATGTGGGCATCTTGGTGGGATTTATGGACATCAAATTGAGTCCATTCAAGGGAGCTTGGAAGGGGAATTGAATGAAATTGAATGGGGATTGCACAAAATTTGTAGACCTTGGTGGTGTGCAACATTTGGACCACTTGGAGGCTTGTTGAGGAAGCTTTGGCAGCTGCAAATGGGCTGAAGAAGACAACCAAGGTGGTGGGGCAGCCACTTGAGAGTTCAAGATATTTTCATGGCCCCCATTGACCAGCAGCCATCTTCTCCCTTTAGCAGCTCCTTTCTCGATTGGTGTGCTATTGAGAGTTTGAGGAAAACTAGAGAAATTGAGCCAACCCCTCCCCCTCGTTGTTGACCAGCCACCTAAAGCAACCGGAGCTCCCTCGCTGCTCGTTGCGTGCCCACATGCCAACCGCGAGCCCAACTGTGTGTCCTTATCGTTTAGCCTCCAACTCGAGACCAACTATTGTCCTGTGCCATCAAACCACTATCAAGACCTCCCGTCACCATTTTAGTCGCGTCAACCTCCATCATTGCCCGCCTAGCTCCGCTGCAACCCACCGCCACCACCTGGCTTGTTTTGGCCTCAACGAGCCGCTCAAGCAGCCCGTCGGTCCAAGGAGCATAAGCTGAAGATCTTGGTCCAACTGAGATTTCGTGTGGCTTTTCTGAGCCCTTCTAAGCCTTATTTGGTGTTGCCGCTAGAGGGTTGTCACCCATCTCCGCGTCGCAATTACCGTGGACTCACCGATCACAAAACCAGTGAGTTTACTTGCTAAAATATTCTTAGGGAGTTAATTATATTTAAGCAGTGTTTAGTTTAAGTTAATTAGAGATTAGGTGGTTAGTTAGATTAGATTAGCAATTTAATTATTCAATTATGCATGTTAGGTGGTTAGATTAGATTAATTAAGGATTAGACATGATGTATTATTTATCTAGATAGGTTTGGAAATTTTCTTGGCCCATTTAAGTGGTTAATTAAGCATTTCCGGCCTAAGTTAGCATTTTTAGCATTTAAATTGAAATATTTAATTAATTTTTGTAATTATTTAATTATTGAATATTTTCCGAAAATTAGACCGGGATAGCCAATGACCAGAATTTCATGCTAATTGCAATGGTGTGTTCAGTTTATGCAATGGGGTGTTAATTCATGCAAATTAAGTGCTGATTGGAAATTTGGTCATTTATTCCAAAATTTGTGAATATCGATATTTATTTAGAAAATCTTAGGTGTTGAACTTTAACACCGAAAATGATTTTATATACTATATAAAATGGTGGAATTTTAAATTGGAGGATATCACTTTTTCTTGGTCAAATTGACCGTGTACCCACATACAACTATTTTACCGTATATTTTTAATATGAAGAAAATATGTCAGGTTTACCATTTTAATGGAGGCATTTGAGTGTAATGCATAGTGTCCTAGGCCAAGATTGAATGGTCACATGTTGGTTAAGAGAACTCGTCCTGAGCTATTGAGCTGAACGTTGCCCCTATATGGGATGCCCTTGGACAACGAAAGGCGGCCGCAATAGATTCTGGACCTTTGCTCCTTCGAGAAAGCCATCTAAGAAAGACGTAGCCGTGCTTAATGGGATGAGACGACGCCTAGCTATGCCAGAAGACCGCCAAACAGCGAGTAAGCCGTGCTATAAGTCGGGATCAAAACTACGAACACATGATTAATTGAGTTGAATGTGCCGGATTATGGGACAAAATTGTGTGGCACGGTATGTGATGTGTCATAACGATTTGGCCCTATAATCAGGAACCTTTGTACTAGGTTGAATTTGAGTGTGGCATTCCAGTTGATGAGCTTATTTGTTGCTCATGCTTTTGTGGCAGTCTATGATATGAATTATGCTGACCTGTAGGGAGGATCTGAGACAAGGTAAGTCTCTATGGCTGTGTGATTGTGTGGTTAGGACGCCTCTAGGCGTATTACTCTCCTAATTGGGGTTTAGAGCATGAACTTGCTGAGATTTATATCTCACCCTGTTGTGGGCTCAATTCTTTTCAAGACCGTAGGGTGGAGGATTTGGAGTCGAGCCGAGGGGATCCAAGGTGTAGGTCAAATGGGACAGCTTCTTTTGAAAGCTGATCTTTTGTAGGCTTTTGGTTGTTGACTTTTGTATTTGACTCAGTGTGTATATAAAAGCATGTTTTGTCTGTGCATATGTTTCTTGCTTTTCTATCTCATGTTGTTGATGTCAATGGATTAGTAATTCGCTTCCGCATGTACATTAAAATGAATGGGTCGGCGACGCATCCTGGGACATCGCAAATTTTATTAACCACCAAGGGATGGGCACGTGCTCGAGGTTCGGGGTGTGACAAAGGAAGTTGGAAATTCAATGTCGATTGCTCTTAGCTTGATGGCAATCTAGAGGGCTCGATTGAGGGAGTTCACCGAGACAATTATTATGGGATTTGCACTTAAGCACAAAGCAATTTTAGTTTTGGAACTCAAAACCCTTGTGTGAAGCATGCCTATCAACTAGGGGTGAGCGTGATCTAGGTGAACAATTCCCACCTTGGAATCAGCAATAGCCCATTGAGGACCAATTTCAAAAAATTGGAACTGAGACCTACCCGTTGGTCCATGGATCTACCTAGGAATCGAACCACCAATCTAGTTCGGTTCTTAGATGAGTCCATGTTCAGTTCTTGGGTGGATCCATAGAACTAATCTCCAATCCCCACAAAGCTTATTCACCCTTATATTTGGGCTAAATTGCAAGCATTTAATTTTGATTAAGGATTGAAAACTTTAAGGCAAAACAAATAGATAATATTCATTAGCTAAAAACTTAATTTCTTTGAAGGTTATGGTGTAGTCCTCTTAAGATTTTCGGACATTGAAAACATGTGGAGAATTAGACTCCATATTAAAAGTCCTAATTACCACAAAAGTTAAAATATTAATCACTTGATTAATCTATTTTCAACGTTAACCTAATTTAATCATGGAAGTGGATAAGGAGAGACCTAATTATACTCTTAAAACAACCCTTTGGCTCTTATGAATATCTCCAATCGGTTCTCTCATTCCTTTACGTTTGTTTATTTTGTTTTGGTTGAAAAAGCAAGTAAATGGATTATTAGAATTTAAAAAGAAAAAAAGAAGTAAGGGGTTAATCCTATTACATACCCAAGAGACAAAATTAGTCAAAAATATCCAATAACTACAAATATACATATATATATATATATATATATATATATATATATATTCACATATATTTGGTAGAAAACTATAAAATATTAAATAATTAAGATGAATTTTTTTTATATAGATATACACTGGTCTGGTGTGGGCGAGTGGCTCCATGCCTGGAACTAGAGATCATAACAGTTCACCGGTTTCAACAAATTGTTACCGGGACCTAGACCAACCCCCATGAAAATTGTTCTAGTCTGGTTTCGGGTGGTTTGGACAGTTTTTGGTTCTTTTGCACACCCCTATTGTTGACAATGGCGAAGACACAAACTCAACTCTCTTGAGCTGCTCTATACATTTACTTGTCAATTGGTAACCTATTAGTATTTATTGGCATATCAGGAGTGAACTAGAGCTCATGAGTTATCCAGCAACTCTTTATGGAGTGCTCCAGTCTTTCGGCCCAATAAAATGACGTGTCCCTAGCCCATTATCCACGGGAAGCCAATTAAGCTGCAGATTTGGTAGCCAAAGCCCACCCACTGAAATAGGAACCTTCCCTCTAATTGGCTTTCCAAGCCCCCTCAATCTCCTTAGCCTTTTATGTTTTGAGTCCTGCAATCATTGTTCACTATTAAATAATGAACTCATCAATTACGTAAGATTGTTTTCATTGACTATTACAAGTTTACACCTTCCTTTGGTTGGCTAATTGATGAAGGATAAATTTTCATATCATTTCGAGTCCCTTTCATTACCGACTCGATAGCTTCTCAGTTCTCGGTCCCGAAAAACCTTCAATCGTCTGTGTCTTTAATTTGGGTTCTACTAGATTATGAATACGTAAGCTCTGTTACTACTTGCGATACAGTGGTGCAATGGTGATAGACTCACCGAAAAATAAACAAGAGTTATGAGTCAAAACAAACATAATGTGTTGCCGCAGAACTTTTGTACTTTTGTGGTACTGTTTAGACGTGGTAGTAAAATTCTTGCGGTGATATTAGAGGCTATAGCGAAAGTTAATAGATCTACCTTATTCCCTTTTCACAGAAAAGCAAATTTTCCTCACGTGCTTTAGGGGGACTGGATATCTTATCCTGAAAAATGAGTGGTGAGGAATGCATTCATGCATGGCCAGAAGAAAATGTGGCTCAAAAAGCCCAATGCTCTGGTTTCCGTGTGAAAGCTGGACCCTCAACGGATGCATATCTCCTAAGACCGCGTACTCGTGGGTCCATAAATAATGCATATGTCCAATCCTGGAAGGTTCTGGATTTAACTTATACTTTTAAATATCAATATTTAAAGCTCAAAATGTTGTATGGACGGTGACTGGACTTATCCTCGCATTGCTCTTTCTTCTACGTCCCTAACTTTTGTTAATTTTTGTTCTATGATTTCTGTCAGGTCTTTTAATTTTAATCCAAGCTATACATTAGAGCAGACGGTTCACATTATTGAGAATATGTCAAAAGTTTGAAAAGATTTCTTATTTAGAATAGGTTTCCTAAAAGAGATTTCTTATTTAAGTAGGAATATTATAATTATAATAAAAAAATCTACTATGATATTAGACACAATAGAGCAAACAAGAGGAGTATCAGATTTTCTCTTTATGAGTTTTTAGATTGAGATCCATATGAAAGATTGTGAAATAACATTACCAAAAGAAAAAAAAAAAGAATGTGAAATAACATTCATCAGTTTGCTTAGAGTATAATTAAGGGCTGGAAAACAATTGAGCAACTGAGCGACTTTTAACTTTATATCCTCCAATTTCATAGTGGATTTCTTGGTGGTTGGCTCTCCCATGGCCTAAATACTGACACTTGAACTGAATCATGCAAATCTCCGGTATCCTTATTGTTCATCATTAATCTCTCTAGTAATTTCATTCTTTGCATTTAACTTGATCTATAAGAGCCGCTGGATTCTATGTTTTCTTCAAATAATTGATATTAGAGCTAAGCTTAGGGTTTCTAGAGTGAATCTAGGGTTTTTGCTTTTTTGATCATTGTTGAGAAATTTTATTGTTGCAATTGTATTTGGGGTGAAAGTAGAAAGTGAGAAGTTCAAAGGGAGGAACAATTCTGAGTTGTGGAGCATTAAGACACGGGCATGTCAATGCTTTGTGTAAGTTTCAATTATCTGATGTAGAAAAGATTGCAGAGAGTCTAAAAATAGTGGATGGAAGAGTTGTGTATAAACGCAGTCCATGTACTTGAGTTGAGAAGGAACTTTATCATGTTGAGTGCTCTTGATGGGTTCAAATAACAAATCTCCGCTTAATTTGGAGTTTTGAAGGTCTCTCAAGGTGTGCTTACTATGATGCGGAGAAAAATAGAGTACGAGTTACATCTTCTCATGGGAACGATAGTAATTTGCCTATCTGCTAGATTCTTTGAGGCTTTAAATCAAGACACAACACATTTGTGGCACATGAGACTCACACACAAAAGTGAGAGGGAGATAATAAATTTTGGGTCAGAGGGTCCTACTAGGAGGTCACTAAATTGAGAAGCTAAACTTTTGTAGTGAAAGAACTCATGGCACATACGACTGATTGAGCACGCCTTCGGGTCATGCCTGTGTCGGTTAAGAGAAAAGAAAAGAATCGACTTGTGTGATGCACTTGTGTGTGTGTGTAATTAAAGAGGAAAAAATGCCCATCGTCACATAGGGTTGGCGGTGATGCCTCGTTCATTAAACGGGATGCCCTAGTTGAATTAGGAAACCAAAGTATGGGAAGCTCCTAAAAGTATGGGATGCCTGGCTTGATGACCGGATGTCCTGATTGAGTTAGGAAACCCTTGAAAGCATGAGAAGCCTTTCAAAGTATAGGATGTCCGGCTTGATGGCTGGATGCCCTAGTTGAGCTAGGAAGCTCATCGTCACATAGCGTTGGCAGTAATGCTTCGTTCATTGAAAGGGATGCCTTGGTTGAATCAGGAAGCTCATGAAAGTATGGGATGTCTGGCTTGATGGTCGGATGCTCTGGTTGAGCTAGGAAGCTCGTGAAAGTATGGGAAGCCCCTCAAAGTATGGGATGCTTGGCCTAATGGCCGGATGCGCTGCTTGAGTCAGAAAGCCCTTAAAAGTATGAAAAGCCCTTGAGAGTATTGGATGCTTGGCCTGAGGCCAAATAATTAGCCTGCAACTAGAAGCCTCTGAAAATATAAGAACTGTTGATACGGTTAATGAACTTATTGTACGTGTTACTATGTACTGTTGATAAGCTTGATTGGTGAAATAGCTTATTTGGTAAGTTTAAAGTGGATCACATACAGATAGTCAAGAGGTGGCAATAGACTTGTGATTGATCTGCGACTGACACTGTTTGCGAGTGCTATACTTGCTAGGCTTTGATGATGAGATGCTTTCCTAGTAGAGAACTATGAATTTTATTTACTGAGTTCCTCAAAACTCATCCCTCATCTTTCAGTCGTGTAGGCATAGAAGTCTCACGTCAGTTTTGGGAGCTGCAATCACGCTAGAAGAGATAGGATTTCTTTAGCCTATGTGGAAAACTTGTATTGTGATGTAAAAAGAAAAGAGGGCCTGTAGAGAAGGGGCTGGTAAAAATACTGTTATAATATAAATTAGTGTGTAATGCTAGATGTAGGTCCTAGTCTTTCAGCTGTTGTTTGTCTGGGGATTTATTTATTTACGTTTTCACATGTGCATGATAATGAGATAAAGAATCGGGACAATGACGAGCCTAAGATGTCACAAAAGTAACTTGTGTCGCTCAGGATCTTGGAGATAGAGTTGGAGTCGTGACAATTTGCTATAAGTGATGTTTGTAAATTAGACCACCTTCTATATTTTCAAATGATGTTAAAAAGAAAAAAAAAACTCGGTAATCATAATCCAAATTCATTAGGAACTTGCCAGTTAAGATGAGGACAAATGCGTTACGAAACGTCTTATGGTTAAACACAAAAATAGAATATATCACATCGTAAATTTATGTTACTATGGTAAAGTCTTTTTTAAGAATAGACTTCTATTTACTGCAAATTCATGTCAGAATCCCCCTCCCAGTGGTTGACGTATTCGATGACGCATTGTCCATGCGCTTCAATTATAGAGATGAGCAGGAGAAATTGAAAGCGATCTCAGTACCATGAGATGATATCGTCATTGATTACGTTTCGGGGCTTCACATGTCGGTCTGTTTCTTTGGACCACCAGAGAGCGAGAGAGAAGAGAGAGAGAGGAGTACGATATTACTTGGGGAAAATGATATAATATTTTGACTTAATATGTTATGTCTTTGAATTTTAAATTTTTTAATGTGATTCCTAAACATTTAATATATATTATATTTATTTCTTGAATTATATGAAAATTTTTAATATTATTTTCAATTTGAATTGATGGAAAGACAATGTTAAATATTTTTATATCATCCATTGACTAATTTAAATATGTACTAAAAGTTTATAGACTACAATGATAAATTAAAAGTTCAAGGAGTGCACTAAACAAATTAAAATCTCAAGAATTACATTATACATTGGATTAAAATTTAGAAATTATTTTATTTTGTAGAGTTTGAAGAAAATTCATATACAATTGTGAGGGTTGTGAAATCATTTTTAAATATCGAATTATCTCTACTATGATTGATTTTCCATCTATCTTGAAGACACAATATGATCTTCTGAACTCTCTTGTAGAATTAATAGTGGTAAAGATATATTTAGGATATTTGGTGATTCTATATATTTTCTTCGATTAATCTTGATTTGTTTCTTTAAATTGTTGTTATGTAAAACATATAAGTAGACACTATTACTCACTAGTTAGTAAACAGAATATTATTTTTCTCTTCATTCACAAATCTCAACTTTATATTAGAGCCATTGTTATCTGAAGTGCACCCATCAAGTTTGCTACATGGTGGCTGCTACGATACCAGTTGCACTAGCCATGTTTCTACCGGTTCTTTGCCAAGACCAAAGCCGTTAGTTGGCATACTTCAGTTGCTCATTTCAAAAGACCGTCATCACCATCAGACTCGTCACCCAATCATAAAATCGATGAGTTTACTCGCTAAAATTTTCTTAGAGAGTTAATTATGCTTAAGGGGTGTTTAGTTTAAGTTAATTGGGGATTAGGTGGTTAGTTAGATAAGATTAGCGATTTAATTATTCAATTATGCATGTTATGTGGTTAGATTAGATTAATTAAGGATTAGATAGGATGTATTATTTATCTAGATAGGTTCAGAAATTTTCCCGGCCCGTTTAAGTGGTAATTAAGCATTTTCGACCTAAGTTAGCTTTTTTGATATTTAAATTGAATTGTTTAATTAATTTTGGTAATTATTTAATTATTTAATATATTCTGGAAATTAGATTGGGATAGTCAGTGACCGGAATTTCGTGCTAATTCAAATGATGTGTTTAGTTTATGCAATTAGGTGTTAATTCATGCAAATTAAGTGCTGATTGAAAATTTGGTCATTTATTCCAAAATTTGTGAATATCGATATTTATTCAGAAAATACAGGGTGTCGGACTTTAACACCAAAAATGATTTTATATACTATATAAAAATGTGGGATTTTTTATACTATATAAAATGGTGGGATTTTAAATTGGAGGATATCACTTTTTCTGGGTTAAGTTGACCGTGTACCCACATACAACTATTTTACCGTGTATTTTTAATATGAAGAAAATATGTCAGGTTCACCATTTTAATTGAGGCATTTGAGTGTAATGCATAGTATCCTAGGCCGAGATTGAATGGTCACGTGTTGGTTAAGAGAACCCGTCCTGAGTTGTTGAGTTGAAAGTTGCCCCTATACGGGATGCCCTTGGACAATGAAAGCCAGTCGCAATAGATTCTGGACCTTTGCTCCTTCGAGAAAGCCATCTAAGAAAGACGTAGCCGTGCTCAATGGGGTGAGATGACACTTGGCTATGCCAGAAGATCGCCGAAGAGCAAGTAGGCCGTGCTATAAGTCGAGATCAAAACTAGGAATGCATGATTAATTGAGTTGAACGTGCTAAATTACGGGACAAAATTGTGTGGCATGATATGGGACGTGTCATAACGATTTGGCCCTATAATCAAGACCTTTGTACTGGGTTGAATTTGAGTGTGGCGTTCCAGTTGATGAGCTTATTTGCTGCTCATGCTTTTGTGGCTGTCTGTGATATGATTTGTGCTAACTTGCAGGGAGGATTTGAGACGAGATAAGTCTTTATGGTTGTGTGGTTGTGTGGTTAGGATGCCTTTTACGCGTATTACCCTCCTAACCGAGGTTTAGAAAGTGAATGCGTTGAGATTTATATCTCACCCCGTCATGGGCTCAATTCTTTTCAAGACTGTAGGGTGGAGGATCTAGAGCCAAGCTGAGGGGATCCGAGGTGTAGGTCAGATAAGACAGCTTCTTTTGAGAGCCGATCTTTTGTGGGCTTTTGGTTGTTGACTTTTGTATTTGACTTAGTGTGTATATAAAATCATGTTTTGTTTGTGAATATGTTTCCTGCTTTTCTATCTCATGATGTTGATGTCGGGGGATTAGTAATTCACTTCTGCATGTGCATTAAAATGAATGGTTGGCGACGCGTCTTGGGACGTTGCAAATTTTATCGACTATTGAGAGATGGGCACGTGCTCGAGGTTTGGGGCGTGACAAAGGAAGCTAGAAGTTCAATGTCGATTGCTCTTGGCTTGACGGCAATCCAAAGGGCTCAATTGAGGGAGTTTGTCGAGACAATTATTACGGGATTCGCACTCAAGCACAAAGCAATTTTAGTTCTCGAACTCGAAACCCTTGCCGTGAAGCATGCTTGTCAACTAGGGGTGAGCATGATTCAGGTAAACAATTCCCACCTTGGAATTAGCAACTGCCCATTAAGGACCGATTTCGGAAGATTGAAACTGAGACCCACCCGTTGGTCCATGGATCTACCTAGGAACTAGACCACCAGTCTAGTTCGGTTCTTGGATGTGTCCGTGTTCAGTTCTCGGGTGAATCCATAAAATTGATCTCCAATCCCTACAGAGCTTATCCAGCCTTATATTTGGGCTAAATTGCAAGCAATTAATTTTTAGTAAGGATTGAAAACTTTAAGGCAAAACAAATAGATAATATTCGTTAGCTACAAATTTAATTTCTTTGAAGGTTATGGTGTAGTCCTCTTAAGATTTTCCGACATTGAAAACATATGGAGAATTAGACTCCATGTTAAAAGTCCTAATTACCACAAAAGTTAAAATATTAATCACTTGATTCATCTATTTTCAACATTAACCTAATTTAATCATGGAAGTGGCTAAGGAGAGACCTAATTATACTCTTAAAACGACCCTTTGGCTCTTATGAATATATCCAATTGGTTCTCTCATTCTTTTACGTTTGTTTATTTTGTTTTGGTTGAAAAAGAAAGTAAAAGGATTATTAGAATAAATAAAAAGTAAGGGTTAATCCTATTACATACCCAAGGGACAAAATTAGTCAAAAATATCCAATAACTACAAATAGACATATATATACATATGTATTTGGTAGAAAACTATAAAAAAAATTAAATAATTAAGATGTAATTTTTTTATATAGATATATACCGATCTCGCGTGGGCAAGTGGTTCCACGCCTGGAACTGGGGATCGGACCGGTACTCACCGGTTTCACTAAATTGGAACCAAGAACTAGACCAACCCCCATGGAAACTGTTCTAGTTTGATTTCGGGTGGTTTGGACAGTTTTCTGTTCTTTTGCACAACCCTATTGTTGACTCTGAAGGAGACACAAACTCAACTCTCTCGAGCTGCTCCGTCCATCTACTTGCCAATTGGTAACCTATTAGTATTTATTGGCATATCAGGAGTGAACTAGAGCTCATGGGTTATCCAGCAACTCTTTATGGAGTGCTCCAGTCTTTTGGCCCAATAAAATGACGTGTCCCTAGCCCATTATTCACAGGAAGCCGATTAAGCTGCAAATTTGGTAGCCAAAGCCCACCCATTGAAATAGGAACCTTCCTTCTAATTGGCTTTCCAAACCCCCTCAATCTCCTTAGCCTTTTATGTTTTAAGTCCTGTCATCATTGTTCACTACGTACTATTGTTGAATAAATATGACTTGTCTCTTTCAATAACGAAAAAACACCCCAGGAATCTTGGGGCGCATATACTATTGCCACTTGCTGATGTACATCATAAGCTAGTAAGCAAGACATTAAAATTGATGAATATGCTAAATCATGTAGTAAATTTGTGCTCTTGAATTAGGGCGCACAATTTTATTTGTAGAACATTAGTGTGTAAGTAATTTAGCAACTAATTATCTTTCTATGACTATTCTCCAAAGAAAAATTGGAAAAGGCATATTCTTGTGCTAAATTTGTAGAAAGAAATTCGAGACAAGTAACTTGCCCAAAGTCAAAAATGTGGAAAAAGAAAAGAAATAAAATTGCAAGAAGAAGGCAGAATCTGACCTTGCAAGAGCAAGAGACAATTAAAGTACAAAAAAAGATACTCTAAACCTATAATTTCAGAAATGATAAAGTTGTTTAAGAAAAGTATTACTGGGTTCGAATAAGTACAATCCGTAGCCATCAGCACCATATCTCTTCTTTACACTAGGAACCTCCATATTATAATGTTTGAAAACAAATAGATTGGAAAATGATGTAAATACAAAAAAGTGGAAAGTCATAGAATGGATGTAGACTCTTACTACATACAACATGACAGCATGCCAACCAACCAGTTAGCACAAACTAAACGACCAACTTAATCTTTAGGGACAAGTTTCTTCATACAAGGGCGTACTTTACACATTAATTCTAATGGTACTACCTTTGGCATGGTAGTTCCTGGGCCTTCCGTCATGTCAATCTTTTGTTTGCTCACTCTTTTCCAATCAAAACCCTGAATCAACAAGCTCAATGTCCATCCCATGACCCGCTGGGCAAGGGCTGCACCAGGGCATGCCCTCCGTCCTAGCCCGAAAGGCAATATTAGCTTTCGTTGTTTTTCACCGCAATTGCCCTCGAACCTTTCAGGCTTGAAGCTCAATGGGTCCTCCCACAACTCACGATCTCTGTGAATAGCCCATGCATTCACCATTACAATAGTGTCACGTGGAACAAAATATCCACCTATGGTGCAATCAGCTGATGACGCGTGCGGGACGAGAAGTGGTGCCGTGGTGTTTAGTCGAAGGGTCTCTAAGATGATGCACTGAAGGTAAGGTAGATTTGAAACATCCGATTCTTCTACCAGACGATCATGGCCAATAGCAAAATCGATCTCGTTTTGGGCCTTCTCTAACTTTTCAGGATTGTTTAGTAAGTTTGCCATTATCCATTCTAATGTAAGCGATGATGTGTCTGTTCCCGCAACTAACAAAACCTGTACATGTATAAAAAGTTATTGTGCAAATAACCTTTAAAAGTCAAGATAATAAGACTTCAAATGATAAAAAAACAAAATAAGTCAGTTTCTTTACCATAGCCCCCCAGTATGAAAATTTATTTCCTACAAATCAGCTTCTTTACCTAAATTTTGCCAATCACTAGACTACTTTGATCAACGCCATTCGAATAGGGACCTTTTGATGTCTTAACTAATCATACCTTGGTAAGATAATCACTAGTTATAATTGGTATATGGTCGTGAAACGTATACGATTTCATGGAGAAAATCTAGAAGGAAAGAGTGCTGACATTTTACAAAAAGTAAATCTCAATTAGTAATTGGACTCTCTTATTGCAGACTTTGAAATCTTAATAAGCTGTCCCAACTTGATATATAGATTGGCATTTGCACCAATAGTCCTAAACATTGTGCAGAATATGCAATCAAGTCCTAATCTTTTAAAAAGTAAAGTCAGATCCCTTTTGAAAAATTGCAATCAAACCAAACCAAATCAAGTCAACTCAGTCAATCATTATTACTATTTTCTTTTTTGCCTTCCATACATTATTAGTCTCTTTTTTTTCCTTTGCTCCATTTGATAACCGACCCCTTCAATTACGAACCCAAACGACCAAAAAGGAAAGCGTTGTTTTTGGGGTCAATTAATTCAGGCAAGGTCTGGTTGAGCATATTCGTGGGTAAGATTTTTCACCATCATTGCAAGTATTATCATCATTTGTGGTGGAAGTGCATTCTAAATCCTCAAAACAAAAGCAATATAAAGCGGTCAATTCTAGGCTGTCGTGACTTTGGGCATGTGTAAGTTGCCCGACTCAATTCAACCGTTGTCATTGGCAATATTTTAATGCAACCACCGACGACATATATCAAGTTAGCAAGAATGGACGACTGACAAGACATACGGCAACTTTGCCGCCAGAATTCTCACGAGGGAAGCGGGCCGCGGTGGCGGGGGCTGGGGCGCAGGATTTGTCCAGTGAAAAAGAAAAAGAAAAAAAAGGCAGATGTAGAAATAAGAAACAACACTTACAAAGACAAGCCCTTTGATCATGAAGTCCGAGTAGTTTTCTGGCTGAGATTCTTGTAGATGCAGAAGATGACTGATCATGCTGTCTGCGAGCTCTGGGTCGCCCTTCTTCCTCCGGTGCTCGTTGATCAAGCCCTGAATGAACGCATCGATCTTCTCTTTCAGCTCAACCACCCTCTTCTTCACCCCATTGTAATCGACCAACTTTAGTATGGGCAGGAAATCACCAACGTAACTTATCCCGCCACTCCCAACAATCTGTTTAATCAGCTTCCTCGCCTCCCTTGCCTCGGCCTCGTCGACAGTCAAGCCCTCGCCGTAGTACCGTTTCCCCGCAATCATCCTCATCATGATGTTGAACGTCAGCTCTGAGAATAGAGTTTTGAGCTCGACCCTGTGGTGGGACTGGAACCTGCCCCGGGCCAGATGGAGCATCAGCCGCCAGATCTCGTCCCTCCGGACATGGGAGAGCAAATTGAGGCGGTGCGATGAGAGAACCTCGATGGTGGCAATCTTCCGGAGGTTACGCCAATGGTCACCGTAGGGTGCCGAGATGAGGGTGGTGTAGTTGTAGCCGAGGTGCTTGCCAATGTACAGCTTCGGGCGGTTGGCAAGCACGATGTCATTCTTGGTGAAGCATTCCTCGGCCAGCGGCAGTGATGACACGACCACGAACCGGCGGACCCCGAACCGAAGATTCATGATGGGGCCATACTTAGTGGAAAGGCTGAGAAGGGTCCTGTTAAGGGGCAACTTCAAGTGGTGGAGGTGGCCAATGAAAGGGAGAGAAGGAGGGGACGGAGGGAGGTTCTTGGGTTCTCTTGTTATGAAGAAATACAGAATAACTAGAGAGAGGACAGGGAAGAGGACCGCATAGAGGATTGTGTTTTCCATGTTTTCTTTTTCGCTTCGTGTAATAATTTGTCGATGGAGGTTCTTCGCATGGTACTGTCTGTATATATAGAGACGACGATCAAATATAAATGTCAAAAGATAGAAGGAGATTCTGACTCAAATTTGTTGGGTATAATTTGGCTGCTTGTATCCGCTAGGCATTGAACTGTTTGACCTTTCACCAGATCAATCATATTGCGTATCAAACTTGATGAGGATACCGTTACCTTGGAAAAGTAAAAGAGATTGAAAGGAAACGATGGCTTTCCAGAATACGCCACATGCTCAAGCGGGGCACGCAACCCACCCTTCTACTTTTCTGTTTTTTGGATGGACACGCTTCAACCTTTTTGTTGTTAAAATTTAGCCAGAACGAGAAAACATTGCTAGGCTTGATTTGCCATATCAGCGATCGACCATTCCATTCGGTGGTTGCCATGAATTCATACGAATCCCACCCATCGGACCTTTTTAAAACTCTCTTTTACTTTTCTTGTCCCTCCGTTACTGACGTTGTCTCTGCTCTTTCTCCCTCATCATTTCATCTTTTGTTTTTTGTTTTTTTTCCTTCCTCAAAGCTTAGAAAGTTGTTCCATTTCTCCCTCTTCGCATGCTCCCTGTTTCTTTGCCCAAGGTGTCTCTCCTTGCTCCTTAAAATATTTAAATGTTTTTTTTTGTAAGGTAGAATATTTAAATATTAAATCATCCATCCATCTAATTTTAAACTTTTAAAAATGTTTGCAGTAATCTCACAAAATTTTACATATTATCAGAACAAGATATCTTGAGTACAAATTTTTCTAGGCCCTATTTGCTTCCCAAATAAATATATCTACGCTTAGTACTAGATTAAAAAAAAATCAGACTAAATATAAGGGTGATTGATAAATTATTTAATTATTAAGCCACATTTTTATCTAACTCATTAAGTTTTTAAAATAATTGGCAGTGATCCCATAAAATTTTAGAGCTCCCAACTTCACCAAGCCTAGTTATCGCACGTTGCGCTTCATGTTCTCGGGAACGATGGTGAGAGGGAGGAAGGCTCGTGCTTAGGCTTTTTTTGAGTTGGTCAAGTGTTTTTCCGGATTAGGTATGAGTTTATGAATATTTCTGCAACTTGAAGCAGCTTTTGAGTTCCCCTTCTGTTTCATTACTTCAATAATCTCGAGATTTGTCTGCAGAGGTAACAAACCCTAGAAAAGAAATTTAATTGAGTTTTCGTTTCGACTTGTTTTAATTCCTAATGAACCGTAAAAGCTCAGCGATTTCGCTTGTGAATTTTCCCCGTAAATTCGGCCATCTTGCCGTGCGCATCTTTATTTGCTGAGAGTGTTAATGGAGGGCAAGCATTTCCTAATTTGTGGTGTGGTGCATCAAGGAGGAGTAATTGAGGAGAGAGGGCAGCGCATGGGAGAAAAGAGGTAATGGAGGAGAGAAGAATCTGAAAAGTGAACCTTAACGTGGAGAAGTGACCTAGTAAGTATCGGTACTCTTCGGGAGTTTTTATGTCGTGTTGAAAACTTCGACACGTGTCCGACACTCTTCGACACTCGTTGATACTCGTTTAACAAGTGTTGTCAACTCTTCTGACACTCTTCGATATGCAAATCTGGAATTCTTACATACGAGTTCAAAATTCCAACAAGCATGAGTAAATTTTTAAAAATTTTAATAAATGAGAAGTCAAAATATAAATATATAAAAAAATTGAAAAATATTAAAAATAATAAATGGGGAAAGAAGAAAAACCTAATTTTCTTTTCTTTTCTTTTCTAACTCTCACTTCCCGTAACATAAATTCAGCCCCCAAAGTTATTTTTTTCTTTTATCACCCGACACGCACATGCAAGTTGAGAATATGAAATACATTTTGGCTACGTTTGGCAGTCGGGATAAAATTTGGGATAGGATATGATTTATCCTATCCTACGTTTGGTGCTCGCTCAGGACGGGATAAAATCGGATATAAGGGGGATATAGACAGGATAAAATTATCCCACGGGGGAGGTGAGATAAAGGTGGATAGGATTTGTAATATTCAAAATAGGAAAGTTATTTTTCTTGAATAACAAACTTATTAAATTAACAAAATTGAAATTATATTTCAATATAAATAATATTTTAATTCTAATTTAAGATAAAAAAATAAAAAATAAACATTTATTTTTAATTAATATTATTTTTATTTATATATTCAACTTTAGTTCTATCTTATATTAAATATTCAATCTATAAATTAAATATTTATATTTATTATATATTTTAGGTATTTTTGTATTTTTGTATGTTAGTACAATTTACTATTTGATAAAATTTTATTAAAGGATGATGAAAGGGGAAAAAAGAAATAATAATGAAAATAATATAAAAAAAGAGGAAAAATAAAATAAACATAAATTAAGTAATAGTGTTACGAGAGATTTTCACTATCTCTATTTATGAACATTTAGTTTTTTTTTTTTTTTGTTAAAGGTAAGAAATATATTGAATAGAACTAGAAAGCTATATAGATCTATACAGCGAGAACTTGGACCCAAAAACCTACACTCACAAAGACAACAATTAGAGCGAGTGGAAGGAGGCCAAGGTAAAAGGAGACAACCCAAGCGGTGAAAAGAAGGGCCAAACAACAGCCAAAGAGAACCAACTATACTACCCCGAGACCTTGAGAGGGAATAGCAAAACAAAAGAGAAACCCAAAAGCCCAATCTAGGACAAGAAGGTAAGAAAGCGATGGTAGCCACAGTCAGGAGCGTAGTCCTTCATTCCAATCTTCCAATGCAACATCTAGGAATTCGAAGGGACCTCCGAACAATAAAGGTTGTTGGAGAAGCACCCTACTCAAAAGCCGAATGTCCAAAGTAGAAGATTAATCTGCTAAAATGGAAGGATTGAGCGCCCAGCTTTGTAGTAGTCTTCTATTTGAAGCAGTGGGAGGAACATGATGGAAGGACAAGGCTTTGTCCTTTAAGACTCTTTCAAGACGTCCTTTCATGGCCGGGAGGGAAGGGGGTCTACCCTGGAAAAGTATGTTATTCCGCTCCATCCATATGATATTGCAAGTAGCGGCAAACCCGAACCAAGCAAGAGAGGAGCGAAAAGAAATACCAGATAAGTACTTTATCGCCCAATGCAGATTATCCACCAAAGATTTATTTCGCCGAGCAAAATTAAATCTAGTAGCCCAAAACATGATTAAAGCAACAAGAATAGGGCAACCAAAAAATAAGTGGTCAACCGAATCAGGTCGAGAAGAGCAAAACCTGCATTTCGCAGCCGGGATGCGTCCATATGTGAGTAGTAGAACTTGAGTTGGTAGTCTATTTTTTGTGATCAACTAAAGCAGGAATTGGTAGCACGGAACTAGTAAAGAGTTCCAGATGAAAGGAGCCCACTGATTCAGTTGGCCTCTCGGTCGAATAGTGTCCCACGCAGAGGCTACAGAAAATTGCCAGAAGGGTTGCTGAACCAGGAGAAGCGATCGGGATCACTAGTAAGATGAGGAATGGGGTCAGCCCAAGAGTTAATCACTTCCAAAACACCCGAAGAAGGGTCTGAAAAAGCCATGAAATCAGCAATAGTAGCTCCTTTGGGAAGCCTAGTTCGATATATATCTGCATTGGAGAATAATAAATTAAGCGGGCCTTTGGGATGCCAGTTGTCAAACCAAAAGGAAATCGAGCATCCATCCCCCATATGCCAAGAAAAGGAGCTGTGGAATTCGCCACGGAGGTCTAGGATTTTTTTTCCAAGACCAAGAACAAGTTGTAGGTTTAGAGGTGAACCAAGAATTTATATTCTTCAAAAAGACTGAATGGATCCATCTGCACCAAAGGGATTCTTTATCTGTGAATAAAAACCAAATGTGCTTTAGCATGGCAGCTGTATTGCTTTCCCTTAGTCTTCGGATACCCAGGCCTCCTTCAGACTTTGGGGGCAAACGTCAGACCATGCAACTTTGGCTCCACCCTTGCCTAGGTCTAGGCCCTTCCATAAGAATTGTCTTAAAATATGCTCAATATTATCCAAGACTGATCTCGGTAGGATGAATATATTAGCCCAATAAACTTGAACAGAGTGGAGCACCGATCGGATGAGTTGTAATCGGCCATCCAAGCCACTTTGAGGAGAGATAGGGCTGGCATAGAAGCCTCTGAAAACAACAGTACATCATCGGCAAAAAATAGATGTGAAAGTCTAGACGATTTACATCTCTAGAAATATTGATGCGAAGGGTGGTCAGTTTGCATATTCAAGATGCCAGTGAAAACTTCCATGACAAACGTAAAGAGATATGGTGACAAGGGGTCGCCTTGTCTAATGCCTTTACCACTAGGAAAAAATCTATGCAGTTCACCATTTAGAGAGATAGAAAAGCGTGGTGATCGGACACAGCTCATAATGAGATTAATGAGGTGGAGGGGAAATTGGAAAGCTCGTAGAGTTACCTCCAGAAAATCCCAATTTAGCGTGTCGTCCACTTTGATGGCCTTGATGCAAAAATCCACTTTGATGGCACATTTAGTAAAACATTGCTAAATGGTGATTCATGATTCTACATCTTGGAACCAGGTGGAATCCAACCAGCAAAAAGCATTAAGGCAAACAGCTAATGCATGAGTTAGAAGAATCCAGTCCGCATGTCACTAATCCATGTGAGGCTGCCTCCATGGCTTGAGGTGGAATACCGCAACAGAAGGCATTTTTCCCTTAACGAGCATTTTGAGCATGGCTAATTACCGAGGGCATAACAGTAGCCATCCGGTTTGCAATGATCTTTGTAATGCATTTATACATCGTGTTGCGGCAAGCAATCGGTCTAAAGTCATTTACCGTCGTGGCATTAGGGCATTTGGGCACAAGGGTAAGCATAGTGTTGTTGGATTCCTTCAGAAGTTTCCCAGAAGAGAAGAAATCTTTTACCGCACTAGTAAATGAAGGACCAACAATGTCCTAGCAATGCTTAAAAAAATCCACACCAAAGCCATCAGGGCCCGGAGCTTTGCCAGTAACTAGGGAGAATAAAGATTCCCGGACTTCAATATCCAAAACCGGTTTTGACAGGTGGAGAACTTGGTTGTCATCGAGCAAGTGAGGAATAACCGAGCGAATATCCTGTATAGATGGCATAGTGGATAGAGGAGAAGAGGCCAACAGCTCTTGAAAATGAGAAACAAGAAGTTGCTGGATTTGGGAAGGGTCTCGGATCGTGTTCCCTGCATCATCTCTAAGAGATACGATTCTATTGAGTAGATGCTTCCCATTCACCAAATGGTGGAAAAATTTGGTATTTAGATCACCCTCTTCAAGCCACTTGACTTGCGATTTCTGTTTATAGAAGCTTTCTTCCTGCAGGCGAAGGTCTGAGAAAATGTTTAAACACTCTCTTTCACAAGCCGCAAGGTCATTTATAATGATATGCCGTTTATATAAAAAAAAAATGTACATGATATGATGTAAACATATCCGACTTTAATATTATGATTCACCAAATAATGGACGGGATATAAAAAAATCATAGGATTTCATATATTATCCTATCCAGTCCTATCCCGATTAAAAATCCAAACGACCAAACGTAGCCTTTGTTTTTTTCCATCTTTGCTGGTTTTGCTCATGAGCACAACCGCCCTCCGAGCATACCCACCCAACCTTCTGTGCGTGCGACATCTGCACCCTATAAATAAGATTATATATCCATGAAATAAGAGGTGAAAAGATCAGGGTCATTGAGAAGTAAAAATTTCTTTCCCTCAATTCGCTCAACTTCTGCGCATCAATCTGGAATTTCAAATGAAATTGGCTCGAAGCTCAAAACCGCCTTTTTTTAAAACTATCCCTCCAAGACTAGATTACCATTCCTGATTTATTGCCAAATTTTTTATGACAATTATTTTTTAAAGAACCAATTTCAATTGGATGTTATTATTTCACAAACACGATCAAAGCTCAACGTAAACATGATATCTTTATGTGACGAATGTCAGGACCTACCCTTAAGGGGTTTTAATTCCAAAGAATAGATTTAGAGATAATTGTTCAAGTGACAATAATCAAGGTGCATCATATAAAGAAGGCTCAAACTCATCATTTTTAATGTTCGTCCAAGAGACCTATCAATCAAGAACGTGGATTCTTCCAAACTTATAGCTTGCATGATAGGAATTCATTTTTTTTTTAAACAACCTAAAATAGTAACTAGGATTCACCACTAGCTTCATTTTTGGAGGTCGGCTAGATCACCCAGTCAAGGATCATGAGTGCCAAGGACCATGAGTGCTTCCTTGATTTCTAGGAAACTACAGATTGAAGGTTTAGGGACCTAAATTGGTACCTAAATTGGTTGGGTTGTACCTAAATGACTATGCATTTGTTTTTTTTTTTTTTTGGTAAGAATGACTATGCATTTGTTATTTTCCATTTTTGTGCAAGAATCATCTAAAGTATCTCTAAGTGATCACACGTTGATGGTTCTTTTTCTCCACTAATTCTAGTCGCAATGATTAAAGAACGAATCAAACAATCAAAGAAATTGCATTTACATGAAGTAAACACTCAAAAAGAAATAAAAGGTATGCTAGAAAGACCCACAACTCGTCACGTGTTTATTACAAACTTGATCTAAAAACTCAATACATGGTCGGGATCAAATGGGTACAATGAAAGAGGATCGGAAGCAAATACATGGATGGAAAGAAAGAAAATTGCAAAAAGATGGCAGATTAAAAAGGCATGACACCTTCCATTGGCAAGAAAAAATTAAAGCACAAAAAATTACTCTAAATGTATACTTCAAGAACGGATAAATTCATTCAAGAAAAGTAATACTAGGTTAATATGAGAACAATCCATAGAGCCAACATTGGCACCACATATCTTCTTAACACTAGGAGAAGTTACAATACAAATAGGAAAATGAAAATATACAAAAGTTGAAACTTAGAAATTAGACGTGGACTCTTACTACATATAGCGTGAAAGCATGTCGACCAACCATTTTGCGACAAACTAGTAGACCAACTTAATCTATGGGGACGAGTTTCTCCATAAAAGGGCGTATCCCAATGAGCATAATGTATGTTTTTTTGTTGGTGTTTTCTCCCATTCAAAATAGGTGGGAAACACGCAACACGACGTACCAGGTGCTTTTCTTTCTGACTGAAAGTGCAAACTATAGTGCCTTTGGTACTGCCTTTGGCATGTTGGTTCCTGGTCCCTTCGCTCATGTCAATCTCTTCTTCGCTCACTTTTTTCCAATCAAAACATTGAATCAGCAAGCCAAACGTCCACCCCATGACCCGCTAAGCCAAGGGGCACCAGGGCATGCCCTCCGTCCCGGCCCAAAAGGCAAATATCAACTTATGTTGCTTTCAACGCCTTTGCCCTCGAATCTTCTGGGCTTGAAGCACAATGGATCCTCCCACAACTCAGGATCTCTATGAATGGCCCATGCATTCACCGCCACAATATTGTCACGTGGAACAAAGTATCCTCCTATGGTGCAACCATCCGATGACTCATGTGGGAGTAGAAGTGGCGCCGTTGGGTTTAGTCAAAGGGTTTCAAAGATAATGCATTGAAGGTAAGGTAGCTTCGAAACATCCGATTCTTCCAACAGATTGTTGAAGCCGATAACGCAATCAATCTTGTTTTGGGTCTTCCTTAACTTTTCAAGGGTTGTTTAATAAATTTTCATTATCCATTCTAATGTAAGTGAAGATGTGTCTGTTCTAGCAATAAACAAAACCTGCACGTGTGTAAGAAGTTATTGTTTAAATCAACTTTTCAAGTTGAGATAACAAGACTTCAAGTGGCACTAATACTTCCAATAAGACTATCTAAAAGAAAACAAAAGGGCATTGTACTTATAATAGTAAGAGGGAAAAGAAAAATAAAGCATTGTTGAGGAAATTTCCTAAATTGATTTTGAAGATTGACAAAACGTTTCCATAAGTGTTCAACGATTCTAATGAAAGAATTTCCAGGTGATATTCTTGGAGCAATTTGGTTGATTAAGAAGTTCTGATGGAAACTCCAATATGTACTATCAAACTTAGAGAACCAGACTTAAAGACTTATCAAGACGT
The DNA here is from genome assembly GCA_017140185.1 of Eucalyptus polyanthemos subsp. polyanthemos. Taxonomy (NCBI): domain Eukaryota; kingdom Viridiplantae; phylum Streptophyta; class Magnoliopsida; order Myrtales; family Myrtaceae; genus Eucalyptus; species Eucalyptus polyanthemos. The sequence goes on along the minus strand of CM029465.1, from coordinate 14,834,035 downwards.
TGTGGTTGCCTATGATGAAGATTGTGTTATGATATGATAATCAAGGACTATGGTTGAAAGTCTAATGGGATGTGATCGGATGTTATAAATTAGAATTGGAGTTGTGGTTTAATTATTTCCTTCCTTATGTGTTTTGTCAAATAGCTAGGAAGAGCAATTGGTTGAATTTCCTACCTTATATATAAGGAGTTCCAAAGGAAAGTGTCTTTTGAAGAGTTGGATTTCCAGGAATGTTAGACTTGGGCGAAACATTCTTTCCAAGATTGAAGCACTTGACTTATGGAAACTCAAATTGCTATATGGGCGACAGAAATTATGGGAAGTATCAACTTTGGCAATCTTGAAACCATTAGATCTTCTCAACCAGATCCAGGCCAATGGGTAGATTGGCCGGATAAGTCCTCCTAGAGATATGTTCAACGGTCAGCTTGGACTAGGAGGAGTATAAGAGAAGATCTCGAAGCTAAAGGAATCATAATTCGCATTCACGAGAATTGAAGCTTTTAATTCCAAAGTATGAAGAGTTTTTTGCGATCTTTTACATTCGTCTTGTGAGCATCATTATGTAACCATTTAGAGGTTGAGAGTGTATGAGGAGTTATACACACGAGCTTGAGTGTTTAGAGCTCAGACCTTATACACTCTAATCGGTTCTTATCAGTGGATTCCGGCTAATTGGTTGTAATGCGGGAGAGTGGACATAGCCTTGCAAAAGCCAAACCACTATAATCTCGAGCGTGTAATTCTCTATCCCTTACTCTATTTATTAATTGTGGTAGAATTGTATGCCAGTAAGATTTGACCGCTTCATCAGAAGTTGTCTCATTGCAATATCTATTTAAATTACTTCATTTCCACAAAATCACCTTTTACATCCCTCTAAATGATATTTTAGCCATAACAATTGGTATCAAAGCTTGATTAATCTTAATTAAAGTGCTTTACTACTTTTGAGTTTAAGACATCCAAATTTTTGGGTTCGGATTTTGATTAGATAAATTGGGCATTTCATCGACTCGACTATAGTGTTTTTATCTGAGTTGGTCACTCACGAGATAACTAGACTAGCTGGGTAAGCTATTAAGAATTTTAAGGTAGATAGACTTGAGAATTCGACCAGGAATCGAATTCTCGACCGTGCTTATCTTTAGAAGTCATTACGACACAATTAAAAATCGAATTAAGATCAGAGATAGATCGGTTCAATTGAGATGAATGACCAATCATGGGTGACTCCACTAAATTGGAAAACTCTCGTCAACTGGCACTAATTTGATTTTACTGTCATTGTGGTACCTTGTGTTCGTATTTGAATCCTAGAGATTTTCATGAAAATCGAGAATCGCCAATGTGTCAAGTGGGTTTGTCGTGGCTCGAAGAAAATCGACCACGGGTCATTTGTCCTAAAAAGTTCTGAAAACTACCCGGTAGTCTAGGTCACACTAAAAGCGCGTCCAAGTGAAATTAACCGCCAATCTAAATCCGATTTTAGAAATTGGAAGTTCTATCATGTCATAGGTCATTTTACGAATGCCGAATTTCCCTCCATCAAACTAGAAACAAAAGCAGGAGCAGCGGCCATCGTCGCCTGGAGCCAGAGCAGCAACCGCCAGCCGCATGCCGCCTCACCGAACCACCGGTCGCACCATCGCTTATCCGCGTGTGCCGTTCCCCTACAACCTTGACCCCTGTAGCTTTTGTTCGTCCACTGAAGGGACTGACTAGCCTCCATGAGCGGTTGAGCAAGCTGCCGGAGTCACCGTACAGCCTCGCCGGACCACTACCTGCCTTCCCCCGAGCCTAGCTGCCCTTGCCTCACCCTCTCGACCCCGAATCCGCCCCAACCAGCAGCGAACAAAGAGTTGAAGAATAGGTATGGCAGCAACTTCGAGGCCCATTTTGGCCGTCTTCCCGAGCTCGGATGCTCGGCCCACTTTAAGGAGAGTCAATCCTCGCGTCGATCCCGTCGTTTTGAGTGAGTTTTACTCAATAATGCCTTCTTAGTTTGCTAATTATACTTAAAGGTTGATTAGATATAATTAAGTACAATTAGGTGGTTAGATTAAAGTAGATTATTGATTATTAGATAATTGTGATGCATGTTAGCCAATTGGATTGTGCAATTAGTGAGTAGGCACGTAATACTATTTATTGAATGCTACTTGGGAATTTTCCAGACCATTATCGGGTGTTAATTAGGCAATTTGAGGATAAGTGGGATTTTTAGGAATTAAATATTAATTTTCGAAATTAATTATTTAATTATTTATTTCCCTGAAATTCAATTGGGATGGGCGTGGACCGGGATTTTATGCTGATGATCGTGGTGTAGTCCATTTATTTAATTGAGCTTTATATTGTGCTAAATTGAATTTATTGTATTTATTTATTTAATTTTCGAAATTAATTATTTAATTATTTATTTCCCGAAATTCGACTGGGATGGCAAAGACCGAATTTTTTGCTGATTGTCGTGATGCATTTCATTTATTTAATTAAGCTTTATTTTGTGCTGAATTGAATTACTTGTGAAAGTGAGAATTATTGTTAATTGAATAATCTTTGGTTATTAATTGAAAAATAAACGGGCGTCGGTTGACAGCGTCAAAAATATTTTGGTGGACTTATAAAATTGTGGGATTTACGGAAAGGAAATTATTGTATTTTGGCTAAGGATGGCCATGTCCCCACACACGGCTATTTTTATCGAGAATGATAAAAGATGGAATGGATTGAATGGTCGAATAGTATACTATATCATCCTACGGGCGATATGTCAGCTTAGCGCGAGCAATACACTTTATCAGTTTAAAGTGAGCATTAGGGGTATACTATATCAACCTGCAGGTGATATGTCAGCTTAATGAGAGCAGTATACCGGTATACTATATTAGTCTACGAGTGATATGTCAGCTTAGCGAGAGCAATATACCTTAACTCTATCAGCTTAGTGCTATCTATATATCAGCTTAGAGTGAGCAGTACTTGATTATGGTCGGACTTATAGATCGTATTGAATGTGCTGACCAAGCATGGGTCGAGATGACATATAATCGACTAGGTCAATTGTTTATTAGTTCATTTTGATGATGTGAATTGATTGATCGAATGGAAATGACCGTGAGTGGTCATGTTGACGTGTAATCGACTAGGTCGATTTGATTGATGCTTCGATCAGTGATGTGATTGCTTGGATGCCTATTTGATATGTGCTAATATGTAGATGAAATCTGAGACCAAGGTAAGTCCTCTAACTCATGTTGTGTATAGGCAGCCCTAAGGTGTATTAGTTTACTAATCAAGTCTTATGGGATAGAACTTGCTGAAACGTGGTCTCAATGTTTATTGAATAACCATTTCAGGACCTGGATGAGGAGCCTAAGGAGGAGGAATCTAACGAGGAGATCCATGTTGAGGAACCCGAAGAGGAGTAAGTGGAGGAGGACCTCGAGGATGACCCCGAGTATGACCTAGATGAGGACTAGATCCCATCCTATCTTGTCAGACCTTGTCTGCATATGAATAAATGTTAGATCATACTTATGTAGATATAGTATTGTGGAATACTATGAGATGTGTATAAAAAGTGAATAGTTGAGAATTTCAGTATGAAAAATATGGCCCGCTTTTCTATCCCATTGTATTTTTGTTTGGGGATTTATAACTGCTTCCGCATGTGTATATATGAATGAAAGGGTTGGCAATACTTAGCCCTAGGATATCACATTTTAAAATCAACCAAAGGTAAGGGATGTGTGCGTGCTGAGGATCGGGGCGTGACATCCCTTTTTGTGGTATCAAAGCAATGGTTAAGTGTTGGAATGATAAGGTGTGATGACCTATAGGATAGTAGTAGGAAAGACCTTTAAATTCATGACCGATGCATGTCTTTGATAGCTGATTGGTAGAATTGTTTGTCTTGGGATAGGTTTCCGGTACAAGAAATAGTGCATGTTGGCACTTGACAGAAGGTAGAAGACTCACCAGATAGGTGTCAAAATTGTGGAAGGAAACATGGATGAATTCAGTGTCCGAGTATGGTGAGAAGAACGGAAATGGAACTAACTCGAAACTAGTTAGAGAAAGAATGTTTTGGGGAAAATTCTATTAGAGTATCATAGCAGAGTTTTGACGAAGTTTAGGGGAACTTCAGTTTATTGAAATAAGTGAAAGGAAGGGGAATCACTAGTAATAGTCATGCTTAACTAGTTGCTAAGGTGTAATTTTGACGCTACATGAGTAGAATGGGCTCATGGAGCATCTTGTGGTGATAAATCATGGTCATGGAGCGATTCAACTTAGTCTAGCAGCACATGAAAGTGTGGAGTTTTATTGAGAGTCGAGAAGGGTCCTCGACTTCTTTAATCTCATCATTGGAAGTAATTCGTTTGTTAGACGTAGGTTGCCTAGGTTACTTGACAATTGTTAGAAATAAGACAGATTGAAGAATTGAAAATTGAGGACTCCTCAGTACTCCAAGAATTCCTGAAAGTGTTGCCAGAAGGATGGTCAGACCATTGCCAAAGAAAGAGATAGAATTACGATCGAACTAGCATTCGAAATAGAACCATTCTCTTGAAGGCTTCTTACCAATTATTATTGTTTGAATTGATAGAGCCGAATGCACGGATGTGAAGGATGGATGATTGAGGAATTCATGCGTATTAGTGCATCACTTTAGGGAACATCAGTTTTGTGGAGAGAGAAAGGAAGAGGGTTTATTGCAATCATGCATCAACCATTGTCAACTCAATTGGGTGACTTGTTATAAAGAGTGTTGATGTCTTCAAGGATCGACTTGAGGACATGTTATCGTCAGTTGAGAACTAGGAAGGAGGTTATACTTAAGACAACATTTCACACTTGATTTAGCCCTTGCGAGAATAATGTAAAGCCATTTGATTTGACGAACGCTCTAGCTGATGTCATAGATTTGACAAACCAAGTGTTCAAAGAATATCTAGATCAATGGTGATCGTGTGGTGTAGTGACATTCTAGGGTATTCATTAAGTGCTAAGGATCACGAGAGCCCCTAAGAATGGTCATGTGAGTACAGGTAAAGGAATCTTCATAGACCTAGCCAAGATCGAATCAGTTGTTAATGGATCGAGACCGACATCAATGTCATAAATCAGAAGCCGTAGGGATTGGACATATTACTACAGAAGGTTCGTGAAAGAATTTTTAGCATCAGTATTATCGCGGGCTTGACCTCTTAAGAAAGAAGAGAAATTCATCGGCGTAGACAAGTACGAGGATAGTTTCCAAAGCTTAAAGGACGGGGTATGTATTGATACAATATGAGAAGATTGTTGCATAATCGTTCCGCCAGTTGAGACCCAATAAGTGGAATATGAAATAGTGTCATGAATCAGAATTTTGGCAGGACTATAATAGTGATATCGGGTATCACCTTGGAGGAACGAAATGAGTAATTAATGTGTTGAGCCGAGAGTCTTCAATTGTGCATAGACTGGCTAAATTGTACACTTTACTTAAAAAGGGTTCGAAATTTAGTTTTCAAATTTGAGGTAGGCTACCTCTTGAATTCTCTAGCCATCCTCAAAATTGAACCAGATGTTCATGTCAGAATCGATGCCTAATTGACAAACAAAGATGTTTAGAAGATCTTATGAGAGGATGCTTGTAAGAAAGAATCTGACTTTAAGACTTCTGAGGATGGAACGTTCAGATTCTATGAGTGATTGAGTGCACTTGACATTGTAGCACTCAGGAAAAAGATCTTGTCAAGAATTCACTATAGTATTGCAATATTTGGTTAGACAATCCAAAGTAGATCAGAATCGGTGTCAGCCAGATTAGTAGACTGATGTAAGGGTAGATACCGTCAGATAGGTTGGAAGTGTTAGAGTGTCAGTAAGTGGAAGTCCAGTAATGCAAACCAAGAGGTCTTTTATCATCACTCAAGAGTCCCAAGTGGGAATGAAAATATATCACAATGAAACATTGTGAAAAGGCTTACTAAGGAATTGGGGGAGTACTGATTCCATATGAAGATAGTGGTCGATTGATAGATGAAGCCGATTTACTTGAGTACAATAAGAATAAATCTTGTTTTGAATGGGTATGCCAAAGCGTGTGTGTATTAGATAATTCACCGGCATGGAGTGCCGATGATGAATTATTTTTCGAATCTAGATTAGAGGATTCAAGTTTAGCAGAGTTTTTGGAGGGTTCTTTCTTAAGCAGTGCATAGTAGAGAGTACAAAATTTCAGTGGTGAAAAGAAAGTGAAGTGAAGAAAGATCACAAGCCAGAGTCAGCTCAGTAATCAGTGTTTGCAATTGTCAGATCAGAGTAAGATGTGAACGACAGAGTGTCATATGTGAGAAGCTCAGTTCAGTTGTTGGTTCGAAAAGAGCAGATTTTGTGTACCAAGATGGCCTCCTTAGTCAAAGTGGTCTAATAACACCACGAGACCGAATGATTAGTATGGAAAGGTGAGACTCGATAAGATAACAACACTCCCACTTTTTGTATGAGGATTGATAAAGGTTTAAAGTTTGAAGATGAAATTTTTATAAGAGGGGAAGAGTTGTGAGATTTAGATTTTCAATTCAGATTTCGATTAGATAAATTGGGCATTTCATCGACGCGATTATAGTGTTTTCCTCTTAGTTGGCCACTCATGAGATAACTAGACTAGCTCGGTAAGCTATTAAGGACTTTAAGGCAGATAAACTTGAGAATTCGACCAGGAATCGAATTCTCGACCGTGCTTATCTTTAGAAGTCATTACGGCATAGTTAAAAATCGAATTAAGATCAGAGATAGATCGGTTCGATTGAGATGAATGACCAATCGTTGGTGACTTCATTAAATTGGAAAACTCTTGTCGACTTGCACTAATTTGATTTTACTGTCATTTTGATACCCTGTGTCCATATTTGAATCCTAGAGATTTTCATGATAATCAAGAATCGCCAATGTATCAAGTGGGTTCATTGTGGCTTGAAGAAAATCGACCACAGGTCATTTGTCCTAAAAAGTTCTGAAAACTACCCAATAGTCTAGGTCAAACTAAAAGCGCGTTCGAGTGAAATTAACCGCCAGTCTAAATTCGATTTCAGAAATTTGAAGTTCTGTCACGTCATAGGTCATTTTAGAAACGCCGAACTCCCCTCCATCAAACTAGAAACAGAAGCAGGAGTAGCAGCTATCATCGCTTAGAGCTAGAGTAGTAACCGCCAGCCCCATCCCGCCTCACCAAACCACCGGTCGCACCATCGCTTAGCCACGTGTGCCATTCCCTTACAACCCCGACCCCTATAGCTTTTATTCGTCCACTAAAGGGGACTGACCAGCCTCCGTGAGCCGCTGAGCAAGCTGTCGGAGTCATTGTACAGCCTCCCCGAACCACCACCTGCCTTCCCCAAGCCTAGCCACCCTTGCCTCGCCTTCTTGGCCCCGAATCCGCCCCAACCAGCAGCGAACAAAGAGTTGAAGAATAGGTATGGCAGCAACTTCGAGGCCCATTTTGGCCATCTTCTTGAGTCCGGATGCTCGGCCCGCTTTGAGGAAAGTCGATCCTTGCGTCGATCCCTTCATTTTGAGTGAGTTTTACTCACTAATGCCTTCTTAGTTTGCTAATTATACTTAAAGGTTGATTAGATTTAATTAAGTGCAATTAGGTGGTTAGATTAGAATAGATTAGTGATTATTAGATAATTGTTATGCATGTTAGTCAATTGGATTGTGCAATTAGCGAGTAGGCACATAATACCATTTATTGAATGCTACTTGGGATTTTTCCCGACCCTTATCGGGTGTTAATTAGGCAATTCGGGGATAAGTGGGATTTTTAGGAATTAAATATTAATTTTCGAAATTAATTATTTAATTATTTATTTCCCTGAAATTCAATTGTGATGGCCGTGACCGGGATTTTATGCCGATGATCGTGGTGCAGTCCGTTTATTTAATTGAGTTTTATATTGTGCTAAATTGAATTTATTGTATTTATTTATTTAATTTTTGAAATTAATTATTTAATTATTTATTTCCGGAAATTCAACTGGATGGCCAGTGACCGGAATTTTGTGCTGATTGTCGTGGCGCAGTTCATTTATTTAATTAAGCTTTATTTTGTGCTGAATTGAATTACTTGTGAAAGTGAGAATTATTGTTTAATTGAATAATCTTTGGTTATTAATTGAAAAATAATCGAGCGTCGGTTGACAGCGTCAAAAGTATTTTGCTGGACTTATATAATTGTGGGATTTACGGAAATGAAATTATTGTATTTTGGCTAAGGCCGGCCATGTCCCTACACACGGCTATTTTATCAAGAATGATAAAAGATGGAATGGATTGAATGGTCGGATAGTATACTATATCATCCTACGGGCTCTGATATGTCAGCTTAGCGAGAGCAGTATACTGGTGTACTATATCAGCCTACGAGCGATATGTCAGCTTAGCGCGAGCAGTACACTTTATCAGTTTAAAGTGAGCATCGGGGGTATACTATATCAACCTGCAGGTGATATGTCAGCTTAACGAAAGCAGTATACCGATATACTATATCAGCCTACAAGTAATATGTTAGCTTAGCGAGAGTAGTATACTTTAACTCTATCAGCTTAGTGTGAGCTATACTATCTATATATCAGCTTAGAGTGAGCAGTCCTTGATTATGGTCGGACTTATAGATCGTATTGAATGTGCTGACCAAGCATGGGTCGTGATGACATATAATCGATTAGGTTGATTGTTTATTAGTTCATTCTGATGATGTGAATGATTGATCGAATGGAAATGACCGTGAGTGGTCTTGTTAACGTGTAATCAGTGATGTGATTGCTTGGATGCCTATTGGATCTGTGCTAATATGCAGGTGGAATCTAAGGCCAAGGTAAGTCCTTTGACTTATGTTGTGCATAGGCAGCCTTAAGGTGTATTAATTTACTAATCCGGTCTTAGGGGGTATAACTTGCTGAGATGTGGTCTCAATGGTTGTTGAATAACCATTTCAGGACTCAAATGAGGAGCCTAAGGAGGAGGAATCTGACAAGGAGATCCCTATTGAGGAACCCGGAGAGGAGTACGTGGAGGAGGACCTCGAGGATGACCCCGAGTACGACCCGAATGAGGACTTAGATCTCATTCTGTCTTGTCAGACCTTGTATGCATGTGAATAAATGTTATATTAGACTTATGTATATATAGTATTGTAGAATACTATGAGATGTGTATAAAAAGAGAATAGTTGAGAATTTCATTATGAAAAATATGGCCTACTTTTCTATCCCATTGTATTATTGTTTGGGGATTTATAACTCCTTCCACATGTGCATATATGAATGAAAGGTCGGCGATACTTAGTCCTGGGATATCGCATTTTAAAATCGACCAAAGGTAAGGGATGTGCGCATGCCTGAGGATCGGGGCGTGACATAGTTAATGATCTATCTATGGCTAGCAATACTACACCAAGTCTTATGGAAGGATAGAGTGATACAAGACCTCCTTACATCGACGGAAAATATTATAACATTTGAAAGAACAAGATGAAAGCATTCATCAAATCCAAGGATCCCTTAGAGTGGGACGTTGTTTTGAAGGGCATAATCCTGACGCTTCTTCATCCAAAGAAGAAGGCAAAAAACCTGAAGTCTTAGCCTCATCGGATGCAAACATAAGAAAAAGAGAAGCACTAGATGCTAAAGTTATTTATTCGTTATATTGCACATTATCTCCATATGAATATAATCGAATTTCTTCTTGTGAATTAGCGAAAAAAATTTGGGATAGGTTGCAGGTGACATACGAAGGAACTAATAGGGTTAAGGAGATGAAAATAATATTCTTCTCCAACAATACGAAGTCTTCAAAATGAAACCGGAAGAATCCATAATTGACATGTTAAGCATATTTACTGACATTGTCAACGGATTGGCATATCAAGGGCAACCTGTATCAAATCCTATTAAAGTGAACAAGATTATTCGAGGATTGTCAAAAGAATGGAACAATATTAAGACATCCATTTGAGAAACTCAAAGGATATCACCTCTCTTCGTGGATGAACTCGTGGGAACACTCCAATCCTATGAAGAAGAACGTCTGAATGACGAAGATCCTACAAGAAGAAATTGATTACCTTAAAGTCTAATATTGATTATGATGTTTCAGATTCAGAAGTTGAAGAAGATGGTGATGAGTAGATGGAGTTACTAATCAAAAGATTTCAACACCATATGAGAAAGAGAAGAAACTTCAAAGGAAGAAGCCAACAAAGAAATCCGGAGGAAGAAATTTTTATGAGGGAGACAACAATGAAGGTAAGGATGTAATATATTTTGAGTGCAGGAAAAAGGGTCACATAAAACCCAATTGTCCTTATTCAAGAAAAGGAAATAGAAATTTGAAAAGAAGAAGAAAGCTCTAAAGGTTGAGATGTGGAGCGATATGGAATCTAATTCTAGCGATGATGAGCAATGAAATCTATGCTTAATGGTGAACATTGAATCTTGTTGGAGAAATCTATCTAGAATATTTTGAAGTTGATAAAACGTTTCTATTAGTCTAATCTAGATAATTGCAGATGTTTAGAGTCTAAAGACTTTCAGATCACCAAACTTAGCACTCAAGACTCAAGACTCAAAACTCAAGACTATTCTCATTGACGGTTTTTCTAATCCAGTGACGAAGGCAATCTAGAGCCGAAGTATTTGGTTGATGATTTAGTCCTATCCTTTGGAGAAGATCTCTTGGCTGGATAAATATAATGGATTCTTTTATTCGTAATCAAGATCGTTTGAAGATCCGATGATCGACGAAATATTCTTGGAAGGTTCTATTCTTGGAATCCAAGATCCTGGTTATATGGGTGAACATGATTGATGGGCTATCGTCAGGTTCCTTTAATAGCTTGAATGATCTTCTTGATTGATTCCGTCCAACGGGTAGATTGGAGGAATTCCTTTGGTAAGTGCCAATGGGTATGATGGCATAAAGGAATATAAAATGAAGACGTTTTAGTTGCTTTAGTGCATGATTGATAGAGAAATTCCAGAGTCTGAAACACCTTGATTATTAGTCGATACATTTTGAGTGAAATTGTATACACAAAGAGTGTCTATACTTGGTGATACCTTGAGCGAGTGTGGTAGATCATCTACACCAAGAAATCAAGGGAGAACAACGCTGTAACATCTCTTTGTTCATAGTGGAATCCAGCCAATAGGCTGTCAGTGCAGAAGAGTGGACGTAGGCTTGAGCCGAACCACTATAAACCGACTATCTAGTATTGTGCAATTATCGAGAAAAATCTTTTATATACCTATTCACCACCCTCTAGGTACTTATACTAGCTATATCAAATCTGAAGAAGATGAGATAACTAGTTTAGATCTTATTCTTGATGATGATGATCTTTTTAAAAAGTTATGCGTGGAACATAAGAAAGTGTTGAAGAAAATTTATGAGTTGAAAAAGGAAGTCTCTAAATTGAGATAGCAAAATATTATGAACGAGAAAAAGATCAGTGAGCTGGAAAAGGAGAATTCTTCTATCAAGGAAGATAAAGATATTTTGCAAAAAGAAGTTGATTTCTATAATGAAGAAATCTCAAAAGTTTGCAAGAAATTTTCTCTCGGCTTGAAAACAATGGAGCATGTTCTGCTATACAAATGCCATACTACAAAAAATCTAGCCTAGGCTTTGAAAATGCAAGTGAGATCAAGAATGACTTTTCAAAGGTCAAGGAAAGATTAAAGCGCCGACCGCCGATCCAACATTATCGAAATCATTTTGGCAAGCAATTTGTTGAGTCTATTGAATTTCAATATTATAATTGCTCGAATTGTGGCGATCCTAATCACTTTAAGCAAGAATGTCCATTTGATTGGAGGAAATCCAAGTCAATCAACTGGAGATTTGATGCTTCCAGTAACCAGAAAGGACCCAAATTTTTTTTCATTATATCTAATATAATATTTCTACCTTCATATTGTGCTTGATTTATATGATGTGTTCTATCATTGGTTATGATTGAAATATCCACATGATTGTTGTTTAGAAATAATTCATTTTTTAAAAAATTGATTCTACGCTCATATTTTTATCGTGTTGCGAAATGAGAATTTTGTGATATTACATATTAATCACGTGATGATCTTTATATGCCATAAATTTATACAAAGTTTCCTATTTTGTGACTAACAAAAGGAAAGGATCCACATACATGGATACCAAGAAGGGATGAATTTATTGCAGGCAGTTGTACAAAAAAAAAAATTGATTGTGATTTATGCAAATCATGATGCAATCAAAGAAGGATTTCGAGTGAGAATTTTTTTTCCAAAGAAGGTATATTATGCACATGCACATTGGAATATGAATTGGTAATATTTGTTGCCATATTTATAAGATCTTTGCATAGATTTAATGCTTTTATTATTTACATTCTATTTGCGAAATAGGTTAATATTATATTGATATCTATTTGCAATTGAGTTTTATGGTGAAGGAAGAGTATTTTCAATCTTAAAAGATATTATTACGTATACTTGCTATCTTTTGGAAGTATATCTTATAATTGGAAAGATTGATCCGCAAATCAAAGGAAGGTATGTACGTGATATTCTCTATATTTTGCAAATAATTTTTTTACAAGAAATTGCAAGTGGCAAAAGAATCTTCCCATAGAAAGTTTCAAAGGTTCTAATCCGAAAAATTGTGAAGATTTCGCACCATTTTCAAAGGTTCAAAAAATTCTTTTATTTGAGTAAAATTTGTGCAAATTATTAAAGGAGGAGAAAGGGAATGTACATTAAAGGCATAAAATCGCAATCATTTCAAAAGGGCATCAAATTGAGGGGAGCGTAAATCATGTGTGAGAAAATCCTTATTAAATCAATTTAATTTTTGCCTCCTCTTGATTATGGAAGAAAATGTAATGTATGTTTGAATTTGCTAAGTTCTACATGATCCGGTTAGTATATTTCCTATTTCCACTTACCTTTTGTCACTATAAATCTCATATTTTCATTATTATTTTATTATGACAAAAATGTATGTGAAATTTACACTTTGCATTCGTAATCATTTATATATATTTGCTGATGTATGTGGTATTTGATTTTATGAGAACATGAGATATATTGCATATATTTTATATTCATCATAGCATCTATAAGATATTGTTTCAAAAAATTGCGTTTCATGCCAAATATGTTTTGAAGATTGTGTGTGAAGATGAACTGAATCGCGTGTTCTTTATGTGATACTTCTTCCATTATTATTGTTTCTTTTGTGATGCTGACAAAAAGGGGAAGGAAATGAAAGAAAAGCTGAATGCTAAATGCAACATGAAGATTTTGAAGATCTTTCATGATCTTGCTTAGGGGGAGCTATATGGAAACATGAAGTTTTTCTTTCAATTTATTTATATCGTGAACTTGCTTAATCAGAGCAAAGAATTTCTTCACAAATCTTATGCATTATGATTAGCTCGACTTTCTATAAGAAATATGTGCTTATCTCTACAAAATCAGCAAAATTCTTGTAGAATTCACATTGTGCCTTATATAAAATCTTGCTTTCAATGAAGCTATTTGATTTATAAATATTTTCAAAATCTTTTATTAAGTTCTACTTGGAAAGTTCTGTCATCATAAAAAAATGAGGAGTTGTTGAGGATATTTCCTAAATTGATTGTGAAGATTGACAAAACGTTTCCATAAGTGTTTAATGATTCTAAGGAAAGAATTTCCAGGTGATATTCTTGGAGCAATTTGGTTGATCAAGAAGTTCTAATGGAAACTCTGATATGTATCATCAGACGTTACTCATCAGATTCAGAGAACTAGACTTAAAGACTTATCAAGATGTTGTGGTTGCCCATGATGAAGAATGTGTTATGTTATGATAATCAAGGACCACAGTTGAAAGTTTGATGGGATGTGATCAGACGTTATAAATCATAACCAGATTTGTGGTTTAATTATTTTCTCCCTTATGTGTTCTATCAAACGACTAGGAAGAAGTTAATATTCTTGTGCAATGGCTAGTGGCGATTGGTTGGATTTCCTATCTTTTGAAGATTTAGATTTCTTGGAATGTTAGACTTGGGGCGAAAAGATTGAAGCACTTAACTTATGGAAACCCAAACTGCTGTATGGGCACCAGAAATTATGGGAAGTATCAACCTCGGCGATCCCGAAGCCATCAGATCTTCTCAACTAGATCTAGGCCAACGGGTAGATTGGCTAGATAAGTCCTCCTAGAGATATGTCCAATGGTTAGCTTGGACTAGGAGGAGTATAAGAGAAGATCTCGAAGCTGAAGGAATTAGAATTCACATTCACGAGCATTGAAGTAATTCCAAAGTTTGAAGAGTGTTTTATGATTTTTTACATTCATCTCTGTGAGCATCATTGTGTAACCATTTAGAGGTTGAGAGTGTGTGAGGAGTTATATACACAAGCTTGAGTGTTGAGAACTCAAACCTTGTAACCTTTGATTAGTTCTTATTAGTGGATTCCAGGCAATTAATTGTAGCGCGGGAGAGTGGACGTAGGCTTGCAAAAGCAGAACCACAATAATCTTGAGTGTGCAATTCTCTATCACTTACTCTATTTATTAATTGTGGTAAGATCAAACCACTTCATCGTAAGTTGTCTTATTGCAATATCTATTTAAATTACTTCATTTCCGCAAAATCACCTATTCACCCCTTGTAGGTGATATTTTAGCCATAACAAACATGACATGTAATTTAGAGACCCGCTAGTAATGAAAATATCATTTCCCATGAATTAGTTTATGTACTTAATTTCTTTCTAATGATGAGACTGCTTTGGATCAATGCCATTCCAAAAGGGAACTTTTGATATTGTGACTAAGAATATCGTAGTAAATAATCACTACAAATAATTGGTACATGGCCGTCTAAGTGCAAAAAATTATACCCATTCAGGGAAAAAATCTAAAAAGAAAGAATATGAATCTCAATAAGTTGTTGCCGTGTCTCAACTTGATATTTAGATTGGCATTTGCACCGATAGTCCTAAACGTTGTGCCCAATATGCAATCAATAATTAAGCATTTAAAAAGTGAAATCAAATCCAATTTGAAAAACTACAATAAAAAAATAAAAATAAAACCCAACCGAACCCACAAAATCAGAAAAATTAGGACCTTTCATCTAAATCTACGTGAGACATCATTATCTTCAACGAAGAACACAGAAAGGGATTGCTCTAAGTGGTAGACTGAGAGTGAATGGCCCAACATCCCCAACCACAAACATTAGCCCAATCACGAAGTCAGTCTTGAGGAAAATTGGCAGTACTAGTGGGAAAAAAAAAAAACTAGTAATTGCAACTACTGGTTATACATTTATTCAGTAAAATGGTAATCTCTAAGATTTTAGTATTTTTGAGAGAGTGTGACGTCTATAATTATTAACATCATTTGTGGTGGAGGTGCATTTTAAATCTTCAAAATAAGAGCATATGTAAAGCAGTCAATTTTACGCTGACGTGACTTTGGGTCCGACAAATTGCCCAACTGAATTTGACAATAGCTCTTTAAGTTATCCAATATTGCCATACTTGCAAAAATACTTACCACCATGGTCAGGTTTGACAACTTTTTAGACTTATCCCAACTATTTTTTTTTTTATTTTTAGTCTGAAAAAATCTTAAATTTATCTAGAGATTAAGACTTTTCTTTAATTAAGTATAGAAGAAATAGTCATCAATGACTGTGTTGAAATAAAAAATTTCTATAATGTTACCATATAAGATCCACTAAGATAAATGTAAATGATATCTAACATGTCAGAACTTTAGACTGTAGTTTTATTCTTTATCTCAATCATCTTACTTCTATAATAATTTACACAAGTCTTTAGGTAACTATCAAGAGTAGATAGAATATTGATTTTATCAGCCTTTCTACTCCTTCTCTAGACATGTAAACAAGACATTATTTTATATGATTATTCCTTAGATAAAAAAAAAAAAAAACTTTTGGAAACATCCTTTTCAACTATATACGCGACGTATATATTATTGCAAGTTATATACAATTTGTACAATCCATTTGACATAATTTAGTACTCAATCTTAGTTGGATTAAAGAACAAAAAAAAAAATCATCTTTTTTCCCAAACAGAAAATCCTATTTCTACTACTTAAAATTTGAACCAATAAAACCCTTAATAGTTATGGAATATAGAGAAAGTGTCTAAAAATATAATTAGTATCATGTGAGTATTGTATAACTTGAAGATGCACAAGCACACATTCAGAAAGCTACATACATAATCACATAATCACATTTTGGCATGATACACAACATGCAGTTGCATACTTCCCACATGACAACAACTATAAGGATATATTCCAACATTTGTGAATTCATCCCCTTTGGGTGAATAAATCACCAGAATCAGTCACTTCTCCACCATACTGTCTTGTATCATTTTATGAACTAATACATAATCTCCTCCTTTGGAAGTATGACCATAAATTTCGAACATAAAACATCAAATCATTATACGATACCTGATATTTTTCAAATCCAATCACGTGTGCAACTTTGGCGATCATAACTCAATTAAATCCATAAAACTCTCTTATACCAGGGATATAAATTTTACTACTCACATACACCATATACATGTGATTTAAACATTAGTGACAGAGGTAATTTATCACAAGAATCACACATAATGCTAATTATACTACTCTATTAATTGATACAAGTTAAACTTTATATATATCAACTCTACACAATATCTATGGGATGACATACTTGTAAACCAACATATATATTTCCAAAATCATGAAAAATACAAGAAAATACATGAAAATACACCAAAAAATACACGTATTCAAGATTTCGTATCAATTTTCATATCTATAAAATTATCAAATATGCAAAATAAATGCACCACAAGATAAAGCATCATCGTACAAGCACGTAGCCGCTGACCACACGTCGATTGGAGGCTTTATGCACCTACATGTGCCACCAGAGTGTGTGGTGCATGGATCACACACACAAGCAGGCACACACACAGGCAGCCTCAAGCCCTACAATCTAGTTCAATCAATAGCAATCCTATTGGTTCCGGTTCAACTCTACGATCCGACTGGTTGACCAATTAGTTCAATGATTGTAACATCCTCGATTTTGACCCTTATTTTAGTCCCAACTAGGAGGCTAAGCTAGATAGGCCTTAGGTTAGTCAAACCTTCCTAGAAAATAAGTGTGAACAAGTGTGAAAAGCATTAAATGAGGATGATGAATGTAAAGGCTTATTTGTCCCTATAGCCTAGCCTAGTTATAACCCTAAACTAAGTAGGAGATCTTGGAGGCCAATGAATGAAATACACCATCCATTGGAAGAAAGAGCAAGCAAGTCAAACCTTCTTAGACAAGCTAAGAGCACATTAATTACATTTGGCTTCTAGTCATTCAATACCGAGATGAAGTGTCCAAGCTAACCTAGGGCCTAGTTGAAAACTTGGGAGATAAGGATGCCCGACAATCAATACTTATTGACCAAGTGGGACGCCTCCTTTTCCCAACTAAGATTGCCACCTTTGATTTTCGAAATTTCTGAACCTCCGCTATTTGTCAATTTTACACAGATTTTTGTAGTGTGAATTTAAAGAAACTTCCTTCATGAAAGTTATTCTAAACATATTTATCTAAAAAAAATTAAATTTCATATTTTTATGAGGTGAAATGGTAGGGACGAAGGCCCAATCGTTCACCATCTGGAACCTGTCACGTATGGTGAAAATGGTGACCAGGTCACCTTCTCAAATTTTTATTAAAATTTTCCTTTTCAAATTTAATCATGATTCATTTACAAAATTTCTAAAAGACATCCATATCTACAACATATTAAAATTTCAAATATTTTTGTGAAGATTTAGATTTCGAAATGAGTCTCTCTCTCTAACTATTGAATCTGCTTGATGGACGAATTTTTGAATTGTATTCAGTGAATTTCTGCTCTTTCCATAGCACGAATTTGACTTTACTTTCTTGATAAAAAGTATCATTTAAGGTCTTCTCTACAACATATTAAAATTTTATAATTTTTCGAGTCTGTTTGATAAGGTAATGTTACTGATTTTGAAAGTTGCTCGAAACTATTCTTCAACTTATAATGGGAGGTCACGCACCAAACTTGGAGAGGAATGAGTTGCATGCCCAACTTGAGGAGGAAGCCTTCTCAACATCTTAGGTATCCATCTTAAAAATTATATAATAATGCCAAAAGATTTGGCTTGGTAAATAAGTTAGTGATTTATAGTTTAAGTAAACCATACCATGAAAGGTTTTAGAATGCTTGGCTTAATGAGCAAGAAAAGCCATGAAAAATGTACCCAAAAATTCAAGACTTATGATGGCCATATCTTAGGCATTAAATGAAAAGATGAATCACTAGCTTAGGTGGCCATATGAGGATTTGATCATCATTGTATAGGATTTTCCTTGGAGATTAAGTTATGTCAAGTAATGATGAAATGGTAACTCACAAGCTTAAGTGGACAATTAGGAGTGGCTTAGAGAATAAGTAGCACATATTCCTTAGAGGCTAGTCCTTAAATGAAAGTATGACTCACTAACTTAGGTGGCAAGGAGAAGATTCGGTAATCATAATGATAGGATCTTCCTTAAAGAATAAGTTAGGGCCATTAAAAAAGCTTGGCTTGGCCTATAAATAGGAGGACCACCCCCATTCATCCTCATCCTTTGGTCACTCCTTCCCCTCCTTTCTTGCTCTTCCTCTCTCAGCCTTGCTCACCCATCACTTCACAACACGACCCTTTCTTGGTAAAATCACTTATAGTTCATTGAGGTTTATTGAAGGTAAGTAAAACCTCTAACTCTTGGCTAGGGCGATAGCCTACATTGTCGAGTTTAGTGGTGTACTCACTTGTGTAAGCCATGTGTATGTTGTAATGTTCTTTTATGTGTTTGTTCATGTTTGCATGTTCATGCCCCGGGACGAGGTCAAGGTTCGCTCGGCTTGGAACCGACATCAAGTTGCGATGGCTTAAGCATGCAATCCAAGCCACAAACCAAGAATCGCTCCCGGCATATTTTATAATATGATGTTGAGGATCATGGTACACTCACTTGAATGAGCATGCCCTTGGGCTATGCATGTGTCAACTAAGATAAAAGATGAAAGACCGGCTTGTGTGATGCACTTGTGTATGCACTTAAAGAGAAAAATGCCCTAGTTGAGCCAGAATGTTTGGGTTTGAGCTCGGATGCTTCAAGTAAGCTAGCCCCAAGATGCCCTGGTTGAGCCAGAATGCCTAGGTTGAGCCTAGATGCCTTAGTGAGCTAACGCTAGGATAACTCGGTTGAGCCTAGATGCCTTGGTTGAGCTAGGATTCCAAGCTAGAAACTAAATGCCTCGGTTGAGCCAGGAGAGCCTAGTGATATGTTGATATGTTCATTGACAAGCTAAATGTAAGTATGCATTGAAGTATGTTACAATGGGCATCTGCATGTAGTTGAGGTGTAGCAATAAGTTTGCTAATGATTTACCATTGATATTGCATTGCAAGTGTTGTACCCACTAGATTTTGATGATGGGATGTCTTCCTAATAGATAATTTGGAGTTTTACTTACTGAGTTTCCCCA
Source organism: Eucalyptus polyanthemos subsp. polyanthemos (assembly GCA_017140185.1). Taxonomy (NCBI): domain Eukaryota; kingdom Viridiplantae; phylum Streptophyta; class Magnoliopsida; order Myrtales; family Myrtaceae; genus Eucalyptus; species Eucalyptus polyanthemos. The sequence continues at coordinate 14,814,383 of CM029465.1, read as the reverse complement.
AAACTCACCCCTCATCCTTTTAGTCTTGTAGGCATGGACGTCTCATGTCAATTTTGGGAGTTGCAATCTTGCTAAAGGAGTTAAAGTTTACCCTGAACTTTTGAAGATGTAGTAGTTGTAAATATAACGGCCAGTGATAGAAGGGCTTGTAAACGTAGCTAATGTAATTGTGTATTTGTAAATGGTTATTTTCCTAGCTACTTGTTTTTGTTCGGGTGTTTATGTATGCTTCTGCATGTGTTTAATGAAAAGATAAAGAGAAATGAGATGGCGACATGCCTGGGATGTCATGAAAATAACCCTTGCTGCTCGTGACTTTGGGAATGGACTTGGGGTCATGACAACAATAACCCGGTTTGGGTGGGTTAACGGGTTTGAGTCATCGACTCAAAGGGTCAGGTCTCACAGGTTGCTGGGTTGGTGACATCAGATGACGTCAGCCCTAGCGTGTGCAGTGCACATGCAAGCCATGCCCACTCGTGAGCGGCCATAAAGGCTCATGACAGCACGTGTGTCGGGTGCTCGACACCTCAATGGTGTGTGGCTGCACGTGGAGGCACATGCGGCCTCCCCCGATGGCGCACTACCCACACTTTTTCTCATCTCATCGAGTTATCTTTGTTTATATATTGAAAAAATGATTTTTGTTACACAAAAAAATCACGGAAAGGGGCAAAAAACTACATGTTTGTGTTCTAATCTATGAAGGCTCTTATACCACATGTTAAACTCTAAAACACGCAATCCCACAATCTCCATAATTAGAACAAGAACATGTATAATCAAATAAAAAATTAACCCACATGTTTTAGAATCCATCGTTCTTGATGCGGAAGTGGAAAATGACGTTTCAAAGGCAAGTTCTTTTCCTCTATTACCCTTTGTATCACTAGCTTAATGAGATAGCCCCCTCTTCATGTAGTGCTAAGTAAATGCTCATTTGTGAGGATGATTGTGAGAGTTAGGGTTAGGGAGAGACTTAAGCACTATTTATAGAATTTCTAGCCAAGTCCTCTTATTATGGGCTAGACTCAACTCGATCCATACTAACCAGTCCCATATTAAACTAATTAAGAAACTTTATATCCAACCTTAGACCAACCTCGTAAAATAGTAAATTATAATATCAATTAATATAGCCTACATTAGCAAAACTCTTACACCGCTTCCGACAATTATTCTCATCATGATGTTGAATGTCAGCTCCAAGAAGAGAATCTTGAGCTCAACCTAGAGATGGGACTTGAACTCGCCCCAAGCCAACTAGAGCATCAGCTATCGGATCTACTCCCTCTAGTTGTGGGAGAGCCCGTTGAGGCGGTGTGACAAGAGAACCTCAATGGTGGCGATCTTCCAAAGACTATGCCACTTGTCACCATAGGGTGACAAGACAAGAGTGGTGTAGTCGTAGTTGAGGTCCTTTTTGGTGAGTAACTTAGGGCGGTTAGCAAGCACAATGTTATTCTTTGTGAAGCATTCCTCGGCCAGTGGCAACGATGACATGACCACCACCTAGCGAACACCGAACTAAAGTGTCATGATGGGGCCATATTTAGAGGAGAGGCTGTGGAGGGTGCAATGAATGGGCAATTTCAAGTGGTGGAGGTGGCCAATGATGGGAAGAGAAGGAGGGGATGGGGGAAGATTTTGGGTTCTTTTGTTCAAAAGAAGTAGAGAATAACTAGAAAGGGGGTAGGGTGGAGGATCGCCTAATGAATTGTGTTTTCCATTGTTTATGCTTTGCTTCATGTTAAGCATAAAGAACCAAGGACTAGCCTAAGGTTTAGTAAGAAAGGACTTGGTTACATGGTTTCTTTCTCACCTCCCCCTTAGACTAGGAAGCAAGTGGCCACCCATTCCTGGTCTATTAGTGCTTATCCGTTTGGTATACAGTGATGGCAAGCTATCTAGATTCTCCCAATACAATGCCTTAAGGACCTGGCTCTTGGCACCTCCAACTCCCTACCAAGTTCTTTTCTTCTCATTAGGAGGGGAATACGAAGTCCTAACAAAGCATGGTCTCTCAAACCTGGGTGCTGTTTTTTCTCCTTGAGGCTTTTAAGGACCTACTTAGGTCCATTGTTTATGCTTTGATTCATGTTACGAATTGATAATGGAGGTTCTTCATGTTTATAATATAGAGACCAAAAGCCAAATCCTCGTTTCCAAAAGCCTCAAAGGAAAAGTGTTGGCGTAATCTATTGGAGTATTATGGATATGTTCAATTTTATAATTGAAGACTACATTATAATCGCATCAATTATATTTGGATCGTGAAAATTGTGACTTCAAATCTATGCAATGCTCTTTACGAGGTTAATCCCTTCTACCCTATATGGTTTGAGACATTTGTCATGTAATTTGTAAGCAATATCAACTCCATCTCAATTCTGCCTTCCACATCAAACACCTCTCATAATAATGATCAAACCTATACGCCATGGAACTCTTTTGATAATTTTACACGTACAAGTTTAAAAAATTAATACATTAAAATTTAATATGGTGTGAAGTAATTAACATATCGAAATTAGCTCATAACTCATTGGCTTAAAATCTTAAATGAAAACGAGTCTAATTAAATGTGTTGGGGAAAATTGTCTAAAATGTCCTAAACTTATTACACTTTTTGTTGGAGTGTCATGATGGGGCCATATTTAAAGGAGAGGTTGTGGAGGTTTTGATGAAGGAGCAATTTCAAGTGGTGGAGGTGGCTAATTATGGGGAGAGGAGGGGATGGGGGAAGATTTTTGGGTTCTCTTGTTTGGAAGAAGTAGAGAATAACAAAAGAGAGGGTAGGGAGGAGGATCGCACAATAAATTGTGTTTTCCATTGTTTATGCTTTGCTTCGTGTTAAGCATAAAGAACCAAGGGCTAGCCTAAAGTTTAGTAAGAAAGGACATAGTTACATGGTTCCCTTCTTACCTCCCGCTTAAACTAGGAGGCAGTTTGAATGATCATTCCAGGTCTATCAGTGCTTATCCATTTGATATACAATGACGGCAAGCTATTTGGATTCCCCTTATACAATGCCTTAGGGACTTGGCGCCCAAAACCTCTAGCTCCCTACCAAGTTCTTTTCTTCTCGGTGGGAGGGGAATATGAAGTCCAGACGGAGCAAGGTCTCTCACCCCTAGGTAGTGTATTTTCTCCTTGAGACTTTTAACGACCTGCTCAGGTCCAACAGAATTATGTTTTCCATTGTTTTTGCTTTGTTTCATATTACAAATTGCTAATGGAGGTTCTTTGTATTTATAATATAGAGACTAGAAGCCAAATCCTTGTTCCCAAAAGCCTTGAAGGAAAAGTGTTGGCATAATCTATTGGAGTATCATGGATTTGTTCAGTTTTATAATTGAAGACTAATCATTATAATTGCATCAATTATATTTGGATCACAAAAATTTTGACTTCAACTCTCTACAATGCTCTTTACAAGGTTCATCCCTCCTACCCTATATAGTTTGAGACATTTGTCATGTAATTTGTAAGCAATATCAACCCTATCTCAATTTTGCCTTCCACAGGGATTGAACACCTCTCATAATAATGATCAAAGCTATACGCCATGGAACTCTTTTGATAATTTTACATGTACAAGTTTTAAAAAGTCATACATTGAAATTTTAATATGGTGTGAAGTAATTAATACATCAAAATTAGCTCATAACTCATTAGCTTAAGATCCTAGATAAAAATGAGTCTAATTAAATATGTTTGGAAGAATTGTACAAAATGTCATAAACCTATTATACTTTTGATTAAGTCAATCATAAACCTTTTATTTTTGCCAATTTAGTCCTAGATATTTTCACTTCTTGCCAATTAAGTTCGTCCACTTAATTTTGCCTAGAAAATGCTAACGTGGATACCAACGGTGCCATGTAGGACCACTGGTGCCAATGTGGACAAAAATTTTAATAATATTTTAATTTTTTTTGCAATTTTTGCAATTTTTTTTTCTTTTTTTGGATTTTATTCTTCTTCATTATTCCTTTTCTTTTTGGTTTTTTTCATTTCCTTTTCCGATGGCCGGCCACTGCCCATAGGCCACAGCTAGCCAACTGGCCTTGTCGGCCATAGGCCTAATTGGGTGAGGGCAAGCCTTTACCCAAGCATGGCCCAGCAAGGGTTGGCCTCGCCTAGGCCAAATCTAGCGAGGCTAGCCTTCACCTAGGCCAGGGCTCCCCACGCCGAGCATTGGTTTGGCAAAGGTGACACCAATGAGGCTGCCCTTCCCTTGGCGAGGGTTGGCCCAACAAGATCTGGCGAGGGGAGCCGTCGTTGGGGCTTGCCCTTGCCAAGTGAGTGTTGGCCTAGCCTAGGCCAAATTTGGTGGGCCAACCCTCACCAAGTTGTGCTTGGACGAGGGCTCCCCTCACCAAGGCTCGGCTTGGCCTCACCTATGGTGGGATAGGCTAGCCAATTATCTGTGGCCGGTGGCCGGCACTAGCAAAAGGAAAAGAAGAAAGTCAAAAATAAAAGAAAAAAATTTTTAAAAAAATTTAAAAAAACTATTAAATGTTGTCCACGTCAACACTAGAGATCCTACATTACACTACTGGCTCCATGTTGGCATTTTCTGGCCTAAATTGGCTAGATTGACTCAATTGGCAAGAAGTGAAAAGGTTTAGGACTACATTAGTAAAACTAAAAAGTTTATAATTGAATTGACAAAAATGCAATAAGTTTAAGACTTTTTGGACAATTTTCCCAAATATGTTGATAAGCTTACACTTGGGCTCCTTCTTAGTAATCTCCCCTACAAAGTTATTAGGTTTTTGCTACTAGATCTCAACACGTTAATACATTTGGACATCTAATCCAGAAAATGAGCGGAGATCTGGAATCTCAACGAAAATATGTATAGGTACCCGTGGGCACATAAAATGAATGTGTTTGTTTGAATTTGATTTTCTAATTTGTCCATAATTAAGTTTTTGAAACTTCAATACAATTAAGCTCATTTAAAGGGCCTCAAGCCCAGCTAACAGGCAATTTGGAGTGTAAATTATTATGTGTCTGATTATGGTCAATTCTTTAATCGACAAATATTTATGTACGGGATAAATATGCTTGTTATTTTTATTTTTAATTTGCTATAAGTGATGTTTGTTTGTAAATTTTAGCCATTCTTCTATATGTCCAAATGATGTTCAAAGAACTTCATGCTCAACCATAATTCAAATTCAGCGGAAGCTGCCCATTGAAGTTTTGTACGATGTGACGAATGTATCAAATCACAATACAACCCCTGTTATAATTAAACACAAAATATAATAACACATCAAAAATTTATTTTATTGATTGTTCATCAAAATTAAGGTAAAAGAATTGCAAAAGATGAGGTGGTGCCTTATATTAACATATGTTAGGACCTGAGCAGGTGCTTAAAAGGTTCAATAGAAAAAACAGGTAGGAATTCCACTGAGGTGAGAGACTTTACCATTCCTCTTGTATTTGCTGGTTGGTGAGGGAAAAAAATAAGCACCGACCAATAAGGAATGCGAGACGGGCAGGTACCGGCATGTTGAAATAAGAAATGCAGCCCAACAAGCCTCTCGATTAGGAGATTACTATAGGCAACCCTCGTAGGCGGAAAACCACCCGGATCTGAGGTGAGGTTAAGAAAAGATACATGAAATTGTTTACAATGTGACAAATGTATCAAATCACATTACAACCCGTCTTATTATTGAACACAAAATATAAGAACACGTTAGAAATTTATTTTACTAATTGTCCATCGTAATTATGGTAAAAGAATTGCAAAAGATGAGGTAGCGCCATGTATTAACGTACGTGAACCCATTTTTAGATAGAACTTCTATGAATTGCAAATTCATGTTAGAATTCCCCTCCCAAGGACCACCTGGTGGTTGACGTATTCAATGACGCAATTGTCCATATGCGTCAATTTTACAGATGAGTAGAAGAAATTGAAATCAATCTCATACCGTGAGAAGACGTCATATTGATTACATTTTTGTGCTAACTTAATCGGATTCCAAAGTTAATGTATGGGATGATAATGCTTGTAATTTATGTTTATATACTGCAACTGATGTCTATAAATTTTAGCCATTTTTCTATATTTCCAGATAATGTTTGATCAACTTCATGCTCGATTATAATTCAAATTCATCCGGATTGCTATTGAAGTCGTGCGCACTTCTACGATGTGACGGATGTATAGTATCGAATCACATTGCAATGTGTCATACAGCCGAACACAACAATATGGTAACACATCGTAAAATTATTTTAATAAGGTGAAGCCATTTTTAGAAGGAATCATTCTACATAAAGACTTAAAATACCTTCATTTTTCAAATAATGGCTCAAAATGGACAATATTTAAAATAAGGGAATGTAGTGCCATCATTTTCTTGAATAGGGACTTGAAGTAAATCTTATTTCAAATAATACCTTGAAGTAACTATGTTAGTTTCAAAAAAGAGTTAGACTTTTAGATCGGTCAAGAGTATTTTTGTCCTCTACCATTTATATTTTTTTCCTTTTCTCTTTCTTTCTTCCTATTTTTCTAGTAATTTCTTTCTTCTCCACAAGGTCTCGACAAAGTTGCGAGGGTCATCATTGCCTGATCTAGTAAGGGCCACTCTCTTACAAATGAGGGACGACCTTGTGGGAGGGAGGCAACATCATCCAATCTAGTAAGGGATGGTGACCCTCACCTTGGGGAGGCCACCCTCATGGCCATAGGCAACCAGCCCTCTCTAGATTTGGGCAGGGGTCACCTTGCAAATGGCCAGCAAGGGACGGCCTTAGGGGAGGATAGCCCTATGGCCATTAGCGAGATCAATCCTTGCTAGATTTGGGTGATGGTCGCCTCATCGGCCAAAAAGCTATTAAAAAAAAGGAAGGGAGAAAAAAAAAAAAAAAAGAATGCAAATAATTTTAAATTAAAATTTTATTTGACCAAAAAAAATGCTATTGACTTACTAAAATATTTAGCTGGCTAGCGACCAATGAGGTCAGGCCTATAATTAAAACCATCATGGTCGCTTCAGGTTCATATTTGAGATCAATATGGCCACTTTATGCCTTTAGTTGATATAAAGTCCAATTCAATGTCTTTATTAGAAAAAAAAATGATGGTACTTTAAGTATTTGTTTGGAATTTTTCCTTTTTAGAATAAACTTTGATTAATTGCAAATTCAGGTGAGAATTGCCCTCCAAAGGACCAGCTGGTGGTTGACGTATTTGATGACGCAATTGTCCGCGCGCTTTAATTCTAGATACGAGCGGAAGGATTGAAAGCGATCCCACCACAATTGCGAGGCTTTCGTCATTGATGACGTTTCGGTGCTTCCTCCGTCGGCCTGGTTCTTTAGACCTCTAAACCGGAGAGAGAGAGAGAGAGAGAGAGAGTAATATTACCTGAAACTTCTTGTGAGAACAGTTGTCGGGTTTGAAGAATTGCGAGGCTTGTGAAATCATTTTTTAAATATTGACTCATCTCTATTTTGATTTATCCTTACTTATCTTGGAAAAAACAATTTAATCTTCAAAACTCTCGCGCAGAATTACATAAAAAGAAATGAGACAACATACAGTAGCCTTTTAATTTAATTTAATTTGTTTACATCGGATAATATACATCGGGGGTAAAGTGAATAAGTAAAATGCAAGTAAGCATAATTAAAAGAATTCAACCATTAATTTGAAATTATTTTGGATGATTAAGTGTTATTAACAAGTAATAAATGACAAGATAGGAACCCAAGATATTGATCGGTCAGTCAAGATTGGCAGACGACAAAAATTTCCCCACCTTAAATGATGTATCTACATCAGCTCAAAGGGTTCTCCATACAAAATTTAGTTTAAAAGGACAAGTTCATGCACGGTCTCAAACTATATAGAAGACTTAGTTTTCTGCTATCCATCTAGAAAAAAACGGCACAGATGATAACCCATCTTAACAGACCTAATTGTCCGGTGTCTATTAAATTATACCTTTAATTTGACGCCATAAACAAACCCGATCCAAAATTACATGTGAAAATCTGACTCATGATTTTTGGCGTACTCAAATGCGGCATGCATCGGCAAAGTCCATATTAGACTTGTATTGTTTCTTACTTTTGGATAGAAAACAAGAAAAGGAGATCAACTCCTAATTGAAGCCGCTCCACCAAAAGCCAAAGAGGATACTTAAGGAAATTTGACTTCTAGTATGTATGTATATAAATGTATATTGTTATAGATGACTAGTCAGGATTAGGTAGCTTGTAATTTAAATTACTCGTAATCGAGTATAATGTATTCTGTTCCTATGTGTAGGTTATCATGCTCTTCACGTGGCAATATTCAGAATATTTTTTTTTCTGTTTTATTACGAAATCTCATATAATACAAGTCCATATTAGACTTGTATTGTTTCTGAGTTGAATTTTTTCTTGGCATCCATTTGCCTCCTCTATTACATATTTCCATGCTTTGGTTTTTGGCCAAAGTCCAAACTAGAGGAAAAGCATCAGAATTATGGATTTTTATCTAACAAATTAAATTTAAAATAATTACTTATAGTCTTACAAAATCATACATGGTTTTAGAGCTATCGTTGTTATCCGAGGAAGTGCCCATCAAGTCTATTTTGTGGTGGTCAAAACAACACTAGCCGCACTAGCCGTGTTTTTCTCTTCTAGTCTGTAGCCTTAAGTTGTAGTTTTGACCTCCTGCCGCTGCTCGTCTCAAAGAATGAACACCACCGTAGGACTCGCCTTTCTCAAACAAGCCAATTTCGGGAATTTCCATCACAAAAGGCTGTCGGATGCCGCCTCATGCGATATCATGAGTAGCCACACTTGAATCCGCCGAGCCCCACATCTTTGAGTAGAGATTTCAACACTTTCTGCCGACTTTTTTTTTTTTTTTTTTTTATGAAATAAACCCCACCATCGACCCCATTGTATTTTGACAAGTCACGTACGGGCGATAGTGTCTGGATCCATTGACAAACGTGCCTTTACGTGCCAACAGAAGTCTCTGCACGTGAGATCCATGCACCCACACGCCTTATCTATGAACAGCCGTGTAGAGAGACGTCATCGGTGACGTCATCCTCACGGCCACACGTCAATTGACTCTGCTGACATCATTGCTGATGTCATCCATCACGTCATTGAGAGACATCTTCCATCACTTCAGCACTCACCACGTCAACAGCCCATGTTGGCCTCGGATCGTTGATCGTTGACCTAGATTGTTGATTATTGACGATTTTGACCGATGTTGATTGTGGTTGACCACCATTGATGGGCAATGACCACACCAATTTAATTACTTTTCCGATTGGTTCAATCTGTTTCTGGCTTGTTCTGGGTGTTGAGTCCCTTTGTTACCTTACTTTCTCCACATCCGACCGCTAGGTACTGTTTTCTTTTACATTCCTTGTTCAATTTGCTTTGTTTAAATTCGTAAAGCGTATATCATGGATAAATTGAAGTTTTAATGGCCACTTGCTATTAACCCAAAAATTGAGATCCACATGGAAGTCCATATGCTACTATTGCTACTAGGGGTGTAAATGGTTCGGTTCGGTTCGGTTTTTTAAAAAAACCAAACCGAACCGAACCGTTAAAGAAAATTTCCAAACCGAATCGAATAAGTCCCGAACCGATAATGAACCAAACCATTAAAGAAACTTTCGGTTCAGTTCGATTTGGTTCGGTTCGATTTTTCGGTTTTCAACTTTTGGTTTTCGGTTTTCGATTTTCAGTTTTTTATTTTTTTCTGGGACGGCTTACCTTCTATATAAGCTCCTTGAAGCATTGATTGATGTTCTCTCTAGTTTTTGTGCTATATTCAAGAAACAAACATCTATGTCTTTGAGTTAGATCTCTTCCTTCTTCCCTTGTTACAGCCCTTTCACTCTCCTGAAATTATCACATCATGAGAAGCGAGATGACTTCTCTTCGAAGAGAAGTCAAGCAAGAAGAAACCGGGGAGGATAAGAAGCAACGATGAGGATGGGAGCTTGGAATGTTGCGTGAGAATTCTTTGGAAGAAAGATGGCGTCCCGAGATGTGGTTTCTTTCGTGGGCTTGTCCCAGATGAGCCTGGAAATGGCTCAAGTTTTGCATTGCTTCCAATCGGGTTGGATTTCAAAAGGAAGTGGAAGCTTCACTTTTGGCTTTCTGGGTTTCATGGGCAACTAGTCTGGATCAAAAACTGCCCTACTTTTTGCTTTTCCAATCTTAATTTGTTCCTAGAAGGAATATTTGGTCCTACATGCAGTGTAGCGATTTTAAGTGATTTTTTGACACTAGTGATTTGTAAATACAGCCATAAGCATATGAAATCGTGATAAAGTATGCTAACAACTTATCTTCTTATTTGAATATTCTGCTATAGTCTTTATGCCTCACATCACATTTCACTCAACAAGTATACCCATTTAGTCTAGGAAATTGTCCTTCTCCAAGGACAAGAGAATCAAGACCTGATAAGACTTCAAAAAGATGTTATAGCATCCCCATTGTACAACAAAAACTGGTGTTGATAAAGCTCTGAAACAGGGATTCTATTCACCGGAGAAGAAGAGAAAAAAAAAAAGAAGAAGAAAGAATCCCGGATTAACAAGAACTCAAAGGAAACTAGTGCTTTTCATCCATAAAACAAGTATCATAGGGCAATTAATTATTGCAAGAATCCAAATTATAGTCATGGCAAGGAGCAAAAGTAAATCACATTAGACATCCATTCAATCACTTCTTTAACCCCACGATGCTAAGACAAAGCGACAACATATATCTCCATTATGCTGCAAGTGCTAAGGACAACCGCTCTTCTATATGATTCAAACTATAGAGTTCTCCAATGGCTCAAGGCCATTCTGCCTTAGGATTGGCAAGTTTCTCATGCATCTCCACAAGAGTTGTGTGCACGCTAAGCCCAATAACCACAATGCTGCTCCTTTCTTTTGTATACCCTAACCAAAACAATTGAAATAAAATTAGTGATCTCAACTTAGGAATCCGATGTCACAATATATACTTTCACTTATGTGTTTTCTATTTGCATCATTGCTTGAAAAGGAAGAAGGTCACTCTCTATGAACATGCAGGACTATTTTAAGCTCAACATATCTAAGAAGAGATGGAAATAAGTAGTTCCACCTCAAAGGTGAAGAAAGGGGTACATCACCATAGGAATAGAATAAAATCCGAATTGCTCAAACCCCATACTAGATTTTCAAGTTCAATCGAATCATTATGGTTTTAACCCAATTTGGACATCAAAACATCTTCAGTTAGCAATCCTACACTAACACCTAATTCTAAACCTCTTGCTTAGCCTTGTATGCATTTCTATCTAAAACCAAAGGTAGAAAATGGTCCAGACATACACTCTCTCCCTTACGCTACTATGAATTTACCTCTTCGAGCTTAAAGACAACATTCAATCATCAAGAGAAATTGCTATTGAATTCAAGTCCATGGTCGTAGATAACAACTCCACATTAAATTCACAATGAAAATGAGAATTGATATATCAATTGTAATATTGAAAAATATAAATATCCAATGGTTATTTTTTCCTCACCTGACTCGAAATTTTCAAGTTATTCTAAGTTCTCCTCGATCAACTGTGAAAGTGGTGCGGATCGTAGTCAATCTTAAGTACATATAAGAGCCTCTACCATCATTGGGGTCAATGAGCTACGAAATACATCAAGTACTCAACCTCCGATGCTAAATGTAGACTCTGATACTACAGTAGAGATGGGCATGGCCAAAATATCTCGAGCAATGGAAGATAAGATAGGATATCTTGAAGAATTAACTCTCCACCAATTTAATATATCAAAGGTGGAGCTATACCATTCATATCCTTCTTCCAAATACTTATCTAATTCAGATTTTTCTTTCACATGTTCCTGTCCCATTTGGTTAAGATACATTACAGTCATAATGTCCGCACTAACCACAGGAGACATTGAAACATTCACTATCCTTGTCCCCTTTAATCTCACGTTGCTTTGGGGGCATGTACCGGTGCGATATTGTTCAAATAATAATGTCAGAAATTTTGTCACTCTATCTTACAAAGTTTCTGCCCGGTTACCTTCATACACTTGATTAATCATCCATTTCACATACTCCATCTTGAGGGTCAAGTATACATGCAATGAACCATGTGAGATTTATATTGTTCACATTGCCAATGTACTTATTAAACTTGATCTTCATTCTCTTGGTTGTTTCTTGCAAACTCCTATCCTCATCCCCACAATATTTATCAATCATCATATAAATCCCATAGACATCTTTTGTCATATCATTGCAAGTGACGTAAGAAGAGCTTGATACTTTTAAAGTTGCATCATAGAACAACTTCAAGAAATGAAGAAATCAATGGGCATAATCCCAATCATCATCAGTAGGCAACCCTCTCACCTTGGAAAGCTCTTCAGCAAATCTTCTATCTTGAAATCCAATGAGATAAAAGCATTTCGAAACTTTAAGGCCACTTCCAACATCAGGTATGTTGAATTCCACCAAGTCTCCACATCCAAACATACAAGATTATTAGAATCAATATTTTCCAACAGAATGCACTCCTTAAACCATTGCAATCTCGATGGAGAAGAACTCACATAACGTACAATTGAGCGTATTCTAACAATGGAATCATCTATATCTTTCAAACCTTCTCTCACAATCAAACTACAAAAATATGAGCACAACATCTCACATGGAGTAACTCACTTGATAATATCAAAGCATTCCAAGAGTTAAGTCTTTTCTTCAAGTATTGAACTCTTGAGTCATTAGAGCTAGCATTATCAACAGTGATAGAAAAAATGCATTTGATTCCCCAACTAGTTAAGCATTTCTCAACTCATTTCCTTATAATATCAGTTGAATGTCTTGGGATTTGACAAAAATTCAAAATTTTCTTTTGCAACTTCCAATCAGAGTCTACAAAGTGAGCAGTAAGACACATGTAACTTAGATTTTGACATGAAGTCCATGTGTCAATCGTAAGACAAACCCTTGGAGAAGTATCAGAAAATTAGTTTTTCAATTTGCTTCTTTCCTCCAAGTATAACTTATAACAATCCTCCCTTAATGTGTTTCTTGAAGGGATTAAAAACTTTGGCTGGATTCTACTCACGAATTTCCAAAATGCCTCAAGTTCCACAAACTTGAAAGGTATTTCACCAATAATAAACATCGCTGCTAGATCTTTTCGACTAGCATCTTGATCAAATTTCCAAGGACCAGCTGAAATAGAACTACCAACCCCAAGAGATTCATTCGAGGCACTTCTTTGTCTTTTCTCCACATTCACATATGGATAATTCTTACATCTACCTAAATGATTATGCATCCCATTGGTCCCTTGAGTAGTAGAACAACCAATAATAGCCCCATAATATAGACATTTGGCTTTATCTTGGCTATTTTCTATCATTTTAAAGTGTTCCCATACAACAGATCTTAGCTTCCTTCTATTTGTCCCCCTAGATTCACTTTGTAAAGATTCGCTCATTATATATTTGGCTTTACAAATGATGTTATTGCCTTGACAGGGAGATCTACAAATAAATATAAGACATTGAGCAACCATATTCGAGAAGTAACATACCAAAACAAATAAGAAATACATAAAAAGATAGGACAAATAACCTTATAAAAGCATAAGAGATTGAAAAAACTTAGATTTCTCCACTTTTATTTGCATACCACTAAAGCATCATTCTAGGCCCAAAACAAGAAGAAAGAATCAAATACAATAAAGAGTAAACTTGATCTTACTTGCAAGAGTCAATTCATGGACAGCATTGTACAGTGATATTTCTCTTCTTATTGCGTACATACAATGATAGATACATGTATAAGAAAGACAGCACAGTTTAAAGCAGGGGCCTCAGTCAATACTCTTCTCTACACATTAAATTTGGCAAGCAAACTCTCCATACAGTAACATTGTACAAAGCTACATTGAATTGATTATCTACCCCTCCTCTTTGTTTAAATAGTGGATGTATGGATATGAAATGACAGTGATAGGTAAAGGTAATCCTGACCATTCAGAATGTGGCAATTTATATTACACCTAAGCTACTATGCTTGCAAGAAGAAGACACCAACGACAATAAATCTCCTCATATTCTCTAAATTACTTGGACACTCCCTCATGGTACTTCACCACTAAGAAAACTAAGCAATCTGTGAAGCAAATTTAGTTTTTTGGAACAGTATCGCCTGACATATTTAAGCAAGCAGCAGAAACCAACATACCCGTTCCAGCACCAAGCTCCAACGCAATGACTCTGTCAAACTCAGAAGAAGTGGACACGGTATGCAACACGAAATCAGATAATGCTAGTTCAGCTTTCCAAACCTGAACAAATGGGGGGGAAAAACAAACACAAAAAGGTCATCTAATGTCAAGCAGTTCATAGCATACCGAAAGAAGGTGATGAATGTAACTAATACCTGCAACCCGACATTCAAGATAGAAGGAGTGATGTTATGCTGTATGATCACACTAAAACAATGCGAAGATGGCTCTGCACGTCAGAAAATGTCCAGTCATCATCGCCATTTTGTAGGAAAAAGAGGATGCAAAAGCAAACCATGTGAGCATTGTGTGGTTAAGCAATGGGCAACCTGGATCCAAAATCGATTTCGTAACTCTCAATCGAATGAATTCTCACGACAAACTAGTCAGGATTGCTGGCGAATTCAAAGCAAATTGAAATGCATGTACAGTTTAGAAATGGGTGTAGAAGGAGATAAGAAAAGACACTCACGATCTCTCCTTGTTAAAACGAGGTCACCATCCTGGTCGAACACAATTCCTCGGCGCTCTGCAAAAATCCCCAAGCAATTAAACTATGGTTCTCACCTACCTAATGGACAAGCTCACCAAAACAGAATGGCTCAAAAATCACAAGTGCAGCTCTCTCCATTCTCAGCTCAGAGATCGGAGTAATTCAGACAAACTTTATCAACATCAGGAAAGCCTACCTTCATGTTGGACAGCTCAGGTTTGTGGGTCGACTTAAGTCAAAGAAACAAAACATCAGAAGTGATTTCGGATCTAGTAACCGAAACCAGAAACCATGAAGTTGTTCAAGCGCATAAATAGGAAGGATTCCTACGGAGCACCAGAGGAAAATAAATTTACGCTTGAAATGGATTATAGCCCACGAAAAAAAAAGAATTATAATTGTAAGCCTTTTAATCTAAAGTAACAGAAGTTAGAACCAAGTTATTGTTTATGTAGAAGTGATTCCTGGAGCCAATTTTCCAATCCAACCCCAGCTTAAACAAAAGAAAAATCAAATCTTTATGAATAAAGTGCATTGGTTTACCACGAACAACCAATGCTAAAGAATGAATTATGAAGCAATAGCTTTGTCTGAGGAACAAAACCCATCCCCACCAGCTACAGGCAGAATCATTAATTTGCATCTAGGCAAAAGTTCAACCGCAATAAACCGGTACTCTTTATTCGTATCTACTCTAATAAAAGAAACAACTGACTATTGACACTGATCTCTACTTTTAATGACACCAAAAAGGGGATCGAGAAACATGGGTTTTGCCTTTACCGATGCCCATAACTCGCAGACAACCAAAAAACAACGAAAAAACAAAAAGGAACGTCGGCAATGAAAGACGAACAATGTCTTAAGACAAACCTGAAAACGAGCGATGGCATAGCAACAATGACATAATAGAGCGGCGTCGTGAGGACAAAAGGGTCAGTCTCCAAATTGCCATTGCTCGACCTAGCACAGCACACAACTCCACAAGTGGCCGCTGCCAACGAAGAAGGAGAAGAAGAAGAGAAAAGGGCATGGCGGAACAACCGGTCCCTCAATCGATCGCCGTCTTTGTCATTGTTGTCGTCACCGTCCCTACCACCGTCGCCATCCCCCATCGCAATCACAGTCGCCGTCATCGTCGCCATCGCACCTTCAAGACAAGAGGAGACAAGAGAGAATTAGAAATAGGGTTGGCCTTTGCCAGTTTGGTTAATCTTAATGGCTCTACTTTTTGGTTTATTGATTCGGTTTGGTTTGGTTAACCGATAAAAACCGAACCAAACGGAAAATTTCGGTTTTTAATAAAAACCGAACCGAACGGAAAATTTCGGTTTTTAATAAAAACCGAACTAAACCGAAAAAACCGAATTTTTCGGTTCGGTTCGGTTTTCGGTTCGGGAACTGACACCCTAACTACTACCATAAATCCTTCTTTAAGCAAATTATTTGTCATTCTATTTTTAGAGGATCTTCATTCCATTTTTCGAGAATTTGGCAATTTTATCTCCTTTATCCCTAATATTTTTGCCATGTTTGTCACTCTAAGTAGTCTTATTCATGAATTATGCCTTCTACAATCATATGACTTCAAATTCTAATTTGTTTCAATTAAATCTTTCACTTCATGTGCTTCTACTATTCACATAGCTGATAATTCACAAATGAGTTTAACATCCAGTTTATGCTTACCTAACACTTTCCTAATTACCAAACTCTAACTAAATTTGATTTCTATAGGACAATTGTGTGAACTTAATTTCAATATTCACTTGTTTTGTCACGGTTATCTTATGCATGACTCATAGATGGGACAACCATTGAAACAGGCCATAGAGTGGGACCCGTGGTGTAACATCTTAGATTTTCAATCATGTTTCCTACTAAATAAATTGGGCATTTTATGACGTTCATATAGGGCTATTCTCAAAGCTGATCACTCTCGAGATAACTAGACTATCCAAGGAAGCCATTAAGGAATTTTAATGCAATAGACTTGGGAGTTCGACTAGGAATTGGCTTCTCGACCGTGCCATTTTTAGAGGTCATTATGGCACATATATGAATTGATTCAAGATTAGAGATAGGTCGGTTCGACTAAATGTGTGGCTAATTGTGAGTGACACCACTAGATTGGAAAATTCTCGTTGACCGGCACTAGTTGATTTATCTATCATTTTGGTACTCTATGTCCATATTTGAATCCTCGAGATTTTCATGACAACCAAAAGTTGTCAATGTGTCGAGTGGGTTCATTGTGGCTTGAAGAAAATTGACCATAGGTCATTTGCACTAAATTTTTTTGAAAGTTACCTGGTATCCTAGGTCACGCTAAAAATGTGTCGAATGGAAATGAATCATGAATTCAAGTCCAAATTCATAAATTGAAAGTTCTATGGTGTCACAAGCTATTTTTGGAACATCAACTCATCCTCCGAAAATTTTTTAGAGATTCCAGGGTTTTTGTTGAAAATTGATTCGAACGTTGCAAAAATTAGCGGAAATTGGGATGGGCCAAATTAAGGGAAATTGGGACTTCCAAGTCGAACCTTTGGGTGTCGGGGATTTGCTGAAAATTGTATGGGATATTTCTTCGATGAAGTTGGACGTTGATTTGGAGAATCAAATTGAAGAATTTGGGCGGAAATTGAAGCTTTATTGAGGATATTCGGAATTTGAAAAAGGGCAGCATATGTGGACATCAAAATGAGTTTAATTGTGAAGATTATTGCAAGAAAGTATTGTGAGACCAAGGGATAAGATTGAACACTATTTGGCGACCAAGGATTAAGTTTTTGGATAGGTTTATGGACTTTTTCTTCTTCTTTTCCAATCTTCTTAAGCAAGAATTGCCAGCTGCCTTATGTCGCTTTCTTCTCCTTCGATCGACCTCGGCTCCCATGAAGAAAATCAAAACTAAAAACAAGCTGACCCTGCCTTTGCTTTTCTTTCATTTGTTTTCTCCATTTCGTTGATGCCAACAGCGTCTTGAACGTGCGCCCCTCCACCAGCTCTATTCCGCCAACCGAAGACCGAAGCTGCCATGTTCTCGTCCAACCTCTCCAAACGAAGTCCCTACCCAAAGACTCTTGCAACATAGAAGAATTTCACCGAAGCTGTTGCCACATTGCTGCTCCCTCCAGCAAATTTGGTCCCCACCAGTCTTCTTGTCGCCCGCCACATCATCTGAAGCTGCGAGACACTGAAGCAAAGCCATGATCCATCGCCCGCACATCCTCCACCTTCTGCCAAAGAATTCCACTTGCCAACATCACCTTCCTTGACTTCCCATTTTGTTGACCAAAGCAACCCCAAAACTCAACCGAAGACCTTTCTTCTTGCTGCCATGCGTTCCCTGCTCCACCATCATTTGTTCCACCGTCTTCATCCACACCACGTCCACGCTTCGAACTCCTCCAACAACGAAGACCCACCGAAGAATTTCATCGAGTAGCCCATCTCTTTCATGTTGAAGTCAGGCCCACATCCACGAGCCCAAGTAAATTTCCCTCAACCCAGCGAAATCTTCAAGAGTCTAGCAGCCCAAGTCTTTAGCCCATCTCAACCCAAGTGAGTCCAATAGCCCACTTCGCAAGCCCAGTTGTAGTCTTCAAGCCCAACAATTCAGAAGCCCGCGATTTTGAGGCCCAAGCCCAATGTCTGCAGCAAGCCCAGTCTAACGCAACAACAAATCTCAGCTTGGGCTGAGATTTGTTGGGCCAAGTTTAAGCCTGGTCCAAGCCCGTGGGTGTCATTGCGAGCCTAAGTTTGGCCATCGTCGCGTCGTCGTCGCAGTGTTTTAGTCTTCACTTTGCACAAGTGAGTTTTGCTCACTAATGCTTTCTTAATTTGCTAATTGTTTTTAAGGGTTGATGAGTGTTAATTAAATAGGATTAGGTGGTTAGATTAAAGTAGATTAGTGATTATTAATTAATTATCATGCATGTTAGGCATTTGACTAGTGCAATTAGCTAGAGCCTATATTATTTATTGAATGCATCTTGGGATTTTTCCCCACCTGTCTCGGGCTTCAATTAGGTATTACGAGCCTAAATTGGATTTTTAGTATTTATTTATCGGAAATTAGGCTAGGATAGCTGACGACCAAAATTTTATGCCGATTGTCATGGTGCGGTCCATTTATTTATTTGAGTTCTACGTTGTGTTGAATTGAATTGATTATGCAATTTGAGGAATTGTTCTTAAATTGATTGAATTTGAATAATCGAGTGATAAATGGCCGAGTATGATTATATGGCGCTGGTGATATTTTGATGGGCTATAAAGTTGAGAAAATTGTGATAGTGAACTGATTATACTCTTGGCTAAGACTAGTTGGGTACGATGTTACCAGGTATGTTAAAGTTAAGGCAGAATAAGGTAACATGTGGCTCGGTGATTAAAGTACATCACCATAGCGAAAATGGTGCTTGAAAGAGAATGCACGTAATTGGTTTATATCGACTCTGTGATTAAATATATGTCACCCCAGTGAAAAAGACGCCTGAGAGAATGTAGGTAAATTGTTTATATTGGCTTTGTAATTAAATATGTCACCTCGGCAAAAACAACGCCGAGAGCATGCACATAAAGTGTTTATTGTACATCACATTGGCAAAAACGGTATCAAAGAGAGAAAGAATGTATGTGATTTACTAACATACGTGGTTCAATGATTAAGGATATCACTAGCAAAAACGACACCTTAAAGAATGCACTTAACTGTCTATTACATATCTCACCTTGGCAAAAACGATGCTCGAGAGTATTAATGTAGCTTTGTGACTAAGTATACTATTGGAGGTTATATAGTGTAGAGTGAGATGACCTAGAAATGGTCCGACTAACATGTAATTGACTAGGTCGATTGATCATTACTTTGATCTGATGTCGTGAATTGATTGATTGAATTGAAATTTCTGATGAATGGTCCGATTGACATTAAATTGACTAGGTCGATTGATCGAAATATCGTTTATGATGTGATTGCTTAAATGCCTATTGAACTATGCTAATATGCAGGTGAAATTTGAGGCCAAGGTAAGTCCTCTGACCCGTGAGTGCATATGCAGTCCGGTTAGCGTATTGGTTTAATAATCAAGTTTTAGGGGGTAAAACTTCATGAGACGTGGTCTCAATGGTTATTGAATAACCATTTCAAGACCCTAATGAGGAGCCTGAGGAGGAGGAATCTGAAGAGGAGAACCTTGATGTTAAACCTGAGGAGGAGGAAGATTTTGAAGAAAAACATGACTACGAAGATCTTGAGTACAATCCGAATGAGGATTGAGATCCCATCCTATTTTGCAAACTTTGGGTTTTGATCGGACATATAGTAGATCAAACTTACGAATAATATTGTATTATACTATATAGTCTGCCTTATATAAGATTGTGGTTATGTGTTTTCATGTTGTGAAAATTGTGGCCTACTTTTCTATTACAATGTTTTATTGTGTGGGGATTATTTTATGCTTTCGCATGCGTATATTAAATGAATGGGTTAGTGATGCATCCTAAGACGTCACTATTAATCAACTAGGTGAGGGATGGGCATGCGTTTGAGGATTGGGGCGTGACATCCCCATTTAAGTAGTATTAGAGCAAAGTTCAAGATTGGAATAATAAGGAGCAATGGGTCTTAGAATAGTAGAAAAAACGCCTTTAAATTCATGCTGGTACATGTCTATGTTAGCTGAGTGCTAGAACTATTTGTTGTTTGGGTCGCTCTAGGTTCTAATTTGGTATTGAATTGGAAACAAGTATTAGTTGATTAAAGTTACACCATGAGCAATCAAGAGCCAAGAACTCCTACTAAAAGGGCCGATAGGGCCATGACTCGGGGTAGAACGCCGACCAAGATTGGTACCCAAGGAGGCCGTGGCAAAGTGCCAGCTGTAGCTAGCGCTAGTGGTGAGGCACTACATTCTGTTGGTGCTAGGGTAGTAGCCCCTAATGATCCCAGGTTTGATAAGATCATTCGTGTACTAGGAGGCTATCAGTACAAGAATGTATCAACAGGCGTAGAATCAAGGCACTATTGTTGAAGCCGCCGCTACTACCGCAATTGCCGTTGCTGCTGGAGTTGCCCCTATTGCAGCACCTACTGTTGCACCTACCATTGTAAATGTTGAAGGTCCTCCGGGGATTATGGTCGCTAAAAGGCCAATCCATAGGCTAGTGGAGCAATTCTTGAAATTAAACCTACCGTTGTTCACCGGGACAATAGATCCTAGAACTACTGCTTTATGGGAAAAGCCAGAGAAAGCATTTGCACTGTTGATGTGCAACGAGAGAGAAAGTAGTCTTAGCAACTTACCAACTGGAGGGAGTTGTGAACACTTGGTAGATGACTACCGAGAAACAATTTTTCCATAAGGTGTTGTTTAGGAGTGGAATACTATCCTTGAAGCCTTCAATGATAAGTACTTCTCAGAGACCACTAGAGAGGTGAAAATGGCTGAATTTCAATGTCTTCACCAGGGTTACCTAATTGTTGATGAGTATGAGGCGAAGTTCGCTGAACTTTTACGTTATGCTCTTAAGCTAGTTGAGAACCCTATAAACAAAGCGAGAAGGTTTAGAGATGGATTCAAACCATAGACATGAGAAGCGCCTTAATCCTTCTAGATTTGAAGACTTACAACAACATATATCGAAGAGCCCAGAAGATCGAGAAAGACCAGAATGAAAGGGCCGCCGCATTTGGATTATGATTTGGCACCAACAGAGAAGCAATCTAGCAAGGAAAGAGGCCCATGCCCGAAGGTAGACCTCATTTTCCACCCAGTAAGAGAAATGGATTTAGTAGACCCATGCCCAATAGGATTGATACATGTCGCTCATGTGGAAGGCGACACGGGTCAGCTTTGTGCCCCGCCAGGACATGATCATATTTCAAATGTGGATAATAGGATCACATCGCAAGGAATTGTCTAAGGAAGCAAAGAGGGCAACCTCAGTTGCCACTACCGCCACCGATGAGACAAATAAAAGAGTATGCCCCTCAAAATGCACCATAAGGAGGTCGGTTGAGACCACCAATTCATGGCACAATGTACGCCATCACCGAAGGACTAGATAAAGGGAAATCACCGCATATAGACCACCACTAGGGTGACGAAAAGAATAGGAATGGACTGACTAGGCACCGAGCAAAGGAAGAATGTTTTTGAGGTGTTTTTATCAAAGTAGTGCAATGGGATTTTGAGTGAAGGTTGTAAAATTTCTATTATTGTAATAAAGTGGTAGAAAGATGAATCTTTAACTATAGTTGTACTTGACGGGTTTGCCTATGTATAACTTGGATACCATATATAAAAAGTTTTGGCTCAAGGAGCTTTCGTTATAAGGAATTGTTAGTGTAATGTAATGCCATTGGATCTGACAAACATTCCAACTGCTGCCATGGAGTTGACAAATCAAGTGTTCGAAGAATATCTAGATCAGTTCCGATTGTGTCGTGTAATGATATTCCAATGTATTCGAGGAATTCTAAGGGGCATAGGAGACATCTGAGAATGGTGAAGGAATCTCCATGGACCTGGCCAAGATCGAATAAGTTATCAGTAGACCAAGATCGACAATAGTATTAGAGATCGGAAATTGTTTAAGTTGGACAAGTCACTACAGGAAGTTTGTGGAATGAATCTCAACATCAGTGTCGCCATTGACTCAACTCCTGAAGAAAGGAGAGAAATTCATATGGACAGACAAGTGTGAGGATAATTTCCAAGAGCTTAAGTAGAATTTCTCTACCGCACTTGTGTTGACCATTCCTTATGGTTCAAGAGGATGTGAAATTTTTAGTAACACATCGCTTAGAGGATTGGGTTGGTGTTGCTGTAACATGGTAGAGTGTTACATACGCATCCCATCAGTCGATACCCCATGAGTTGAGTTACTTGGCGCATGACTTGGAACTCACATCAATAATTTTCGCTTTGAAAATTTGAAGATGTTATTTGTGTGGAGAAAGACTCTAGATCTTCGTTGAATGCTAAAGTCTCAAAATGTTTACTCTCTCAGAAGGAGTTGAATATGAGACAGTGTTATGAGTTAGAATTTTTGGAAGAACTGTGATTGTGATATCTTGTGTCACCCTAGAAAGACGAATTAAGTCACGGGTGCACTGAGTCGGAAGTCTTGAGTTGCACAAATTGTGATCAAGGAGTGGGATTTACTCGAGAGAGCTCGAGATTCGATTTTCAAGTTTGCGGTAGGCCACCTTTCAAATTTTATGGCCACCCTTAGAACTGAAACTGGAAATCCAATTTAGGATTAAGACGTTCCAGTTAACGAGTCCAGATGTACAGAAAATCCTGCCAGAGGATACTGATAAGAGAGAGGTTGACTTTTAGATTTCTGATGATGGAACACTCAAGTTCCGAGAGTAATCAGGTGTACTTGACGATGTAACACTCAGGGAAGAGACTTGGTCAAGAATTCATGGTAGTAATTGCAGTATTCGACCATATAGTGTGAGATAGGTCAAAATCAAAGTCAGCTCGATTGGTAGACCGATATGAAGATAGTTATCATCGGATAGGTTGTAAATGTCGGATGTGCTAATAAGTGAAAGTTCAGTAATGCAAGCCAAGAGGACATTTACAATCACTCGAGAGTCCTTAGTGGGAACGGAAGTATATCATGATGGAATGCTATGATAGGTTTACCAAGGAGTCGGAGGAATAATGACTCCAATTAGGGTAGTGGTCGACAGACTGATGAAGTCGGCCCACTTTATCGCCATATGGAAGGATATTGATTGGAATAGGCATACAAAAGTGTATGTGTGTCAGATAGTTCGTTTGCATGGAGTACCAATGACAAACTTATATTAGATCTAAAAGTGAGGTTCTCAATTTCTGCTAAACAGTCAGATAGTTCCTTGTTAGGCAAAATAGAGCAGAGTGTGCAGAACTTCAATTTGTTGAAATGGGATCAGAGAAAGAAAGATCATAGGCCCAGAGTTAGTTCAGCAAGTGATTACAGTTGTCGTGAATAGAATCAAATTAAAGACCGCTCAAAGCCGCTAGAAAAGTTGTATCATCGAGTATTGAAGGCCCTTAGAGTTCCAAATTAGTTATTACATCTTTTGGAAGGTGTCATCAATGAGGGATACCTTATGCTTCAGCAAGGAGGAAAAATCTAAAACCGAGGTGTGTAGTTTCCTTTGAGATTCTAAAAAGAATCAAGATCCCAACATACCATTTTGTATTGTCGTCGAGGTAAGCACAAGTGCATGACGTCTTTCATGTGTTGAGGTTGAGGATGTATGAACCTGACCAAATCCACGTGCTAAATCTTGAAGAATTAGACGTGGACAATAGAGTGTCTACGTGGAAAGCCCGGTTCAAATTATGGTTCAAAACAAATTCGGTGAACCAAGATAGTCCCCTTGGTCAAAGTGGTTTGACAACGCCATGGAACTGAAGAAGCAACCGGGAAAAGTGAGACTAGATGAGACAACAATACCCCCACCTTTTTATTTAAGGATTGGAAAATGTTTAAATTTCGAGGACGAAATTGTTATCAGATGAGAAGAGTTGTGACATCCCATATTTTAAGTCTTATTTTCTACTGAATAAATCAAGCATTTCATTGACACGCTTATAGGGCTGTTCTTAGAGCTGATCGCTCTCGAGATAACTAGACTATCTAGGGAAATCATTAAGGAATTTTAATGTAATAGACTTGGGAGTTCAACCAAGAATCGGCTTCTCAACCGTGCCCATCTTTAGAGGTCATTACGGCACAAATATAAATTGATTCAAGATCAGAGATAGGTCGGTTCGACTATGATGTATGGCTAATCGTGGATGACACCACTAAATTGGAAAATTCCCGTCGACCAGCATTAAATTGATTTCTCATCGACCAGCATTAATGTGTCGAGTGGATTCATTGTGGCTTGAAGAAAATCGACCATGAGTCATTTGCACTAAAAATTCTAAAAGTTACCAAGTAGCCTAGGTCACGCTAAAAACGTGTCAAATGGAAATTAACCATGAATTCAAGTCGATTTCAGAAATTGAAAATTCTGTGGTGCCACAAGCTATTTTTGGAACATCAACTCATCCTCCACAAAATTTTCAAAGATTCCGGGATTTTTGTGGAAAATTGATTCAGATGTTACGAAAAATTAGCGGAAATTCGAACCGGCCAAACTAAGTGAAATTGGGACTTCCAAAAACTTTTGGGTGTTGGAAGTTGTAAGATATTTATTTTGTGGACTTCCAAGTCAAACCTTTGGGTGTCACTCTCGAGGGAAATTATTAAGGAATTTTAAGGCAATAGACTTGATCTGAAAATTGTATGATTTGATATTTCGATTTGATGAACCGAATTAGAAAATTCTCGTCGACCAACACTAGACGATTTTCTTATTGTTTTGGTACCACGTGTCCGTAATTGAATCCTTGAGATTTTCACGACAATCAAGAGTCGCCAATGAGTCCAGTGGGTTCACGGTGGTTGAAGAAAATCAACCACGAGTCATTTGCCTTAAAAGTTAAAGAAAACTACCCGATAGTCTAAGTCACGCTAAAAACGCGCCGAATGACAATTAACCGCCAATTCGAGTCCGATTTCAGAAATTAAAGTTTTGGCCATGTCACAATAAATTTTAGGAGCATCGACTCAGTCTCAGAAGATTTTCGGAGATTCGGGAAATTTTACGGAAATTGGGTTCGGACGTCGCAGAAATTTGGTAGAAATTCAGATTGGCTAAATTAATGGGAAATTTGACTTTCGGGTTGAGCCTGTGTGTGTCGGAGATTTATAGAAAAATTCTTGGGATTTTTCTACATCAAAATTTGACCTCAATTTGGAGAGATGGGAGTTGAAATTTAATTCGAACTTAGTTAAAATCGAACCTTAATATGGGGGTGTGCATCATTGGTATCAATTTGGATTTTTGGTGGATTCTTGAATGAGGAAAAACGCAGAGACGATCAATGAATGATCAATTGAATTTGTGAGAATCAAATTGAGATGAATCAAAAGAGAATGGTTGTGCAATTTAAACCATCTCTCCCAAATTCGTGTACCCCCACCTAGCCACAACATATGGACCATTTTGGCTTCTAGAAGAGTGCATGGGAGGCCTATTGTGAGCCAAGTAAATTATACATGGCTAAGAATGGTTTGTGAGAGA
This sequence comes from Eucalyptus polyanthemos subsp. polyanthemos, assembly GCA_017140185.1. Lineage (NCBI taxonomy): Eukaryota > Viridiplantae > Streptophyta > Magnoliopsida > Myrtales > Myrtaceae > Eucalyptus > Eucalyptus polyanthemos. The sequence continues at coordinate 14,788,415 of CM029465.1, read as the reverse complement.
TATTTGGTAAAATATCATGCCAAAGGGCCCCCACCTCTTCCTCATCCTCTTCCCCAAGCTGCCGTGGATTGCTTCTCCTCTCTTTCCCTCTCACTTCGTACGAGACTCTCTCCATTTCGCACGCAACAGCAACCCAGGAGCCAGCGGAAGACGAAGACCAGATGCTGCCCATCTACCGAATTCCCCTCATCCTCACCACTTGTCCATCAACCAGCATCTCTCGGTCAACACCTGCAAGAACGAAGCCGTTGGTTGACCGTTTGAAGCCACTCCTCCGTCCGCCAGCGAAGCCATCTCACCTGCAGCTCGCCTTGCTCCACTTTCATTCGGTCCACCGCAGCATCTCCACCCTGCAGCAACGTCTCTCGAAGATCTAGCGCATGCCAGCTGCTCCTCCAGTCAACTTCTTCTCCACCGAGATCCCTGCAAGCTGCCAAGCGTCTTCCACTTCTTCGGTCAAACTTTCCTTAAATTTTTCTGCCGTTGAAACCCACCGAAATCCCACCATCGTTCCTCTCTCTTCTGCCACGAATCAAACCCCACCAAGATTCCATCCTGTTGACTACAGAAGCCTCATCATCCGAAGACCAAAGCGGTTCGTCCGCTTCTTCCACGCAGGCCACGAAGTTCTGCCCAGTAGCGACAAAACGCTGCAGCTTCTTGGTCAGATTGTTGACTGCAATTTCCATGCTTGATTTCCCACGACGCTACCTGGCCCAACGTCTGCGAGCAGCTTCGTCTTCGCTGCTTCGTGCGTCTCCAGCCACGCCATCCAGAGAAGCCAAGATCTTCGTAGCATCAATTGAAGCCGCGCGCCAGCGAAGCCCAGTCCATCGATCCTTCAGGCAATTTCGGCCCAGCAAAGAGGTCAAGCCAGCCCAAGAAGCCAGTCCAACTCAGCCCATTTTCACAGCATCAGTTTGGCCCAAGTTCAAGCCCAGTTCTGTTCTGTTTTAGTCTTGAAGCCCAGCAAGTTTTAGTTTCAGCTTTGGGCCCAGCCTAATTTCAGCCCAGTTGAAGTCTTCAAGCCCAGCCCAATCCAAGTTCAGTCCAAGGATTCCAGCAGGCCTAAGCCCAGAAATTTCTGCAGGGTTGTGAGGCTTTTGAGCCCGCCCGAGTGTCCGCCCGGCAAGTTTTTGGAATTCGTTCGCATCAGTTGCGGTGATTCGATCCCGGATCAAGTGAGTTTTACTCACTAATGCTTTATTAATTTGCTAATTATGCCTTAGGGTTGGTTAGATTTAATTACATGCACTTAGGCGGTTAGATTAGATTAGAACAATTAATTTAGTGACTTAATGATGCATGTTAGGTGGTTAGACCTAGCTATTAGCAAGTAGAAATGTTTGGTTATTTATTGAATGCATCTCGGATTTTTCCTGACCCGTTTCGTTCAGGCAATATGGGCAAATTGGATTTTTAATGTTTATTTATTTATTTTCGAAATTAATTATTTAATTATTTATTTTTCCGGAAATTCAACCAGGATGCCTGAAGAATTTCCAGTTTATTTAATTGAGCTTCAATTTTTATGGAATTGATTTAAATTGTGAAATTTGAGGAATTGTCCTAAATTATTTGTTATTGAGTATTTGATTGGTAATGGAGCGCCAATACGTTGATGTGCTATATAGTAGAGAGAATGATGAGAGTAACTGAGAATGTTATTGGCTGAGACCAATCAATTGCGATATTATTGGACATACGTGGTTCGGTGATTGGAAGTATCATTTTGGCGAAAACGGGCGCCCAAAAGAACGCACGCGTAAATGACTTATAGACAAACGTGGTTCGGTGATTATGGAAATATCACTGGTGAAAACGACGCCTTAAAGCCTTAAAGAACTCACGATGTTGTCTATAGCCGATGTCACCTTGGCGCGGCGCCCTAGAAAGGACACGTGGTTCGGTGATCGAGGATATCACTGGTGAAAACAACGCCTTAAAGTGATGATCGATATGTCATTGGCGAAAACAACGCCCGAGAAACACATGTGATTTGGTGAATGAGTACACCACTGAGAAATCATGGTATGAGTGGGAATGACCTAGAAAGTGCAGGATATGTAATCGACTCGGTCGATTGACCGGTCTTGATCGGATGTCGTGAATTGTTTGAATATCGTGTTTAACCTTGAATTAACCGAGGTCAAGATAAGTCCTCTTCGTGTTGTGCTTAGGCAACCGTATGGTTAGTTTATTAATCGAGTCTTAGGGGTAGGACTCGGCCGAGGCGTGGTCTCATTGGTTATTGAATAACCATTTCGACCCCGAGGAAAAGGCGAGGAGGAAGAACTGAAGGGGAGAAAGTATTTTGAAGTAGAAGATGATCCAGAGGGATCTTGAGTACAACCCGATGTGGATTGAGATCCCATCCCTTTTATGCAGTTGGATGTTGATTTGGAGAATCAAATTGAAGAATTTGGGTGGAAATTGCTTGGGAGCTTTATTGAGATGAAATTCATATTTGATGAAGTTGGATGTTGATTTGGAGAATCAAATTGAAGAATTTGGGCGAAATTGAAGCTTTATTGAGGAAATTCGGAATTTGAAAAAGGGCAGCATATGTGGACATCAAAATGAGCTTAATTGTGAAGATTATTGCAAGAAAGTATTGTGAGACCAAGGGATAAGATTGAACACTATCTGGGGACCAAACAATTAAGTTTTTGGATAGTTTTATGGAATTTTTTCTTCTTCTTTTCCAATCTTCTTAAGCAAGAATTGCTAGCTGCGTTGCGTCGCTTTCTTCTCCTTCGATTGACATCGGCTCCCACGAAGAAAATCAAAACCAAAAAGAGCTACCCCTGCCTTTGTTTTTCTTTCATTTGTTCTCTCCATTTCGTTGACGCCAATGGCATCTTGAACGTGCGCCCCTCCGCTAGCTCCATTCTGCCAACCGAAGACCAAAGTTGCCACATTCTTGTCCACCCTCTCCAAATGAAGTCCCTGCCCGAAGACTCTAGTAGCACCAAAGAATTTCACTGAAGCTGTTGCCACGTTCCTGCTCCCACCAGCAAGTTTGGTCTCCACAAGTCTTTTTGTCGCCAGCCACATCATCCAAAGCTGCGAGACACCGAAGCAAAGCCACGATCCATCGCCTGCACATCCTCCACCTTCTACCAAAGAATTCCACTTGCCAACATCACCTTCCTTGACTTCCCATTTTGTTGACCAAAACAACCCCAGAACTCCACCGAAGACCCTTCATCTTGCTACCGCACGTTCCCTACTCCACCACCATTTGTTCCACCATCTTCATTCAGGCCACGTCCACACTTCAAACTCCCCTAGCAACGAAGACCATCGAGCAGCCCATCTCTTTTGTGTTGAAGTCAGGCCCATGTCCACAAGCCCAAGTAAATTTAGCTCAGCCCAGCAAAATCTTCAAGAGTCTAGCAGTCCAAGTCTTTAGCCCATCTCAGCCCAAGTGAGTCCAATAGCCCACTTTGCAGCCCAGTTGAAGTCTTCAACCCAGCAATTCAAAAGTCCACGATTTTGAGGCCCAAGCCTAATGTCAGCAGCAAGCCCGGTCTAATGCAATAACAAATCTCAGTTTGGGCTGAGATTTGTTGGGCCAAGTTTAGCCCGGTCCAAGCATGTGGGTGTCGTTGCAAACCCAAGTTCGGCCACCAACATGTCGTCATTGCGGTGTTCTAGTCTTTACTTTGCACAAGTGAGTTTTGCTCATTAATGATTTCTTAGCTTGCTAATTATGCTTAAGGGTTGATTAGTGTTAAAGGCGGTTAGATTAGAGTAGATTAGTGATTATTAACTAATTATGATGCATGTTAGGCATTTGACTAGTGCAATTAGCTAGAGGATAGCCTATATTATTTATTGAATGCATCTTGAGATTTTTCCCCACCCGTCTTGGGCTTCAATTAGGTATTATGGGCCTAAATTGGATTTTTAGTATTTATTTATCGGAAATTAGGCTGGGATAGCCGACGACCAAAATTTTATGCCGATTGTCATGGTGCAGTTCATTTATTTATTTCAGCTCTACGTTGTGTTGAATTGAATTGATTATACAATTTGAGAAATTGTTCTTAAATTGATTGAATTTGAATAATCAAGTGATAGATGGCCGAGTCTGATTATATAGCGTCGGTGATATTTTGATGGGCTATAAAGTGGAGAAAATTGTGATAGTGAACTGATTATACTCTTGGCTAAGACTAGTCGGGTACAACATTATCGGGTATGTTAAAGTTAAGGTAGAATTAGGTAGCACATGGCTCGGTGATTAAAGTACATCACCATGGCGAAAACAGTGCCTGAAAGAGAATCCACGTAACTGGTTTATATCGGCTCTGTGATTAAATATATATCACCTCAGCGAAAACAACGCCCGAGAGCATGTATGTAAATTGTTTATATTGGCTCTATAATTAAATATATCACTCCGGCAAAAACGATGCCCGAGAGCATGCACATAAAGTGTTTATTGTACATCACATTGGTAAAAGCGGCGCCAGAGAGAGAAAGAATGTATGTGATTTACTAACATACGTGGTTCGGTGATTAAGGATATTACTGGCGAAAATGATGCCTTAAAGAACGCATGTAACCGTCTATTACATACGTCACCTTGGCGAAAACGACACCCGAGATTACTAATGTAACTTTGTGACTAAATACACTATTGGAGGTTATATAGTGTGGAGTGAGATAAGTATACTATTGGAGGTTATATAGTGCAGAGTGAGATGACCTAGAAATGGTCCGGTTGACATGTAATTGACTAGGTTGATTGATCATTGCTTTGATCCGATGTCATGAATTGATTGATTGAATTGAAATGACCGATGAACGGTTCGATTAACATGAAATAGACTAGGTCGTTTGATCGAGATATCGATCTGTGATGTGATTGCTTGGGTGCCTATTGAACTGTGCTAATATGCAGGTGGAATCTGAGACCAAGGTAAGTCCTCTAACCTGTGTGTGCATAGGCAATCCGGTTAGTGTATTGGTTTACTCATCTAGTCTTAAGGGGTAGAACTTGCTAAGACGTGGTCTCAATGGTTATTGAATAACCATTTCAGGACCTTGATGAGGAGCCTAAGGAGGAGGAATCTAAAGAGGAGAACCCTGATGTTAAACCTGAGGAGGAGGAAGATTTTGAAGAAGAACATGACCACGAGGAGGATCTTGAGTACGATCCGGATGAGGACTAAGATCCCATCCTATTTTGAAAACTTTAGGTTTTGATCGGACATATAGTAGATCAGACTTATGAATAGTATTGCATTATACTATATAGTATGCCTTGTATAAAAGTGTGGTTATGTGTTTTCATGTTGTGAAAATTGTGGCCTACTTTTCTATCCCAATGTTTTATTGTTTGGAGATTATCTTATGCTTTCACATGCGTATATTAAATGAATGGGTCGGCGATGTGTCCTAGGATGTCACTATTAATCAACCAGATGAGGGATGGGCACACGTTTGAGGATCGGGGTGTGACACCTGGTTGAGCTTGTTACCTCAAAATTCCCTACTCTTTCGGTAGTTATGCTACCATAGTAGCATTTGAAACTTGTCATTCTCAGTTGGCTCATGCTTCTTCCTTTGGATGATAACTTTTTATTTCTAGTGGTTATTTTAAGTTTTGTTGGCAATATATGTTTTTATTGCCCGTCTTATTTGTTAGAAAAACATGATCCCTTGCCATTTGATTTTAGTGAATTCGTCTCTCATGGTCCCTTTGATCAGATTCACTCCGATATTTAGGGACCATCTCCAACACCACCATGGGTTGCTCTAGCTATTTTGTAATTCTTTTTTGTTGATGATTATTGTTGAGATGCATGTATGAATTATGTTTGAGAAATTCTACATCAGAAATTTGTGTAGCGTGGATCAATTAATCTACCTTATTTGGTTCATAACTCATTGGTTTAAACTTTTGATGACAATGAGTCTAATTGGATATGCTAATAGACTTGGCTTTGGGTTTCCTTTTGGCAATCTTCCCAAGGAAAGGTATAGGGCTTTTACTAGACGATCAAGCCGATGGTAGATGAGTGGACCCCTAATTCGTTTTGATGTCTGGTGAATATTTCAAGCAAGGAATCCAATGATTAGCGTAGTTTCTAGGCAAGTGGACATTGTGATGTGGCAACATGGTCCTGACAACAACCTTCATGGTTCAGTCCAAAGAAAGATATCGAGGATGAAGTTAGGTTTTATTATTACATACAATCTTTAGGGACAAAAGTTGTAGTGTTATCGCTACAGTGTAATGATAACATAATGTTTTTTATTTTACCACAAGTTAATTTTTATAAATTGTAATAAATTAAGCTTGTCATCATAAGTAAATGCGAATATAGATAAACCTTTATTTCATTGTTAAAACAAATATAGTTAAATTTTACACTTGAGGTTATAGTTAAAACAAAGTCACCACACTATTGAAAGGTTGTGGCCAAGTTTTGATGACCAGATATTGAAATATCAACTCAACTCCAATAAAAAAAGTGATAACATTACATTTTCATGTGAGTGAATTCAATAAGATCAACACTAATTGAAAAACTAAGAAAATCTTAGGGAATTTTTTGCATAAAATAATTTGTCTTAGACTCTTGTCCCAAACTTTATGAATGTATTAGAAATTGGTTGCTAAGATTTCTCAGTTTTGCATTTTGATATAGAAAAAGAGAAGGTAACGGTGTCATTATTTGGCAAGTTATACAATCCTCATCCACCACATATTTGAAATGCAAAACCCAGAAAGTCTAACGACTGATTTCTAATACATTAAGAAAGTCTGGCACAAAACAAAGGAGCTTCCTCTAAGTTGTTGTTACAAGAAGGGTGCCCTAGATATAGTGGCGATTGCCCAACTTACATAAGTCAGATCACCACTTAAATTCACTAGATGGATTCAATTGGCAAATTGTTAAAAGGTTTGATACTCATTTGGTAAAATTGAAATATTTAGGACTAAATTAATAAAAGTGTAATAGATTTAACACTTTTTGGATAATGTTCCCATAAAAATAGTATGAGCATATGAAATAAAAGACAAATGGACAACAGTTTGGTTATAAGGGACAAAGAACTTGTCAAGCTATATATCTTGGAGACTCACGTTGAAGTACCCACTACTTTAATTTACTTTTAGTTTTGTCTATTTTAAATCAATGTTTACCTATTTTTAAATGATTTTACCATTTAGAAATTAACTTATTTATCCTAAAATAGATAGTGTTGATTGAGATAATAAGGGAATGGTCTAGATGACATGTAATCGATTGAGTAGATTGATCAATAATTTGATATGTATGGATGTGTTGAAATGATTGGTTGAAAATGTCAATTATACTAACTTGCAGGAAGGAGCAAAGACAAAGGTAAGACCTCCGACTCATGTTGTACTTAGGCAACTTCAGGGTGTATTTTCTCCTAGTCAGGTCTTAGAGGGTTAAACTTCCTGAGACATCGTCTCACCCTATTGTGGGATAACCTTTTAGGTTCTTGGATGGAGATTCCCCCGAATTGCATGGTCGTCCCGTGAGGATTACAGAGCAAGTTTCCATTTTTCCCGATCCCGAGGTTTTTGGGTTTATGATATAGTTGTAACCATGGTCTGGATTGAAAATGTTCCACACCAGGAAATACCTAATTGATCCAAAGCATAGTTCCATACCAATCCTTATGGTATTAGGCTAGGTCCCCTTAGGTCTTTCGATGTCCTCTTTGTAGTGGTTGATGCTACTTGAGATGAGGATCCAGCTGATTCTCCAAATGGTGAAGTGGATGACCCGTCTTCTCGCCCTGGCCTTGTGGACTCTGTCTAATTAGTGAACAAGTCAAACTAGCTAATCGTAGGACAGCTTATTTTGGAGAGTCAACCTTTTTGTAGACTTTGTAAATATTAGCTAGTAATGTATATGAATTAGTTTGATATTTATAATGGTGTGGTTTGGTTTCTAATAATTGGTGGTCCCTATTTTTCTATCACATCTTGTTGTTGTATAGGGATTTATTTATTTGCTTCCTCATGTACATTAAAAAAATGGGTCAACGACGTGTCCCGGACGTCGCTAGTTAATCGATCGCTTAGGGATGAGCATCGGGACATGACATCCCTGTTTAGTGGTATCAAAGCAAGGTCAATAGATGGAGTGATAAGGTGTAATGAGTCATGGGATAGTTAGTAGGAATGACATTTATTTCATGTTGGCACATGTGATTGATAGCTTACTAGTAACTTATTTGTATGGGTCACTCAAATTCTAATATGGTATTGGAATTAGGAAATAGGTTTTTATAAAGGTCCTGTAGTATGAGTGATCAGGAGCTAAGGACTCCTAGTAAGAGAGTAATAATCTCTATGACTTGGGGTAGAGTGACGACAAGGATCGGTACCGAGGCAATAGAGCTAAGTGCAAGTTCAGACCGGTGCTAGTGTAAGAGTACCACCGCTTGTCGATACTAGTGTAGCGGCACCAAGTGATCCTAGGTTTGATGGGATCATTCAGGCGCTAGTGTTCCATGGGAACTTGTTGGACTAGCAAGCACAAGGTCGAGCCGCCTCTATTGCCACTATCACTGCCACTGCTAATGCCGTAACCACTGTTGTTATTGTACCTACTGAGGTCCAGCATAAAGATGTGATCTGGGAGTAAGATGTTGCATTCAAGTCGAGGTTCAATTTCAGTAGAGATGGAAACTAGTTTGGGAAGGAGCCTATGACCGGAGAAAGGTATTCTATTCCGCCCAACAGGAAAGGTGGGATATACAAGTCAATGCTAAGTTAGAATGTCATGGGTTGCTTTTGTGAAAGACAACATGGTTCAGCCTTATGTTTTTCTTAGGACAAGAATTTGTTTTGAGTGTAGCCAACAGGGTTACTTGGTCAAAAACTAACCTAGAAGGTCGATGGAACAATTAGAGGGAATGCATTGCAGAAATTCAGTGGGGTATTTGGAACAGGTCTCCAGGTGCAAGAAAGAGTGCATGCTGTCACCTAACAAGAGACAAATGACTCATCAGTTGTGTGCCGAATTTGTAGAAGGAAACATGGATAAATCTAGTGTAAGAGTATGGCTAGAACGTGCTTTGATTATGACCAGCATGGCTATCAAGTGAGGGACTATTAGTAAGAATCCAAGAGAGCACAGACATCGCTACCATAGATAAGATGCCACTAGAATGGCAAAAGGACAAGAAATGAGCTGACCATGCACCAACCAAAGGAAGAATGTTTTTTGGGGTGATTTTATCAGAGTAGCGTAGCAGAGTTTTAGGTTAAGTTGGTAGAAGTTCAGATTGTTGAAATAAAGCTGAAGGAAGGAGAATCGCTGGCTATAGTTGTGCTTGACTAGTTGTTAAGGTACAACTTTAATGTCACATGTGAATATAGTGGGCTCATGGAGCATCTTGTAGTAATGAATTATTGTCATGGAGTAATCCAACTTAGTTAATTAGCATGTGGAAGTGTTGAGTTTATTAGGAGATGAGAAGAACCCTCAATTTCATTAATCTCGTTGCTTGAAGGTGACCCATTTGTTAGATAGGGGTTGCCTAGGTTACTGGATGATTGACATAGATAAGACAAATTTATGAACTGAAGATTGAGGACATCTCAATAGTCCAAGAATTGATAAATGTATTGTACAGGAATTGTTAGGCCCGTCGTTAGAGAAAAAGATAGAATTCGCGATCAAGTTAGCACTTGGGACAAAGCCATTTCTAAGGCTTCTTACTAGATGTCATGGCCTAAGTTGGAAGAACTGAGGGTGCATATACATTGTTGAATAAGGGATTCATACATACCATTGCATCACTTTGGGGAGCACCGGTTTTGTTTGTGAATAAGGAAGATGGTTCGTTGCGATTATGCATCAACTACCATCCACTCAATTAGGTGACAATCAAGAACAAGTGCTCATTGTCGAAGATCGACAATTTGTGTGATCAATTACAAAGGGTGTCAATACTTTCAAAGGTCGACTTGAGGACAGGTGATCATCAATTGAGAATCAAAAGGAGGTTATACAAAAGACAACATTTTGCACTCAATACGGCTTTTATGAGAGTACTGTAATGCCAATTGGTTTGACGAATGCTCCAATTGCTGTCATGGATTTGATAAATTGAGTGCTCAAAGAAGATCTAGTTCAGTTCGTGGTCATGTCTATCAATGATATTCTAGCATATTCGATGAGTGCTAAGGAACACGAGAGCCATCTGAGAATGGTCACGTGATTTCAGGTAAAGGAATCTTTATGGACCAAGACCGACAACAATATCAAAGATCAAAAGCCATTTGGATTGGACAAATTACTATAGAGGGTTAGTGGAAGGATTTTCAGCATCGATGTCACTATCGACTTGACTCCTGAAGAAAGAAGAAAACTTCGTATGGGCAGACAAATGCGAGCATAGTTTCGAAGAGCTTAAGCAGAAGCTGACTACCATACCTGTGTTGACCATTCTATGTAGTCCTAGAGGATACGAAATCTATAGTGATGCATCATTTAGAAGACTGGGTTATGTACTAATGCAACATGGTAGGATTGTTGCATATGCGTCTCATTAATTGAGACCCCATGAATTGAATTACCCAATGCAAGACTTAGAATTCGCAGCAATAATTGTTACTTTGAAGATTTGGAGATATTATTTGTGTGGAGAAAGATTCCAGATCTTCACTGACCACCCTCAAAGTGGAGTCTGATGTGCATATTAGAATCAAGACACTTCATATAACGGACCCAGATATTTAGAAAATCCTACAAGAGGATACCGATAAAAGAAAGGTTGACTTTCTGATTTCTGAAGGTAGAACATTGAAGTTTGTGGGTGATGATAGATATCAAACGGTACAGAACTTGAGGAGGAGACCTTGTCATAAATTCACTATGGGAGTTGCAATATTCGACCAGACAGTGCAAAGTGGGTCAGAATCGGCATCCGTTCAATTGGTAGACCAATATAAAGATAGATATTGCCGGATAGGTTGCAAGTGTCAGATGTGTTAGTAAGTGGAAGTTAAGTAATGCAAGTCGGGGAACTTTTACAATCACTCGAGAGTCCTAAGTGGGAATGGACGTATATCACGAAGGAATGTTGTGCCAGGCTTACTAAAGAATCAGGGGAATAGTAATTCCACTTAGAGTAGTGGTCGACAAATAGATGAAGCCGACTCACGTTATCATTGTATGGAAGGATCGTGATTCAAATAGGCATGTAAAAGTGTATGTGCGTCAAATAGTTCATCTACATGGAGTGACTATGATGGAATTGTATCAAATCAAGACTTCAGGATTCCTAGTTTTAGAAGAATAGTCAGATGATTCCTTTTGGAAGCAAGATAAAGTAGAGTGTATAGAACTTAAGTTCGTTGTGATGAGATCAAAGAAAGAAAGGTCATAGCCCAGAGTCAGTTCAGCAGTCAATGATTGTAGTTGCTATGATCAGAGATAGATTCAAGACCGCTAAGAGCCACTAGAAAAACTATATCATTGAGCATTGAAGGCCCTTAGAATTCCAAATTGGTGATTACATCTTTCTAAAGGTGTTACCAATGAGGGATACCTTGCGTTTTGACAAGGAGGAGAAAGCTGAGACTAAGGTACATAGGTTCATTTTGAGATTCTAGAGAGAGAATCAAGATCCTAACGTATTGTCTTGCATTGCCGCCAAAGTAGGCATGAGTGCATGACGTCTTTCATGTGTCGAGGTTGAAGACATATGAACCTAACCCGACCCATGTGCTGAATCTTGAAAAATTAGACATGGACGACAAAGTGTTGTACATAGAAGCTCAATTCAGATCGTGGATCCAAAAGGACAAATTTTGTATACCCAAAAGTTCCCCTTGGTCAAAGTGGTATGATAACACCACGAGACTGAAGAAACGACCGGGGAAAATGAGACTTGATGAGACGACGATACCCCCATCTTTTTGTTTAAGGATTGGTAAATATTTAAATTTCAAGGACAAAATTTTAATAAGAGGGCAAGAGTTGTGACATCCTAAATTTCAAGTTCAAATTTCAATTGATAAATTGGGCTTTTCATCAATGTGACTATAGTGCTTTTCTTTGAGATGGCCACTTATGAGATAACTAACCTATCAGGAGAAACCGTTAAGAATTTTAAACGCAACAAACTTGAGAATTCAATCGAATCGATTACTCAACCATGCTTGTCTGCAAGGGTCATTACGATATAATTAAAAATCAATTAGAGACCCGAGATAGGTCGATTCGATTGAAATGCGTGATCAAAGTGTGGGTGATTCCACATTATTGCAAAATTCTTGTCATCAGCACTAGATCGATTTTATGTTGTTTTGAGTACCCTGTGTCCATATTTAAAACCTTAAGATTTTCATGACCATCAAGAGTTGCCAATGTGTTGAAGAGGTACGTGTGGCTCAAAGAAAATTGACCACGGGTCAATTGCACTAAAAATTTCTAAAAGCTACCAATAGGCTAAGTCATGCTAAAATCGCTCAGATTGAAATTAACCACGAATTTGAATTCATTTTGGAAATTAAAAATTTTGTTATGTCACAAGTCATTTTAGGAATGTCAACTCATCTTTTAAGGAATTTCCGATGAGTTCGGAGTTTTTACGGAAAATTGATTCGAACGATTCGGAAAAATGAACGGAAATTCAGATTAGCCAATTTGAAGGGGATTTTGGCCTCCGATGTGAAGTATTTGGTGAAAGGAAGTTGTGTGGGCTTTTTCTTCAACAAATTTGGCCTCAATCAGAGAAGTTTGTTAAGAAATCGGATTCCAAGAAAAAGGAAATAGAATTCGGAATTGAGGGAAATTCGTAGGTTGGAGGTACCATCTTATTTTGGTCTTCAATTGGACTTCGAATTGTGCAAGTTTATGTTAAAATTGGCCTTGGATGACCAATTGTTCATGTTGTGAAGTTGAGCAAAAGTATAATTGTGTTTTATTTAAATTGTTCCTTCCTCTCCTTTGGTCTTGCAATCCGCACGTCACCCTCCTTTTATTTTTCTTGTTTTCACACGTTTTCCTTTTGTAGCCGACAAGTCCCTCCCCCTCTTCAATTTCTTTCTTTCTCTCTCCCTCTCTCTCCTAATTTTTCACGTTTCTCCCCCCAAGCCGACAAACCTCCCTGCTCTATTATCCCTCTCTCACCCCCTGACCGACATTCTTCTTCTCTCTCCACCCTCTCTATTTGATCACTGCCAGCTACCCAACTTTTCTCTCTTCTTCGGTCTTCTTAAGGTGCACGTCAGCTGCAGTCAACCCCCCCTTTCACTCTTCGGTCCCGCCAGTTTCATCGACGCCCAGACCACTTCTACTTCTGCCTTATTTTTCATTTGTCTCGCACGTTTCTGCCCCCACCAAACCCCACCAATTTGTCTTCGACTGCCACCGCTCCATCTCTTTTAGTTCGTGTCTTTTTCTGCCACAAAGTTAGGCTCATCCAAAGCCGTTCTAGCCCATCCAAAGCCAAACGGCCGCCCCGTTCCAGCAAGTCCAGCAGCAACTCGGCCCGGTTCATGGTCGTTTTAGTCTCAGCTCACACCACCACCCGTGGCCACCAAATCTAGCCTGAGTTGTGCTCGAACCAGCCACCATTGTAGCTTCCTCGAGCCCAGATCTAAATTCAAAATCAGCAAGGGTTGTGGACATCAAGGCCCGTTTTCAAGCTTGTCCCGGCCTCACTTGGCGGTCCCAATTTGAAGTTTATCGAGCCCCTCTACATCCCCGTCATTTTGATTCAAGAATATCGTTAAACAAGTGAGTTTAACTCACTTATCATTGCTTAGTAAGTTAATGACATTTAAGGGTTGTTTAGTTTACACTAAGTATGGATTAAGTGGATAGTTAGATTAGATTAGCTATTTAATTAATTATTATTGCATGTTAGGTGATTAGAGTAGTGTAATTAGAGCCTAAACAAGCTCTAGTATTTAACTAGAGTGGTTCGGTAATTTTCCAAGCCCGTCTCAACTTCCAATTAGGCTTTACGAGCCTAAGTCCTATTTATTGGCATTTATTTATTATTTTTCGTAATTAATTAATAATTATTTATTTTCGGGAAATTAGACCGGGACAACCGGTGATCAAAATTTTATGCTGATTGTAGTGGTGTGATCTGTTTATTTAATTGAGCTTGAATTTATGCAAATTTTGTATGATTTGTATTTTATGAATTTATTCCTAAATTTATTTAATTTCAGTAATTAACTGGAAATTATCGAAGGCGTCGGTTTACAACACCAAAAATGAATTTGTGGACTGTTGAAATTTGTGGGATTTTCAAGGGTAAAAATGTTGTATTATAGCTAAGGCCGAACGTGTACCCACACACGATTATTTTTATCGAGAAGAATAAAAATGGTGATTTGATCAGATGATCATAATTGATATTTGAAGACAACTCTGGCAAGCATAATAGTATACTATTTCAATATTTGAAGGCAACTTCTAGCAAGTATAATAGAATATCAATATTCAAGGCAGCTTCTAGCGAGCATAATAGTATACTATATTATATATTACGGCAACTTCTAGTGAGCTATACTATCTACTATCGGCTTAGAATGAGTAGTCTTGATTAATGATCGAACTTTATAGATAGTGTTGATTGAGATGACCAATAAATGGTCTAGATGACATGTAATCAACTCGAGTCGATTGATTAATAATTCGATTTGTTTGGATGTGTTGGAATGATTGGTTGAAAATGTCAATTATACTAACTTGCAGGAAGGAACAGAGGCAAAGGTAAGACCTTCGACTCATGTTGTGCTTAGGCAGCTTCAAAGCGTATTTTCTTTCTAATAAGGTCTTAGAGGGTTGAACTTGCTGAGACGTCATCTCAAGCCGTTGTGGGATAACCTTTTAGGTTCTTGGATGGAGAATCCCCCGAACTGCATGGTCATCTCATGAGGATTACAGAGTGGGTTTCCAGTTTTCTCAATCCCTAAGGTTTTTGGGTTTACAACCTAGTTGTAACCATGGTCTAGATCAAAGAGGTTCCACACCAGGAAATACCTAATCGATTCAGAGCATGGTTTCATACCAATCCCTATGGTATTAGGCTAGGTCCCCTTAGGTCTTTCGATGTCCCCTCTGTAGTGATTGATGCTGCTCGAGATGAGGATCCAGCTAACCCTTTGAATGGTGCAGTGGAAGACCCGTCTTTTCACCCTAGCCTTGTGGACTCTGCAAATCAATGAACAAGTCGGACTAGCTGATCGTAGGATAGCTTGTTTTGGAGAGTTGACATTTTTGTAGACTTTGTAAATATCGGCTAGTAATGTATATGAATAATGTGTGGTTTGGTTTCTAAAAATTGGTGGTCCTGCTTTTCTATCTCATTTTGTTGTTGTCTAGGAATTTATTTATTTGTGCATGTGCATTAAAAAAATGGATCGGCAACGCATTCTAGGATGTCGCTAGTTAATCGACTGCTTAGGGATGGGCACATACTCAGAGGATTAGAATGAGATGTAATACACTTACCTTCCTTAAAGTTCATTTTGTATCCCTTGTCATATAGTTGACTCAAACTTTCTAATTTGATGCTTTCTTTGCCTGTTGTTCTTCATTTGTCCTTTCCTCCGAAGGTGATAGTGCCTTAATCTATTGTAGTGAGATTTACGAACTTGATGTCATCTACAGTCATATGTCTTGAGTAGTCATTGTCACAGATACCACTGATTTTTCCTCAATATCATTGTAATCAAGAAAATTCCTATCTTTTCTTTGGTACCCACTTAAGTTCGAGTCCCTTCTTATTAGGTTTTGATTACGTATCAAGTCTCTGGCGTATTCTTTTGGCCTTCATTTGCTCCTTTGGGCATTCTTATTTGAAATGATCATATTCATTACAAATTGAGCAATAGAAAAATTTCTTCATAGTAAATTTTGTGAAGTGTCTTGCAGAATGACACGTATAAAGATATATAGGCAGTCTTTATCTAAACCTTTCTTTGACTTTGGAAAATGCTTCTTCTTAGTATCATTTTCCTTAGGTGTTAGACCACATTTATTGTATTGAGGAATTTAAATTGAGAGAATGTTCTTCAAAGTCTTTGACCCGAGAGAAAACTTTGTGTTGATATTTGAATTCTCTTCTTTAAGAGTGCTATTTTCCACCTGAGTGAGTTCAAGATCTCTTATTTGGAGATCATCATCCTTTTTCAAGTTATCAAGAGTAGCTTTGTAAGCAAGGTTTTCAAGTTGTCAACATGGAAATCCTTTTGGAAACATTTTTGTGTTCTTCAAACATTTCTTTAAAAAAACTCCTGTAACCCTTCTTAAATTAATTAAGAATTGTTTACCTCGTTTCCATCTTCATGATCAGAATCAGCCATTAAGCAAGGATTTGCTTTTTCTTTGCCACTTGATTCGCATTTGGTGTCACTCCATGACTCAATCTTCAATGCTTTATTCTTCTTTTCGTATTTTCCTTTCCTTTCTTTTTTTTTTCTTTTTTCTTTGAGAGATGCCAATCTGGTTTTTTGTGACCTAGTTTCCTACATCCTTAACAGACAATATCCTTACCTTCGGATTCTTTTTTGTTTTTTTGTATGGCTTTTAATCATCTTAATACTTCATTTACATTTGCCTTTAAGGTTTCCTCATTTCCTCATGAAACTTTTGAATCTTCTTGTCAATAGTGACATATCTTCATCATTATCTTCACCATCTGATGATATTTGTTCACCTATCATCATGATCAACTTTAAAGGCAATAACTTTCTTACCTTTTGAGTTTTTTTCCTCATTCAATTGTTCTACTTTGTAGGACATGAATTCTCAAATCAATTCATCCTGTAATTGGCTGGATCCTCATTGTTTTCCATATCAAGGGAAAAGTGCCAAAATGGTCCTAAACCTTTTGCCTTTGTGCCAATTTGATCCTAAACCTTTTTTTGGTGCCGATTCAGTCCTAAACCTTTCTAAGTTGTGCCAATTCAGTCCTTTCCGGCCAATTTTAGCCGGATTTTGCTATTTGGACGCCGGCCGGTTGACGTGGCATGATCGGCGCGTGGACAACTTTTAATAATTTTTTAATTTTTAAAATATTTTTAAAATATTTTTTAATTTTTTAATTTTTTTATTTTTCCTCCGGGCCGGTCGCCGAGGTCCGGCGACCGGCCAAGCGACCGCCGGCAAGGGCGAGGCCGACCTCGCCGGATCCGGCGAGGTCGAGCCTCGCCGGCCATGGGCGAGGGCCGGCGAGGGCAAGCCTCGCCCATGGCCGCCGCGCCGATCGAGATCGAGGCCAAGGGCGAGGCGGCCATGGGCGAGGCTCGCCCTCGCCGGATCTGCGAGGTCGAGCCTCGCCGGCCCTCGCCCATGGCCCGATCTGCGAGGTCGGGCGAGGGCCGGCGAGGCTCGACCTCGCCGGATCCGGCGAGGGCGAGCCTCGCCCATGGCCGCCGCCGGATCCGGCCATGGGCGATGGGCGAGGCTCGCCCTCGCCGGATCTGGCGAGGTCGAGCCTCGCCGGCCCTCGCCCGACCTCGCGGATCGAGGCCATGGGCGAGGGCCGGCGAGGCTCGACCTCGCCGGATCCGGCGAGGGCGAGCCTCGCCCATGGTTGCCTCGCCGGATCCGGCCATGGGCGAGGCTCGCCTCGCCGGATCCGGGCGAGGTTGAGCCTCGCCGGCCCTCGCCCATGGCCTGATCGGCGAGGTCGGGCGAGGGCCGGCGAGGCTCGACCTCGCCGATCCGGCGAGGCGAGCCTCGCCCATCGCCCATGGCCGGATCCGGCGAGCGGCCATGGGCGAGGCTCGCCCTCGCCGGCCCTCGCCCATGGCCGGCGAGGCTCGACCTCGCCGGATCCGGCGAGGTCGGCCTCGCCCTCGCCGGCGGTCGCCTGCGGCCGGTCGCCGGACCTCGGCGACCGGCTAGAGGAAAAGAAAAAAATTTAAAAATTTTAAAAATTAAAAGTATTTTAATTTTTTTTTAATTTTTTAAAATATTAAAATATTATTAAAAGTTGTCCACGTCGCGCCGATCAGGCCACGTCAGCCGGCGGCGTCTAGTCAGCAAAATCCGGCCAAAATTGCCGGAAAGGACTGAATTGGCACAATTTAAAAAGGTTTAGGACTGAATCGGCACCAAAAAAAGGTTTAGGACCAAATTGGCACAAAGGCAAAAGGTTTAGGACTTTTTTGGCACTTATCCCTCCATATCAAGGTCTTCACGTTGCTCCATTTCTTTTGTAATGCTCTCAATAGCTTGTTTAACTTTTTAGTATTAGTGAATATTTTTCCTTGATTTTCCAAGTCGTTGCTATCTTGGTGAATCTGGCAGACATCTGTGATACTATTTCATCATATTTCATCTTGAAGAGCTCATATTGTCTAAGAAGAATATTCATCTTTGTCTCACTCTCTATCAATTCTTTCAAATGTCACATATAGTCAATCTCAAACTTCTTTGGCTGTGACACAGAGGAAATATTATAAAATTTAAATGGAGACAAAGCACAATATAGTATATGTATGACTTTAGCATTGTGAGTAGCTTTCTTTGAGCTTCTTCTGCATTAGCAACAACAACATCGACTTGAACTTCCTGTCCTTCTTGTCGGGACAGACCTTGAGGAGCTTGAACAAGAGCTTGAGCGGTATAATTATGCCATTTTCGATTTTATATCACATGTCAAGATCCATCGCCTCAAGGTAGGATTGCATTATTTGTTTCTAGCAATCATAGTTGCTTCCATCAAAGTAAGGTGGCTTGTTGGGTGCTTGAACATCATTGGTAAAGAAATCACCAAAGTTAGCCATAATAAAAAGATCTTTATACTTTGAAGAAATACACTGTAAATAACGAGCAATAAGACTTTGATACCAATTATTGAGGCTAACAATACAACCTAGAGAGATGTGAATAGATTGTTTTTAAAACTTTGACAATCTTTTTGTAGAAATTAGCACATACTAAGTAAAGATAGGGTCAGATTTTTTTTTTTAATTGTTAGCAAATTGTGTGCTTATGCGAGTAAAATGAGTGAGAAAAAAAGTAGCACTCAATAATAAATAGCAGTTCAGATTTATCCCCAAGCCTATGTCTACTCTCACCATTAATAGCTATAAGCCTGGCTGAATTGCATTAGTTTTCTGCTGAACAAGTTACAGTACATGCTGATCCTTTCAAATGATATATCACACTATCAGGAATTAGGTGATGTTGTCAATTGGTACACTTGATGTTTTACAGTATTACAAGACAACAAGAATACAACAAAAGTAAAAATGAACAAGTGCTTTTTGCTAAGGACACAACTTCTCGCAGAGTTCAAGATTTTGTATTGCACATGTGTAATATTCTTCAATGATCTTCTCTTATATAACCATCCTCAAACTCCTCATTGGAGATGTCTTGGAGAAGCAAAGAGCCATTAATTACCTGTTGATGTTGCTGTATAAAGATAAAACTGCCCATGCAATTCTTTTCAGTACATTTGTAAGCTATCCGAAATGGCTTCTGCTGCTATCCTATCACTACGGTTGTGACAGGTTTGTAAGACAACCTATTTTCTGGTTTTCTGTTTGACTTCTGGTTCTTCCATTGTGCACCTCCACTAAACAATGGCTATATTTGTAACATCACCAATGATTTGATATCCTCAGCATCAACACAGAAATTGTCCTCAACCAATCTTCCAATCAGTTGGTGTTGTTCACAAACATAATGGTCTCGTGTTTCTTTTTTTAATTTTTTTTTGGACATCACTTTTGTTCTTTACACATTGTCATGAACATCTGTAAATACCATAGTAAATATTATACTAAGAATAGCTTTGGGATCATCAAAATTTCCTTGAGATATTTCTGCAACAAAATGGCGTGAAGCTCGTCAATTTCGTGCAACTGCTGAGGCTAAACCAAAAGGGAGTAAAACGGGGGAACTATCGATTCGCTCGCTTGCTCGTCTACCATTTGGTCATTGGTTTTGCAGTGGGGCGGCGATGTAGGGAAGGAGGGAGGAAGGAAGAGCGAACAGAGTTCCTAGATGGAGATGAGAGAAATATAAGATTTTGCCTTAGTGAATGGCTGTGAAGAAAGTTTTGAAGACTAAGATTTTCCCTTACGTCGAACCAATTGAAATGTTCCCGCAGAAGTGTCGAGATGGCTTGGACGAAGAATATAGAATAATGACCGAGGTATAGGGGCCCAGCCCTTCGGTGCCGTCCAAGCATGGGGGGCATGGTGGAGTCCTCAATCATAATAAATAAATAAATAAATAAATAGTTTCTAGACGAAAAGGCCCTAACTATGCGGCAAGAACAAGGATTTGCTCAAACTGACGAAAATTTAACCAGCTGATGAGTTGAGGCCCTTATTTGAGTATAAGTAGCCACTTCATACACTTTTCTAAGAAAATGACCTTGCTTCAGGCCTTATATGAGTCTAAGTCGCTGATTCAAGCCATTATTTAAGACAATGACCACTTTGGGCTCTTTTTTTTAAAAGTTACCACACTTTAGGCCTTTATATAAAATTTTTCCAGGTATTACTATTATGCCCCAGTCCTGGGATAGGACCTCCTTGAGCAGTAAAGAAAACATCTGAAAAATGTCCAACTAAATTGCTAACGTGCAATAGTGCGTGAAGGCAAAATAAATATGCAAATGGGACGTGGCTTGCAAGGGCCACTGCCTTCATAAACTGTTTTCCTAAGATGTGATTTAACATGCAACGAAAATACAGCTACAATTTTCTGTATGTCTTGCAATCCTAAGTCTAATGCAGAAAATGGAATGATATATTATACGCAACAGTGCTCCTAAAATGCTAAATTAAGGGAAATTAAATCTACCCTAAACGGACTAATCATGGAAGCTCGGTCTAAATTAAGGGTGGCAAAATGGGTCTTAGACCCATATATGACCCATTTAAATCATAAATAAGTCATATATGGTCACTTATTTTTTGATAAAAAGTAGTTAAATGTGTTTAACAATTAAAGACTTAAGATGCGTGGGTCTTAAGTGGGTCTTAAATGGATTGGATTTAGAACCCATTTTCAACCAAAACCTCACAATTTCTCTCTTCCCTCTTTAACTTTACAAAAAAATTTTTTTGATAAAAATAGAAATTATAATTATTTTTTATTTTAATTTTCGAACAACACTAGACCGATTTTCTATTGTTTTTGGTACCTTATAAATTGAAACCTTGCGATTTTCACAACAATCACCGAAAGTCACCAATGTGTCAAGTGAGTTCATTGTGGCTAGAAAAAAATCGACCGCGGGTCATTTACATTAAAAATTTCTGAAAATTACCCAGTAGCCTAAGTTATGCTAAAAATGCGCATGATTGAAATTAACCACGAATTTGAATCCGATTTCAGAAATTGAAATTTTTGTGGTGTCATGATCTATTTTAGGAACTTCGACTTATCCTCCAAATAATTTTTAGAGATTCCGAGATTTTTACGGAAAATCGTTTCGGACATTGCGGAAAATTAATGGAAATTCGGATGGGCTCGTTTGAAGGAAAGTTGGACTTCCAAGCCGAGTTAATTGGCAATGGGCACCTGTAGAAATGGTATGGGCTTTTTCTTCAAGGAAATTGGACATCAAATTTGGAAAATTTGACCACCGACTGCGGTGGCCCAGTTGGATAAGGCTCCCATGATCCTTTGCGAGGAGGAGAGGAGTTCGAATCCCGCTGGCCGAACGGGATCTTAAGTGTGACGTCAGGGTGGTGGGTCCTCCGCTAGCGTCACCCCAAGTTTACCTCGCCGACTGCCAGATGTACGGGGGTTCTCAGGTCATCAAAAAAAAATTGGGAAATTTGTAAAGAAATTGAAGCTCAATACTTAGGAAATTCGGAGCTAAGGGAGGGCTGCATATTATTGACTTTAAATTGGATTAAATGGGTGGATTTTCATTGTAAGAAATTATTAGAGACAGAGATGATAAACTTGTGGGCTCTAGGGGACATCCATTTAATTAGAATGATAAGTATTGTTGACTTATCCCCCCTCCTTCGGCAGCTTCTCGACCACGCCTCCTCCATCCCCATTTCCTTCACTCTTCCTCTTCACCAAAGGCCACAACCGTTCTGCTTTCATTTTCATTTCCTCATCTCTCTCCACTCACCGAAACCCCACGCCCACGAAGCTCAGCCCTCGCCTCGCCGAAAATTTCATGCCAGCTCCTTCGGTGGATCATCCATCTTCACGCACGATCGCCACCCCAGTTGCTGCCACGCTCCAGTCAATATCCAGCCTTTCTCTCCACCATTATTTGTTCCTCTTCGGTCAACCAACTTCCACCGAGAGCTTCATAGTTGACTGCACGCCCCAAAGCCAGCGAATTCGTGTGCCAGCTCACGGAAGCAAACGTCCCGAAGCTGCTTCCCTCTCTCTTCTTCGCCCGTGCTTCGCTCAGCAGCTCGAAGATCCAGCGTTCCCCTCCAGCTCAAGCATTTCCTTGGCCCAGCGAATTCAGCTCCGAAGCCCAGCGTCC
The DNA here is from genome assembly GCA_017140185.1 of Eucalyptus polyanthemos subsp. polyanthemos. Lineage (NCBI taxonomy): Eukaryota > Viridiplantae > Streptophyta > Magnoliopsida > Myrtales > Myrtaceae > Eucalyptus > Eucalyptus polyanthemos. The sequence goes on along the minus strand of CM029465.1, from coordinate 14,765,951 downwards.
AAGTCTCCTCCTTTGGGCCATCGAATCCACCGAGCCAGCAGCCCAACTCAGCTCAGTTCAGCCCATTTTCAGTGGCCCATCTTCAATTTCCAGCAGCCCATCTTGAAGCCAGATCAAGCCCAGCCCAGCAATTTGAAGCTCAAGTGAGATCGTCTTGAGGCCCACGAAACAGCCCAAGCTTGAGGCCAAGCCCGACATTTGCTATGGGCTTGCAAGGCTTTTGGGCTCTGCCTGAGCATCCATCGACCTCGCCAAAAATTTGGATTTCAACTGCCGTCATGCCGTCATCGCAGTGTTCCGGTCTTCACTTTGCTCAAGTGAGTTTTGCTCACTAATCCCTTATTAGTCAATCAATGATACTTAGGAGTTTATTATATTTAATTAAGTGTGATTAAGTGGATATATTATATTAGAATAATTAGATTAGGGATTTACCTATGCATGTTAGACACATGGTTAGCATAATTAGCAAGTAGACATGCTCTATTATTTATTAAACGAGTCTAGGTAAATTTTCCGGGCTCGTCTCGGCTTCAATCTGGCATTATGGGCCTAAATTGGATTTACTATATTTATTTAATAATTTTCGGAATTATTTATTTATTTATTTATTTATTTATTTATTTTTCGAAAATTAGGCAGGGATAGCCAATGACCAAAATTTTATGTTAATTATTGTGGTACAGTCCATTTATTTATTTGAGCATTGATTTGTGCTAAATTGATTTATTGGTGATTTTAGGATTTATTCCTAAATTAAATAATCTTAGTTATTAATTGAAAAACAACCGTGCATTGGTTTATCGCGCCAAAAATATGTTATGGGCTATTTAAACTAATGGGATGTTCAAAAAGTGAAAGTATGATATTTTGGCTAAGGCCGACCGTATCCCCACACATGGTTATTTGATCAAGAATGATAAAAAGATGGAATTGGTTGTATGATTGGAATGGTATACTATATCAACCTATGGGCAATATGTCAGCTTAGATAGAGAGTAGTATATCGGTATACTATATTGACCTATGAGCTCTAATATGGCAGCTTAGCAGAGAGCAATATACTTTATCAGATTAGCAAAGAGCAATGTCGGTATACTATATCAGCCTATGGGTGATATGGCAACTTAACAGAAACAGTATACCTTATAAGCTTAAATTGAGCACTATCAATATACTACATCAGCTTACGGGCGATATGACAGCTTAGCAGAGAGCAGTATACCCGATCATCTCAGAAGCGAGGTATACTATATATTTATTAGCTTAACAGTGAGCAGTCCTGATATGAACGAACTTATAGATTGTATGAGATGAGCCGACCAAAAAATGGTTGAGATAACATGTAATCGACTAAGTCGGTTGATCGATGATTCGATCTAATTGATGTGATGTGATGTGATAGTGTATATTTGATATATATACTGACTTGTAAGAAGGAACTGAGGTTAAGGTAAGTCCTCTAATCATGTTGTGCTTAGGCAGCCTCTAAAGTTATTGGCTTCATAATCAGGTCTTAGAGTGTAGAACTTGCTGAGACGTAATCTCATCCCAATTGTGGGACAACATTTTCATGTCCCTAAATGCAGTAGACCTGGATTTTGAAGATCTCGGAAGTCCGATGCAGTCTGCTGAAGGCTCCAATCAAAGTGTGGAGGATGATGAGGAGGAGGACGAGGACCCATAGTTTGTGGAACCCCCACCCCTACTTGTAGACCTTGTTCTTGAACTTGTTTAAGTTGAATCTAACTTAGTAGTCCGCCTCATATATATGTGCACTAGTTTGCAATGTATATAAGTATGGTTGTTTTTGAAAGTTCGGAATTTAATCCTACTTTCTTATCCCATTACTTTATTGTCTGGGGATTTTATATGCTTATGCATGCGTATTAAAATGAAAGGGCCAGCGATGCATCCTAAACGTCATTATTAATCGGCCAAGGTGAGGGATAGGTGCGTGCCCAAGGATTGGGGCATGACACGGCTAGCCAAAGAAGAAGAAGAACAAAAAGAAAAAAAAAAAAAATATATATATATATATATATATATATATTATATTCTTAAAAAATAAAAATAATTTAACATTTAATTTTAAAAAAATAAAAATTAATTAAAATTTTGATTTTTTAAATGATTATTTTAAAAATTATAAAACTGTCCATTAAATTTGTGTTGTATAAAAACTATTTTAACAATACCATTTTTAATATATATATATATATATATATATATATATATATATATATATATATACATAAGAAATAACTTTCTTAAGCTTAGTTAAATGAGTCGGGTATAAGTAAAAAAATTTGCACTGCAATAAATGGATCATAAACGGATTAAATAGGTTGATTTGGGTCATACCATTTATGACCCGACCCAATCCGACCCACCCGTTTAACGGGTCTAGTCTAAACGCAATCCTAAAGGGATATTTTAATTTTATCTAATGTATAGGTTTGAGTTTGAGCATGAAGTTGCCAAAGACGTGAGCTCAATAGGCATTTCAAAAGGTTTCCTAAGGGGCTTTCACCTCTCATTCTCGATATGGCAACTTGGTCATTGAATTCAATTCTCGCTGGAAAAGGAACTCCTTCGGGTGAGAGGAAGATCAATCAATTAGATTGGCAAACAGGCCCTTGAAAGACATAAAAGGAAGGAAAGAAGTACGGTGAGCAAGAATCCGATTGAATATCTAAAGACGTAAGATTCTTGACCGGGCATTTGAATTAAGCAAGTTCTATTTCTGTGTAGATAGGCTCCATTCTCGGACAGGGAAAAGCGGCACATGACATCTATTAAACAACACCAAGAACAAATCCATACCATGCCCTCAATAGAAAGTAGTGATGATTGCCATGAATGCTGCCTTCGAGGACATGTACAAAAAGGTCTTTGCTGATTCCTATCAACATGGTGCGCCTCTCAGTAGAAGGGCGTGAAAAGGCCATGGATAGATCTTTGTCTTTCTCGTTCTACCCGCTAGGACGACATTATCACATGTCCCTCTTGTTATTACAATCTTCTTTTTTTTTTTATGTCAAAGACCAAAAACTACGCACAAATTCTCATTGGATCTCGATTGTTCTTAACAGAGATGGCTATTCATTTAGAGAAAAGTACCAAAATAGTTCTAAACATTTTGCATTAGTACCAATTCATTCCTAAACTTTTCAATTGGACTAATTTAATCCTAAATATTTTCACATTGGTATCAATTCAGTCCATCCAACTTATTTAAGCCGAAAATTGCTAACGTGGCCGTAGGCGGTCTTATGTGGCGCCACTTGGACAAAGTTACCCAAGGTAAGGAGAAAAGAAAAAAATTTAAAAAAAAATTAAAAAAAAAAAATTTTTTTTAAATCGAATATACAAATAAAAATTATAAAATTATAAAATTTGTCCACGTTGTGCCACATAAAATCAACGGTGGCCACGTCAGCAATTTCCGGCTTAAATTAGCCGAATGGACTGAATTGATACCAATGTGAAAAGGTTTATGACTAAATTGGTCCAATTAAAAAATTTAGAACTAAATTTGTACCAATGCAAAATGTTTAGAATTATTTTAATACTTTTCCCTATTCATTTAAGTCTTCGGGTAGCACCACTAGATCTTCAACAAGGTGGAAATTCTCATATTCCATATGTATATGTTCCCGTGGCTCGGCCTAAAATTTAAGAAATAATCTTTTGTCCCTTCCTATGGAATGCAAATGTGAAATTTAATCACACAAAAATAGTAACAAAATAACTAACTTTGAAACATCCATCGTATCACTTATTCACGGAAAACCCTAATGCAATAAAAGATCAATTTTATTGTACAAGACGCAAATCCTATTCTATTATGCAATATAAACATGCCTATATATGAATTTCACTGTAAATGCAAATTTGAAAATGCCTAAACACGCGATATCGAGATGTAAATAGATATTCTTATTTAAATTCCTAATATACCTACAGTTGTAAACTTTTAAATATAGGTAGATGAGGATATTCCTAATCATGCAACTACTAAATATGCAAACTTGAATTTTTATTTCTTTTTTAAGGGGCAAAAAAAAGATGCAAGCTCCTAATTAATCTAATATAAGAATTATATGAATTAAACGGCAACGCCTAACATTCAAATTTAACGCATGAACCAACATGCAGTTTATCAGGCAAATTTTACTTAAAATTCATGAAGAATGATTTTATGATGAATAAACAAGTGATAAAATTAGTAAACATGGAAAAAGTAATCTAATCATGCAAACCCTAAATATTTGTTCTGGTCGACCAACCTGGCCGATTGTAATTCTCTTATTTCAATTAAAATTCCATAATCTTTTCCTTTGTTTGTTTGGCACCAATGGATTTTGATTGCGACGTTGTTTTCCTGGTGATGGTACAAATAACTACCCAGAATGGACCCTGTAGGAGGTGTCCCAGGCCACAGCTCGGAAGATTGATCCAAATTGAAATGTTGCCGGTATTTAGCTGTATTTAGAGGTGTTTTGACGATGGAACATAACCCTTCGAATTGGGTGGCATACACTATATTGGTTTTTGGTTTGTTGGGGGTTGGGGGAGGGGGGGGTTCTTGACAACTCAAATGGTGAAGAATTTGTCTATCGATACTAAAGATTTCATGCTGTTTTTATATGTTTTGAGTGTATGGAAAGACGGGGCTTGATCTGGTGATCGGAAAAGGGGGTTGGCCAAGAGGGTAAAATAAAAAAATGGTTGCTAAGACCTTTGGAGGTTCAATCGTCGCCTCCTTCTCTCAAGCTCAAAAATTGTCATTTATAGCCTATAGGAACCTTAGAAACCATTTAAGGTGCGTTTAGGAAGACTTTTGGGGAAAGTCTTTAGGAAAATACAAAGACCTTTGAGTCAAAGGTATTTTTCAAAATACAAATTGTGTTTGGTAAATTGAGTTTGAAAGCCCTTTGTGAAGTACCTTTGAGCAAAATGGTATTTAGGAGAATTACATTTACAAAGGGCTTTTGTGATGAAAAATAAAAATAAAAAAAAAAAATTGACTGGCAAGAGCAAGCAGCAGCCGACGATTGAAATTTGTCACCGACAACCGACATTTGACTTAGGCAACCTCGGAGATGACTAGGGAGGGCCGCTTGAGGTCAAGTGACTTCCAAAGACCACCAGCAAAGGCCGCCCGAGGTCACACGATACCGCCGCGACCTTCGGCGACCCTGCCGACCCCCAAAGACCATTGGCAAAGGCCACCCAAGGTCACACAACACCGCCACAACCTAAGGCAACCCTAGATCTAGGTCGGCGAGGTCGCCCGATGCTGCCTCGACCTCCGGCAACCCCACCGCAACCTAGATCTAGGGCATCGAGGTTGCGGGAGGACCTCGTCGGCAACCGCTCGCGGGTGGTGGTGCCAAGGTGCAGTGGCGTTGGGCTCCGACGAAGGGGGAAAACCAGTGTCATAACAAAGCACAAGGGTCGGTGACCGAGTAGAAGACGGTGGGCAGAGGCGCAATGGAGGCGAGCTGCTGAGGCGGAGGTCCTGCAAATGGTGAGTGGAAGCATCGGCCGACGCGGTGGAGTCAAGTGCTGGGTCGCGAGCTGCTGGGCGGCGACGGCGTTAGGCGAAGGCGAGCTCAGATATGCAAGTGTCGGGGCACTCAAGTAGTGAGATCGGGATAGCAGCAGTCAAGCAATGAGGGCCTCAAGGGCTGGGTCACAAGTTGCTGAGCCACGACAGCATCGAGCGGAGGCGAGCAGCAATCAATGGTGATGCGATCATCAAACGAGATAGGCACGACGAGCTTCGCGATCTACTGTAGGGGCTTCAGTTCGAAAGGGGCAATGGTCCTCTCGGGTTCAGATTTGGTGGAGGCCCAGCGACGGTGGTTGGCAAGGCCGGCAGAATGGCGGTGGAGCAGAGAGGGCTCGCAAGTCACCGGCGCGGGTGGTGCTAGCATGGTCGAGGGCTGCCGGCACAGTGGCTGGTGCGGGCACGACACCAACGCAGGCAAGGTTGTATCCATGAAGAAGATAAACAGTACCCACTCGCGAAAGAAGAAGAAGACGATGAGAGGGCAAAATTGGAAAAACGAAAAATCAACAAGGATAATTTGGGAAGAAATTTTTTTTTTCTCCCCTCAGCTTAGCATTTTTGGCATGTTGAATGCCCAAGGTAGCCCCCAACCTATCTTGGGCTTTTAGCCTTCACAATGTAGACTTTCAGCCAAGTATCTTTACAAAACATTTTGCCAAACACTCATTTTTTAGCCCAAAGGGCTTTGGAGGCCTAAAGTGGCTTGGAAATGGCAATTCCAAAGTGCACCCTTAGTCAACTTGGCCTTGGCCTGACCATTGCCTCATTGTAGCCAAGCCACAACTTAACCAAGCTTGTTGGTCTAGGCCGTCTCCTGTCAACAGGTTAAGTTTGTCACGTGCCATGGTTGGAACAAGCATGATCACTTTAGACTAATTCTTTAATAAAATTACCATAGAACCCCGAACTTGAACAGTGACGAAAGTAACCTCTGGACTCGAAAGGTGAACGATATGCCCTTTCATTTAGGTGTATGCATGAAACGCCACTAAAAGAGCCCCTGACCAAAATGCTGAAATTATTTTTTCTCTTCCAAAACTACCCTCACTAATTTTTTATATTTTCGATTTTGCCCTTGTTTATTTTTTTTAATTGAAAAAGGAGGCAGCCGGTTTAGTTCAATTTAAAAAAAAACATATATATTATATCCATCAAAGCCCATTATGAAATTTTTCTTTACCAAATGCACATTCAACTTAAAGTTTATTTGCAAAAAAAAAAAAAAAATTATCAAACACAATTACATTTCCCCAAGTAGCTTTGAGCTTTCAGCATTAGCATTGGACTCAAAGCCCATTGCAAATATTGAACCAAATGCAGCCTATATATATACAAAGATCATAGAGAAGAGCAGCTTCCTCGATAGCAAAAACATGGGGGTAAAGAAAGAAAATCGTGAAAAGAAGGCAAATTAAAAAAGCATGCGACCTTGTATTAGCGAGAGAAGATTAAAGCACAAAATAAAGAAACTCTAAGTGTATCCTTTCAGAACGAATACATTTATTCAAGAAAAGTAATACTGAACTTGTACAAGAACAATCCATAGAGTCACCATTTGCACCATACATATCCATAACAATAGGACCCTAGTTTAAAAAGTTCCAAAACAATTAAGAAAACGAAAATATACAAAAGTTGAACTCATAAATTAGATGTGGACTCTTACTAGATATAGCATGAAAGTATGTCAACCGACCATTTTATGACAAACTAATTGACCAACTTAATCTTTGGGGACGAGTTTCTCCATTGAAGGGCGTACTTTACACATTAATATTCTAAAGGTACTGCCTTTGGCATGATTGCCCCAGGGCCCTCCGTCATGTCAATCTCTTCTTTGCTTACTCTTTTCCAATCAAAACACTGAATCAACAAGCCCAACGTCCACCCCATGACCTGCTGAGCCAAGGGGGCACCAGGGCATGCCCTCCGTCCCAGTCCAAAAGGCAATATTAGCTTTTGTTGCTTTTCGCTGCCATTGCCCTCGAACCTTTCAGGCTTGAAGCTCAATGGATCCTCCCACAACTGAGGATCTTTGTGAATGGCCCATGCATTGACCATCACAATAGTGTCACGTGGGACGAAGTATCCTCCTACAGTGCAATCAGTCGATGACACGTGTGGGAGGAGAAGTGGTGCCGTCGTGTTTAGTCGAAGGGTCTCCAAGATAATGCATTGAAGGTAAGGTAGTTTTGAAACATCCGATTCTTCTAACAAACTATCATGGCCAATCACAAAATCAATCTCATCTTGGGCCTTTTTTAACTTTTCAGAGTTGTTTAATAAATTTGCCATTGTCCACTCTAATGTTACTGATAATGTGTCTGTTCCGGCAGTTAACAAATTCTGCACATAAGTATAAGAAGTTAATGGGTAAATCGACTTTAGGAGTCAAGATAATAAGACTTCAAATGACAATAACAATACTTACAATAAGACCATCTAAAAATAAAGAAAAGGGCACCATAAATATAATATTAAGTCAGGAAAAAAATTGAAACACAACATGTCATTTACCACAGGCCCACCAACAATGAAAATATCCAAGTGGTAGACTAGGGAAAAAAACCACGAAAAACTTTAAACTTTGCCTAAAGTGACAAATTTACCCTTTAAACTTTGCCTAACTTTTTTTTTTGTGATATGAAAAATCCTAAACTTTACCAACCGTGACACATTTAATCCAAACTTTTTTTTGTGACACAAAAAACCCTAAACTTTTGTCATGTAATACATTTACTCCCAAAATTATAGGACATTTTGGTCTTTTTACTTTTTAATTTTTTTAATTTTTTAAAATTTTAATTTTTTTAAATTTTTTTCTTCTTCTTCCTTTCACCGGCTAGCCATGGCTGGCGGAGGGAAGTCGAAGTTCGACGAGAGCTGCCCTAACTGGCGTTGGGCGAGGGTCGCCCTCACCGGCATCGGGTGAGGCCGGCCCTCAACTAGGTCGAGTGAGGGCCTCACTCACGCCCTTGCCCGATGCCAACAAGGGCATCCCTCGCCAGGCCCTCACCCGACGCTAGCGAAGACCTATCGAGGGATGCCCTGGCCGACATCCGGCGAGGGCCGTCCTTGCCTGATGCCGGCAAGGGCATGAGGGAGGCCCTCGCCCGACACCGACGAGGGTGGTCCTAGCCAGCCCAAACAAGGATAACCCTCGTTGGATGCCAGCAGAGGGAAGAAGAAGAAATAAATAAATAAATAAATAAACATAAAAAATAGACAAACATGCTATTGATGGAGTAAATGCATCACAACTTGAAAAGTTTGGGGTTTTTCACTGTCACAAAAAAAAAAAAAAATAAATATGTCACTTTGGGCAAACTTTAGGATTTTTGGTAGTCTTTTCCCGGTAAACTAAGAGTGAACGGCCTAGCATCCACATCCACAAAACATCAGCCCAATCGCAATGTCACTCGAGAAAAATAGACAATACATGTGGAGAAACAAACTACAATAGCTATTGCAACTACTAGTTTAAAAACAAAAAAACAAAACCTACTAGTTATACATTTATTCAGTAAAATAGTATTTCCAAGATTTTAGTATTATTGAGAGAGAGAGAGAGAGAGAGAAGAGAGAGAGGAATTTTTGTTTAAGATTTTTCACCATTATTATAATTACTATTATCATTTGTGGCGAAGGTGCGTTCTAAATCTTCGAAATAGAAGCTACATACAACGGTCAATTCTACGCTGACGTGACAAGATATTAATGCAACGACTGAGAACGTATACCAGCTGGCAGGGAGAGACGACTGATGAGACACGGCACGGATTTGCCCCAAAAAATAACAAGTGGATATGTAGAGGAACAAGAAACAACGCTTACAAGGACAAGCCCTTTGATCATGACGTCCGAGTAGTCTTCCAGCTGAGACTCTTGTAGACGCAGGAGATGACTGATCATGCTGTTCGCGAGCTCCGGGTCGCCCTTCTTCCTCCGATGCTCATCGATCAACCTCTGCATGAACGCCTCGATCTTCACCTTCATCGCCGCCACCTTCTTCTTGAGCCCATTGTAATCGACCAACTTAAGAATGGGCAGGAAATCGCCCGCGTAACTTATCCCGCCATTCCTAGAGATCTGCTTAATGACCTCCGTCGCCTCCATCGCCTCGGCCTCGTCGATGTTCACGCCCTCCCCGTAGTACCGCTTCCCCGCCATCATCCTCATCATGATGTTGAACGTCAGCTCCGACAAGAGAGTCTTGAGCTCGACGCTGTGGTGGGACCCGAACCCGCCCCGGGCTAGCCGGAGCATCAGCCGCCGGATCTCGTCCCTCCGTACGCGGGAGAGCATGTTGAGGCGGTGCGCCGAGAGAACCTCGATGGTGGCGATCTTCCTGAGGTCGCGCCACCGGTCGCCATAGGGTGACGTGGCGATGGTGGTGTAGTCGTAGGCAAGGTGTTTGGTCATGAACAGCTTGGGGCGGTTGGCGAGCACGATGTCGTTCTTGGTGAAGCATTCCTCGGCCAGCGGCAGCGACGACACGACCATGAACTGGCGGACCCCGAACCGGAGGCTCATGATGGGGCCATACTTGGTGGAGAGGCTGTGGAGGGTCCTGTGAAGGGGCAACTTCAAGTGGTGGAAGTGGCCGATGATGGGGAGAGAAGGAGGGGATGGGGGAAGGTTTTTGGATTGTCTTGTTCGGAAGAAGTAGAGAGTAACAAGAGAGAGGGCAGCGAGGAGGATCGCATAAAGAACTCTGCCTTCCATTGCTTTTACTTTGCTTCGTGTTACGAGTTGCTGATGGAGGTTCTTCGAGACCAGAGGCCAAATCCTTGTTGCGAGAAGCCGCTAAGGAAAAGTGGTGGGCGTACTCTATTATTGGAGTGTTTTGGACATTTTAGTTTTATATCGCATCAATTATATTTATATGGCGAATATTATTGGTGGGCCTACTCTATTATTGGAGTGTTTTGGACATTTTCAGTTTTATAATCGCATCAATTATATTTGTAGGGCGAATATTATTGGTGGGCCTATTCTATTATTGGAGTGTTTTGGACATTTTCGGGTTCACCCTCCTGTCCCGACAGATCTGAGACATTGGCCCAGTACTTCGGAAGGGATGGTCGACTCTTATCTCAATTTTGCCTTATCAAGCACCTCTTACGCTTGACACCTACTGACAAGATCTCCACTACAACTTTAGAAACAAGTGCCATGATTTCTCATGGCTCTAGTGGACGTGGAGCTCGTGGTCGTGGTTATCGAGGTCATGGACATGGGCTTATTCAGAGTGGAAGTCATGGTGGTCGTGATAGAATTCTTGGTAGCTGTGACACTCGATATCGTAACCATTGTCAGCGGGCTGGACATACTGAAGCTTACTGCTACATGCTTCATCCAGAGCTTCGACCCACAGTTGCTGCATTTGCTGAAGTCGAAGAGTCCTCACCAGCTCAATCCGATCCTACTAATGTGCAGGATACAAAAGATTTGGTTACATTGACACGTGCAAAATATAAGGCTTGGATTCACTCCAAATAGATGACAGGAACTTCAACTCCCACTGCCACTTTAGCACATAGCTCAAAAGGTAGTTCATCCTGTTTACTTTCTACAGTGTCAGACTCTTGGGTTATAGATTCTAGAGTTACTCATCATATAGTTGGTAACTCTAAATTGTTGTCTTCGTTAAATTCCACACCTCTTGGGGTGTCCAATTCTGTTACATTAGCTGATAGTTCAATTTCCCAAGTTACCGGCACTGGAGATGCCCATTTAGTTCCTCCCTTTCTTTATCATCCATCCTTCATCTCAAATCTCCATATAATTTGATTTCCGTCAGTTCATTAACTAAAGAGCTAAATTGTTCTGTAACATTTTTTGCTTCTCATTGTGTTTTTCAAGATCTGAGGACTGGACAAATGATTGGTGGAGGACATGAATCAAATGGCCTATACTATCTAAACAAGAAGGTGATAGTTGCAGCAGCTTTGAAGCACACATCCACTGATGTCTATCGGATGCATTGTCGTGCTGGTCATCCACCGCCAAACATTCTTCGACGATTGTTTCCAAAGTCTGAGTTTGTGAGTACTTTTGAGTGTGAAGCTTGTTAGTTTGGAAAACATCATAGAGTCTCTTTTCCTTCTCGCTTTCAAAGTCGTGTGCCTGGTCCCCTTGAGTTAGTTCATTCAGATATATGGGGTCCGTATCGTGTTTTTTATATATCTGGTTTCCAGTACTTTGTTACATTTGTGGATGATTTTTCCTGAATGACTTGGTTGTTCCTAATAAAATATTGTACTGAGATTTTTCTTTGCTTTTGTCAATTCTATTTTGAAGTGCTGAATCAATATAATACTTCAGTGAAAACTCTCCGATCCGATAATGCCAAAGAGTATCTTGTCATTGCCTCTGGTTTCCAACATTTTCTTGATTCTCATGACATTATTCATCAAACTTCTTGTTCGTATGCACCACAACAAAATGGTGTAGCTGAACATAAAAATCGTCATCTTCTTGATGTTTCTCGTTGTCTTATGTTTCACATGCATCTTTCAAAAACATTTTGGGGCCATGCTGTTATTACATTCTACTTCTTAATTAATCGGCTTCCAACTTCTATTCTTTAGGAGGAGACACATTTCTCTATTTTACGTCCAAATCGTCCTCCCTTTACATTACCTCTGCGTGTATTTGGATGTGTTTGTTTCATCCATTCTTTGACTCCATATCTTGATAAGTTGGCTCCTCGTGCTGATAAATGTGTCTTCGTTGGGTACTCTCGAACTCAGAAGGGCTATAAATGTTACAATCCTACTAGTCGCTAAGTGTTTGTATCAGCAGATGTGACATTTTTTGAGGACCAGCCATATTATAGTACTCAAATAGTCTCTGCAGTGTCTCCTAACACTAACAAGCGTGTCTTACCAATTCCCCCACCAATCTCACTTCCTCCAATATCGTCAACAGGATTTCAATTTGCTAATCAAACTTACCATAGACGAGGAACAACTCTCACTACAGAAGTACAGCCATCACCTGATTCATCTGATCCCTCATCGGTTGTTGTGCCATCCCCTGATCCTGATCCTGATCAACTCATTGCTACTCGAAAAGGTACACGATCTTGTGTTGGGCGTCTTGTGGATCATTATACACTTTATTCCGGTTTTTTTGATTGTCTTCGTACTCGTCATCCTATTAGCAACTTTCTGTCTTATGATTGTTTTTCTCCTTCCTTCTCTACTTTTGTCTCGTCCTTGTCCTCTATTTCTATGCCGGGCAATGTTAATGAAGCTCTTGCTCATCCTAGTTAGAGACAAGCCATGGAGGATGAAATGAAAGCACTCATTAAGAATCACACTTGGAAGCTTACTACCCTTATTGTGGGAAAGCAATATGTTGGTTGTCGTTGGGTTTTCACGGTTAAGGTCCACCCCGATGGCACAGTAGATTGATTAAAGGCACGATTAGTCTCTAAAGAATATACTCAAACATATGGTGTTGATTATGATGACATTTTTTCTCCCGTAGCCAAAATTCCATCTCTCCTTGTCTTTATTTCTCTAGCAGCGCATTTTGGATGGTTTCTACATCAATTAGACATCAAAAATGTGTTCCTACATGGTGATTTGGTTGAAGAGGTGTATATGGAGCAACCACTTGGATTTGTTGCTCAAGGGGAGATTCTGGTATGTCATTTACATAAGGCATTGTATGGACTCAAGCAATCTCCTCGTGCTTGGTTTGGTAAGTTTAGTGATGCTATTATCATGTTTGGATTAAAGCGTTGTCAAGTAGACCATTCAGTCTTCAGTTCTATCTCCTCAACTGGTTGTATTCTTCTAGTGGTATATGTGGATGATATTATCATTACTAGTAGTGATTCAGATGGTATTCAACGACTCAAACAATTTATGCATACATAGTTTAGTACTAAGGATATGGGACGTTTGTGGTATTTCCTAGGTATTGAGGTTGCCTACTCGCATAGCTGTACCTATGGGATAGGGATAGAGAAAGAGCTTCTGATAAACTTTGATTTTTGGCTAGCCTAGCACCATTCGGGTAATATTTCCAAAGGAGTTGCAAATGTTGTGAATCAATTCTAAGTTGAAGAAAGAATCGAATATTCATTGATTAAATCATTTACTCCGTGGTCTGATAAATCTTTTGAAGAACTGATTAATCGGACGAGAATAAAGATAGAGTCCCATTCTACATGTCAATACCGACAACAATGAAATTTAGAGTAAGAGGAAAATCCGTCGACTTTAAAAATCGTGAGGGTTCAAGTCCCTCTATCCCCAAAAAAGGACCATTTGACTCCTTAACTTAACGATTTATCCTATTCTGTTTTATAAATTTAACTCAGAGAAAATATGTTCTTGACATTCTTGATGAGGTTGGACTTGTTGGAGCAAAACTAGTTGATACTCCTATGGAACTCAATGTGAAACTTGATGCAGAAGATGGAGAATTATTACATGACCCAATGAAATATCATAGAGTAGTTGGTAAGTTGAATTATCTTATTGTCATGAGACTTGATATATCTTTTGTCGTTAGTGTTGTAAGCCAATTCATGGGTTCTCCTCGAACTACTCATTGGGATGCAGTGCTTCGAATTATCAAATACTTGAAAGGAGCACCAGGTAAAGGATTAATTCTTCAAGAATTATGGTCACCTGAATACCACAGGTTTTTCTGATGCGGATTGGGTTGGATGTTCTACTAGTAGAAGATCTGCATCGGGTTATTATGTATTTCTTGGAGGTAATTTAGTTGCCTGGAAGAGTAAGAAACAACATGTGGTTTCTCGATCAACTGTAGAAGCGAAATATAGAGCAATGGCACATGTGACTAGTGAATTGCTTTGGTTGAGGATGTTATTGTCAGAAATTGGGATGTCACCATCAGAACCATCGATATTATATTGTGACAATCAATCGGCTATTCATATTGCAAACAATCTCGTCTTCTATGAGCAAACCAAGCACATTAAGGTTGATTGTTACTTTATATGAGAAAAAGTTCAAAAAGGAGAGATCGCTTTTCAACATACAAGAATGGAGGATCAGCTTGTAGATATTTTTACCAAGTCTTTACGAGGAAATAGAGTGAATTTTTTATGTAACAAGTTGGGATTGTTTGATATCTACAACCCAACTTGAGGGGGAGTGTTAGGAAACGATAATAAGGGTAAAATAGTCATAAGAGGGTTACTAGGGTTACTCATATATATATATTCTTGTAATCATTTTTTGATAAGTGAATACAATACAATACGTAGAATACTCTCTCCTTCAACAGTTTCGGTATTCCGAAAATTAGAAAGGTGTCTATTCATAATGAATAGTGAGATTATGGGATGAATTGAAGTGTATTGGCTATAATGAGGCAGAGGCTCGATTGGAGACGTGGAGGTGAAAGCTTGACATGATGGATTACAGTCAAGATGACGAAGGTTAGCTAAGAAAGCTAAGTTGCCTTGGAGACAAACATATGTGATGTTTGCCTTACAAATAATTCTTATTTTTTCTTTATGGAGAAAAGTCTGAATGCTTCTGTTATTGCATTGTTTCCGAATGTGGCGAGAGTTGAGTATTGATATGATTCATAAAATGTTTATCTCTATGGTTTTGGCGCATAATCTACATTGTTATGGCAAAGATCATCCCCTACTGCAATTGAAAAAAGATTATTTTTCTATCGAAATGCTTTATCCGTGGGGAATACACTGAGGATGCAATTGCTAATGAGTGATTGGGTACTGTGTAGCAGTATTCATGAAATCATTCACCTATCGGACTTATAAAAGGATTATTTGCTATGAGTGCTTGGGTACGGTGTTGCAGGATCAGGTTCTGGAATACTTGCTGATATCTTTTGTAATATTCAGGATTCACCTTTCCCTTTATCATTGTCGAGGGAGTCCTTAATCAGATCTGAGGGCGGTAGAAATCAGATACTTGGCTGGTTTAAGGTTGAACTGAGTGATATCAGCCTTGTTCAAATCCCGTATCTCTAATTTGCTGGTGATGGAGGGTGAATAACTAAGATTCTTGAGATGCTTGTTTGGCTATATTGGTTCAGTGCCAATGAATTTATGGGTCTTACTTTGGGTTAACTGGCAAAACTTTTGGTTTGGAACAACATTTTGGTTATAGCTGAAAGGAAGAACAGGCCTGAATATCAGATTTGTTTGTTGGGGGTTATATCCTTTTTACATCTTCAGTTGCACAAAAGGGAGAGAGTAATAGACCTTCTATGGGAAGATTAGAGTGAAATCAGTAAGTTTTATTTGGTTAACTGGCGCGCTATCGACGATCATGTGCAGAAAGATGGATTTAAGAAAAGAGATTTCTGCAAATTGTTATATAACTACCTGGTGAAGTATAGGGTTGTGGAAAGCAGCTACAGTGGTTGGCTTACTGTGAAAACATATTATTCTCATGGGATAAGTCTCTGGCAATGGAAATGAAAGCTGTGGAATGAATTTTCTAATGGCTCCTTTCTCAAGTTGGACTTAGCAACAAAGTTAGATTTTAGCATGATATTTGATCCGTTGGACTCATTTCCAAATTTGTTCCATTACAAATTGTGATGCAACGAGTGAATGGGAAATTTCCCGGGTCTCTTACATTTACAAACTACTCATCAGTAGACTTTATCAGCGTCCCATAAACAGATCTTTTGATTGACTGAGGATTCCTTCTATCATCAATGAGCTCTCTTTCGGCTTTTAGCTCTTCTCAAAAATTGATTGATACTAACCTTGGTGTCTCACAGAGAATTTATTTTTATTTATTAAAAGACAACCTATTGTTTGATACTAGGGCATTCAAGGAGGTACAGCTTTCATCGTGAAATCTTATTTACATCGTCCCAGAAGGAGGTATTACCTGTAATTTCCATGGAAATATTTGGGAGGAAGTGCTGGAACCAAGGCTGCTTTCTTCCTTAAAACATCATCTAGGGAAGGAAGTTTATGGAAAGCGGTTAAGTTTTCGTTGCGGATTGGTCTATTATATTCTGAAGGCAGGGGATTCTGGAGGCAGGGGAAACAGGTGAGTTTAGGCATTGTCCCACAGATTAACGGAAAACTTAGGAGCAGCACACCGTCATAGCAATAGTGGAATATATGGCTAGAGAGTAATAGGAGAGGATTTAAGCGGGAGATCCATCCAGTCAAAGAGCGAAGAGGAGATTGATTTTGACTGGGTTCCATATTGGGTCTGATACAAATTTTGTGCTTGTCTATGAGCATGTGCTTATATGTGTTTTGGCTCAATCATATCCTTGTTTAAGTTATTTGACACTGAATAAGGTTGCCTATTCAAGAAGAGGTATGCTTAATGTTTGTCGCAACCCAACCTAGTGGAAAAAAGCTTAGGTTTAGGAGTACTTAATAACAAGAGCTCCCTCACGGTTCTCATCCACAAAAGTGTTATCACCTCGCTTTCCCGGCAAACCATTCACTCAATTACAATCACGAGCTCTCCCAAGCTCATATCCCACATGATAGGGTAGTGTCGTGATATGCACCCACATGGGTGACATGCCTTGAGAGAGGAGGTCGGATATGGATATCAGATTTCGGGATACCTTTATTTTGATAGCCTTCCTATTAGTACACGCTTCCTATGGATGGCATCACTTCATCCATTAGGAACTTTCCATAGAGGGTATGCTAAATCGCGGTGAACCTCATCAAGGCCGATACCCCTCAAGACAAGTTTATTAAATGATCTAGTTGTTTAAGATAATCTAAAAAATAGGACAAGAGTCGCCATTAACCTTGTTTTTTAGGGTCAGTTGGAAAACCTAATCGATGATCGGATGTTGTCACTCAATTTCTACACAGGTAGATATCTTGGTTGGAAATTTTGGGTTACGCTAATATTATATTAGCGCCCTTTCTGTACCTAACAATTTGTTGTGTTTTCTAAGGTGTCGATGCGTTTCTTTTTGCTTTTTCAAGATCGTTGAACCTAAGCTAAGTGATCATATGCGGATGGTCATTTTCATGCAATTCTATTTCTAAGAAAGATAAAACAGAACTCACAATTGAATTTTAAATGTGAGACGATAAGTAGACAATCAAGTAAGCAATATAGAAGAGTGATAAATCTAATATGCAATCATAATTGGCAAACAAAAATAAGCACAAGAAAGGAAATCTGCACATTGTCAGGTGTTTATACAAATGAAGAAATCTAAGACATATGTTGGGGACAAATAGTACAAAAACACGGTTGGAATAGATATCGACCTTCGCCATCTTCATGTCTTGATGATCTTCAATCTCCAAGGATCTAATCTAGTCCTAACCTAAATCCAAGTTAGGTACATACAATGGAAAGAAACACTCATACATGACAAAACAGTCAAAAGTATAGGAACAATCAATGACAATCGAGAATATAATGTCATACACAACAAATGAACAAATAGGGCCTCGGGGTCGGTCTTTGCAATTCATGTATAGATCCTTCTAGACACCTACCCAATTCATTTTATGTTTTATAGTCATTATTGACCATTTGTGTACTCTCATGGCTAACAATGCTTATAAGTCCCTAAAAGGGTGTTCTAGGTGAATCCCAAGATCTACCCACGATATCAAGTCCCTAAAAGGATATTTTCCTGGTGATGGTACAGATAACTACCCAGAATGGACCTCGTAGAGGAGTCCCAGGCCACAGCTCGGAAGATTGATCCGAATTGAAATGTTGCCGGTATTTACCAGTATTTAGAGTTGTTTTGACGATAGAACATAACCCTTCGAATTGGGTGGCATACACTATATTGGTTTTTGGTTTGTTGGGGGTGGGGGAGGGGGGGTGTTCTTGACAACTCAAATGGTGAAGAATTTGTCTATCAATACTAAAGATTTCATGCTGTTTTTATATGTTTTAAGTGTATGGAAAGACGGGGCTCGATCTGGTGATCAGAAAAGGGGTTTGGGCAAGAGGGTTAGAATAAACAAAAGGTTGCTGAGACCTTTGGTGTTTCAATCGTCGCCTCCTTCTCTCAAGCTCAAAAATTGTCATTTATAGCCTATAGGAACCTTAGAAACCTTATAGGTTGCGTCAATCTAGAGAAATCATTCCCTCCTTTTAGTCGACCTAGCTGTGGCCTGATCATTGCCTCATTGTAGCCAAGCCACAACTTAACCAAGCTTGTTAGTCTAGGCCATCTCCTGTCAACGGCTTAAGTTTGTCACATGCCACAGTTGGAACAGGCATGATCACTTCGAACTAATTCTTTATTAAAATTACCGGAGAACCCCGAATTTGAACAATGAAGAAAGTAACCTCTGGACTTGAAAGGTGAACAATATGCCTTTTTATTTAAGTATATGCATGAAACACAACTATAATGTCCAAACATGAAATGTAATGTATGCTGGAAAATCCTTTTGGTAGGATATAAATTCCAATTACATACAAATATGCAATAATAGATCGAAAACTTTGGGCGTCTACCCCTGACTCAAATCAATTTGTGTGCCGTATAAGTGAATTGAGCAAGTGATATTCAATCAATTACACCAACCATGGGAATTTTTGGGCAACATTATGTATTAAATATGCCATAGTATGGCTACTTGTCATAGTACACCATAAGCTAGTAACAGTTGAAAAGTTATGGATTTGCTCAATGATGTAGTGAATTTTTTTTGTTCGGCACTTGAATAAGGGCATGGCATTCAATTTTGAAAAACATTTGCTGGTAACTAGTTTAGAAAATAAATAATTCTCTATAACTAAATTTCAATAAAAGATGAGAAGAAGCATATTCTTGCATTATATCTATAGAAAGATCATCGAGAAGAGCAGCTTCCTCGATAGCAAAAACATGGGGGTAAAGAAAGAAAATCGCGAAAAGAAGACATATTAAAAAAAGCATGCGACCTTGCATTAGCGAGAGAAAATTAAAGTATTAAAAAAAAACTCTAAATGTGTACTTTCATAACGGATACATTTATTCAAGAAAAGTAAATACTGAGCTTGTACAAGAACAATCCATAGAGTCACCATTAGCACCATACATATTCTTAACACTAGGAGCCTAGTTTAAAAAGTTCCAAAACAATTAAGAAAATGAAAATATGCAAAAGTTGAACTCATAAATTAGATGTGGACTTTTACTACATATAGCATGAAAGTATGTCAACTAACCATTTTATGACAAACTAATTGACCAACTTAATCTTTTGGGACGAGTTTCTCCATTGAAGGGCGTACTTTACACATTAATTCTAAAGGTACTACTTTTGGCATGGTTGTTCCTGGGCCCTCCGTCATGTCAATCTCTTCTTTGCTTACTCTTTTCCAATCAAAACACTGAATCAACAAGCCCAACGTCCACCCCATGACCCGCTGAGCCAAGGGGGCACCAGGGCATGCCCTCCGTCCCAGTCCAAAAGGCAATATTAGCTTTTGTTGCTTTTCGCTAGCATTGCCCTCGAACCTTTCGGGCTTGAAGTTCAATGGATCCTCCCACAAGTGAGGATCTTTGTGAATGGCCCATGCATTCACCATCACAATAGTGTCGCATGGGACGAAGTATCCTCCTATAGTGCAATCAGCCGATGACATGTGTGGGAGGAGAAGCGGTGCCGTTGTGTTTAGTCGAAGGGTCTCCAAGATAATGCATTGAAGGTAAGGTAGTTTTGAAACTTCTGATTCTTCTAACAAACTATCGTGGCCAATCACAAAATCAATCTCATCTTGGGCCTTCTTTAACTTTTCAGGGTTGTTTAATAAATTTGCCATTATCCACTCTAATGTAACTGATGATGTGTCTGTTCCGCAGCTAACAAATTCTGCACATAAGTATAAGAAGTTAATGGGTAAATCGACTTTAGGAGTCAAGATAAAATGACAATAACAATACTTACAATAAGACCATCTAAAAATAAAGAAAATGGCACCGTACATATAATATTAAGTCGGCAAAGAAAATTAAACGCGACACGTCATTTACCACAGGCCCACCAGTAATTAAAATATCCAAGTGGTAGACTAAGAGTGAATGGCCCAGCATCCACATCCACAAAATCGGCCCAATCGCAATGTCACTCTCAAGGAAAATAGACAATACATGTGAAGAAAAAAACTACCATAGCTATTGCAACTAATAGTTAAAAAAAAAAAAAAAAACCTACTAGTTATACATTTATTCAGTAAAATAGTATTATCCAAGATTTTAGTATTATTGAGAGAGAGAGAGAGAGAGAGCGACGAATTTCTGTTTAAGATTTTTCACCATTATTATAATTATTAATGCAACGACTGACAACGTATACCAGCTGGCAGGGGAGACCACTGATGAGACACGGCACGGATTTGCCCCAAAAAATAACAAATGGAGATGTAGACAGAGGAACAAGAAACAACGCTTACAATGACAAGCCCTTTGATCATGACGTCCGAGTAGTCTTCCGGCTGAGACTCTTGGAGACGCAGGAGATGACTGATCATGCTGTTCGCGAGCTCCGGGTCGCCCTTCTTCCTCCGATGCTCATCGATCAACCTCTGCATGAACGCCTCGATCTTCACCTTCATCGCCGCCACCTTCTTCTTGAGCCCATTGTAATCGACCAACTTAAGAATGGGCAGGAAATCGCCCGCGTAACTTATCCCGCCATTCCCAGCGATCTGCTTAATGACCTTCCTCGCCTCCGTCGCCTCGGCCTCGTCGACGTTCACGCCCTCCCCGTAGTACCGCTTCCCCGCGATCATCCTCATCATGATGTTGAACGTCAGCTCCGACAAGAGAGTCCTGAGCTCGACGCGGTGGTGGGACCCGAACCCGCCCCGGGCCAGCCGGAGCATCAGCCGCCGGATCTCGTCCCTCCGCATGTGGGAGAGCATGTTGAGGCGGTGCGCCGAGAGAACCTCGATGGTGGCGATCTTCCTGAGGTTGCGCCACCTGTCGCCGTAGGGTGACGTGGCGAGGGTGGTGCAGTCGTAGGCAAGGTGTTTGGTTATGAACAGCTTGGGGCGGTTGGCGAGCACGATGTCGTTCTTGGTGAAGCATTCCTCGGCCAGCGGCAGCGACGACACGACCACGAACTGTTGGACCCCGAACCGGAGGCTCATGATGGGGCCATACTTGGTGGAGAGGCTGTGGAGGGTCCTGTGAAGGGGCAACTTCAAGTGGTGGAGGTGGCCGATGATGGGGAGAGAAGGAGGGGATGGGGGAAGGTTTTTGGATTCTCTTGTTCGGAAGAAGTAGAGAATAACAAGTGAGAGGGCAGCGAGGAGGATCGCATAAAGAACCGTGCCTTCCATTGTTTTTACTTTGCTTCGTGTTACGAGTTGCTGATGGAGGTTCTCCGCATGGGGGTGTATATATATCGAGACCAGAGGCCAAATCCTTGTTGCCAGAAGCCGCGAAGGAAAAGTGGTGGGCGTACTCTATTATTGGAGTGCTTTGGACATTTTCAGTTTTATAATCGCATCAATTATATTTATATGGCGAATATTTTAACTTCGAATCTGGACAATGCTCTTTCCGAGGTTCATCCCTCCTGTCCCGGCAGGTTTGAGACATTGGTCCAGTAATTCGGAAGGAATGGTCGACTCTTGTCTCAATTTTGCCTTATCGAGCACCTCTTATAATAATAATAATCAAAGCTGTATGCCATGGAACTCTTATGATAATTTTACACGTGCGAGTTGAAAAAATCAAACATTGAAAATTTAGAATGGTGTGAAATGATTAATGTGTCATTCATAACTTATTAATTTTAAATTTTAAAAATGAAAATGGGTTCAATTAAATATATTGATAAGTTTGCACTTGAATTTCCTTTTAGTAATCTCCCTTATGAAATTATTTACCTTTTACTATTGGAACTCGATACGTTAATACGTCTATTTCACTCATTGTTTTTATAGCCAAACAAATTAACGTGCTTTTGGGAACTAGAGTGTACGCTTCATTGAGTTTAGAGTTATGATAATTTAAAGGGCCTTAAGCCCAACTAACAATCAATTCGGAGTGTAAAATTTTCATGCATCTCACCGTGGTTAATTTTTTGATCGATTAATATTTATATATTGGAATCTAATACTTGTCAGAATCCCCATCTCAAGGACCACCTGGTACCCGTCAATTTTAGAGACGAAGAGAATAAATTGAAAGCAATGTGACTACCATGAAATGGAATCGTCATTGATTATGGTTTGATGCTAACTTCATACTTCATCATTATCCAAAATTCATGTATGGGATGATAATGCTTGTAATTTATGTTTATTTGCTACAAGTGATGTTTGTAAATTTCAGTCCTTTTTCTATATTTCAAAATGATGTTAAACAACTTCATGCTCAACTATAATTCAAATTCATCTGAAGTTGCCATTGAAGACGTCAGCACTTCTACGATGTTGACAGATGTATGGTATGAATCATGTTGCTACGCATATTATAACTAAACAAAACAACATGGTAATACATCGTAAAATTATTTTAATAAAGTGAATCCATTTTTAGAATAAACTTTTATTAATTGCAAACTCAGGTCAGAATCGCCCTCCAAAGGACCAGCTGGGGGTTGACGTATTTGATGATGCAATTTTTCGTGTGCTTTAATTATAGAGAGGAGCAGAAGGATTGAAAGCGATATTGCAACAATTGTGAGGCTTTCGTCATTGATGACGCTCCGATGCTTCATCCGGGGGCCGGGTTCCCTGGACAGAGAAAGCGAGAGAGAGAGTTGGAGAAAAAGTATACTATTACTTGAAAACTTCTTGTGAGAAAAGCAGTCGGGTTTGAAGAGAAGTCATATATTATGTAGCACCGACACGTGACACGACACGAGTGTCTGACACGACACGACACGTCAACACGTCATTTCTAAAAATAGAGAATTAAACATCGACGACGTTGTAGATTAAATGAATATTTTTATTTTTAATTAATTTGATTCAAATTCATAAATAAATAATTAATTAAAAAAGCCTATAATAAATTTACACTAATAATATTAACAAATCAATTCATTTGAAATTTGAAATATATATTCATAGTTAATGTGAAACATTTTTTAATTTTAACAAAAGTTATCAATGAAACTAATAATTAATAAGAAAATAGAATCAATTTATTTAAATAAATCCATTATTTCCTACAATGACCAAAATTTATCATTATTCAAAATTCAATACTTTTAATTTTCAAAATTATTTTTAATTTCATTTATTTAATTTTTCGATTAAACAAACAACCCCAAAATCCACCCTTCTTTCGTTCGTCCTTTTCCCTCCACCCAAGTTTATTTTACTTTTTCCCCTCCCCCCACCACTTGACAGTGACAGGTAAGTTGTCACTTCCCCTCCCCCTCACGCTTTCTCATTTTTTTTGGGTTTCTTTATGCAAAACCCTAGCGAGCCGCCGAGCTTCCTTTTCCTATTCCTCCTTGCCACTTGCCTCACGACCCCCTTCCCTCCTCTCCTCTTCCTCTCGTCACCAATGCATCACAACAGTGGCAGCCCTCGCCGCTCTCTCTGGCCATCTCTCACCTTCGCGGTGGTCTGTTCGTGGCTTCATCTCGCCGGCGGAGTTTGCCTTCTCTCTTCTTTCTCTCTGTTCGGCTCTTTCTCTCGCCGTCGCAGTGGTCCGTTCGTGGCTTCATCTCGCTGGTGCTCGTGGCCTCTGCTCTCTCGCCCTCCCTCGCCTCCACCCTCCATCAATCTTCCGGTCACACGTCGACACGCGTGTCGAGAAAAGTTGACCGCGTGTCGGATTTTCCGACACGCGTTGACCACGTGTCCGAGCGTGTCCGAGTGTGTCGAACGTGTCCGACACACTCCAACACGTGTCGGACTCGACACGGAAGCACGGACAACGTGTCCGTGCTTCATAGGTCATATACCATTGTGAGGCTAGGCTTGTAAAATTATTTTTTAAATACCGAATCATCTCTGTTATTATTTATTCATTGCTTATTTTGAAAACACAATACTACCTATTAAATTAATTCAATTTGTTTACATGATATAATAATATTGTAACATCCTCAAAATTCAACCATATTTAGGATATGATAAGGAGTTACTTTTATCAATGCGCAATTAATAGAATGAGACTTTAAATTGGTTCTAAACCATTCAAGAGTGTTAAATCTATTAGGAAAGGCAATTTGAGATTTTGATGCGCACAACCATAGAATTCAACCATGCATTGATAATTCAATCATAAGGATCGATGAGGAACAAACTTAAGCCGTTTCAAACCAATCTAAGAACGGTTATAGATTGAACAATAATATATAATTGGATTGCAGGTGATTTCGCACGATTACTATATTAATTACAAATGATACTAAACCTCGAAATAATTGTGTACTTTAGGACAAGCAATTGATCATTGACAATTACATGACAATTGAGGGTCATCCATGAATTGAAAAGGCTCACCATAAGTAGAACTCACGAAACCCCTGAAGGCCACTCATTGCTTTTAATTATGCTAAGGTCGCATTTGATCTATTTCAACCATAAATTCTAATCGAACTTTAGAGGATTAAGAATCAGCCATTTGATATTGCTTCACCAAATTCTTTATTTATCGGTGAACCCTAAATTTTGGATAAGTAAAATTGGACATGAAATTGGAAGCCCAATGGGGCCCACAAATTTGGAGAGGTCCAATGGGCCACATTTCCTTTAAATTTGGGCCACAAAGGCCCAAACAAATAAAAATTACAATTTTGCGCTTTAAGGCCCATTTTGGATTATTTTGTGAAATTTATACATAGAGGGCCCAAGATGAAAAGCCCATAAGAAATCAAGCCCATGGACAAACCCATAAGGAATTTTAGCCATGGCAAGGTCCAAGGGGAAAGAGAAAATGGGCCCAAGCCCATTTTGAGCCAATTTAGGATTCTAGAAGATTTTGACTTTTGTGAATAAATAGTATTTTGAATGGTGAAACTACCATTTTGCCCTCAAGCCTTCTAGAAGCCCTTTACTTGGATGGGGATAAAATTGTCTTCTTGCCCGCTTGTAGTTCACACCCATAATGAAGAAGGGAAGTCCAAATTTGCTTCCCTTCCTTTGTCTTGCACTCTTAACAAGCATTTTATGGTAGATATATGCAAGAGTAATTCTTAGCTAAGTAATTTTGCATGGAGAGGAAGTCTTTAGGAGAGAGTAGGCTAGAGTAAGTTGGCTTGTGCTTGAAGGATAAACTACCCGCTCTCTCCCTTGTCTCTCATTCTTTTCATTTCTCATTTACACTCTCTCAATTATCTCCCAAAAACCACCCTACCCTCTCAATTTTCTCTCTCGTTTCTTTTGGTTTGGCCACTCCTCACCATTGTGAACCATCATTGCCATCCCTCTCATGCCATTGCCGTGTCATGAGTGTCCATCCATGAGCCATTGCCATCCGCCCTTCACTGTGACTGCACCCTCACCATGCCACTTGCTAGCCATTCGTTTGTCATCCATCATGGATTTTAGCTTAAATTAGAGTAAGTTACTTCCTAACCCTTGTTGAGGGTGATAATTGTACTTTAATTTAGAATTAAGAGTGGATTAGTGAGGATTAAGTTAGAAATACGTGGATTAGATTATAGCGTATCTTGATAGGTGATAAGTACTTAGGTGATAACTTATCATGGATAGTGATAGTTGGTAGTAATAGGTCATCTTGAATAATGATAACTTATCCTGCTTGGGTATGATAACTTATCAATTGTTAGGTGATAACCTATCCTATATTGATTGATAACTTATCATGTTTTAGTTAATAGTTTATCATACTTTAAGAGATAGTTTATCTAGTATTTGATGATAATTTACCATTTTTCAAGTAATAGCGTATCTTAAATACGATAAGTAGCTGCAATAACTTATCCTAAATTGTGATAAATGTTTAAGATAAGTTATGTGAACTATTAATAAGTGATAAGCTTATGCACTTTTTGTGAATTGTTACTTGAAAGGAAGTTTTAAAGGCATATTAAGGTGAATTATGGAGTGATGGAATTAAATGCCAAGTTGATGTGCTTGCATGGACAAGTGAGAGTGTTTCATGGCTTGTTATATGTAAAGTTGTTAGTACCTAGTATGTGAGCATTTAAATACTCTTGCATTGGCTTGTTATGTATGAATTAAATGCCAAGTTGATAAGAATTGGTTCAAATGGTTGAGTGCTCTTGTGACCACATAATGGCCCTAATCAGGATAATGATTTTGTGTTGATGGGTATGGACATGCGGAACGATACTTGACTAAGTTTGGATGCCCGATGGGGGTCCAGATGTTGAGTCGTGGTTGAGGCCGAATTGATACTCCTAGTAGAATGTCGTTTTGATGCGTATGAGTATTCAGGACGATGTTATACCCAATGGGGTGGGACAATGCTCAATCATATCGGAAGACTGCCAACCTTTGGGTTGGCTATGGCTAAGAATGATTGTAATAATTTGGACATATATGAGTGTAATGTGCATGAAAAAGATATTTGATTACGTATGGATTTTTTAATGACATTTGTGCATGGTTATGGGCATTAAATGTTTTTGTTTATGCCTCTTAAATATGTGAATTATTGTGAGAATTATCTATGTGATTATGTTATGAGGGCATTGAGAGGATGAGTTGTCTGTCTCTTCTTTATAGATAAGGCAAAGTAAGCGCTTTGCAATTGATCGTGTGACATCCTAATCTTCGACCCATCTCGATTATATGAAATTGGCATTTCGTCAACGCGCCTATGGTCTTTTTTCTCTGAGTTGGCCACTCATGAGTTAATCGATCTATTAGGTGAAGCCATTAAGGGATATATACTTGACAAACTTGAGAATTCAATCAGAAATCGATTGCTTAATCATGATGATCGACAAGGGTCAATACAACATCGTTATAATCAATTAGTGATCGGATATAGGTCGATCCAATGGAATGGTGAAATTGAATTGTGGGTGATTCCACATGATTGCAAAATTCGCGTCGAATGGCACTAACCTGATTTTTTGTCGATTTTGTACTTGATACCCATAATTGAAACCTTGTGATTTTTATGACAACCGAAAGTCATCGACAAGTCGAAGATGCACAAATGTTGATAAAAAATTATTAACCACAAGTCAAACATGATAAAATCCCTAAAAGCTATCTGGATAGGTTAGTTTGCGCTAAAATCGCGTCCGATTGATTTTAACCACTAAATTAAACTCGGTTTCGAGAATCGAAAGTTTGAGCATATCACGATTTATTTTTAAGATCTCGTCTCATCTTTTGAAGAAATTCCACCGAGCCCGGAAAATTGCGGAAAAATCAATTTGGCAAAAGGAAATGCAAGAGAAATTCGGATGGGCATCTTTAATTGGATTTTTGGCCACCAATTTGAATTGTTACATGAAGGATTGAAGGAAAATTTGTATGGGCTGCTACCATGGACTTTTGGTCACCAAAATGGCTTGGTTTGTGAAGAAAATGGAAGAAATTCGTAAGGGTGAGGAAATGGTGGAAAATTGCCATTGGAGGATGCATAGACTTTTGTGGTTGAAGACTTTGTGCCAATTTGATCATTGCATAAGATATTTTGCATGCAAGGTGATTGGCCCTCATCTTGACTTCCTCTCCCCTTATCCACCTTGGTTATGCGCACACCCTTGCCAGCTGACCAGCTGCTTCCGCTTTGCTTCTTCTTCTTCTTCCTCAATTCTTCTTCATCTTCATTCCCTTGAAACCACCAACCACCAGCTCAAAGCCAGTCAGCCCCACGTCATCTAGTCCAACGCCTCACCACATCACCGTCCCATCTCGTGCCCATCGTTCACTTGCCACTAGCAAGCTCGCCAACTCGTCATTCCTAGCCCCTGCTCATCTAGCTTGTCCCTGCGCCCGATCAACTCCAGCCTAGTGTCAAGCAGCCCTCACCGTCGACTAGGCCACCAACTCGCCCCCGCCATTCTTCCAACCACCCATCTCGATCCAGCCAACACCGCCTCAACCCAAACCGACTAGCCACAGAACTGGTTTCCCCTCCTTTTAGCCGTGACTAGCAAGGCTGTTTTCAGCCTCAATTTGGCCTCTGTTGGTGGCGCCGTAGTTACAATTCCTCACTGCCTTTGCACCACCGTTGCCGTGAACCCGTCGCCTCGCTAATCCGATGATTTAACGCCTTAATCTTGGATTAGGAAGTTAATTGCACTTAGTGGATTATTTTAGGCTTAATTAATGATTAGTGGTTAGTTTAGTTAGTGTAACTTAGTTAGGTGGTTAGTTAGGTTAGTTAGTTAGCTTATTAGGTTAATGTAGTTAGCCTAGCTAGATTAGTCTAATTAGATTAATTAGATTAGTTCGGTTAGATTATTTAGACTAATTAAGTGGATTAGTTTAAATGATTTTCAATTTAATTAATTAATTGTGATTTTTTAATTAAATTTTAATTAGTGTAAATTGTACTTGAAATAGCCCATTTGCAGAATTTTATGCTAACCATCATGGATGCATTTATATGTGAAATTGATTCCATATTTGTGCAATTGGGTGCTTGATTGTCGTTTTGGATTATTATTGCCAAAATTTGATTTTATGGTATTTAATTAGAAAAATACCGGGCGTCGAGTTTTGACACCAAAAATATTTTACGTACTATATAAAATCATGGATTTATAAATTTGGGAGAGTACCGTGTTTACTGGTTCGATTTGAATGTGTGACTAGGCATAATTATTTTACCGGGAATTTTTAATATGAAAAAAATTGATCAAATCCATTTTGAAATTGAGGTATTTGAGTGCAAAGCATAATGTTCTTGGCCAAGTATGTGCTGGTGTGTGATCATCTAAATACTCTGATGCGTTTATGCAAGGTAGTGAACCCATCCTGATGCGTTTACGCGGGATGATTCCTAATTAAGTTCGGATGCCCCACGTCAATGGATGACCGGTCACAGTGGAGGCTAGGCCGATGCTCCTTATGGAATGCCATCCTGATGCGTTTACACAAGACGATGCCACGCTCGATGGGGGCAAGACAACGCCGATTATGTTGGATGACTGCCGACTGTTGAGTTGGACATGGCCGATGAGTCGTAATAACTAGGACACATGTGAGTATTGAGATAGCCACGACTTATTATGGGACAAAATTGTGTGGCACGGAATGGGATGTGTCATAATGGTTTGGCTTTATAATTGAGATCCCTGTAATTGTTTGAAAGATGAATTGATGCGTTCCAGTTATGAAATATGCTTACTGTATTTATATGATATATGTGGCGTACTAATGTGCAGGGAGGTGCTAAGACGAGGTAAGTCTATGCGTGATGTATGTTTAGACCGCCTCTAAGTGAATTCTCGTCCTAATTGGGGTTTAAGATGTAGACTCGCAAAGATTTATCTCACCCCATCATGGTTAACCCTTTTTTAGGTCCTTAGATGGAGGTCCGTCACACCCATTTTGGGTGTCCACAGGAGGTGGAGATTGAGACTACCCTTCTCCCTATCCTTGGGACCACCTGGACCCATGAGCTTGTGGTGACCACTATTTGGGTCGATGAGGGCCTACCTTACTTGGTACCTCATTGCTTCAAAGTGTGGTTCCTTAACAAGTCCAACGGTATTTGGGAGGGTCCTTTGGAGGGTTTTAACGGGCCTACCGTTGAACCTGAAGATGAAGAAGTACTTGGTCCCATGGATATCGATATATTGGACGATATCATGGCAAACTCGGGGCCCGAGGCTGAAGGGTCTAGAGTAGAGATAGCTGATCCTTTGGACATCGACATTCCAAATGGTATCGTAGTAGACCCGAATCCCGAGTAGGTACGGTCCGGGGTAAAGTTGGCTTAGTAGCTTCTTTTTGGATATAGACTCCTGTAAATAAACCTGTAGGTTAAACCTGATGTGTATATAAAGTGTGTTTGGTTTGTGGATAAAAGGCGTTGGTATGTTTTTAGACTATCCCAGATGGTTGTTAGGGTATCTGTTTAATTTGCTTCCACATATGCATAAAATGAATGGGTCGGTGACGCGTCCTAGGAATGTCGCATTTTAGTCGACCGCCGAGGGATGTGTGTGTGCCCAGGGTTCGGGACGTGATAGATCTGCCATCAACAATAATATTGAATTTTTAAAGCGTTTTCGAGGCAAATGATCCTCATATGTGAGGTTTAGGGAATTTAATTATTGAGTTTATCTCACTATTTAAATATTTTCAGGCCCGTAGTTATGGATGTGCACCCTATTCATTTTGGGACCCTCGTGTCCTCTGAATGGACCATGGCCAAGTATGTAGTGACGAGAACCGAGGTGACTTTTTTGAATCACACCAGCACTCTATGGATTAATGAGGGAATAGATCATCTAATTCTCCATTGTTTTGTGGCCTAGTTCATTAGGTTCAATGGGGATCTCACTGGTCATTTTCCAAGGCTTGATAGCTTGCTCTAGTGAACTAGTGCTTGTGTGGGAATTGCTTTTTGGATAGCCCATATGATAAAGGAGTTAAGTTAACCCCGACCTTTCTAACCCTTTTTGTATATCGGTCGTATAGAAAGTTGCCCTTTTGTGATGGGCTTGTAATTACTAAACTTCCTAGGGTAAACAGTAAATATATAAAAGAAGTGTGTTGGTTTAATTTTATTGTGTTTTCCTTATTATCCTTGTTATATTTTGTTGTTGGGAGTTATTATGCATGATCTGCTTGCGGTTAAAAAGAATGGGTTGGTGATGCATCCTGAGATGTCACAACTAAACAATCATGGAGGGATGGTCATGCACTCAAGGGTTCGGGGTGTGACAAATATACATCTTTAGTAAAATGAATAAGTAAAATGCAAGAAAGCATAATAAAAAAAAATTCAATCATTAACTTTGAAATTATTTGAATAATTAAGGCAACAAGTCCATAGAGCTGACATCTAAATGTTCATAGATAAAGGATAGATGAGCTGACATCTAAATGTTCATAGATAAAGGATAGTTTAAGTGTTACAAACAAGTAATAAACGAGAAGGTAAGAACCCAAGATATTCACCAGCGAGTAAGGATTTGTAGCCGACAAAAAAATTTCTAACATTTAAATGTTTTCAAATTCAAAGGTTCATGCAATGAGGTGTCCACATCAGTTTAGAGGGTTCTCCATACAAAGTTTAGTTTAAAAGGAAAATTCCAGCACAATCTCTAACTATCTAGAAGACTTTAGCTTTTTGCTATCAATCTAGAAAAATACAGTAGAGAATATGGGTGAGCATAGTTCGGTTTAGGCCGATCCTTTAACCCTAGGACCAACTCACATGGTATTAGTCCTCAATTTTTGGGATCAAGGACTAACTCTATTGAGTCTGGAACCAAGGACTAGACCAACCCAATGGGTTTGGTCTAGTTAGAGTTAACCTGAGAAAAATCGATAATTTTTTTGTTTCATTTTTTGTACTCAATGAAAAGGAAAAGATACCATTTTAAATTACATATCTATTAATAATGCGGCATTATTCAATTAAATTATAAATACCAATATATATTCAACAAATTTTAAGATAAGGCAATAATAAAAATTTCACACCTGCTAAAAGCAAGAAACCATAAAAACAATTAAACCTGCTTATAGAGATATGGGACAAGATGGGAAGTTGAGCGGTGAGCAAGGAAGTTGAGCGAGGCGAGTGTCGAGCGAAGAAGTTGTTTCTTTCAATTTTGGCAAATTGAAGACTAAGAGGACAAAGAAGATAAAATGGAATGAGTATTGGAGGAGGACATTGTGAAGAGTCATTTAATATTCTTTATGCCGTTTTGGACACCTCGAAAAACTGTTTAATATTGTTGATGCCATTTGACTTAGGATTTTATATTAAAAAATTATAAATAATATATTATATATATTTAAAATATATTATATATAATATATACAGTTAGGGTTGGTTTGGATTATACCAACCCTAAACTCTTAGGACCGATGACCAACTTGCATAGTGTTGATCTAAAAATCCTAAGATCAAAGATCAATCCGATACCCCTAGAAACCGGACTAGGACCGACAAGGTTGGGCCGATCCTAGGTCAATCCAGGGTCTACTTATGAACCGATGCTCACCCCTAACAAAGATGACAACCTATCATAATTCCTTTAATATGGACTTTTGGTGGAGCGACTTCAATTAGAAGTTGACATCATTTTCTTGTATTTATATAAATACATGTTCTATTATAGATAACTAGGATTACCATTTGGGATTAGGTTATTTGTTATTTACATCACTTATAATTAAGTCTAAGACTCCATTCATTTCGCAGACAATGTGGGGTCAAGAAGTCATTTTTCAAGAAAATAATCATATTTTCCGGTATTTGGCTAAAATTTGAAAATGAACTAGAAAATATTTTCAGCCTTTTGGTAAGGAAAATCTTTTTCTACATGCACTCATTTTCAACATTTTTTATTAATTTATTTTTTTAAAATCTATTTGTTATTTTTTCTTTCCTTTTTTTTTTTTTTTTCTTTCTTTCCTTCTCTTCTTCTTCAAACTTGGCTAGTCATTGGCCACAGTGGTGGCTAGCGACTGGCCATTGGCAAGCTTTGGCCTCACCATAGGCCGATGAGGTTCAAGCTCGCTCGATGCGAGGCTTGGCCCCGCTTGATCTAGTAGAGCCAAATTTGCTTGAGGCAGGCGAACTTGGGCCTTGCCAAATCCAAGGAACTAGGCGAGGCTTGATCTTAGCTCGAGGTTGCCAGAGCCTCGTCATGAGGGGTCCACATCAATTAATTTCCCATGTTAAATGTTTTCAAGTTCAAAGGTTCATGCACTGAGGGGTCCACATTAGCTCAAAGGGTTCTCCATTCAAAGTTTAGTTTAAAAGGAAAAGTCCAAGCACGGTCTCCAACTATCTAGAAGACGTTAGTTTTTTGCTATCCATCTATAAAAAATACAATAGAGTTGACAACCCATCACAAAAGACCTAATTGTATGGTATCTATTAAATTATACCTTGAATTTGGCACAATAAACAAACCCGATCCAATATTTTTTTAGCGTACTCAAATGTGGCATGCATTGGCAAAGTCCATGTTAGACTTAGATTGTTTCTGACTTTTGGTTAGAAAACAAGAAAAGGAGATCAACTCCTAATTGAAGTTGCTCCACCAAAAGTCCATATTAAAGGAAATTTGACTTCTAGCATGTATGTATATATTCATGTACTGTTAGAGATAACTAGGATCTCCATTTGGGATTAGGTTATTTGTTGTTTACATCAAGTGTAAGTATTCTCTCCCTATGTGTAGGGTTCTTGTACTATACATGTGGTAGTATTCAGAATATTACATTTTTTTCTCCTTTATTATGAAATCTCACACGATATTAGATAAAGATATTTCGAGTTTAAATTTTTCTTAGCTCCAATTTGCTTTCTCTATCATATAATTCCATGCTTTAGTTTTTGGCCAAAATCCAAACTACACATGAGGAGAAGTGTTAGAACTATGAGATATCAAATTATGTTTTCATCTAACAAATTTAATTTAGAATAGTTGGTTATGGCCTCACATAGTCTTACATGATACTAGATCTATCGTTGTTATCTAAGAAAGTGCCCATTGAGTCTATTCTGCGGTGGTTGTAACAACACCAATTGCACCAGCCGTGTTTTCACCACCAGTTTGCAGCCTTAAGTTGTTGTTTTGACACTCTCCCGCTACCCATCTCAGAGAAAAAACACTACTACTAGACTCACTGCCCTCAAACAAGCCAATTCAGGACATTTCATCTCGAAAGGCTGTCAAACGCCATCTCATGCCTTACGACGAACAAACACTCTCGAATCCACCAAGCGCGACATCTTTGAGTGCTGATTTCAACACCTTTTGTTGATTGTTTTGGAAAATAAACACTGCCATCAGCCTCATCTTGTTCTAACAAGTCACATAACAGTAATAGTGTCTAGATCCGTTGATGGATGTGCCTTTAAGCGTCACTAGAAGTCTACCAACGTGAGATCAATGCGCCCACATGCCGTACGGTGACCTGCCTTATAGAGTTACGTCATCGCTAGTGTCCTCATCATGTGCTGCACATCAATTGAATCCACTGGCTCCATTATTAATGTCACTCTATTCTTAGAGGATCTTCATTCCATTCTTTGAGAATCCAATTGGCTATGTTTGCCACTCCAAGTATCATGAACTCTACCTTTTGCAATCATATGGATTCAAATTCTAATTTGTTTAAAATCATGTGCACCACCTATTAACACAGCCGAATTCACAAATGAGAGTCACCGGAAATATTTTAATTCCTCGTAATCCAACTCTTACTAAATTTGATTTATGTATGACAATTGTGTGAACTTGGTTTCAATATTCATTTTGCTTATTATGGTTGTCATGTGCAAGATCCACATATGGGACGTACTATTGGGACAGGCCATAGAGTGGGCCCCCTAGTTGAGCTTGTTACCTCAAAATTCCCAACTCTTTTGTGGTTATGCAGTCATAGGGGCATCTGAAACTCGTCATTCTTAGCTAGGTCATGCTTCTTCCTCTAAATTAAGATTTTTTTCATTTCAAGTTTTTATTTAAGTTTTTTTATGATAAAAATTTTGATTGCTTACCTTGTCTGTTAGGAAAGTTTTGTTCCCATCCATTGATGTGGGAATTCTACTTTGATCTACAATATATCTCACATAATCTATGTCAAAGGCCTTCAAAAATACTTGTGTTGAGCTCGGTCAATTAGAATTCCTGTCAATTTTGTTGCCTCTACAATCAAATTTAGGTTTCCAAATATGAGGTGTAGAAAAAATCTTGCCTTTGGGATGATTATTAATCAATCAAGATATTTTGTGTAGCTGAGTTTTAAGCATAGATATCGCAGAGCATAATTTTTTCCAGAGGTGACCGAAGAGTTAAGGTGTCAATATAAGATAGAGTTGTTGGTGACATTGTATCCCTTAATATTGGCGATCAGGTAAGCTGCTTCATCTTTTAAGATTTCTACTCGCTGTTTGGTAGTTATGCGACCTGATTTCCATTCGATCATCCTTAGGTATCCGCTGATGGAGTTTTGGTTTCTGGTCATGGTCATTCTCTTGCAATCGATGAATCTAGCATGACTGGAGAGAGCAAAATTGTATAGCTTACTGCTGGTTTTTCCGAGTGTTATATCATGCAATTTGACTAGTAAGTTATTATTATTATTTTTTTAAGGTTCATAAAGATTCGAGGCATCCTTATCTAATGTCTGGATGCAAAGATGCTCATGGTAGTGGTACCGTGCCAGTAAAATTAATTCTTTCGTAGATTCTTCTGTTTTAATTTCTTCTCGGGCGTAATAAGTCACTCCGGTGACGTCTTTGGAGTCTCATGTAGTTGTTAAAGTGCATAATGAATACACTTCTATAAAGTGGATTGGCTTAAGTCCTGTGGCTCCCGTTACTTGCCTCTGTGATTGTAAATGTCCTCCATTATGTTCCCTCGTCGTTGACTGCCAATTCTTGAGATGTACAACAAACATATCCATTTTATCTAGATACAAACAATACTAGCATGCCCTTCCACTCTATTTGAAATTGTAACTTACTAATTATCTAGATACGGTGGCGCCAAATTAAATCCTATTGATTAAATGACAATTTGTGAATTGTCTGTTAAGATGTTCCCATACATTTTTGCATCTGAATGTCCTTTCTTATGTTAATGAAAAGGTTTATGACTTATGATATGGAGAGTTCAAAAGAATAGAATTTGGCAATATGTTTAGCTCAACCCCAATGGGAGTATGGAAATATAGTTCGGCTCCAAGTCAAGTATTAGATGAATCCTATGTATTCTCTTGAATATGCTTCAGGGTGATATTGAATTGTACATGGTAGTGGCTTTGGTCAAGTCATATGCAATATTTTCCTTAGGCAGCTTATTTCTTTGATGTAGCTTTAGCTGCACGTACTAGTGTTGAAGATGATGTAGCTAGTATAAACACCTAAAAGGGGATGAATAGGTGTAAAAACAATTTCTCGAGATACGGAAGCAATTCTAGGCAATCGATAGAAAGGAAATACTCTTTTGCTTAACCAAAATGAATTACGACCAAAGTAAAGTAAAGAGTAGGGAAGAGAAGATTAAACACAAGGTTTATAGTGGTTCGGCTTATCCCAAACCTACATCCACTCTTCCGCACTGACAGCCTATCGGCTAGATTTCACTATAAACAAAAGAGATGTTACATCACAGCTTTTCCTTGATTCCACAGTGTAGATGTTCTACCACACTTCCTCAAGGTTTCTCACAAATATAAACTCTCTTTTGCGTACAAGTTTTTGCTCAAATGAATTGACTAAATAACAAGGAGCTTCAGACTTTGGAATTCTTCTATCATGCACTTCTCGAACAACTTAGAATGTCTTCCTTATATACTCCTTTACGCCATCATACCCGTTGGCACTTACCAAAAGAATTCCTCCAATCTACCCGTTGGACGGAATCAATTAGGAAGATCATTCGAGCTATTAAAGGAGCATGACGATAGCCCATCAATCGTGTTCGCCCATACAATCAAGATCTCGATTTCCATAAGTAGAACCTTCAATGAATATTTCGCCAATCAACGGATCCTTAATCTTCAAATCAATCTCGATCAATCAAAAGAATTCCGTTATGTCATATCCAGCCAAGAGATCTTCTCTAGTCGATAAGATCATATCCTTAATAAAACATCCAGTTCTAGATAGCCTTTCTTCAATGGATTAGAACTATCAATGAGGATAGACTTTGAATCTTGAGTCTAGCTATCCGGAGGTCTTTAGACTTTAAAGCAGAGTCTGCAAACCTTCAGACTAAACTAATGGAAACGTTTTGTCAGCTTCAAAATATTTCAAGAAGATTTCTCCAACAATCTCCCCCTTTTTAATTGTGACAAAACTTTCATGCAGATTTGGATAACTTTGACCTGCAAAACATTTCTCAAACAAATATACATATCTTATAAAGATAAATGGCTAAATGAATAACACTAGAATCCGCAACCACAGAAAATAGGTTAGCCTTGAATATGATAAAGACATCCATAAGATATCAATAGTAGTCAATAGCAGTCAAATCCAAATTCGCATCCAAACACAAAATTAAAGTCAAACATCAATCCAAATCAAACAATCCAAACGATTAAAAATTCAAATTTTGATTCAAATCTTTCTCACCCTTTTTGTCAGCATTAAAAAGGTTGAGAATAAAATGGAATAAAGTCAAGATTGCTTGGGAACGCGGACAAGCTGGAAATCTCCCATGGACTAAACGATCCCTTCCAGCCTTTTCAAGTCTTCCTTCAGTTGTGCAATCTCCTCACCGTTAGCATTAGCCTGAATCTGAACAGAGAAGGCTTGGATCTAATCTTTCAAAGAAACTGAAGAAACTTGACTTGCATTCTGCAAGCTTTGAACCTCGCATCCCAAAGCATAAATTTGATCGCGCATTTCCAAGAGAATATCCATAATTCTGCAAAAATCTGCTGAGCTGTCGGCCTGCATACTGGCTTTAGCACGATCTACAGATGATGGCATATCAGAATAATTACGTAGGTTTGGCGATGAAGTATCATGTTCTTCTTCAGGAAAATTAGAGGCATGAATGTCTTCTGGGTTGGCTGGAGAGCGGCTGACTCCCTCACTGATAGCAGCTGACATCCCTCTTTTCTCATTATCTCCCCCTGTTTCTATGCCTTCAGGTGGAGAAGAGTGTTTTTCAGGCTCTCCTTCCTCTTGATTCATTCTCTCTTCTTCTTCTTCTGCTTCTTTTTCACCAAGTGCTCTTTCTTCTTCTTCTTTTTCATCCCTTGCCTCCTCAGCATCATTTTCTTCTGCGTCTCTCTACTCTGCTTCTTTCTCCTCTGCTTCTTTCTCTTCTCTTTCTTGAGTCCTCTGTTCTGAGTCTTTCACTAGAGCAGAATGGCTTAGATGTTTCAATGCCATTGTAGAGATGGTGATGTCTTCCTCATCATCTTCATCTTCAACGATGAGAGCTCTCCTTTTCTTGGATGGAGCAACCATGGGCTCCTTTCCTTTTCTTTTTGATGCAGAAGAGATTTGATGAGACTTTACAGGAGTCTTCTCCTTAAATTTCTCCAACGCCTTGCTTAACTCCTTCAGACGCATCTTGGTCACCATTTTCAGTCCTACCACCATATGATCACACGGTCGAGCACAAAGAATTTGTGGAGGCTGAATGTTCAAATGTCTAAATAACTCCGTCACAAGACTTGGATAAAGAAGTTGACCTCTGTCTTTCACCACTGCTCTATACATGCGGAACATAACAGTGTGAGGAAGAGAAAACTTTTTCCCAATAAGAATGGCATACATCAGCTTTGCCTCTGAACTTGAAACATTAGTTTTGGAAGTTGATTTCGGTCTGAGGCAATTGATCACAATCTTGTGAAGCAGAATGTTGAACGCACTCATCCTTAGATAGGAAATCTTTTCTTCTGTTCTCCTGTCCTTAACAAGTTCCAATGTAGCACGAGCAATAGAAACTTTGATCGGTTGATATCTTCCTCTCTCAACCCTAACACATCTGTCAGCATATCCATATCCACTACAAAGTCTTGATCTTTGACACTGAAAGAGAATCTATTCGCATCTAGAAAACTAAGATTCGAATAGAAATAAGCAGTTAATTCAACATAAGCTTCTATGGTGTCAGAACAAAACTAGTCAAGTTGAAAAAAACTAAACTTTTCCCTTAGGTTCACATTTACAGCATCCAGAAAATCAAAATCCACACTCCTAGGGTTTATCACCCCACGCTTTCAACAATTTTGAGTATAGATCATTATGTTCCTTCGATCTAAACAACTCTCCCTTTTTTCCTCGATTTTTTGCCGCAATACCCATCCTCGGTTGAAATTGGCTATACAATTTGTCTCATCATTCCCATCTATCGGATTAAATCCCCAATCACGAGGATCACTTGGGATATTTGCAAGGGATTCTTCTACCACACCTTTACGAGCAATTCCCAAACTTTCCATTTTCCGCAAAAAGATATATTCATTCCCATATCCTTTGTCTTTAAGAAAATCATCGACGTAGTTCAATGGAGTACGAGTCCCTTTTAAAGCACGATAAAGCTTATAAATAAAAGAGGGCATTTGAACTCTTACAAGATCTGCGTCTTCAATGATTTCTTCCTCTTGTTGATGACCAACATTTTGAGGACTAGAAGGTGGAGTATGACGCTGCTGAGAATGTTGTGGGCTCTCTTGCTGATTTTGAGCCTCTTCTTCCTTGGTGAGATCGAAATGAGTAGGCCCCTCACTCATTCGCCGTGGTCCCCTGCTTGCGATCTCAAAGACTTTCTTGAAAACGACATCTTTCTCACTCTTTGAAAGATTCCTTGCTTGACTTTCTCAAGAAAAAATGACAACTTTTTCGAAGATTAGGCAAGAAAAGAAAATAGGAATGGAAGATCGATTCTTTTTAGGGTTTTTTGAGAGTAAAGAGAAGAAGAAGCAATAGTGTATAATCGGTTAAAAATGGGGCATACAAAACGTCATAAAGGAAGGTGAAAAGATGCCTTTTAAAAAAAAAATAACTGCCTTTTTTTCAAGAAAATAGTCATTTCAAAAAATAACTTCTTTTTCAAAAGGAAACGTTGCAATAATCACGTCAATTAAAGATAGCAACAATAAGACACGATTGATGATCGTACCTTTTCACGATGAGATTCGAGAGAGAGAATAACTTACAGTCAATGTTTTGTTTGCCTGAGTCTGAGAGTCTCTAAACTTTAACTTCTTCAAACCTCAAAATGTTGAGTCTGGAGCGAATAATTTCAAATTGATTTTTCTCCAAAGACTTTGTGAATATATCCGCCAGTTGGTTCTTTGAATCAACATACTGAATCGAAACTTCTCCATTTTGAACATGATCTCTAATGAAGTGATGTCGAATCTCTATATGCTTTGCTCTTGAGTGAAGAATTGGATTTTTGGCAAGATTGATTGCACTGGTATTGTCGCAGTTAATCTTCGTGCATGAATCTTCAATTCCAAAATCTCTTAACTGTTGTTTTATCCACAGAATTTGTGAACAGCAACTTCCAAGAGCTACATACTCTGCTTCTGTTGTAGAGAGAGCTACTGTACTCTGCTTTCTTGAAAACCAAGATATCATCCTGCCTCCAAGTAGTTGATAGGTGCCCGACGTGCTCTTTCTATCAACTCTGCAACCGGCTAGATCTATGTCTGAGTATCCAAGAAGAGTAAAGTCTTCTCTTTTAGGATACCATAGGCCGATGCTTGAAGTTGAAGCAATGTATTTAATAATACGCTTTGTAGCATTTAAATGAGATTCTTTAGGGTCTGCTTGAAATCTGGCACAAATGCAAACACTAAACAAAATGTCAGGTCTAGAAGCAGTAAGATAAAGAAGTGAGCCAATGATACTCATGTATAGCTTCTGGTCGACTTTCTTTCCTTCTTCATCTTTGTCTATCTTCAAGGAACTTGACATTAGTATTTCAGCCTTCTTGCAATTGTTCAGACCAAAAATTTTTACGAGATCATTAGCATATTTTTCTTGATGAATAAAAGTTCATTCCTTCAGTTGTTTCACTTGAAGCCCGAGAAAGAAGATTAACTCACCCATCATGCTCATTTCAAATTCATCCTGCATAATCTTAAAGAATTTCTTGCACAGACTTTCATTAGGAGATTCGAATATAATATCATCGACATATATTTGAATTAGCACGAAAATTTTGCTTTCTCT
The DNA here is from genome assembly GCA_017140185.1 of Eucalyptus polyanthemos subsp. polyanthemos. NCBI lineage: Eukaryota > Viridiplantae > Streptophyta > Magnoliopsida > Myrtales > Myrtaceae > Eucalyptus > Eucalyptus polyanthemos. The sequence continues at coordinate 14,724,673 of CM029465.1, read as the reverse complement.
TTTGATAAATAGAATAGTGTCTACTTTACCTTTCACAAAACCATTTTGAATTAAAAACTTACTCAGCTTGTCGTACCAAGCTCGCTTGTTTTAAGCCATATAAGGCCTTTTTGAGTCGGTGCTTGTTTTAAGTTCCATATAAGGCCTTTTTCGAGTGCTTGTTTTAAGCCATATAAGGCCTTTTTGAGTATGGTTTCCTTGGGTCTTCAAACCCAGGTGGTTGTTCCACATAGACTTCCTCATGGATGAATCCATTTAGGAAGGCACTTTTGACATCCATTTGGAATAACCTGAAATTTTTATGACACACAAATGCAAGTAATAAATGAATTGCTTCTAACCTTGCTACTAGTGCGTAAGTCTCGTCATAGTCTATCCCTTCTTCTTACGTGTATCCCTTGGCCACGAGTCTTGCTTTGTTTCTTATGACATTTCTTTTCTTGTTCATCTTGTTTCTAAAAACCCATTTAGCTCCAATAACTGATTTACCTTTCGGTTTAGGAGTCAATTCCCAAACATCATTGATACTGAATTGCTTGAGCTCTTCTTGCATGGCTTCAATCCAGCTTTCATTAGATAAAACTTCATCTATGCTTTTGGGTTCTATTTCAGAAATAAGAGCCACAGCACTAGACTCTTCATGCCTTTTGGATCTAGTGCGAATTCCTTCATTAATGTCGCCAATGATAAGATCTTTGGGATGACTGGACTTATGCTTCCAGTTGCTGGTTAATTTGTCAAAATGATAATCACTTCCTTCACTTGAATCTTCAACAGTCACTTGATGTTGTTCCTTCAAAGTTTGAGTTGCTTCTTGAGATTTAGACTTTGTAGAGTCTGGAGCAAGTTCAGGATCTTTAAGATGAGTTTGAATAGATTCATTTTGTATAGAATCCTGGAATTTGACATTCATTAATTCTTCCACAGTTTGAGTCTTTTTGTTGTAGACTCTGTACGCTTTGCTTATGGTTGAATATCCAAGGAATATGCCTTCATCTGACTTTTCTTTAAACTTACCAACTTGATCATTTGCATTTTTCAGTATAAAATATTTGCATCTAAACACATGAAAATATGAAACAATAGGCTTCTTTTCTTTGAATAATTCATAAGGGGTTTTTTCTAGAATAAGCATTAGAAAAACTCTATTGATAATATAACATACTGTAAAAACCACTTCAGCCCAAAAACGTGAGGAGATGTTGCTTTCAATTAGGTGAGTTCTAGCAATTTCTTGAAGCGATCTATTCTTTCTTTCCATAACTCCATTTTGTTCTTGAGTATATGGAGAGGAGAACAAATACTGAAAACCAAATTCATCTCAAAACCTTGTAAAATCTTGATTTTCAAATTCACTTCCATGATTTGTTCTTATACTTGAAATAACATATCTTTTTTTTCATTTTGAACCTTTTTAGCAAATTTTTCAAAGTAAGAGAAAGTTTCAGACTTACTTGCTAGGAAATACACCCAAGTAAATCATAAGTAGTCATCCACGATTACTAGGCAATATTTCTTACCTCCAATGCTCTATGTTCCGGTTGGTCCAAAGAGATCCATATGCAGAAGCTGCAGTACACAGTGGAAACTTGATTTATTGGTTTAAAGGAATTTTTTACCTGTTTTCCCAATATGCATGGTGTACATAGGTCAGACTTTTGATATGATAAATTGGGTAGACCACGAACAAGCTTCTTTGTTGAAATTTTGGCTATCTGCTTCATATTGATGTGCCCAAGCTTTCTGTGCCATAAGCTTGCTTCGTCTTGGATTGAAATTAAACATTGCGATTCATCCGGTTTCACATCCAAGAGGTAGTTCCATGTCTTCGTCCCATAAATGACTGAGTAGAGTCTTTACTGGTTCCTGAACATATACCCTCTTGAAAGTAGATTTTGAAACTGGTATCACATAGCTGACTGACACTGAGCAGATTGTAGTTGAGTCCTTCAACTAAAGAAACATTGCTTATTGTGAGGTTTCCAATCTTCACAGTTCCAAATCCCACAATTTTTCCTTTGATGTTTCATCTAAATGAGACTTTTCCACCATTTACTTGAACAAGTTTTATGAAGCAATTTGAGTCTCCTGTCATGTGTCTTGAGCATCCACTATCCAGATACCATTTTACCTTTTTCTTGATAGTGACCTAATTTAGAAAAGAAACTCAAACTTTCTTTAGTACCTATCTTTTCTTGGGTCCATTCCTGTTAGTATGATATGCGATTTTTGCCCATACTTTATTGACAGGTTCCCAAACCATAGGACATTCTTTTTCATAATGATCTGCACTATTGCACTTTAAACATCTGAGAGCATTGCGACCTACTGGTTTTACAAAGGTCCTTTTAAAATGATTTTTGTAAGCATCTCTTGAGGGTCTTTGTTTGATTCTTTCCTTCATTTTAGGAAAATCAATTAAAGGAATAGTTTCTGCAATCATTCCCAAACTAGATTTATTGAAATAAAGTCTTTGAACAAAAAGTATTTTTTCTAGTTTCTCATATCCTATCAAAAATCTTTTGGAAATATTTGAGATATCATTTTTCAAGAATGCATTTTCTTTTGAAAGATTATATTTACTTTCTCTAAGAGAAGAAACATTCATATCTAAACATTTCACATTTTCTTTCAAAACATTTTCTTGTTGTTTTAAGGCAGAATTTTCCTTTTTGAGTTAGGAAATCCTTTTAAGAGAAGTCTTAAGACTAAAACACAACTCATCAATGTATTTAGAAACTTTAATAGGGATTTTGAAGTTACTTACCTCAAATTCACTGTCTGAATCTAAGTCTGTCTCGGAGTTTGAATCTGAATCCGATTGTACCATCAGACATATGTTGGCATAATCATCATCACTTTCTTCACATTTTGTATCACTCTAGGTTTTTGCTTTAAGAGCATTTCGATACTTTTCAGCTTTTCCTTCTTCCTCAGAAAAGGACAGTTGGGTCTGATGTGCCCATTTTTCTTACATTCAAAGCAAACTATATCTTTATTTTATTCATCATCTTCAACAGACTTAGTCTATTGCTTTTGAAAACTTTGTTTCCTTAGATTGAATCTTCTTCCTTTTCTGTTCAGCTTTTTGAATCTTCTTATCATGAGAGCAAGCTCCTCATCGTCTATATCGTCTTCAAAATCTGCAACATCATAATCATCATTGGATTTTAATGCAATGGATTTCTTACATTTAGGGTCTTCATCTTCATTGATTCGTTCCACTTCATAAGACTGAAGAGTTCAAACCAACTCATCAACAGATAGTGGCATGATTCTTTGAGTCTCTCTAATTGAGGTCTTTATGTGATTCCAATCCTTGGAGAGTCCACGCAGTAACTTGTGTACCTTCATGGGATCATAAATTGGTTGACCTTGATTTTAAAGACCATTCACGATATCTGTAAAATGACTAAACATGTCAGTTATAGATTCTCCCGATTTCATTCTGAAAGCTTCGTATTGACCGATGAGAATGTTGATTCTGGTCTTTTTCACTCGATCGGTTCCTTCATAAGTAATACGTAATCTATCCCAGACTTCTTTAGCTATAACACAAGAAGATACTCTGTTATATTCAATAGGTGATAGAGCACAATATAAAGAATAAATTGCTTTTTCATCAAGAGCTTGTCTCTTGATTATCTCTTCCTAAGTCATTTGACTAGACTTCACAGTATCTTTTCCTCTTTCTAAGACAAGTGCAGCTTTAGGAATGATTCCTTTTTCTACAACATCCCATTATAGAGGATCATTTGATCTTAGGAACGCCTTCATCTTGTTTTTCCATATATGTTGTAATCATTTCCATCAAAGTAAGGTGGTCTGGTATTGCTTTGCCCTTCTATCAGCCCTGGAGCCAACATACTAGCCATGGATCTTTAACTCTAAAGTAAAACACTTCAAACAACGTGAATACACAAGCCTTAATACCAATTGATGTAGCTAGTATAAACACCTAGAGGAGGGTGAATAGGTGTAAAAACAATTTCTCAAGATATGGAATCAATTCTAGGCAACGATAAAAAAAAAAATACTCTTTTGCTTAACCAAAATGAATTACGACCAAAGTAAAGTAAAGAGTAGGGAAGAGAAGATTAAACACAAGGTTTATAGTGGTTCGGCCTACGTCCATCTTCCGCACTAACAGCCTATCGCCCACTATGAACAAAAGAGATGTTACGTCCCTTGATTATACAAAGTGTAGATGTTCTTTCTCACAAATATAAACTCTCTTTTGCATACAAGTTTTTGCTCAAATGAATTGACTAAATAACAAGGAGCTTCAAACTTTGGAATTCTTCTATCGCACACTTCTCGAACAACTTAGAACGTCTTCCTTATATACTCCTTTACGCCATCATACCCGTTGGCACTTACCAAAGGAATTCCTCCAATGTACCCGTTGGACGGAATCAATTAAGAAGATTATTCGAGCTATTAAAGGAACATGAACGATAGCCCATCAATCATGTTCGCCCATACAATCAGGATCTTGGTTTCCATAAGTAAACCTTCCATGAATATTTCGCCAATCAATGGAACCTTAATCTTCAAATCAATCTCGATCAATCAAAAGAATTTGTTATGTCATATCCAACCAAGAGATCTTCTCCATTCGATAAGGTCATATCCTTAATAAAACATCCAGTTATGGATAGCCTTTTTTCAACGGATTAGAACTGTCAATGAGGATGGACTTTGAATCTTGAGTCTGGCTGTCCGGAGGTCTTCAGACTTTAAACAGCAGAATCTACAAACCTTCAGACTAGACTGATGGAAACGTTTTGTCAGCTTCAAAATATTTCAAGAAGATTTCTCCAACAGAAGATATTTCTCATAATTGCATATTGTGAAGTGTTTACTGAGCTTGAGAAAGTGATTGCCGTTTCTCATATGCATGGACATACACACATGTTGTTCCCTTAATTAGAGTTCAGATTGCCTACGATATTTTCTTTCTTTTATGTAAAGAGCGTTGGAATTAATACTAAATGGGGATGCTTATAGGTAGTATTTCAGAAGACAATGGTGAAGAGACACCCTTGCAGGTCCTTCTCTAACTTATCTTGAGTTGTATTTTTTTCACATGTTGATTGGTGAAGTATTTTCTCTGTTTTTTCTCCAAGCTTTGTCTCGGCATGTATTTAAAGTTTTGAAAGATAAATTGAAAGGATCCAATAAAGTGTTTCGGTATTCTGAAAATTAGAAAGGTGTCTATTCATAATGAATAGTGAGATTCTAGGATGAATTGAATTGGCTATAATGAGGCAGAGGCTGATTGGAGACGTGGAGGTGAAAGCTTGACGAAGGTTAGCTAAGAAAGCTAAGTTGCCTTGGAGACAAACATATGTGATGTTTGCCTTACAAATAATTCTTATTTTTTCTTTATGGAGAAAAGTCTGAACGCTTCTGTTATTGCATTGTTTCTGAATGTGGCGAGAGTTGAGTATTGATATGATTCATAAAATGTTTATCTCTATGGTTTTGGCGCATAATCTACACTGTTATGGCAAAGATCATCCCCTGTTGCAAATGAAAAAAGATTATTTTTCTATCCAAATGCTTTATCCGTGGGGAATACACTGAGGAAGCCATTGCTAATGAGTGATTGGATACTGTGTAGCAGTATGCATGAAATCATTCACCTATCGGATTTATAAAAGGATTATTTGCTATGAGTGCTTGGGTACTGTGTTGCAGGATCAGGTTCTGGAATAATTGCTGGTATCTTTTGTAATATTCAGGATTCACCTTTCCCTTTATCATTGTCGAGGGAGTTCTTAATCAGATCTGAGAGCGGTAGAATGAGATACTTGGCTGGTTTAAGGTTGAACTGAGTGATATCAGCCTTGTTCAAATCCCATATCTCTAATTTGCTGGTGATGGAGGGAGAATAACTAAGATTCTTAAGATGCTTGTTTGGCTATATTGGTTCAGTGCCAATGAATTTACGGGTCTTACTTTGGGTTAACTGGCAAAACTTTTGGTTTGGAACAACATTTTGGTGATAGCTGAAAGGAAGAACAGGCCTGAATATCAGATTTGTTTGTTGGGGGTTATATCCTTTTTACATCTTCAGTTGCACAAAAGGGAGAGAGTAATAGACCTTCTATGGGAAGATTAGAGTGAAATCAGTAAGTTTTATTTGGTTAACTGGCGCGCTATTGACAATCATGTGCAGAAAGATGGATTTAAGAAAAGAGATTTCTGCAAATTGTTATATAACTACCTGGTGAAGTATAGGGTTGTGGAAAGCAGCTACAGTGGTTGGCTTACTGTGAAAACATATTATTCTCACGGAATAAGTCTCTGGCAATGGAAATGAAAGCTGTGGAATGAATTTTCTAATGGTTCTTTTCTCAAGTTGGACTTGGCAACAAAGTTAGATTTTAGCATGATATTTGATCCGTTGGACTCATTTCCAAATTTGTTCCATTAGAAATTGAGATGCAACGAGTGAATGGGAAATTTCCCGGGTCTCTTACATTTACAAACTACTCATCAGTAGACTTTATCAGCGTCCCATAAACAAATCTTTTGATTGACTGAGGATTCCTTCTATCATCAATGAGCTCTCTTTCGGCTTTTAGCTCTTCTCAAAAATTGATTGATACTAACCTTGGCGTCTCACAGAGAATTTATTTTTATTTATTAAAAGACAACCTATTGTTTGATAATAGGGCATTCAATGAGGTACAGCTTTCATCGTGAAATCTTATTTACATTGTCCCAGAAGGAGGTATTACCTGTAATTTCCCTGGAAATATTTTGGAGGAAGTGCTGGAACCAAGGCTGCTTTCTTCCTTAAAACATCATCTAGGGAAGGAAGTTTATGGAAAGAGGTTAAGTTGTCATTGCGGATTGGTCTATTATATTCTGAAGGTAGGGGATTCTGGAGGCAGGGGAAACAGGTGAGTTTAGGCATTGTCCCACAGATTAACGGAAAACTTAGGAGCAGCACACCGTCACAGCAATAGTGGAATATATGGCTAGAGAGTAATAGGAGAGGATTTAAGCGGGAGATCCATCCAGTCAAAGAGCAAAGAGGAGATTGATTTTGACTGGGTTCCATATTGGGTCTGATACAAATTTTGTGCTTGTCTATGAGCATGTGCTTATATGTGTTTTGGCTCAATCATATCCTTGTCCAAGTTACTTGACACTGAATAAGGTTGCCTATTCAAGAAGAGGTATGCTTAATGCTTGTTGCAACCCGGCCTCGTGGAAAAAAGCTAGGTTTAGGAGTACTTAATAACAAGAGCTCCCTCACGGTTCTCATCCACAAAAGTGTTATCACCTTGCTTTCCGGGCAAATCATTTGCTCAATTACAATCTCAAGCTCTCCCAAGCTCATATCCCACGTGACAGTATAGTGTCGTGATCTGCACCCACATGGGTGACATGCCTTGAGAGAGGAGGTCGGATGTGGATATTAGATTTCGAGATACCTTTATTTTGATAGCCTTCCTATTAGTACACACTTCCTATGGATGGCATCACTTCATCCATTAGGAACTTTCCATAGAGGGTATGCTAAATCGCGGTGAACCTCATTGAGGCTGATACCCCTCAAGACAAGTTTATTAAATGATCTAGTTGTTTAAGATAATCTAAAAAATAGGACAAGAGTCGCCATTAACCTTGTTTTTTAGGATCAATTGGAAAACCTAATCAATGATCGGATGTTGTCACTCAATTCCTACACAAGTAGATATCTATGGTTGGAAAATATGGGTTACGCTAATATTTATATTAGCGCCCTTTCTGTACCTAACAGTTTGTCGTGTTTTCTAAGGTGTCGATGCGTTTCTTTTTACTTTTTCAAGATCGTTGAACCTAAGCTAAGTGATCATATGTCATGCAATTCTATTTCTAAGAAAGATAAAACAAAACACACAATTGAATTTTAAATGTGAGACGGTAAGTAGACAATCAAGTAAGCAATATAGAAAAGCGATAAATCTAATATGCAATCATAGTTGGCAAACAAAAATAAGCACAAGAAAGGAAATCCGCACATTGTCAGGTGTTTATACAAATGAAGAAATCTAAGACATATGTTGGGGACAAATAATACAAAAACATGGTTGGAATAGATATCGACCTTCGCCATCTTCATGTCTTGATGATCTTCAATCTCCAAGGATCTAATCTAGTCCTAACCTAAATCCAAGTTAGGTACATACAATGGAAAGAAACCCTCATACATGACAAAACGGTCAAAAGTATAAGAACAATCAATGACAATTGAGAATATAATGTCATACACAACAAATGAACAAATAGGGCTTCAAGGTCGGTCTTTGCAATTCATGCGTAGATCCTTCTAGACACCTACCCAATTCATTTTATGTTTTATAGTCATTATTGACCATTTGTGTACTCTCATGGCTAACGACGCTTATAAGTCCCTAAAATGGTGTTCTAGGTGAATCCCAAGATCTACTCACGATATCAAGTCCCTAAAAGGATGTTTTCCTGGTGATGGTACAGATAACTACCCAGAATGGACCACGTAGAGGAGTCCCAGGCCACAGCTCGGAAGATTGATCCGAATTGAAATGTTGCCGGTATTTACCTGTATTTAGAGTTGTTTTGACGATAGAAGATAACCCTTCGAATTGGGTGGCATACACTATATTGGTTTTTGGTTTGTTGGGGGTTGGGGGGGGGGGGGGGGGGGGGTTCTTGACTACTCAAATGGTGAAGAATTTGTCTATCAATACTAAAGATTTCATGCTGTTTTTATATGTTTTGAGTGTATGAAAAGACGGGGCTCGATCTGGTGATCGGAAAAGGGGATTGGGCAAGAGGGGTAGAATAAAAAAAAGTTGCTGAAACCTTTGGTGTTTCAATCGTCGCCTCCTTCTCTCAAGCTCAAAAATTGTCATTTATAGCCTATAGGAACCTTAGAAACCTTATAGGTCGCGTCAATCTAGAGAAATCATTCCCTCCTTTTAGTCGACCTAGCCGTGGCCTGACCATTGCCTCATTTAGTCAAGCAACAACTTAACCAAGCTTGTTAGTCTAGGTCATCTCCTGTCAACGGCTTAAATTTGTCACATGCCATAGTTGGAATAGGCATGATCACTTCAAACTAATTCTTTAATAAATTATTGGAGAACCCCGAATTTGAACAATGACAAAAGTAACCTCTGGACTCGAAAGGTGAACAATATGCCTTTTTATTTAGGTGTATGCATGAAACGCAACTAAAATGTCCGAACATGAAATGTAATGTATGCTGAAAATCCTTTTGGTAGGATATAAATTCCAATTACATACAAATATGCAATATGGATCGAAAACTTTGGGCGTCAACCCCTGACTCAAATCAATTTGTGTGCCATATTGTGAATTGAGCAAGTGACATTCAATCAATTACACCAACCATGGGAATCTTTGGGCAAAATTATGTATTAAATTTTCCATAGTATGGCTACTTGCCATAGTACACCATAAGCTAGTAACAGTTGAAAAGTGATGGATTTGCTCAATGATGTAGTGAATTTTTTTTGTTCGGCACTTGAATAAGGGCATGGCATTCAATTTTGAAAAACATTTGCTGGTAAAGTTCAGCAAATAAATAATTCTCTATAACTATTTTTCAATAAAAGATGAGAAGAAGCATATTCTTGCATTATATCTATAGAAAGATCATCGAGAAGAGCAGCTTCCTCGATAGCAAAAACGCGGGGGTAAAGAAAGAAAATCGCGAAAAGAAGACATTAAAAAAGCATGCGACCTTGCATTAGCGAGAGAAAATTAAAGTACAAAAAAAAACTCTAAATGTGTACTTTCAGAACGAATACATTTATTCAAGAAAAGTAATACTGAGCTTGTACAAGAACAATCCATAGAGTCACCATTAGCACCATACATATTCTTAACACTAGGAGCCTAGTTTAAAAAGTTCCAAAACAATTAAGAAGATGAATATATACAAAAGTTGAACTCATAAATTAGATGTGGACTTTCACTACATATAGCATGAAAGTATGTCAACCAACCATTTTATGATGAACTAATTGACCAACTTAATCTTTGGGGACGAGTTTCTCCATTGAAGGGCGTACTTTACACATTAATTCTAAAGGTACTACTTTTGGCATGGTTGTTCCTGGGCCCTCCGTCATGTCAATCTCTTCTTTGCTTACTCTTTTCCAATCAAAACACTGAATCAACAAACCCAATGTCCACCCCATGACCCGTTGAGCCAAGGGGGCACCAGGGCATGCCCTCCGTCCCAGTCCAAAAGGCAATAGAAGCTTTTGTTGCTTTTCGCTGCCATTGCCCTCGAACCTTTCAGGCTTGAAGCTCAATGGATCCTCCCACAACTGAGGATCTTTGTGAATGGCCCATGCATTCACCATCACAATAGTGTCGCGTGGGACGAAGTATCCTCCGATAGTGCAATCAGCCGATGACGTATGTGGGAGGAGAAGTGGTGCCGTCGTGTTTAGTCGAAGGGTCTCCAAGATAATGCATTGAAGGTAAGGTAGTTTTGAAACATCCGATTCTTCTAACAAACTATCATGGCCAATCACAGAATCAATCTCGTCTTGGGCCTTCTTTAGCTTTTCAGGGTTGTTCAATAAATTTGCCATCATCCACTCTAATGTAAGTGATGATGTGTCTGTTCCGGCAACTAACAAAACCTGTGCATAAATATAAGAAGTTGTTGGGTAAATCGACTTTAGGAGTCAAAGATAATAAGACTTGAAATGACAATAACAATACTTACAATAAGACCATCTAAAGGAAAAGAAAAGGGCACCGTACTTATAATATTTAAGTCGGGAAAGAAAATTGAAACACGACACCTCATTTACCACAGGCCCACCAATAATGAGAATACTCAGAGTGAATGGCCTAGCATCCACATCCAAGTCGGGAAAGAAAATTGAAACACGACACCTCATTTACCACAGGCCCACCAATAATGAGAATATCCAAGTGGTAGACTCAGAGTGAATGGCCTAGCATCCACATCCACAAACATCAGCCCAATCGCAATGTCACTCTGGAGGAAAATAGACAATTCATGTGGAGAAAAAAACGACAAAAGCTATTGGAACCACTAGTTATACATTTCTTCAGTAAAATAGTATTATCCAATATTTTAGTATTTTTGAGAGAGAGAGCGCGCCGAATTTCTGTTCAAGATTTTTCACCATTATTATAATTAGTATTATCATTTGTGGCGAAGGTACGTTCTAAATCTTCGAAATAGAAGCTAACATACAACGGTCAATCTACGCTGACGTGACAAGATATTAATGCAACGACTGACAACGTATACCAGCTGGCAGGGGGAGACCACTGATGAGACACGGCACGGATTTGCCCCAAAAAATAGCAAATGGCGATGTAGAGAGAGGAACAAGAAACAACGCTTACAATGACAAGCCCTTTGATCATGACGTCCGAATAGTCTTCCGGCTGAGACTCTTGTAGACGCAGGAGATGACTGATCATGCTGTTCGCGAGCTCCGGGTCGCCCTTCTTCCTCCGATGCTCATTGATCAAGCTCTGCAAGAACGCGTCGATCTTCGCCTTCAGCGCCACCACCTTCTTCTTGAGCCCATTGTAATCGACCAACTTAAGAATGGGCAGGAAATCGCCCGCGTATCTTATTCCGCCATTCCCAGCGATTTGCTTAATGACCTCCCTCGCCTCCGTCGCCTCGGCCTCGTCGACGTTCACGCCCTCCCCGTAGTACCGCTTCCCCGCGATCATCCTCATCATGATGTTGAACGTCAGCTCCGACAAGAGAGTCTTGAGCTCGACGCGGTGGTGGGACCCGAACCCGCCCCTGGCTAGCCGGAGCAACAGCCGCCGGATCTCGTCCCTCCGGACGTGGGAGAGCATGTTGAGGCGGTGCGCCGAGAGAACCTCGATGGTGGCGATCTTCCGGAGGTTGCGCCACCTGTCGCCATAGGGTGACGAGACGAGGGTGGTGTAGTCGTAGCCAAGGTGTTTGGTTATGAACAGCTTTGGGCGGTTGGCGAGCACGATGTCGTTCTTGGTGAAGCATTCCTCGGCCAGCGGCAGCGACGACACGACCACGAACTGGCGGACCCCGAACCGGAGGCTCATGATGGGGCCATACTTGGTGGAGAGGCTGTGGAGGGTCCTGTGAAGGGGCAACTTCAAGTGGTGGAGGTGGCCGATGATGGGGAGAGAAGGAGGGGATGGGGGAAGGTTTTTGGATCCTCTTGTTCGGAAGAAGTAGAGAATAACAAGAGAGAGGGCAGCGAGGAGGATCGCATAAAGAACTGCGCCTTCCATTGCTTTTACTTTGCTTCGTGTTACGAGTTGCTGATGGAGGTTCTTCGCATGGGGGGGCGTTTATATGGAGACTAGAGGCCAAATACTTGTTGCCAGAAGCCGCAAAGGACAAGTCGTGTGCGTACTCTATTATTGGCGGGTTTTGGAAATTTTTAGTTTTATAATCACATCAATTATATTTATAGGGCGAATATTTTAACTTCAAATCTGGACTGTGCTCTTTTCGAGGTTCATCCCTCCTGCCCCGGCAAGTTTGAGACATTGGTCCTGTAATTGGGAAGGAATGGTCGACTCTTGTCTCAATTTTGTCTCATCGAGCATTTCTTATAATAATAGTCAAAGCTGTATGCCATGGAACTCTTATGATAATTTTACACGTGGGAGTTGAAAAGATCAAACATTGAAAATTCAGCACGGTGTGAAATGGTTAATGTATCATAATTAATTTATAACTTATTAATTTAAAATCTTATATGAAAATGAGGCCAATTAAATATATTGATAAGTTTGCACTTGAATTTCTTTTTAGTAATCTCTCTTATGAAATTATCGGCCTTTTAGTATTGGAACTCGATACGTTAATACGTCTATTTCACTCATTGTTTTTATAGCCAAACAAAAATATATCTTAACGTGTTTTTGGAAATTAGAGTATACACTTCATTGAGATTAGAATTATACTAATTTAAAGGCCTTAAGCCCAACTAACAATCAATTTGCAGTGTAAAATTGCCATGCATCTCACTGTGGTTAATTTTCTGATCGATGAATATTTATATATTGGAATCTAATACTTGTCAGAATCCCCATCTCAAGGACCACCTAGTACCCGTCAATTTTAGAGACGAAGAGAAGAAATTGAAAGCAAAGTGACTACCATGAGATGGAATCGTCATTGATTACGGTTTGATGCTGACTTCACACTCCATCATTATCCAGAAGCCATGCATGGGGTGATAATGCTTGTAATTTATGTTTATTTGCTACAAATGATGTTTATAAATTTCCGTCCTTTTTCTATATTTCAAAATGATGTTAAACAACTTCATGCTCAGTTATAATTCAAATTCATCCGAAGTTGCTATTGAAGATGTGGGCACTTCTACGATGTTGACAGTGTATGGTATGAATCAAATTGCTAACGCATATTATAACTAAACAAAACAACATGGTAATACATCGTAAAATTATTTTAATAAGGTGAATTCATTTTTAGAATAAAATAAAATTATTTTAATAAGGTGAATTCATTTTTAGAATAAACTTTTATTAATTGCAAATTCAGGTCAGAATCGCCCTCCAAAGGACCAGCTGGGGGTTGACGTATTTGATGACGCAATTTTTCGTGTGCTTTAATTATAGAGAGGAGCAGAAGGATTGAAAGCGATACCGCCACAATTGCGAGGCTTTCGTCATTGATGACGCTTCGATGCTTCATCCGTGGGCCGGGTTCCCGAGAGAGAGAGTTGGAGAGAAAGTATAATATTACTTGAAAACTTCTCGTGAGAAAAGCAGTCGGGTTTGAAGAGAAGTCATACACCATTGTGAGGCTAGGCTTGTGTAATTATTTTTTGAATACTGAATCATCTCTGTTATTATTTATTCATTGCTTATTTTGAAAACACAATACTACCTATTAAATTTGATGGGCTTTTATATTTGATGGGCCAACTTAAGCACGTCCACTCATGTTGGGCCAAAACCTAGCCCATGAGTGAAAAGCCCATAAAAAGTAAGTTATTTTAATATATAAAATAAAAAAGTAAAAAGGGAACATTAGATCAATTGCATTTTCAGAAGAGAAATACAGTTCTCTGTTTATCCCCCTTAAAACAGTACACACCCCTCAACGAACGGACTCTAGGGCTTCAAAGAATTCCTCAAAACTATGACAGTACTTAACATGTGGCAATCAAGGTATGTCCGACTCCGTGATATGCATTCGATTAGTGTTACATGTTTTTGGCACGTTTTCGCATTAATTTTTTGTATTCGATTGTTTGAGTATCGAATCTATTTTTAGGAATTTGTTTCCTACATTGGTATCAAAGCGGCGTTGTTCATATTTCCCAATCACTGTTGATATTTATAAATTGCTTTTGTTTGAAGTTTCAAGAAACGTCACCATCAAACACTTGGGGATGGAAATCCCGACACCTTGTAGTGTTCCCCCCCCCCCTTTTTGATTTTCAATAAATCAAAACTCGCTTATGATAGTGCAAGGTCATAGTTCTCATCGAGACAAGAAAAACAATGGGTGGCTTATTGCCGGTGACCACCGAATGCGTTGCCACACGTGGCCAGAAGATCCAGCATCGTCGGCACGTACGCGGCACACATGTGCATGGCAATTGTTGGTGCATACAACGCATGTGCCTACACGATTTTATGAATTTGCCCCTCTTTTCTTTAAAATATTATGTTTTTGCCATTGATGGTTGTTTTTATGGTTATGCCCTTATTGTTTGACATTATTACTATTTTGTCGTCGACCCAACCCATTGACCCATTGACCTGACTCGGTCATCCGTTGACTATTGATTGGAGTTGACCACTTTTGACCAAAGTTTACTAGTCATTGACCGACCTTGATCGTCGTGTGACTTGCGTTGACCGGCCAAAAAAAGAAAAAGAGGAAAAGTATGTTTTTTCGATTTTAGTTTTGTTCGTTGTGGATTATATGTAATTTCTTTTGTTATGCATTTGTTGCAGAAATCATGATGCGTTTTGCATGCATGCCTATTTTTTTTAGAATGGAGGAACAAAACGCAAGACTTGAAGGGCTAAAAACATAATTAGCTAATTATCAGTGGAATAACAATGATGTGGTATCACATATAGTTAGGGTCAATTGGATGATACAAGAAATAATCTAGAATGGTTATCCTATGTCGGATTTTCAAAAGGTGCCGATCCTAATGAATACTCTTCCACCAAAATGACAATTAGTGTAAGATCGTCTATGAGAGGTCAACGTGGTTCCATATTATAGAAGGCTTGTAATATTTTTTGTAAGAGAATACTATAAAATCGAGACAACCAAGACTTCAACCCTCGAGTTGAGTGTCACATGACGTAGAATGAATGTACCTTGGAGGAGCCATGATGGCTCTTCAAAGGTCTTTTCGTGGTTGACCAATATACCTTCAAAATTCTCAGAGGATTTTATGGGAGATTAGAAGAGACTTTCCTATTTTATGAATAAATGAGATTATTTGAGTTTAATTATTTACTTTCCTTATATTAGTTTGAGAAGGTTTAGGTGTAATATCTTTTTCTATGTTGATATATTTCCTTTGAATTTATTACTTAGTGTAAATGACATGTTTAATTATTGAAAGTTCAATGTTATCTATCGATGTAAATTAGTATGTTAATTTACAATTATTTGTGGGAAGTTTAAGAGAGTTTTAGTGACTTTGGTGAACTTATTTTTACATGAACGGTTATATTAATGATAATTTCAAATTATGATTTTTGGATGATGATTGGAAAAATAGTGACATTTTGATTCTAAAACCTTATTTGAAATAATTCATTAATATCATGAGTTTATGCAAAATGGATGCATAAATGATAGGTATTAATAATTCATGCATATGTGTTTGATATGTTCAAATCCAATGGCTTCAACAACTAAAAGTATAATTGTTGAGTTCAACAAAAAGAGAAATTGAACGGCGAGAATTGTGAAATATTGAATATGAAAATTCAATATGTGCTTGAAAAGTAATAAGCACTAAAAGTTCTCAACCAAGTTATGAAAGAACTTGAGGATAATGTGAGTCACCTTAAGCTAGTAGAGGATGAAACAAATATTTGTTGTGCTGGTTCTTGTTTAGAAGTGGCTTTGAGCTCTAAGCACAAGTGCATTGATTCGTTCAAAATGTGGAAGTACAAGGGATTAAGTTCTTCAAGCAAGAAACTAAGAGTTAACCAACATAAGAGAGGAAAACGTCATTGAGTGAAGAGAATTTCAAGAGTGAAATGTTATAATTGTGGCTAGAATAGTCATTATGCTCACAATTGTCGTGAGGCAAAAAAGGTAAATGCCCCATGTATTCTTGAGAATTTTGCTTATGTATCAAGTTATGTATTCTTAACTGAATCTAATCATTTGTGGATTGTAGATTTAGGAGTAACAAACCATGTAGCGAAGAATAGAGAATCTTTTGTGAAATTCCGACGAATACCGATTAGAACTAAATGGATCTATGTATGAAACAACTTTAGAGTTGAAGTAAAAGCGATTTGCACATGCCAACTAAGCATGCATGATGGACGAATCTTGTTCCTACATGATATATTATATGCTTCGAAGATTCGTCGAAATTTAGTGTCTATTTTAGTATTGGTAAAACTTGGTTTTAGTTTGAATTTCCATAATAATAGTGTAGACTTGTATTTGAATACAAACTACTATGGTTGTGGTTAATTTTTGGATGGTTTTATTATTTGAATGTTGACTATGGTAATGTCAATATTTGTTATTTCCTTTTCACACTTATAATTTATATAATAATGATGTGAATGTGTGACATGCTATATTTGGTTATATTGGCAAACATCATATGAACAGGTTAGCCAAAAAGGGCTTGTTGGACAATATTGAAAAAGTAGATTTGCCCATACGTGAACATTATCTTCTAGAGAAAACAACAATGAAGCTATTTGGAAAAGGTAAAAGAACTGAATTTCCTTTGTAATTAATCTATTCTGACATCCGTGATCCAATGAATGTGAGAAGAAAGCATGTTGCTATTTATTTTTATCACATTTATAGATGATTATACTCGATTCAAATATGTGTATTTGATTTCTTATAAATTTGAAGTTTTTGGCTTGTTTCAAAAGGTTTATGAATTTGGTAGAAAATCAATTAGATAAGAAAATAAAAGTATTGAGATCCGATCGAGGTCGAGAACATTTATCTGATGAGTTTATAAATTTATGTGATGGAAAATGAATAGAAATACATTTGTCTATTCTCTATACTCCTCAATAAAATTGTGTTGTGAAAATGAGAAACATAACCTTATTGGAAATGGTTAGATCTATGATAGAGCATACTAACTTGCCTATCACCTTTTAGAATGATATTTTATTAACTACTACCTATATACTTAACCGTGTGTTTTCTAAATTAATTACTTCCACTCCATATGAGTTATGGACAGGTAAAAAACCAGACTTAAGTTTTCTTAAACTATGTGATTATGCTACCTATATTCATAAGCCTGGAATTGGGTTTTAAATGCAAGAAGAGTAGTTTCATAAGATATTTAGAACACTCGAAAGGATGTATGTTTACAGGTGAACAGGAAAGTGAGAATA
The DNA here is from genome assembly GCA_017140185.1 of Eucalyptus polyanthemos subsp. polyanthemos. Taxonomy (NCBI): domain Eukaryota; kingdom Viridiplantae; phylum Streptophyta; class Magnoliopsida; order Myrtales; family Myrtaceae; genus Eucalyptus; species Eucalyptus polyanthemos. Next base: position 14,707,045 of record CM029465.1, on the reverse strand, counting down.
TAATTGAATTTAAATCACGGGATGTTACATTCTTAAAAAATGATTTTCCTAAGAATGACTAAATAAGTAAGAATTGCTCCATATTTGAAACTTTGGATTAGGATAATAAACTTAATAAAATTCATCCAAGTGAGAGTAACATGAGAAGTGAAAAATTAAATTCAACTTACCCTCATTTACAACCACATCATAAGAAGATATTGTCATTATCTAACCCAAACAAGTATATAATCTCTCATACGGCGAACAAGTCGTAAAAGTATTTCGCGTCGACATTTTGATATTGAAAGGGAAACTTTTATAGTTACTCTAAAAGATAAAGATGAGTCAATAAATGTAAATGAGGCTTTAAATTGCCATAGTAAGGAAAAATGGATGCATGCAATGAAAGAAGAGATGGAGTCAATGAAGTCAAACCATGTTAGGAACTAATTGATCTTCTAAATGAACGTAAAGCCATTGGGAATAAATGAGTTTCCAAAATAAAGCGTAAAGTTGATGGCTCAATAGAAAAACATAAAGTTCATCTTATGGCAAAGGAATATAATCAATATGAAGGAATTGATTATGAGGACACATTTTTTCCTATAGTAAGATTTATCTCGATTCGCATTATTCTAGTAATACTAGCTAATATGGATCTTGACTTACATCAAATAAATATAAAAACTTTTTCTCCATGGAGAATTAGAAAAAAAAATATAATAACATGTTGGTTATCTCAACGACTGTTTAAGGTCATATATCGATTTCAAAAATCGACATACATTTTGTTCTTGACTTTTCAAAATGAAAACAACAGGTTATTATATATAAAATATATATATTTATGATTATATCATTATATATTGATGATATACTAATTGTCGGAAGCAATACAAAGTTTGTTAATCTGTCAAAAGTTAGTTATCTTTCAACTGAGATGAAAGACATGGGTGAGGATGCATACGTTCTTAAAGTTAAGATTTCGAGGGATCGTTTGAAGAGATCGTTATCTCTTTTGCAAGAAATATATAAAAATAAGGTTCTTGAACAATTTTATATGCAATATTATAAACCCATAGATACCCCTATTGCAAAAAGTGAATGATTGAACAATAGAATGTGTCCAAAGACTTTACTAGAGAATGAACAAATACAACATGTTATTTATGCTAGTGTTGTTTGAAGTTTAATGTACATTATGATGTATACAAGACCTAACATATATTTTGTAATTAGAATGAAAAGTAGATACAAATCTAATCTAAAGCACATTGGAAAACCGTCAAAAAAATACTGAGGCATTTGAAGGGAACTACCGATTATATACTAAGTTACCAAGGAAAAAATTTGCGAGTTGAAGGCTATTCCGATGTTGATTGGGGAGGAGATTTAGATGAAAGGAAATCTACTTTTGGATTTATTTTCTTACTGAATAATAATGTCATATTTTGGAGTAGTAAAGACCAAACGTGTATAGTTTTGTCTACGATGGAAGCTGAGTTCATAGCATTATTAGCAGTAACACAAAAATGTGTTTGGCTTAAGAGATTCTTGGATAATTTATGTGTTATTAAGAATGCTACAAACTCATTATTGGTCAGCTATGATAACCAAGCAACATTAACATAGACCAAAGATCTAAAATATCATGGCAAGACTAAACATATAGATACAAAATATAATTTTGTTAAAGATATGATTGCATGAAAAGATGTAAACTTACATACATATCTACACATAGAATGGTAGTAGTTCCTATGACAAAGCCAATACTTAGAGATGTGTTATGTGACCATATGAAATCTCTAGGATTACATAGAAGCTGATGTACTTAACATTATAATTTCCTTTAAGTGTTCACATTTAATGAATTCATGTTTTCATTATTAATGCCTATGAGTCTTTGTTTAACGTTTATGCACCTTAATGCTTAGTGCATTATATAAAATTAAGAAAGTATATCAGACAAATAAAAGATTAGCCCACTGACACGAGTAATCACCTTTATTTATTATATGATAAATAGAGATGAGATGGTTTTAAGCTTATTATTTAAGTGGTAATCGAGAGTTCAAGCTTAAAATATATATGTCACATTAATTGAGTGTTAAGATGATGCCATAATATTTATTATGTCGAAAGTAAAATAATTCATATATTTTATTTTATCTGCTTATGATGCCAGATGTGAGTTATAATGAATTTTGTGAATGAATGATATGTGAATTCAAGTTAGGCATTAAGTATGTCTAAACTATCATCTATATGATATTGAAGGCATAAACATACGTTCAATGGGAAATGAATTAACATCATAATATCTATATATCATACTATGTATGCATGAGACAACCAATAAGAGTGGTAAAAGTTTGGGATAAGTGCTCCAGAAGTCCTAAAACTTGTCACGAAAATGCATTTCAGTCCTAAAACTTGCAAAAAGTGCATTTCAGTCCTACAACTTGTCAAAATGTTTCAAACGAGTCCTAAAATCGACGCCGTCTAATTTCTTAACGGAAAAAACTGACGTGGCCCCCCCGTGGCTTTTTTTAATCATTTCTCTCTCCTCCGTTGCGAATAGTTTAAAAAAAAAAAGCCACGCATGCAGAACGACGTCGTCTCCTCCTTTCTCCTTCGCCACGACGTCGTCTCCTCCTTTCTCCTTCGCCACGACGCCGTCTCCTCCTTTCTCCTTCGCCACGACGTCGTCTCCTCCTTTCTCCTTCGCCACGACGCCATCTCCTCCTTTCTCCTTCGCCACGACGCCGTCTCTTCCTTTCTCCTTCCTCTCTACTTCTTCTTTCTCTATTCCGAGTGTCCCCTAAGCCCCAAATCGATCTCGTCCGAACCCTAAACCCCAAATCGAATTCGTCCGAAACCCTAACACCCAAATCGAATTCGTCCGAAACCCTAAGCCCGAAATCGATTTCGTCCGAACCCTAAACCCCAAATCGAATTCATTCGAACCCTAAGCCTCAAATCGATCTCATCTGAATCCTAAACCCCAAATCGATTTTGTTCTGGCCACACCTAGCTCTTACAACACTTTTTGTGTTCTTAGTGTATTTGATTGCTCTTTGCTCAGCCACAGAATACTTCAAAATTGCATTCTTGAACTCAGTTGCATCCTCAAATGTCATGCCAACAATAAATTGTGGATTTGTACCACTTTGATCATATGATGGAAACCTACTTCTCCTCCTTGAAATAACATCAGCCTCTTCACCACCCTCATCATTTAAAATTGATTGAAGACTGCCTTCCTCATCTGAATCAACATACTCTGTTTCGTTCCCAGAATCATCTAATGATTGAGCCTCATCCACAATCGGTGGTTTGGAAGTACTAGTTGCCTCACTATAATTTAAAATTTGGAGCCTATGTCTTGCTGATAATTCAATTAATTTTTTCCTTGCTTCAACCAGTTCAAAGTCGTCATCATCACTCGACTGTTCCATATCCACGAAATTATGTGCATCATCATGCTCTTCCTCATCTAGATCCTTATTCGCAACTTCAGCCCGATTCCCGTCATCATCAGTATTCCTAATCACATTAGACATACCTCCGCTTTCCATCTCAACACCCCCATCTCGGCTCCTGCCTTTTCATTATCAGCATGCTCAACATATAATGTAATATTTTCAGAGCACAGATGATGATAAAATAGATCCATCACATCAGCATTATCCCATAAATACCTAAGAGTTACTCCATCTACAAGAGTCTTACTTCCAGGAACTCTGTAAAAGAGTTTCTCTACTCTACACACATCCAAAGCCTCAATAGCTTCAATTATACTAGAAAGTGAAGGCTTACTTAAACTTATTTCAGCAACATCAGCCCTTCCACCTATGTATTCCAATGGTGGGTCAACTTTAAATTTACCTCCATAGCGACAGTGACATAAACTTTGTTCTCGGCCATTGGACCTACAAGGGAACGAAACAAAAAGCGAGCACTTTCAATCATCAAATTATTGAAGCAATGTTCAAGTTCTAAATTGAAGATATTTTTATAAAAGACTAACAATCAATACAGAAACAGCAAATTAGCATAATCCGTTTTACAACTACATGATCAATAGTGAGAGCAATGTTCTAATTTGCTGCAATGTTATAATATATCACAAGAATTGGAAAATGCAAAACAATTATAACACAGAGAGTAAAACGCCACTCTAATGTAGAGAGTAAAACACCTTTGCAAAACAAAACCAAAAAAAAAAATGGTAATATTACTATGACATACCCAAATGCTTTAATATAGAGAGTGATACCTGCATGAGGAGTCACCATTGCCGTCCTTGATGCCGCTCCCTCCGCCGTTGAGACGCCGAGATGCTCAGAAGACATATCTTTGCATGAACTCGCAACCATCAAAGAAGAGAACATAAAGTTGATGTGTGTCAAATTCGAGCTCTCTGAACTCCAAATAATGAAGAAATGAGGACGCTAACTAACATCGTTTTACATAATGCAGAGATTATAGCACCTTTGCAAAACAAAAAAAATTCGTAGCATTACCATGAGATACCCAAATGTTATAATGCAGAGAGAGATACCTGCGTGAGGAGGAGTCGCCATCGTCTTCGTTGAACTTTTGTTGTCGTCCCCGACACCAATCGCTTCACCGCGAGATTTCCAGACTCCCGCAAAGAGGTCTTCACACGAACTCGCAATCGTCAAAGGAAGAAAAGAACACGAACTCACGATGAGTGTTGAACTCGAGGTCGATGAGGACCCAAATCGCAAGAGAACCGCAAATCATCAAATTTGGGGCTTAGGGTTCGGACGAATTCGATTTAGGACTTAGGGTACGGACGAGTTCGATTTGGGGCTTAGGGTTCGGACGAGTTCGATTTGGGGCTTAGGGTTCGGACGAGTTCGATTTGGGGCTTAGGGGATACTTCGAAAGCGAAAGAATACGTAGACATGGAGAGGGAAGGGAGAACACGACGGTGAAGAAGACGTACAGACGAAGGGGGAGACGGAAGGAGAAAGGAGGAGACGGCGTCGTGGCGAAGGAGAAAGGAGGAGACGACGTCGTGGCGAAGGAGAAAGGAGGAGACGACGTCGTTCTGCATGCGTGGCTTTTTTTTTTTAAACTATTCGCAACGGAGGAGAGAGAAACGATTAAAAAAAGCCACGGGGGGGCCACGTCAGTTTTTTCCGTTAAGAAATTAGACGGCGTCGATTTTAGGACTCGTTTGAAACATTTTGACAAGTTGTAGGACTGAAATGCACTTTTTGCAAGTTTTAGGACTGAAATGCATTTTCATGACAAGTTTTAGGATTTCTGGAGCACTTATCCCTAAAAGTTTTGATCTCAACTTTTTATAGCGTGTGAGACTTTTGAGAAAAATAGTTCATCAATTAAGTGTCTTTATGACTCTTGCTTGTTCTCAAGATTTCTATTTAATATTTGCCATTTTAAAATGTTGCTAATGGGACATTTCTAGGAAAATAATTTGAATTGAAATTGAGGGTTTCAAGAAAAGAGTAAGATCAAGTTTGGAGAATCACATTCTAATTTTGTATTCTCTAGTCGAGAGAATCATAATTGTGAATACAATGTATCATTATTAAAAAGAGATCGATAAATATATAAATATTATCGATCGACCTAGAGTACTACATACTAAATTTACTAAAAAAATGTGATGCTTATTATGAGCTACTATATATTCATAATAGATATATGGTAACAAACTCTCAAAATATGTTAATCGCAAGGATTATTTACTGGAATGAATGTTGCAGAGAGGTAAAAAGAGTTTTGTTCGGCCCACCATGTCTGAGTGGGAGATGATGAATTTTTATATTTGATGAGCCAACTTAAGCCCATCTGCCCATGTTAGGCCAAGACCCAACCCGTAAGTGAATGACCCATAAAAGAGTGTAGTTACCGTAATATATAAAAAAAAAAGTAAATATGGGGATATTAAAGCAGTTGCATTTTCAGAAGATAAATACGTTTTTTTGTTTTCCTCCCTTGAAATAGTATACGCTCTCTTGACGAACGGAGTTTAGGGCTTCAAAGAATTCCTCAAAAATGCGACGCTACTTAATATGTGGCAATCGAGGTATGTTTGACTCCGTGATATGCCATCAATCGATTTTACATGTTTCCGGGCATGATTCTGCATTCGTTTTCAATATTCAATCGTTTGAGTATCGGATCGATTTTTTGGAATTTGTTTCCTACAAAATTAATTCAATTTGTTTACATTATATAATAATATTGTAACATCCTCAAAATCCAACCACATTCAAGATATGAAAATGAGTTACTTTTATCAATGTGCAATTAATAGAATTAGACTTTAAATTGGTTCTAAACCATTTAAGAGTGTTAAACCTATTAGAAAAGACAATTTGAGATTTTGATGCATTGATAATTCGATCACAAGGATCAATGAGGAACAAACTCAAGCCGTTTCAAACCAATCTAAGAATGGTTATAGATCGATTTGACAATAGTATATAATCGGATTACAGGTGATTCCGCACGATTATTATATTAATTACGAACGATACTAAACCAATTCCAAATAATTATGTACTTTGGGACAAGCAATTGATCCTTGAAAATTACATGACAATCGAGAGTCATCCATAAATTGAAAAGGCTCACCATAGGTAGAACTCACGAAACCCCTAAAGGCCGCTCATTGCTTTTAATTATGCTAAGGTCGCATTTGATCTATTTCAACCATAAATTATAATTGAACTTTAGAGGATTGAGAGACAACCATTTGATATTGCTTCGCTATATTTCTTATTTATTGGTGAACCCTAAATTTTGGATAAGTAAAATTGGACATGAAATTGGAAGTCCAATGGGGCCCACAAATTTGGAGAGGCCCGATGGGCCACATTTCCTTTAAACTTTGGCCACAAGGGCCCAAATAAGTAGAAATGACAGTTTTTCCCTTTAAAACCATTTTGGATTATTTTGTGAAATTTATACATAAAAGGCCCAACGTGAGAAGCCCATAAGAAATCAAGCCCATGGACAAACCCATAGACAATTTTAGCCATGGCAAGGTCCAAATGGAGAGAGAAAATGGGCCCAACCCAATTTTGAGCCAATTTAAGATTCTAGAAGATTTTGACTTTTGTGGCATTAATATTTTGAATGGTGAAATTACCATTTTGCCCTCAAGCGTTCTAGAAGCCCTTTACTTGGTTGGGGACAAAATTGTCTTCTTGCCCCCTTGTAGTTCACGCCAATAATGAAGAAGGGAAGTCCAAATTTGTTTATCTTCCTTTGTCTTACACTCTTAACAAGCATTTATGGTAGATATTTGCAAGAGTAATTCTTAGCCAAGTAATTTTGCTTGGAGAGGAAGTCTTTAGGAGAGAGTAGGCTAGCGTAAGTTGGCTTGTGCTTGAAGGATAAGCTACCTACTCTTTCCCTTGTCTCTCATTCTTCTCATTTCTCATTTACATTCTCTCTCAATTCTCTCCCAAAAACCACCCTACCCTCTCAATTTTCTCTCTTGTTTCTATTGGTTTGGCCACTCCTCACCGTTGTGAACCACGATTGTCGTCCCTCTCATGCCATTGCCGTGCCATGATTATCCATCCATGAGCCATTGCCATCAGTCCTTCGCCATGACCGTGCCTTCATCATGCCACTCGCTACCCGTCTTTGTCATCCATCATGGATTTTAGCTTAAATCAGAGTAAGTTTTCCTAATCCTTGTTGAGGGTGATAATTGTACTCTAGTTTAGAATTAAGAGTGGTTTAGTGAGGATTAAGTTACAAATAGGTGGATTAGATTATAGCATATCTTGATAGGTGATAAGTACCGAGGTGATAACTTATCAAGGATAGTGATAGTTGGTAGTAATAGGTCACCTTGAATAATGATAACTTATCAATTGTTAGGTGATAACCTATCCTATATTGATCGATAACTTATCATGTTTTAGTTAATAGCTTATCATACTTTAAGAGATAGCTTATCTAGTATTTGATGATAACATACCATTTGTCAAGTAATAGCCTATCTTAAACATGATAAATAGTTGTAATAACTTATCCTAAATTGTGATAAATGTTTAAGATAAGTTATTTGAACTATGACATCCTAATTTTTTTACCCTGTTTCAATAATAAGAAATGGGCTTTTCATCGACACGCTTATGGTCTTTTTTTTTCTGAGTTGATCACTTACGAGATAACTAATTTATCGGGTGGAGCCATTAAGGGATATAAATGCGATAGACTTGAGAATTCGATTAGAAATTTGATTACTCGATCGTGCTAATCGGTAAGGGTCAATATGGCACGTTATAATCAATTAGAGACCGGAAATAGGTCGATTCGACAAAAGCACGTAATTATATTGTGAGTATTCCACTTAATTGTAGAATTCACATCAAAAAACACTAAACCTATTTTTTTGTTAATTCTATACCTGGTACCCGTAATTGAAACATTGAGATTTTTACGACAACCAAGAGTCGCCTATGAGTCGGAGATGTACAAACATGGATCCGAATTATTGGCCACGGGTCAATGCACTAAAATCCCTAAAAGCTACCCGGTAGGTTGGGTCGCACTAAAATCGTGTCCGGTTGATTTTAACCATGAAATTGAACTCGATTTCGGGAATCAAATGTTCTAGCATGTCACGATGTATTTTTGGCAAGCTTGGAATTTTTGTGGAAAAATCAAATTTGGCAAATTAAAATCAAGGAAACTCGGATGGGCACTTTAATGGGCAATTTTGGCTACCAATTTGAGTTGGTTTGTGAAGAGTTGAAGGGAAATTTGTATGGGCAGCCTCCTTGAGATTTTTTACCTTCAACTTGAGTTGATTTAGTGAGGAATTGAAGTAGAAAATGAAGAAATTCGTAGGGGTTGTTGCTATGTGAGTTTTGACTATCAAATTTAGTTAGTTTGGTGAAATTTTGAAGGAAATTACCTTGTGGATGAAGCCTTGACAGCAAAGGTAAAGACTATGAGGCTTGCACACTCAAGTGCTTAGGATATTTGTGCTTGGCACCCATTGGCCACAAGCAAGACTTTCAAGGCTCTTGTTCACCCCTTGTCTCCCCTCTCTCCTATTCCCCCTTGCGTGCGGCTTCTTCCCCCCCCCCCCCAACCGAGCCTCACTCCAGCTCCTTCTTCCCAGCCGACTCAATTACTACTCCATCTTCTTTCTTTTCCAGCGCCTCTGCTCGCCTACTTTAGCGACCAACATCCCAACCACAATTGCCCATCTTAGCTAGCCTCGCGTCCGCCTAGCTACACCGCCTCTTTTTCATGTCAATCTCCCTATTGACCAGCAGCACCACCAGTCCCGTCTGGCCGCCTCACGCCGTCTGCCTGACCGTCGCAACCTTGCCGTGTTTACGCCGAGCCTAGCTTAGCCAAACCCAACCGCAAGCCATCGAAGCTAGTAGCTAGGCCATGAGCCTAACAAGGCTTTCTTAGCCCTTTCCGAACCTCTTTTGATGCCACCGTAGGCTCGAGATTTCACCACCATTGCGCCGTTGTCGCCGTGAACCCATTTTCGTGCTAATCCAGTGAGTTAGCATTCTAATCTTTGTTTAAGAAGCTAATTACACTTAGGGTTAATGTTGATTATTTAGAGTAACTATTTAGTTGGTTAGTTAGTTAGAGGAACTAGATTGGTTAGGGGGTTAATTAGGCTAGTTAGTAGTTTAATTAGAATAATGTAGTTAGTTTAGTTAAATTAGTTATTGGTTTAGGTAGATTAGCCCGGTTAGCTTATATTAATTTAATTAAGTGTTTTAATTTAAATAATTTGTAATTTAATTAATTAATTTTTAATTAACATAAATTATCTTGGGATAGCCAGTTATTAGAATTTTATGCTGATCATCATGGTTGCGTTGAATTGTGAAATTAAGTACTAAATTATGCAATTGGGTGCTTGGTGATGATTTTTTTTAACTATTATTGCAAAAAATATGATTTTATGGTATTTAATTAGAAAAATATAGGGTTTCGGGTTTTTGATGCCAAAAATATTTTAAGTACTATATAAAATCGTGAAATTTTAAAATGAGAGGATACCACGCTTTATGATTCGATTTGACTGTGTGACCATGCACAATTATTTTATGAAATGTTTTTAATATGAAGAAAATATGCCAAGTACATTATTTGAAATTGAGGCATTTGAGTGCAAAGCACAATGTCATTGGCCGAGAATGGATGTGCGTGTGATTGCTATCGGAACCCATCATGATGCGTTTACACCGGATGATGCCTCATTAAGTTTGAATGCCCCATGTCAACGAATGTGGGTCGTAGTGGAGGTTGGGCCTATACTCTTTCGAGAATGCCATCTAGATGTAGATGTTGCTGTGCCCGACCAAGTGGGATGATGCCCAGTTACATTGGATGACCGCCGACTATTGAGTTGGCCATGGCCATTCAGTTGTAATTAATTGGGACATGCTTGAGTGATTGAAATAGCCGCGCCTCATTATGAGACGAAATTATGTGGCATGGAATGAGACGTGTCATAACAATTTGGTGTATAATCAAGACCCCTGTGATTGATTGATATATGAAGATGAGGTGTTCCAATTATTGAATACATTTATAGTATGCATATGTTATATGAGCTATACTAATGTGCAATGAGATGTTGAGGCAAGGTAAGTTTTATATGGTATATGTTTAGATTGCCTCTAGGTGGATTCCCATCCTAATAATGGTTTAAGGTGTTGACTCACTGAGACTTTGTCTCACCCCGCCATGGTTAAATTTTACAAGTCCTTAGATAGAGGTGCGCCACGTTTGTTTTGGGTGGCCACAAGAGGCGGAGACCCAGCGTACCATGCTCCCTATCCACGGGACCCCTTAAACTCGTGAGCTCATCGTGACCACTATTTGGGTCGATGAGGGCCTACCTCAGTTGGTACCTCATCACTTCAAAGTGTGGTTTCATCACGGCCTAACGGAATTCGGGAGGGTCCCTTGGATGGTTTTGACGGACCTGCTGTTGATGCCGAGTATGAGGAGGTACTCGACCCTATCGTGGACATCGATATTTTGGCTGATATCACGGTGAATTAGGTGCCCGAGGTTGAAGACCTCGTAGTAGAGGTAGCTGATCCTCTATACAACATCCCAGATGGTGTTGTAGTAGACCTAGATCCCAAGTAGGTAGGGTTAGCCTGGTAGCTTCTTTTGGTTTTAGACTTTTGTAAATAAACTTGATGTGTTTATAAAGTGTGACTTGTGTTACTTAGTTGTCTTACTTTTCTATCCCATGTATGATTGTTGTCTAGAGTTTATTAGTTTGCTTTCGCATATGCATAAAATGAATGGGTCAGTGACGTGTCCTGAGAACATCGCAATTATATCAACCATCAAGGAATGTTCATGCGCTCGAGGTTCGGGCGTGACATCCCTGCCCAAAGTGATATCGGAGCTGGTTAATGTCTAGAGTGATAAGGTGCGATGGATCTTAGGATAGGGAGTAGAGGACTCTTAGAAAGTGGACAATAGTGTTTGTCACTTGGGGTAGGACGCTGACTAGGGTCGGTGCCCGCAAGGTTAGGTTAGCGCTAGTGTTCAAGTACCGCCATTGGCTGGTACTGAAGGTGTAGTAGCACATGGCAATCCTAGAATCGATGGGATCGTGCAAGCACTCAAGACCTTAGGGAATTTAGTGGATTAGTAGGCCTAGAATCAAGTTACCGCCACCACCACCGCCACTGTTGCCACCAATGATGCAGCCGCACCTATTGGAGTCCAACTTGGGAACATGATCGGGGAGAGACCAATGCACCAGCTAGTTGAACAGTTTCTGAAGCTAAACCCGTCAAGGTTCACTGGAGTAGGCGATCTCAAGGTTGCAACCCTTTGGATTCGCGAATTAAAAAAGGTCTTCGCACTACTGAGGTGCTCTGATGAAGACAAGGTAGTCCTAGCGATCTACTAGCTGCAAGGGAACGCCAGTACTTGGTGGGAGGCCACTAAAGGAAGAGTGTTTCCAGAAGGCGTGGTTCCAATATGGAATGCCTTTGTTGAAGTCTTTAATGGGAAGTATTTCTTTGACTACGCTAGAGAGTAGAAGTTGGTGGAGTTCCAATGCCTTCGTCAAGGTCTTATGTCTGTAGACCAATATGAGTCAAAGTTTGCCGAGCTATCCAGATGTGCACCAAGACTAATCAAAGACCCTGTAGATAGAATTAGGAGGTTCAGAGATGGCCTTAGACTAGAGATAAAAGACCCGCTCGTGCCACTGAATTTGAATAACTATAACGACATGTACGAAAAGGCACAACTGATTGAGAGGAACCTTAATGAACAAGCCGCTGCATCTGGGTTGTGGTTTGGGTCTAACAAAGATATTAATCGGTTCGGGAAGAAACCAATGACCAGAGGAAGGTATCTTATTCCACCTAATAGGAGGGGTAGGATTGGAAAGACAGTGCCGAACCAGAATGGAGTGTGTTGTTTTTGTGGAACACGACATGGATCAACCTTGTGCTATTTTAGGACGGGTGCTTGTTATGGATGTGGTCAATAAGGCCACCAAGTTAAAGATTGTCCCCGTAGGCCGATGGGATCATACCTACCGCTATCCTCAATGGGACAAAATAGAGGGAATGCGCCACAAAATGCAACGCAGGGTATTATGATTAGGCCTCCAGCTTAGAAAAGTGTGTATGTTGTCACCCGACGAGGGGTGATGACTCACCAAATGTGGTCATAGGTACAATCTCGTTGAACAACCATGCTACTTATGCTTTATTTGACCCTAGAGTTACACATTCATTTATTGCTGAGCAGTATGTTAAGTTGGTAGGGTTGAGTCCAGAACTGTTGGGGTCGGTAATTAGCATATTTACCATGTTAAAGGATAAGGTGTTATCTACAGTAGGGTGTCCTAGTTACAAGTTAGTTTGGTGAGCGAGAGGAAAGAATAGATTTGATAGTCCTAGCCATATATGATTTTGATGTGATAATTAGCATGGACTGGCTCACCAAGCAATGAGCTACTATAGAATATTATCATAAATCGATTCAATTTAACCCATTAACGGGTGAAAATTTCGAGTTTGTTGGGAGTGGAGGAGGACACTCGATTACTTAATCTTGTCATTTGAAGCAATCAGTTTATTAGACGGGAATTGCCAAGGTTACTTGTCAATTGTCATGGATATGACAGTTGAGGAGCCGAAGATGGAGGACATTGCAGTAGTTCAGGAGTTTGTTGATGTGTTTCTGAAAGAATTACCTAGTTTGCCCTAGAAAGGGAGATCGAGTTCATAATTGAGTTGGACCTCGGGATGGAACCAATCTTAAGGCTTCCAATCGTATGGCATTGTTAGAATTGAAGGAATTGAAGGTGCAAATGCAAGAGTTGTTAGACAAGGGATTCATATGTCTTAGTGCATCACCTTGGGAAGCATCGGTTTTGTTCATGAAGAAGAAAGATGGTTCGTTGTGTTTGTGCATCGACTATCGACAACTTAACCAGGTGACGATCAAGAACAAAAACCCTTTATCGAGGATTGATGATTTGTTTGACCAGTTGCAAGGAGCGTTGATATTTTCAAGATCGACTTGAGGACAAGGTATCATCAACTAAGGATCGGGAAAGAAGATATACTAAAGACGGCGTTTCGTACTTGTTACGGTCATTACGAATTTACCGTAATGTCGTTTGGTTTGACCAACACCCCAGCTACTTTCATGGATTTGATGAATTGAGTATTCAAAGAGTATCTGGATTAGTTTGTGATAGTGTTCATCAACATCTTGGTGTACTCGAGTAGTCTTAAGGAGCTCAAAAGACAGTTGAGGACAATGCTTTATACTCTGTGAAATCATGGACTATACGCCAAGTTTAGTAAGTGCGGGTTTTGGCTGACTCGTATAGCTGTCCTAGGTCACGTGACTTCTGGTGAAGGGATTTCCATGGACTTGACCAAGATTGAAGCCATGATCAATTGGCCAAGACTAACGACAGTGACAGAGATCAGAAGTTTCTTAGGATTGATAGGTTATTACAAACGATTTGTGGAAGGATTCTCTACAACAGCCATGCCACTGACTTGACTACTGAAGAAGGAAGAGAAATTCGTATGGACGGATAAGTGCAAGCATAGTTCTCAATAGCTTAAGTAGAAGTTGACTACCGCATCCATACTAACAATTCCGCTTGAACCTGGAGGATACGAGATCTTTAGTGATGCGTCATTTAGAGGACTGGGTTGCATTTTAATGCACCATAGTAGAGTCATTGTATACATGTCTCGTTAGTTGAGGCCTCATGAGTTGAATTACTTGACGCATGACTTAGAACTCGCAGCGATCATCTTCACTCTAAAGATTTGGAGACACTACTTGTGTGGAGAAAGATTCCAGATTTTTACCGACCATTAGAATCTCAAGTATTTGTTCTCTCAGAAGGAGTTGAATATGAAACAGAATCGTTGGGTGGAACTTCTCAAGGACTATGACTGCGACATCCTGTACCATCCTGGAAAAGCCAACAAGGTTGCAAATGTGTTGAGTTTGAAGTTATCGATTGCACAAATGGTGATTTAGGAGTGGATTCTACTTGAAGGAGCTCAAGATTTGATTTTCAAATTTAAGGTAGGCCACCTTTCAAATCTTATGGCCGCCCTCAGAATTGAACCATAAGTGAAGATAAGGATTAAGACATTGTAGTTGAAAGATCCTGAGATCCAGAAAATTCTGTACGAAGATACATAAAAGAGAAATGCCGACTTTCAAATTTCTAAAGATGGAAACCTAAAGTTTCGTGGGCATTTGTGTGTACCTAATGATGCAGAGCTTAGAGAGGAAATTTTTTCATAAGCTCATCGTAATAGTTATAGCATTCATCCAGGCGGTACAAAGATATCAGAATTTGCGTTAACACTATTGGTGGACCGATATGAAGGTGGATATCACCAGACATGTCGCCAAATGTCTGACGTGTCAGCAAGTGAAAGCACAGCACTATAAGCCTGGAGGACTTTTGCAACCTCTCGAGATTCTCGAGTGGAAATGGGAACATATCACAATGGATTTTGTGATGGACTTACCAAAGAGTCAGCGATGTGATGATTCAATATGGGTTGTAGTTGACAGATTGACGAAGTCTACTCATTTTATCGTCGTATGAAAGGACTATGCATTAGACATATATGCTGAGTTGTATGTATGACAGATAGTTCGTTTGCATGGAGTACCAGTGACGATCACATCTGATCAAGACCCAAAGTTCATAGTAGCTTTATGGAAAAGTTTACATACTACTTTAAGAATGAAGCTACAATACAATACAGCCTATCATTTGCAAATGGATGGTCGATTAAGAGAAGACGATTCAAACTCTCGAGGACATGCTGCAAGCTTGAGTATTAGAAGCTGGGAGGAATAGCTTCATCTAGTCAAGTTTGCCTACAACAACAGTTATTAGTATAACATTCAAATTGCACTGTTTCAAGAATTGTATGGTAGACCTTGCAGAACTCCAGCTTGTTAGGATGAAGTCAGAAAGCGCTAGATTATCGGCCCAGAGTTAGTTTAGCAGTTAATTGACATCATCAAAGCTATTCGAGAAAGTCTAAAGATTGCTTAGAGTTACTAGAAAAGTTATGCAGATAAGTGACAAAGACCATTAAAGTTCCAACTTAGTGAACACATATTTCTTAAAGTGTCACTAGTGAGGCGTATTTTGCGCTTTGGCAAAAAAAGAAGTTGAGTCTGAGGTATGTCGGTCCCTTTGAGATTCTAGAACGAATAGGGACTTTGGCGTATCGTCTTGCATTGCCATCAAGACTCGCTAAGTGCATGATGTCTTCCACGTGTCGATGGTGAGGAAGTACGAATCTAACTCTCAACTCACGTGCTGAATTTTGAACAATTAGACATGGACGATAGAGTGTCGTGCATCGAGAGACCAGTTTTGATCTTAGATTGAAAGGAGCAAGTGCTGCATACCAAGACGGTTCCTTTGTCAAAGTGGTCTACCAACACCATGAAACAAAAGGAGCGGCGTTGGAAAGCAAATAATTGATGAGATGAAAATACCTCCACCTTTTTGAAGAAGAATGGTAATGGTTTAAATTTTGAGGATAAAATTTTTATAAAAGAGGAAAAATTGTGACATCCTAAATTTTCGACCATGTTTCAACAATATGAAATAGGCTTTTCATCGATGTGCCTATGGTCATTTTTCTCTGAGCTATCACTCACGAGATAACTAATCTATCAGATGGAGCCGTTA
This sequence comes from Eucalyptus polyanthemos subsp. polyanthemos, assembly GCA_017140185.1. Taxonomy (NCBI): domain Eukaryota; kingdom Viridiplantae; phylum Streptophyta; class Magnoliopsida; order Myrtales; family Myrtaceae; genus Eucalyptus; species Eucalyptus polyanthemos. Next base: position 14,690,814 of record CM029465.1, on the reverse strand, counting down.
AGGGGTATAAATGCGACAGACTTGAGAATTCGATCAAAAATTGATTGCTCGACCTTGCTAATCGGCAAGGGTCAATACGACATCATTATAATCAATAAGAGATTGAAAATATGTCAATTTGACAGAAGCACAAAATTAAATTGTGGACAACTCTACTTGATTGCAAAATTCGTGTCAAGTGGCACTAAATCGATTTTTCTGTCGATTCTGTACCCGGTACCCATAATTGAACATTGAGATTTTTACGATAACCAAGAGTCGCATATGAGTTAGAGATACACAAACGTGGATCAAAATTATTGACCATAGATGAAACGCGCTAAAATCCCTAAAAGCTACCCAGTAGGTTAGGTTTCATTAAAATCGCGTTCGGTTGATTTTAACCACGAAATTGGACTCGGTTTCAGGAATTGAATGTTCGAGTGTGTCATGACTTATTTTGAGGACCTTGTCTCATCCATTGAAGAATTTTCGGCAGCCTAGAATGTTGGTGGAAAAATCAAATTTGGCAAATTAAAATCAAGGAAATTTGGATGGGCACTTTAATAGGAAATTTTAGCTACCAATTTGAGTTGGTTTGTGAAAAGTTGAAGGGAAATTTGTTGGGGCAGCCTTCTTGGGATTTTTACCTTCTAATTGAGTTGATTTAGTGAGGAATTGAAGAAAAAAATGAAAAAATTCGTAGGGGCTTGTGTTGTGTGAGTTTTTGGCCATCAAATTGAGTTAATTTGGTGAAGTTTTGAAGGGAAATTAGTTTGTGGATGAAGCCTTGACAGCAAGGGCAGAAGACTTTGAGGCTTGCATACTCAAGTGCTTAAGATATTTGTGCTTGGCACCTATTGGCCACAAGCAAGACTTTCAAGGCTCTTGTTCCCCCCTTGTCTAACCTCTCTCTTATTCCCCCTTGCATGTGGCTTCTTCCCCCTCCTCCCCCCCCAACCAAGCCTCACTCTAGCTCCTTCTTCCTAGTCGACTCCATTGCTACTCCACCTTCTTTCTTCTCTAGCTCCTTTGCTCGCCCACTTCAGTGACCAACATTCCAACCGCAATTGCCCATCCTAGCCAACCTCACGTTCGTCTGGTTGCACCACCTCTTCTTTGCGTCAATCTCCCTGTCGACCAACAGCGCCACCAGTCCCATTTGGCCACCTCACGCCGTCCCCTTAACTATTGAATCTTGTTGTCTTCGTGTTGAGCCTAGCTCAACCAAACCCAACGGTAAGCCACCAAAGCGAGCAGTTGGGCTGTGAACTTAGCAAGGCTTTTTCAGCCCCTCTCGAACCTTCTTTAGTGCCATAGTAGGCTTGAGATTTCACCGCCATGATGCCGCCATCATTGTGAACCCATTTTCATGCTAATCTTGTGAGTTAACATTCTAATATATGATTAGGGTGCTAATTACACTTAGGGGGATTAACTTAGGCCTAATTAGGATTAATGTTGATTTAGTTAGAGTAACTATTTAGTTGGTTAGTTAGTTAGAGGAACTAGGTTGGTTAGGGGGTTAATTAGGCTAGTTAGTAGTTTAATTATAGTAATGTAGTTAGTTTAGTTAAATTAGTTTAATTAGCTTAGGTAGATTAGGCCGTTTAGCTTATATAAATTTATTTAAGTGTTTCAATTTAAATAATTTGCAATTTATTTAATTAATTTTTAATTAGCGTAAATTATACTAGGATATCCGGTTATCAAAATTTACTCTATCGTCATGATTGCATTGACATGTGAAATTGAGTACTAAGTTATGCAATTGGGTGCTTGGTAATGATTTTTAATTATTATTGCAAAAATATGATTTTATGGTATTTAATTAGAAAAATACTAAGTGTCGGGTTTTTGACGCCAAAAATATTTTAAGTAATATATAAAATTGTGGAATTTTAAAATGGGAGAATATCATGCTTTATGGTTCGATTCGACTGTGTGACCATGTACAATTATTTTACCGGATGTTTTTAAAATAAAAAAATATGTGCCAAGTATATTATTTGAAATTGAGCATTTGAGTGCAAAACACAATATCTTTGGCCGAGAGTGGATGTGTGTGATCACTATCAGACCTCGTCATGATGCATTTACGCCAAACGATGCCTGATTAAGTTTGGATGCGTTATGTAAACGGATGCCAGTCGCAGTGGAGGCTAGGGCTGATGCTCCTTCGGGAATGCCGTCTAGATGTAGACATTGTCGTGCTTGATAAAGCGGGACGACACTTGATTATGCCGAATGACCGTCGATTGTTGAGTTAGTCGTGGCCGTTGAGTTGTAATTAATTAGGACCCGCTTGAGTGATTGAAATAGCCGTGCCTGATTATGTGACGAAATTGTGTGGCATGGAATGGGATGTGTCATAACAATTTGGCCTTATAATTGAGACCCCTATGATTGATTGATTTATGAAAATGAAGTATTTCGCTTATTGAATGCATTTACTATATGTATATGTTATATAAGCTGTACTAATGTGCAAGAAGGTGTTGAGGCGAGATAAGTCTTAAATGGTACATATTTAGACTACCTATATGTGAATTCTCATCTTAATCGGGGTTTAGGGTGTTGACTTGTCTACCCTGTCATGGTTAAATTTTACAGGTCCTTAGATGGAAATGTGCCACATTTGTTTTGGGTGGCCACAGGAGGTGGAGACCCCGTGTACCATACTCCCTGTGACAACCTTATTTTCTGATTCCGTTTTCGATTGAATGAATTGGGCTTTTCATCAATGCACTTATAGTATTTTCTTTGAGCTGATCACTTATGAGATAATTAATCTATCAGGTGAAGTCATTAAGGAATCTAAATGCAATAGACTCGAGAAATCGATCATAAATTGATTGCTCGACCGTATTAATCTGCAAGGGTTAGTACGACATCGACAAAATCAATCAAAGTCTAGAGATGGGTCGTTTCGATTGAGGCATGTGATTAGAGTGTAGGTGACTCCACCTAATTGCAAAATTCTTGTCGAACGACAATAAACTGATTTTTCTATTATTTCTATACTCTGTGTTCGTATTAGAAATCTTAAGATTTTCACGACAACAAAGAGTTGCCAATTAGTTAAAGATATACAATGTGGCTCGAAAATAATCAATCACAAGTCAAATGCCCAAAAAATTCTTAAAAGTTACCCGGTAGGTTAGGTCACGCTAAAATTGCATCCAGTTAAAATTAACCACGAAATTAAACCCAATTTCAGAAATTAAAAGCTTTGTCATGTTACGATTTATTTTAGGAATGTCGACTCATCCTTTGAAGATTATTTTATAAACCCAAGTTTTTGGCAAAAAATAAAGTTTGGGTGTTTTTGGAATGGGAAATTATGAGGGCCGTTTTTTGTGTGAACTTTTGGCCATTAGATTACTTGGCAAGGAAAAATATGGAATTTGATGTTGGCATCCTCCTTGGCATTTTTGCCGTTGAATTGGATTAATTTGAGTTTGAATTGAAGTGAAATTGGATTGAGTTTGAAGGGTAATTGTCTCAAATTCGTAGCTATGGTGGTGTGCGACATTTGGGACACCTTGGGAGGCTTGTTGAAGAAGATTTGAGAGGAAAATAGCTGCTGTGGATGTGGTTGAAGGTGGTGGGGCAACCACTTTAGTTCATTGCATATTTTGTGAAGATTTTGAGGGCTTGTGCTCCCTCTTCAGCTGAAGCCTTCTTCTTCTTCCTCTTCCTTACTACTCCTTTCTCCATTGTTGTAGTTTTTGGAGGCCAAGAACTAAAGGAAGCTGAACTAGCAAGTTGTTGTCGACTGTCGAAGCCAGTGTCGCTCATGCACACTCACCCAAGCCAGCCAGTCACTTGCGCGCTCGTCTCGCTCACAAGTTGTTCCATGCGTCCAAGCCCTCATCCTGTCCCTGTTCACTATCGACCAAGCCACTGTTGCCATCCTGAAGCGGTCCAAGCCGCCGTCACCCTACGCCTGGTCTATCATTGCTATCTGCCACCTGTCTCCTTGTTCTTCCAATCGTTCAACCTCGGTGCTCTTCAGTTCCGCTCTTGGACAGAGCCGAACTCATAGCCCAAGCTGTGAGGCTTCGTGGCCTATTTCCAACCCCTTCCTGACCTCCCTTGCCGTCACCGTAGGCTTATGTCTCGCCTGTCTTGGCGTTGCCATTGCCGTGAACTCACCGGCCCGCTACTCCAATGAGTTTACTTGCTAAACCTTTCTTAGGAATTTAATTATGCTTAGTGGGTAATTAGATTAGCTTAAGTATGGCTTAGGCAGTTAGTTTAGATTAATTAGTGATTTAGTTGCTTAATTAGGCTAATTATGTGGTTAGATTAGACTAGTTAAGGCTTAATTAGGTTGCTTGATTTATGTAGATAAATACATTATTTTTATAGGCCTAATTTGGTGGTTAAACTAGTGTTTTAGGCCTAAGTATGTATTTATTGAATTAAATTGCATTTATTTAATTAATTTTGCTATTTATTTTAATCATTTAATATTTTCCAGAAATTATACCGGAATAGTCCATAGCCTAAATTTCGTGCTGATTGCAATGGTGTGATTAGTTTATGCAATTGAATGATAAATTGTGCAATTGAGTGATGTGTGGCACCCCAAACCCCCTTTAAGTTGCCACAGGCACCAAACGTTACACCTGATTACATCTTTTAGAAGAAGCATCATAAATCATGGACATTTTTTTTTTAAAAACGGTCCAAGCGTGACTCATTTAGCAGAAGCTAAACATAACATCGCCATCTCACCTTCCATCAACCATGATACAATTGCACACCATTAACATCATAATAAAAGACAAAGCCATGACACTTTATTTACATATTTTTCAAGATGGGTTTCCTTGGGTCGGTACATCAAAAGAAAAGCTAGAGCATAAAGCCACACTTGGCCTAAACCCCAAAAAGAAACACTCGGCCCACTATGACTAACATGAAAGATCCCCCATCACTAGTGTCGGCTAACCATCCCAAAATTTTTAACTCCTACTTGTCACGCACGGGCCCTCACACCCATCCCGGTGCATCAGGCGATGGCAACATCTCACGCATCACTCTGTCTCAACAAACATGGACGGATATAAACTCTTAGATAAGAGGGCCCCCAAGCCAGGCCCACATCGTATATAACTAAGGCGCGTACTCGAATATACGTAAGACTAGGAACGGATGGATAGTCAAACTCCTTGCACTCGACCTCTACATCCAAAGGTAGGCCATAAAATATGCCCCGCGTGACAGCAGGGAGCGGCATGCTGCTAATTTGAAATGTTGGTCCCCGAAAAAGTGAGTACAACCACTTAGCAGATAAATGACCAATAAACCACACAATGCATCATGCCACGCAATCATCACAATCATAGCATCACATGTCATATAGACATTAATGCAAAACATACCATGACATCATGCACATGTTATCATACCCCATATACCATCATATCATATACTTACCATCATCATGTCACAATGGCATCATCCTTACCATGCATCCATGCATGTAACCTCATCATCGTATCACATGTACCATCATCATTACCATTCATCCATGCATGTAACATCATCATCATATCACATATACCATCATCATTACCATGCATCCATGCATGTATCATCATCATCATATCACATGTACAATCATCATGTCATGCATCCATGCATATAGCATCATCATCATATCATGCATACATCATTATCGTCATGTCATGCATATATCATCGTCCATAGTTTGATTTCAATTTCACTTTGGACCACCACATTTCTCTTTCCGGGAACAATGTTTGCATCCCACATGTATCCAAGATACAATTCAGACTATTCGGCTCCCCATTCTCCGGCCATCTCGTACCCCAACTGGCATCACGAGGACCCTTAGGCATCTGGCCATTCAAGGCCATCGGGCAACCGGTCGTACCCTTCTGGCTAGGCATCTTGCACCCAAACTGGCATCACGAGGTATCCCTCGGCATAATTACCATGCCGAGCTTCTGGCTCCCCCACTCTTCGGGCATCTTGACACCTCTCGGTACTCCCGAGGCCCTCCGGTATTCGGCCATTCATGACCATCAGGCAACCGGCCGTACCCTTCTAGTTAGGCATCCCGACACTCCCGGGGCATCGTCAGCTCACACCTTTGATGGCTTCCTCATTTATCTCAATTCACATCTTCAATTATAATTCAATTTAACATGGCATGTGATGTGATGGCAATCAAGATCATATTCATCATCAAAATCATACATGCATCTCAATTCATTATCATGCATGCATCAAGACACTATCATCCAACCAATACAATTCATGGAGTCTGTGCAATTTAAAATGGTCCATATTTCATGCCTTTTTACAAAATTCTAGCATGTATCATTTTTAGAAAATATTTAAATTAAATATCCATATGCTTCTCAAAAATCATGAAATCAAGGCATGTGATAGACAAGACAATAAGATAATAATTTCATGAAAAACACATACCCAATAGAGTTCCACACAGGAATATACAATTCACACAAATACAGCATGCAATTTCGGAGAGAAACAGAATGTGCAGTTTTCGAAATAATTCAATTAAAGTATCCGAACGACCTCCGAAAATTATGAAATTTTACCAGGTTATAGATAAGACACTAAAGTAGATTTTTCATGAAGGAATATAGGCCAGATTCATTTTAGATCATTTTCTATAGTCGTACGAAACTTCTGGTTCTCACACCGAAACGTCCAGTGTATGTATCTCCGAAATATTGAGTTTTCACCCCCTTTATTCTTCTTTGTTTCCTCTGAAATTTGGGTATGTTTTACTTCAAGAGGTCCCTTACAACTTTCATTAAGAGATCTAAGTCAAATTTCCAAATAAAAGTCACCATATGGGTCCATGAAGTCTCGGGTGTCCAATACCGTGTTTCCAGATCTACTGTTTTCAAGAGTAAGTTGATTCACTAGGCTACACTTGTTCATTTTACTTCAAATTTAAATATGTTAGTCTTTTGTATGTTCTCTACAAGTTTCATGAGAAGTCGAAGAGAGATTCTTAGTAAAAATCAACATGCAACCACAAATCCACCGAAAGGTCAGCGAAATCGTTCCAAATCTAATGTCTTCGTAGGATGAGGGTTACCCATTAAATCTCCATCATTCTATCCCAAATTTTAGTATGTTGTATTTTAAGATGTTGGCTACAACACTCATGAAGGAATCAAGGTCAAAATCAAACTCGAAACATGCATGCAAGCTCTCACAAGATTTTGGTTCAGGTGGTTCATACGAAAACAGCATGCAAACTCAAGAACAAATCACATTCTAGCTTCAGTTTTGCCTACTCTAACATCCGAAACCTACCACCAACAAATCACACATGCAAGGCACACATGCAAGAGTGGAAATCAGTTCCAACTTGCCTCAAAGACCGAACGAACAGCGGCACACGAACGGCACACCGGCGACAGACAGACGGCGTGCGGGCGGCAACAGGCGAGCTCCTTCTCCCTCTCGGTTCCTCCCTCTCTCTCTCTCTCTCTTTGGCCGAATTCCAACCGGCCACTCTCTCTCTCTCCTCCTTTTATTCCCCCAAATCTTCATCATTTGCAATGATCACTTGCCTCTCCACAAGCCAATGCATGAAGCCCTTCTTTTTGCCACTTGGCAAGGCTCATGCAAGGTGGGCTTGGGAGCATTTGGGCCAGCAATGGGACGGCGTCCCTTGTGGCCGACGACAGCCCATTCGTGGGCTTCAATGGGCTGACTACCTTGGCCCATCAAAAGTCCACTTTTGGGCCTAAGGCCCAAACCTAGATAAAAATCCAATTTCACCTTTTATTCTTTCTTTTGTAGATTTTAAATTTTTAAAATTCACATGGCCAAGAATAAATCGTCCTCATTAATTTATCCTATAGCGTAATTAGAGACTAGATAAGTTGCATTATTTATCTAGATTAGTTCGGAAATTTTTCGGACCAATTTCAGTATTTAATTAGGCTTTTTCAGCCTAAGTTTGTATTTTTGGCATTGATTGGTATTTATTTAATTAATTTAGGTAATTATTTATTCATTTATTATTCTCTGAAAATTATGTTGGTATAACTGGTGACCGGAATTTCGTGTTGATTGCAATGGTGTGGATGGTTTATTTAATTGGATGTTAATTTGTGCTATTTGAGTGATATTTGTAATTTTGAGAATTTATCCCTAAATTGAGTCATTTAAGTATTTAATCGAGAAACACCGGGCATCGGTTTATAATGCCAAAAATATCTTTGTGGACTATATTAAATGGTGGGATTTTTAAAAATGTAATCATGGTATTTTGGTTAAAGCCGACCATGTATCCACACACAATTATTTTTACTGTGTATCATAAAAACAGTGAATAGTTAATTGTTAGGAATAGTATACTATATTAGCCTGCGGGCCTTGATATATTAGCTTAGAGTTAGCAGTATACTTTATCAGCTTTTGGTGAGTATTATTAGTATATTATATCAGCATGTGGGCCTTGATATATCAACTTAAAGTGAGCAGTGTACTTTATTAGCTTTTTATGAACATTATCAGTATACTATATTAGCCTACAAGTCTCAGTTATCAGCTTTTGGTGAGCATTATCAGTATATCATATCAGCCTGCGGGCCTTGATATATCAACTTAAAATGAGCAGTGTACTTTATCAACTTTTTATGAATATTATTAGTATACTATATCAGCCTACATGTCTTAATTATCAGCTTAGAGTAAGCAATATACTTTATCAACTTTTGATGAGCTATATTAATTGTCAACTTTTAGTGAGCTATATTATCTATCTTCAACTTAGGGTGAGTAGATCTTGATATGATTGAATTTTATAGATATTATTAAATGGGTTGACTGAGAGATGGTATTAATGGTATGGAATCGATTGGATCGATTGATCAATGACTCGATTTGATTTGATGATTTGTTTGAATTGAAAATGATTCGTTGAATATATGAATCATACTAACTTGCAAGAAGGAACTAAGGCAAAGGTAAGTCCTCTGTCTTAGGTGTACATAGGTAGCCTTTAGGCATATTTCCTTCCTAGTCTAGGTTTAGGGGGTGAACTTGCTAAAACCTTATCTCACCCCGTCATGGGCTTAACTTTTCAGGTCTTTAGGGTGAAGAACCCATAACTTGAGGCAAAAGAGTCAGGAGCATGGAAGGCTCAAAAGTTTTTTTTGAAGATAGATTTCCCATACTTAAACCCTATAATTGGCCTCTATTTGTAAACCTAATTATGATTTTTAATATTGTGTTTGATTTGAAATTTATTGTCCTATTTTTCTATCCCACATTTGTTGTGATCAGGGGATTAGTAATTCACTTCTGCATGTGCATTAAAACAAATGGATCGGTGACACGTCTTAAGACATCGCAAATTTTATAGACCATCGAATGATGCGCACACACTCGAGGTTTGGGGCGTGACAGAAAATTTTGTAAAATCCATAGAACTACCTATGGTTCTGCTGTTTTTCTACAGGTCAATTTGTTGTTTTAAGGGAGGAATGTTCTCACTAGCTAATTTTCACAAGAAAATCTCTACAACCAATAGTCAAAGCCTAAAATAGTTGGTGCACTCTTAAGAAAATTAGTTCTTTCCTCTAACTACACCTTTAAAACCCCAAGTGACACATAAACTAGTAAATTTTATGTCTTTGTCTTTCCCAAACAAAATATCTCGAGCCATTGTCCCCATCTACATCTTAATCAGATTATTTAGTTCATCTACAACCTCTTTTAGTACCTCGACACCTCTTCAATATAACCCAAAAGTGATCTCATTAGCTCATCGACTACACACAGCAACCTACAACTCAACTTGAGGCTAGTATTCATGTCTCAAACTCTCAAAAGCAACATGCAACACCCATCTATCACTCAGCAATCATCTACCCCCAACTCGACCAACTCAGCTCCCTCACGCTCGATTCTTTGACCATTTGAACCCCGATCATCACATGCAAAGACCAACGGCTTCATTTGAGTGCCCACTAGCCTATTCCAACTCAAAACATAAGCATCAAACTTAATTTTCCACCATTCAGCATGCTTCATAAGTTCCCTTGACAAATAGCGAATAAATTATAGTTTAAGACCTCATCATTTCCTTACTAGTGGCTCAACTTCACTGGTGGCTCACTACTTTTTGAAATTCTGCCCTCAAATGCGCACAAAAAGAAGAAGAAGAAGCTGAAGTCACTGAGCCATGCTTCTATGCAAGTCACGAAAGAGAGAGGGGGAAGAAGAAAATGGAGAGAGAGAATTTTGGGTCTGTTTTGGGGAGAAGAGAATGGCGTGAGTAGGAAAAAAGCATTTATGTGTATAGATTTTATTTTAAATCCCAAGAAGAGAAGTAATCATTAGAAAGGGATAATAACGATGTCTCTTTTGAAGGGTTCGGGTTGGGGAGAAACTGAAAGGGAAGAGATGAATTTCCTAGCTCCCATGCACGCATTCTTCTTCACGGTCAACACTTGGTGCTCGAGAATGGTTAAGATTGAGTTCTAATCCATGTCGTTAATTAGTCTAATAGTTTCTAACATCTTCTACTTAGTTTTGTTTCGAATCCATTAAATTTTTGATCTTTTCATAACTATACGAATCTATGAGTTCGCACAAATCAAATTAACGCGTTAACATCTCAGTGCTAATCTACAATACAAACAAAAATGCATCGTGAGAAATTACTAAAGTTAGTGTTCAATAATAGAATTACAATCGCTTATAAGTTCTTAATAAAATTTCTAATTAAATCCCTCCTAACAGTAATCTATAAACTTAATCGAAAATTAAAGCGCTCGGGCCTAAATACCCATCTCTGGCCCACCAAGTTTATCCCATGACATTTCACAACCCACTAGACTTAATTCACAATTTTAATGAACCCAACTCTTTGCCCGCTCCAAGCCAAACCCAAGTCCATATCCTATCCTTTGATTGATTGAGCCCATGCTTGATATCTTTGTGCGGCCCGTTAACTACTTAAGCCCATAGTTTTCTCATGATCCATCAGGCTTGTCATTTGGCCCGCTTTAAAATAATCCAAGCCCTTAATAGTCTGATTACACTTATAGGGTCAATAAAATTCAGGATGTCACAACGTAGATGTAGGATGGTGTTTGATTGTTGTCGATATAAATGAATAGAGCATCTTAGCTTTAGATCCAAGGCATGATTTTAAACTTGGTACACCATTTGGTAATGAAGGGTTGCAACAATTGAATCAACAGTTTGGGATGCTTTAGTTATTTGCAACTAGACTTTTAAGACATTAAGGACTCGAGGGTCGGACAAGGCCATATTGAAGTTATGAAAAAGGGTAACAAAGACCGTGCCAACGTTGAGGGTAATCTCAACTATTCCTTTGCAAGTATGTTGGTATTTGAGGATTCAAGTGTCAAGGAGCGCCATTCTGGCAGCTTCTGGAAGGCCTTTTTATCCATGAAAGGTTAAAGCAAGATGGAAAAATCCGAAATGGAGATGTGTATACCCTTGGGAATGCCATTGTTGGACCAATTTAGGAGGAAAATGAAGATTAACAAAATGTTCTTACTGAGTACATGAATAGGATGTTGATCAAAATGGGTAGACTAGATATTCCTTGACATCATTTGGAGCATGTTGGATGAGTTTTTTAATGGAACACATGGGAGAAAAAGAGTGGGGTTTTGGAAATGCAAAATAGGGATTTATTAGAGGGAGTTATGTGTTAAAAACCTAGTCATCTTGACCAAGGTAAATGACCTCTTAAAGATAATCAAGTTTTGAGGAAGTAGATTTTCTATAGATGGAGAGATCTAAGGACAAAGGTGCATCTATCATAATAGGTTGTTGATCGGTCATGATGATGAGAAATTCTTCCCATTAGTTATGGTACTTCATCAAAGAATAATGATGTTAACACAATATTAATATATCATCCAACTTAGTAATTTGAAAATAAAAATTAATAGAAAGTAACATATAGTGAAATTATCGCAAGTATATTAATTTAGAGTTTTTTATGGTCAAAAGTTAGATTTAAGTAAACTTTTCACATACGTACATGTTTGGAGGTTTTTAGTAATATTAACCCTTTAAATGAATAACTTATTTGGGTAATTAAATTTTGCATATTATAATGAAGGAACCAATTATGGGAAAAATATTATGAGTTTTAGCTTAGAAAATGGAGGTGGGGAGCTCGATTTCCCAAGTTCTTAAGAGAATAGGGGTGGGGACGTTTAGGGTGCGTTTGATAACAATTATATTCTCATGAACAATTTCTAATCAGAAATAATTCTTTTTTATTTTATCCCCGATAACAATTTCTAAGCATTTTAAGTCATTTGGTAACTGTCCAAAATTTTTTATTTTGAAATAGAATTGTGTTTAGTACCGTGCTCAAAATTTATACTCCAAATCATTTTCTTTTAATTTTTAAATAATTTTGTTTACTTTTTTTCCTTTCTTTTTTCCTTTCTCTCTCCTATTCTTCTTCTTCAAGTGGTCGGTTGTCGGTCCGACAACCTCACCGGAGCATTGCTGGCCCTCGTTGGCCAAGCTTTGTCGATGACTAGGCAGGCCTCGCCGGGGCTGAGCGAGCCTCGCTAGGGCTAGGTGAGGCCCGCCTAGCCACCAGTGAGGCTTGGCCTTGTCAAATCGTGAGGCTCGCCAAGCCCCTCGCTGTGGGCTTGACCTCATTGGTGGCTAGGCGGGCTTCACGAGGGCTTCACGAGGCTAAGCCTCGCCGATGGCTAGGCTTGCCTCCAACAAGCTTGCCGAACCTTACCTTAGCTTGGTGAGCTCACCGAACTGATTACCGACAACCGGCGGTGGTGGGCAGAGGACGGCGGACAGTGGCGGATGGCGGGGGACGGTGATAGATGAAGAAGAAGAAAAGGGAAGAAAAAGAGAAAATATGGGCTTGATTCTTAAATTTGTACCTAGAAACAAAAATCAACTTTTTTTTTTAATTCTTGATTTTGTTCCAAATCTATTTCTGAGAACAAAAAAAATATAAATTTATTCCCAGGAACAAAAAAAAAAAAAAAAAAAAAGAATATAACACTGTTTGGATGGTTACCAAACAGCGCTTAATTTCAAGTGTAGAGTTTGATTTCCCTCACTTTGCAAAAAGATAAGGCAAAAATCTAAAATGAATTTATGGCTAATTTAAGATAGACCCAAAAAAAAAAAAAAATCTACTCAATATACTTTTCAATAATAATTTGTACTTACAAACATTTTTAATTATAATAAAGAATGGCCATATTGTATTTATTATTAGAAAGAAAATATTACTGATATTTTAAAAACTATCTTGAATTTTCAAATATAAGAATTTAATAATGATAATATTATTCCTAACTTATATTTCCATGCAATTCTATTAAAAAATAAGAAATTACTTTTAATGCGGCTGGTCAATTCTATGCACTAACCAACCAAAAATATATATTCTTTAAACTAAACTGAAAAAAAAAAAAAAAAAAAAAAAAAAAACTAACTAACCCGCTTCCATTCCTTCCCTAATCAATTCTCATGAAATATTCATTCCAATCTTATTCCATTCCAATCAAAATGACCTAAGTCCCTAAAAATCTCCAATTTACCAATCCAATCACAATCTTGCCTTGAATTTTTTTGTCTAGAAAAACTCCAATTTTAGTCCAATCCAAATTTTTCTGAACTTTTTTTTGTCTAAAAAAATCACCAAATGTTAGTTTTAATCTCAAATCTATTGCCTTCGTGCATCCAAAAATCGCCATTAATCATCCCTACTTTCCATAATTTTCATATCAAAGAGCAAGCTTTTTTTTTTTAAGATAATTTTTCGCATTAGCTTGCTAATGTAGACTTGTTACCGATGTGAAAATGCTATGTCAAACAACTAATTGCAATTATTGGATGGAGGGTTAATAGTGTATATTTAATATTAGATTGAAAGTTGCTGATTTTTTTTAGATGAAAAAAATTCAAGGCAAATTTAAAACTGGATTTAAAATCGAAGGTTTTTTTAGTCAAAAATAAGTTCGGACTAAATTTGGGATTAGATCTAAAGTTGAGATTCTTTTCGAATAAAAGAAAATTCCAGACAAAATTAAGACTTGACCTAACTTTGGATTTTGTTTTTTCTTTTCATGAAATTAGGTAACTCAAAGCTCACGGTAGCCAAGACAACAGTTGAGGGTCTAGCGGTTCGGTTTGCGTTAGGCAAAGCGTCCGGTTTGATCCCGTCGGCCCCTCTCACCAACAGGCGGTTCGCTGAGATCTCCTCTTTTTTCCCGTTCGAAACAAGAACGCAGTCGCACCACCCCTTTCTGGTGGAAAACGCACTGTTGATGATTCTCTCTCTTCTCTTTCCTCTCTCTTCTCTTCTCTTCCCTTCCCTTCTCTCTCTCTCTCTGAAACTCATGCAGACGCATCTGTAGCAGCAGCAGCTCGCCGCGGCCATTGAATCCCCCCCCTGCGCTCGCGCGAGCATGGCCTCCATCACCTCCGTCCAGTTGAATTACCTCGTCTTCCGCTACCTTCAAGAATCGGGTACCTCATTTCCTCTCCTTCTCCTCCTGGTTCGTTTCCGCAAGACGAGGGACCGGCGTCGGCCGATTTGGTGTCGCTTTAGGGTTGTCGTTGGCGCTAGGGTTTCTGGCGGTCCGGCTCGTGCGGGCGTTACGGCGCCTCGGGGCTGGGGTTTTGTTCCTGCTTGTTTGTTTGCTAAAATTGCTGTGACGGCTGAATTGATTTTCCGCTTAGGACGAAAGGCGTCTGAATGGGCGTTCGTTAGCGGCCATGGCGAGAGATCTCTTGGTTTGAGCTGGAATCCCGGTTGTTTTACCTCATCGAAATGTTAGATTTTGGCTTGGAGAGCTGTTCTAGGGTTTTGCGAGAATTGAGTATCTGGCTGCGAAGAGGCTGGGGGACTTATGCGGCGGAGCCCAATCATAGATTTTGTTGTTTGGCTGAAGGGGGAAGGGTTTCTTGTGCATAAATTTGTGGTTTCCTTTGCTACCATCTGAGCGATGCAAGAAGCTTTTTACTTATGAGGGTAGCTCGTGCTTAGTTTCGTAGGCGTGACCTTTGGAGGAATGCAAAGCGAAATGCCTAACTGCTCTGGCCTCTCGTTTGCAAAGTAGGGCACCTGTTCTCCATTGTCTTGTGGACTTTTTAGGGTCTGTGGAAGTTCTTTCCTGCTCATTTTCCTATTAGAAGACGGCTCTGTCTTTTGTGCCTCCATATTCTAAACAATCTTTCCCAGGGAAAGAGGCTTATATTCAGCTCTCCCCTAAGTCTGGATTTGGCAGAAAAATTGCCTTCTTTTCTGGATATTTATTATGTACAATTCATTTTGCGGCAACCACTATTGTGATATTGTTAACCTTGTTATTCAGTTATTGCGAATTTCCAGTTCCCAGTCTTTTCAATCCTGCAAAATAATACATCAAGAAATTTTTTGGCATTTCCAGTGATAAGAGTGTCCTTTCTCCTCATTGACTGAAAACAGTCCAGTGACCCTTATCTTGTTGATCACACCAGATTTGTTTTGCAAAGGTCATGAATATCCCAAGCAGCCTGATGCTTATAACTTTAATGTCTTTCCATCCTGTCTCCATGGGCTAATGCTGAGGCTGTCACTTTATTGTCTGTTAACTACCCGTGTCAAATAGTGCCATGTTTATTTCAGCCCTTGTCCTCTCTGTGTTTTCATGAATGTTCTCAATCAGAAGGCTGCATATCATGTTTTATTCACTCGATCGTACGTAAAAGCTTCTCCCAGCTGTGGCACAGGAGGTCACGTCTTGAATATTCTGTAATATCTTTGCTGTATGCAATTATGGCTGGGTTAACAGAGACATCAGATGATGCAGCTTCAAGAGACAATCCTGGTTCCCTCATTCTGATGAAACTCTTGGATCCCATATCTTGCAGTGATGTAACTTCCTAGAGTTTTTCATACTCTAAGTTGCATTAGGAAAGAAGTTCAAAGAAAGCCCTAGTACAAATTGGAGACCAAAAGGTGTCAAATAACAAACTTCATAATGTTATGGGTACCTTTTGCAGGTGAATAGGTTACTTGAAGGAAAATACCATCGAGGATTAGTCAAGTGGATTACGTGGAGAAACACATTTGCTACTTGTGCGAGCAGAAAATATTAATTTAATTTTAGAGCGTAATCTAAGGAGAACAATGATGGAATATTGCATGGGAAGCTGGGCATGGAAAACACTGTTTCAATTTCACTTGAATAAAATGGGAGAAACATGTGTAAAACTGTTTGGACTTGTGGAAATGCAAACTTTAGAAGAATGAGAAGGTGTGACATCATGGTGGAAATGCAAAGCGGAAGGGGCTACGGAAGTTGGGGGCAGAGATGAGTAGGAACTTCAGAAAAGATCTCGAGTACTTCAATATTACCAAGGACATGGTAGAAGTGAGAGTGCAATTGCTTGATCCATGTAGTAGACCCCTCTTTGTCGTCATAGGAGTACTAAGTAATTGTATTACCTAGGACGTGGTAGAAGCGAGAGTGCAATTGCTTGCTCCATGTATTAGTATATTATCTCTTTATTATTTTGTTTCACAAAGTTTTAATCTTGGTATGAGAACTTTTTGCAAAACTGCAAGTTTTTAGTATTGAATATGATCTTGGACTGATGTTTCTGATACATGCTTGAAAATATGTATGCAGGTTTTACACATTCCGCATTTGCCTTGGGATATGAGGCAGGCATTAACAAATGCACAATTGATGGGAATATGGTTCCCCCTAGTGCTCTTATTACATTGGTGCAGAAAGGACTTCAGTATCTGGAGATGGAAGCAAACTTGAATAGCGTGAGCATGCCCAACCTATTATGAACTTGCATTCGTCATCTTTTAATTTAATTACTCTATTCTGGAAATTATGTTGATCGGTGTTCCCTGTAAGCTTGTCAGAGTGACACAGATGTGGATGAGGACTTCTCCTTCTTGGAACCATTGGATCTTATTACAAAGGATGTCTATGAACTCAGGAAAATTATAAGAGAGAAAAAGAAAAATTTGCAAAAGATATAGATAAAGATAGAGAATTAGATAAGGACCATGAAGCTGAGCGTGGACGGGCAAGGGAGAAAGATAGACATGAAAAGGAGAAGGAACTTGAAAAGGATAGGGAACGGAAAGAGAAAGAGAAAGAGAAGGAGAAGGAGAAGGAGAAGGAGAAGGAGAAGGAGAAAGAGAAGGAGAAAGAGAAAGAGAAAGAGAAAGAGAAAGAAAAAGAGAAAGAGAAGGAGAAGGAGAAGGAGAAGGAGAAGGAGAAGGAGAAGGAGAAGGAGAAGGAGAAGGAGAAAGAAAAGAGAAGGAGAAGGAGAAGGAGCAACCAAAACATCGGGAAGATCACTCTGAAAAGGAAATAATTGTGAATCAAGAGGTGGACAGGAACCATACAAAGCATGAAGAAAATGGACCTTCTGGTGAATGTGCTTTCTTGCAAATTTCTTTTGTTGCTTCAAACATGAACTTGTCTATCACTGCAGTATCAGTTTAGAGTTTCTAGTGTCTCTATTGCTCTTTGGGTAAACACAAGAAAGAAACAAAAAATGACCTGAAGGCGTTGTGATCTTTCACGTGGCTGTTTTCAAATGAAATGAATTATACATGTTTTCTCCTGTATGACTTGTTATGAAGGACATGGAAATGAGTATGAGGCAATAGGAAATCAATTTGACATCCATTAGGGTGTGATTGACTTTGGCTTATGACTCTCCTTCTTGTTGAAGATTCTATCTCTCTCTACATATCTTTTTCAAATAAAGGTTGTAACTTTTTTTTGTGTATTCTTTTAGGACCTGAACCAATGGAAATTTCTACTGCGTCAACTTCTCAGCCATGTGAGATTCCTATTACAGATGTGAAAATATTAGAAGGACATACTTCTGAGGTTCGAATCTTTGCATAGCATATCTTTGGGATACTTTCCCTTGTTCATTTCAAACTACTATAGATACTACTCTTGTACCTGAAATCTATCATTCATATTTTGACAATGGACCTCTTTTCAATTCTTCATTATAGGTTTGCGCCTGTGCATGGAGTCCTGCAGGTTCACTTCTTGCTTCAGGGTCAGTACTTTATCTGGTGGATAATTCTGACTGGTCTATTTTCTGCTATTTGCATTGGGTTCTTACATTAACTAGATTCTTTGCAGTAACTTTCTAATCATTTACTCTTCACCCTTTGAAGTGTAGCTCTATAGGAAGTGGATTTTAGTCCATGAAATCTGGACTTTTAAAGATGATTATTTGAGCTGAAATAATGACAATTTCTTTATTTTGCTTTTGGATGCGTATTTCTAATTGCTAAATGAGTTAAATTTTCTGAAGAAAGCTATGGTGGAAATGGAATTGGATTTTGTTATTTGCTTATTCCTGTAAATCACAGTGATGCGAGGTGGTTGTATGTGGACCTTCGCGAGCTATAGAATTATACATGAAAGATTCAGTTGTTACTTTGCATGGTCATGGGTTATTTGATTCTCTATGACATTTTGTATTCAAGATTCCTTCATATTTTGGCTGAACAACATCATTGTTCGGTTAACTAGTCATTGATACATCTACACTAGCAGGAGGTTTGGTTTGTGTTGGTTTAAAGCAAACTTTCTTGCAAAGATTTGGGGCTTTTGTTTAGGGAGAATGGAAAGCCGTCAGAGGACTTGTTTGGAAGAATAATTATTTGAAAACAAGCATTTCTCAAAAGAAAATATTCAATATTTTTTGTTTGCAGCTTTTCTCAAACCAGTCCATTTGGATTTGATTTCATTTGTAAAATGATCAATTTACTTTCTTTTGTGCAGTGGCACTTTTCCGAATGATAACTTTGTTAAGAGATTATTTTGTGTTTGGCTTTCAGTTTCTTGATAGGATATAAAACCAAAGTTCATACTTGGGGTAAGTATAGTAATTCTCTAGAAACTATATGACTAGACTGGTTAGCTTGACGAATTGCAGAATCGTTGATATCATAGTCCATGCGATTATCCCTAGTATATGTAACTTGCTTGCATCAGGTTTTTCATTATTACAATTGACGTCTATGTTCTGAATTGGTGTACTGTTTCTGTTTCCTTCATTCTGGAATTCATAGATTGTTCTAGATAATGAAATCCTTCTCACATATGTTACAGTTGAAAGATTTATGTCAAGAATTTATGTTTTCCAATTCACTGCAATGACCTGTTTGTCAGATCTGGAGATTCTACTGCTCGCATATGGACTATACCTGATGGGACCGCTAAATCTAGTCTACAAAATGGTCTCCCAGAAGTTCTGATATTGAAGCATGTAAAGGGTAGGACAAATGAAAAGAGCAAAGATGTCACGACTCTTGATTGGAATGTAAGTCTAATGATGACTTGTGAGAGAAAATGTAACTCATTCTGTTCAAATCTTTTCCTTAGTCATTTTCCTTCTTTCTGTTTTTTTTTTTTTTTTTTTTTTCTTTTTAACTGGAATGGCTTGTTTCTTAATCTCTTGAAGCTAGGAACTGCTTCTCTCAAATATATTTTAGGTGCCTTAAAACTTCCATGATTAAGCAGGTTCCATTTGCTTCTTTTTTTTAAACCACAATTACCTGCATGTCTCTCTGCAGGGGGACGGAACACTTCTTGCAACAGGTTCATATGATGGGCAAGCAAGAATTTGGACCACAAATGGTATGTTTTGAGATCATGCCGCTTTCTGATTTAACCGTAAAAATTTCTTAACTCCAAACAAACATCTGTATTATTTGTACATATTTATAATCATTACTGGTATATGGCAGTCCTTGTTTGAACTATGCAACCCAATCTTTTGACACTCAAATGGTTCCTTAGCACAATCCTGATTCACAATCCTTGATTGAATTGTTCATCTTTTGTAGATTCTCATGATTTCAGAACCCAAATACCTGAGAGTGTGAATCACACACTTCTAGTTTCCAATGATTAATGAGATCCAAAACTTTCTATCCTCAATGGCATAGACAACAAAATAAGAAGATGCCAACTTCATTTTCCTTTCCAGGGTTTATCAGGCGGTGCCTTTAAAAACACTCTGGTTTAGGCATCATCTGGACGCATAACCGATGTAAATAAAATGGGGGAACTTGTTGGTGCACTTTCAGGATAAAACTGATACTAATTTTAAGTGGAGCCTGATGTCCCCATTCGCCCCAAACGATAGTTAAGCTCCCATCATTGATAAGTCAAAATGTGTGCCATTTTGGGTCCCCAACCTGTGTGTTTACACATGAGATGCTGTAGTGTTCTTTTACTCTATCTCCTGTCAGATAAGTAGAGACTATATATCATAGAGAGGAAGTTACACTATCCATGTAATTGTGGAGTATACCAAAGATACTGTAATATGGAAGAAAAGACTGGAAAAGCAGATGAGAGAGGAACCTAAACAGAACTAAATAAGTTCCCAACTTTTGCATACTTTAGTAGACAGCATCTTTCAACTTTTGTTTGTGCCTGTTTGGCATGCTTTTATTGTTTCTTTTGGACTCACCTGTGTTATGAGAGTTCTCTCTGTCAATGTCTGGCCATTTACTCTATTTTGGAATTTTTGCTGCTTATCGTGATTAGGTGAACTGAAGACCACTTTGAGTAGACATAAAGGGCCCATATTCTCTCTAAAATGGAACAAGAAAGGAGACTATCTGCTCACAGGAAGCTGTGACAAAACTGCTATTGTGTGGGATGTCAAGGCAGAGGAAGGGAAACAGCAATTTGAATTTCACTCAGGTTTGGGACATGAATTTGGTTTTAGGTTGAAATTATAGGTTGGGCTACTGATTTTTTACTTTTTTGTGGTTTTCCAGGTCCAACACTTGATGTTGACTGGCGCAACAATGTTTCATTTGCAACAAGCTCCACAGACAACATGATATTTGTCTGCAAGATTGGAGAAAATCGCCCAATCAAAACTTTCGCAGGGCATCTGGTATAGTTTTGGTTTCTATATGCTTTGAAAGCCACTAAAATTGAAATCTCTCTGTGCGCACGCACACGTAATGTAATATATTTATTTTCTTCCATCCATTCTGGGAAAAAATTATTTTAGGGATAGGATTGCAGATTTGTCATTGGCAGATTAGTTTTGTCAACACAGAATTTTATTGGAAAGATGTTACGTTGGGATTAATAGTAAGATCCAAAGAAGATGGGTGGCATATAAGCCAAGGCAAGATCCATATGGGTATTGTAGAGCTTTTAGGTTTGAGACATGGGTTGAGCCTAATAAAATTTCAAAATGGCATCCAGCCCCTAGATCAATCAATGACAATACATAGAGCATAGGTTAAGAAAAGCCTTAGATGAGGCACTAGGGAGCACGAGGAGCTGATCGAAAGCTTAAAAGCATTGTTACAAACTACAACCACCACAAAGTCCTCATCGCACAGTGGGGTCCTCAAAAGCCTCTGGTTAGTGAAAATGAAAAATGAATATGAGAGAATGAGAACAAACATAGACAACAGAAAGGGGAAACAATGGAGAAAAGGTGGTAATTGTGTGGCCACCTGACAGTCAAAAAATGTAAAAACAGGGAAAAGTCGGAAGCAACTTACGGTGAGGGGACCCATTTTCCAGGTCCTTTCGCAGTATTATCTTAAAGATAACCTCATGACATTCTATTGGATTTTCCCGCTGCTCAGAAAATTCTAAATCAAAGTGTCCCAACTTCACATCAAGATTTAAAGATTTTTTTATTCATAACATGTAAGGGCAATAAGTACCAGCAAGCAAACATGTATTCTACGTGTAGTCATGTGAGAAATAATGTCTTAGTTTAAAATCTAGGCGCTGTGATTTATTTGAGAATTCATAAACCAAATGTGTTTTACCTGCTATGGCATTACTTTTTACCAATGTTGGTGGGTAAACTGTTTGCTTGCTTATAGCAATAGATTGTACCCTTCTGATGTAGTTCATTTTTGTGTGATTTGGTTGGTTGATATTGGGAGTTTCGTCTTTGCTTATCTTATTGTGTACCAGCAGTGATTGTCAACTTTCATTGTAACAGCTTGTGGCTCTAAATGATTTATTTTTTGGTGGATGTACGTCATTTAAATGCTTATTATATTGTAGGTTCTTGAACCCTAATTGAGCTTGCATTTTTTTTTTTTTTAAATACTTTTGGTGGTTCTTTCAGGGTGAGGTGAATTGTGTCAAATGGGATCCAACTGGCTCATTGTTAGCCTCTTGCTCTGATGACATTACTGCGAAGGTTATAAAAATGAAACTCTAGTTTATCTTATTCACTGATACTCTTTCTCTGTCAGTAATTGCTTGCTGGATATAGCCTTTTCTGTTCTTAGGCTTTGGATGGAAAGTAAATCAATACATGTCTTGCATTTATCCCATCTTGAGTCATTTCTGTCTTTGATCTGTCTGTTCTCTTAGCAATTCCATCTCTTTGGCCTCCTAACTTGTTAAGTGCTACAGATATGGAGCATGAAGCAGGACAAGTATGTTCATGACTTAAGGGAGCATTTAAAGGTACTCTATGCTTTAGCAATTTTTAAAAAAAATTATTTATTTTTCCTGGATGTTTTTGTACTGATTACTGTATTGCAGGAAATATACACTCTCAGGTGGAGCCCCACTGGACCTGGCACAAACAATGCTAACCAGCAGTTAGTGCTCGCAAGGTGAATTACTGAAACTTTTAGCCAAGTTTATTTTTGCATCCAGGCTTGTGTGGTTTCAATTTTCTTAATATGGGTGGTGGGACTTGTCATATCATCTTTTAAAAAAGTTAACAGTTTTGGCTATACTAAAAATTTCAGAGACAAGTATGCTATTGTCAAAACTATGCCTTTAAGAGTCGGTACTATTATCTGGATCAATTTACCCAATTCTTGCAACATCTTTGAAATGTTCGGGCATTGGAGGATATCTTTAAAGCTGCTGCATGTACTTGAGAGGATGATTGTTTCAGAATTCAGAAAAATTTAAGAGCTCTGAGCACAGTTGGTAGATTTTTTATTTTTTTTGGTCAAAGGTACGTGTCACATTCTTTTGCAGTCTAGTAGGATGATGATTCTGGTAATGCAAGTACTCCAGGTCATTTTGTGAAGGTCTTTGTATCTATAAGTTCTTTGCATCTTAACCTGTGTGTGAAGTTATGTATTTTCTTTGGTTAGAGTGTTGTGTCCAAAATCCATTTGAAGGAGTTCTTATTCATTTGACTTTTTTAACTTCTCGTTATTGTTTAGACTTTGGACCTGTTTTTTGGATAGTCCGTCTCTTCTAGATTGTGAAGCATTCCCATCCTGAGCTTTCTTTTAATTTAACTGTTGCTTTAACTGAAAAGAACTTCTGCAGGCTGTTCTTTGTTAGTTGTTATAATATTGTTGTTGTCTTGTCATGCAGTGCATCATTTGATTCAACAGTGAAATTGTGGGATGTTGACCTGGGGAAACTTATTTACAGCTTGAATGGTCACAGGTAAATTCTGTTGTGTTCATCTCCACTTTGGATTGATAGAAAGATGCAAGCCCTAGTTCATCACTAATGATTGCCAAGCAACTTCTGTGACAGTAAAAGGCGATTTATTTGGAATGTTGAGAAGATTATTCTTGTGGTGTTGAAGTTGTATAATGGGAAGCATGTTATGCTTTGTCCTTCTTGTGACTTCACGAATAACTGGTTTGATTGATTTGTGGACATGTTGATGCTTGATTGTTTGGTCTCTGATTTTCGTTTCTTTTTCTTTTGGAAAAGGGAACCTGTATATTCTGTAGCATTTAGCCCCAATGGAGAATATTTGGCCAGTGGATCTCTTGATAAATCCGTTCACATCTGGTCACTGAAGGAGGGTAAGATCGTGAAGACATACACTGGTAATGGAGGAATCTTTGAAGTCTGTTGGAATAAGGAAGGTGACAAAATCGCCGCATGTTTTGCAAACAATACAGTTTGTGTCTTGGATTTTAGAATGTGAAGTCTAGAGGGCTTTTCAAGTGTTAGAACTCAGGCAATCACCAAGAAGACATGGGCTTTGCCTACTTTGGTTGCCGTGGCTGTGCTCTGCAGTGTGTAGGTCATGCATGTTTAACCCTAGGCAGTAGGCTTTCTCTCACTGATTCTGACTTCTCTTAATCATATCTTCTCTTGGCAATTTGTCAGTTTTCACTTTCCAGCCAGATTGTTTGTAGGAACCATGTACATATGTAATTTGCTAATTGTAGCCTCCACATGGACAAATTTTAATTGCAAATGCTTTTTAGATGTGGATGTTCCCAGAGTGCAGCTCTATCACGGTTCTGATGTATTTCAACTTTTCGTTCCTTTCTGCTTTTTTTTTTTAAGGAGTCTTGTTGGAGGCTTTTACATCGGAAGGAATTGTTCTGAATGATCGCAATTATAATTCTTAGCTTCTTTCAAGTTCCTTGCATCCCCCAACCATTGTCCATGGGTTGACTGCTTGTTGACTTGTCTCCTTTGAGTGGCAAAGGGTAATAAGCTGTCGTTTGACTTATCCTCAGGAAATCGTGTGGGGTTGTTGCAACCATTTAAGCTTCAAAGCTGGCAATGTCATCTGAGTGCGCTTGTTTCTTTTTATTTATGGAGCCTAGTGAGACACGTTTCCCTCAGAGAGATGACCAACTATCAATCATAGATAATTTCCTCGCTTTTGCACCAAAAAGTACACGTGGGCTGAACAAAGAAAGTTGTACGACTTCGAACTTAATGCAACGAAAAGGGAGATAAGTTCCCAAACATCTCCCTCTGCACAAGACCCTTTAATATTTCAGGTTTTGCAATCTTGCCCAAATTTGAGAAGTCCCGTCCTTCAGAAAACACTGCAGTCAAGCTCCTACGCCAAAAATTGACCGAGCGGTAATTGAAAAAATTTCGCAAATCGTAGAGGTTTTGGTCAGACCAACTCGATTGTTCAAGATGCACAGGCGATTTCTGGCGTACTTTTTCCATCAGCAGATGGAATACGGAAAATCAGTTTTTGAATATAAATACGGATTGATGTAGTTCCTATCCTCATAATCGCAGAAGCCCATGTTCTTAGGGCCGAAGTTCACTTTGTCAAACGTGTTTCCGTTTTCAAAGACCAATAAAATTATGTGTGTGGATTATGATGTTAATGACTTGCTTAAGATGCATTAAGCAATCAGAGGTAGAAGTAGCTTGTATCGAGAGCCTTATTTCTACCTTGAAGTATTCTGATACGTTATTCTAACTAGTATCTGACAGGCAACTGGATCTCTTCAGCTTCAGCTTCATCTGATAAGCCAACATCGCAAGATTAACAAATAGGAGGCTACCAGTAATCGCCACAAGAACAAGAACCATTTACAAAGTGGTGGAACCTGTTCCGATCTCTCATGACTATTTTCCGCCCCATCATCAGCGAAACAAGCTTAGTAACTTCATGGCAATCGGAGCATACTCGAAGATTCTTTACGATTCTGATTGTGGTTCCCGCTTCAGTACTGATAAGCCCGAAAGCGATGGCCAGCCTCTCGCTGTGAACTTCCAGGGATTGCTCCTTTTGGGCTTCTCCCAAATCGTGCAGCACCATCTCCGTCTGTGCTCTGTAATTATAAGCCTTAAGCCAACCGTTGATCTCATCCAACATTGAATAAATTTCTCTGCTCTTTGGATGTCTCTTATCTCCAGCAAGGAATTCGTGGACCCTGTTATTAACTTCTATTGAACTACAGCCTTTCTCCTTTACCACCCCGCTGGACTTCATCAATGTCCTCACCTTTGCAACCCCCTCCCAATCACCGGAAGCAGCATAAATGTTGGAGAGAAGAGTATAGGTTCCACAGTTCGCTAAGTCTTTCCCAACAAGAAATTCCGCAATTTTCTCTGCCAGTGCCGTCTTAGCATGGAGCCTACAGGCCCCAAGTAAAGTTCCCCAGATGACAGCATCCGGTTCTATCTCCATTTCCTTGACAAGTTGATATGCTTCTTCTAAATTCCCAGCCCGGCTTAGGAGGTTTACCATACACCCATAGTGCTCTATCTTTGGCCGAATCCCGTATTTATCCTTCATTAAGTTGAAGAATTCCCAACCCTCTTTAATCAACCCTGTGTGGCTGCACGCAGTCAAGATGGCAATGAAGGTGATATCGTTAGGGTTTACACCCAATCTACACATTGTATTGAATGTCCCCAAAGCACACTGGCTAGACCCATGGATTGCATACCCCAATATCATCGAATTCCAAGCAACCACATCCTTGTGATTCATACTTTCGAAGACCAAGAGCGCATCTTCCAAACTGCCACACTTGCTATACATGTCGACCAATGCAGTCCCAACATGAGCATTCATCTGAATTCCATTATTCTGGATATGAGAATGGATCCACCTACCCACCTCCAGTGCTCCAAGCTGTCCACAGGCAGAGAGCACAGACAGCACAGTCACTTCATTAGGCCTCACACCAGCACTAAACATTTGCCTGAACAAGACCAAAGCCTCGTCGGGCTTCCCGTGTTGCGCGTACCCATCAATCATCACATTCCAACAGACCACATCCCTCTCCAAAATTTCATCAAACACCACCCGCGCCTCCTTGAGCTCCCCGTGCTTCGCATAGCACGTGATCATTGCCGTCAAAGAAACCAAACTTTTCTCGGGCATGGAATCGAACAACCGGCGCGCGGACACGATCTCTCCCCCTCTCGCGTAGACATCGACGAGGCCCGTCCTCACGTACGGATCGGAGCAAAACCCGAGCTTAACCGCGAGGCAGTGGAGGGCCTTGCCACTCTCGAGCGGGCAAGATTTAAGGACGGAAGAGAAAGTGAAGGCATTGGGCTCGATCTCATCACCCATCATCTGGACGAAGTAGAGAAGTGCCTGCTGGTGGAGACCCTGATGAGCATGGTCGTGGATGAGGGCGGTCCACTGGTAGACAGAGGGCTTGGAGCTGCAGTTGAAGAGGGCGACGGAGCTGCGGAGGCGGCCGCGGGAGGAGTAGGAGCGCTGGAGCTTGAAGCTGAGGATGGGGTGGTGGTGGAGGCCGCGGCGGAGGAGGGCGGCGTGGATTTGGAGGAGTTGGTCGAGGGACGTGGAGCTGTCGATGAGGGACGCGAGCCTCCGTGGCTGGGCGGCGTTGGCGGTGCTCGGGGCTGGTGGGACGACGGAGGGGCTCTTGGCGGTGGCCGGTGGTGGAGGTGGTGGTGGTGGGGGCGGTGTGGCTGAGACGATGGACATGGACATGGACATGGATATGGCTAAGATACTAGTGGGGTTTTTCACTGTTCTGGCGCCATTAGTTAATTTTGTGGAGGTTTCTCATTGTTGGCAATTTCAATAGACATCCCCACATTAGAAGCATTCACCATTTTTCGCGTCTTTTTTTTTTCTTTTTTCTTATGGTCCTACTTTATTCATACTTTATTCCTATTTTAACTTTCACTTTCACTTTTAAATTTTTACCCTATATCTTTGCAGAATGTGAGAATTAAAACTCACACTTGAAATTAAATTGCCCATACCCTAATCTTTTTCGAACCCTCCACATCTCCTTTCTATTTTTCAAAATCCCCATTTTGCATCCGATAGTTTGTTTTCAAAGTGTTTCCATTCTATCCAAAAAAGACAAACGATATAAATAGTGTCTGAATTTTTCACGTATTCTTTTTTTTTCTTTTTCTTCCGATCGATTCTACTCTACTCCTTATCTAGCTCTCATTCTCAAATTTTTGGCATACCTCCTTTTGCAAAATGTGAGAATCAAAATCTATACTTAGAACTAAATCGTTCTTACTCCAATTCTTGAAAATGTGGAGATTCGCACCCCACTTCCTTCTTCCATTTTTCGGATTCCCCATTTTGCATCCGATAGTCTGTTTTCAAAGTGTTTCCATTCCATCCAAATAATGACAAACGATATAAACTGTATCTGAATTTTAATTTAATATGCCATGTAATCTTGAATTTTAATGTTGTTTCTGAATAATAAACAATGCACAGGAATACGGCAAGTAGTGGGGTCGTTGGGCACAGAAGAATGGTGGAGAGAGAGATTTTTTCTGATTTATCGCATGCCACCTGGTGCATTTTTATGTGGAGACTTACCTAAAGGGAAGAAAATCCTCTGCTTCCGTAGCTGTTATAACTGGGAGATATGTGCGCAACACGTTCCCAGAAAAGACAGTAGGCATGCCGATTTGCTTGTGGAATTAAGTGTTTGGTTTTGTATTGAGGGATTTAGCGCGTTTTGTCTACTAAAAGAAAAGAGTCGCCTCATTTTTTCATAATTTGTCAAAACTTGACAAAATACGTAATATACATAAAATATAATTCATTTTGGCCGGGCAAAACTCTATTCGTTTGTATAAAAAATGCGAAATTTCATTATTCAGGTAAATTTCAATAGGTGTTGTGTCAAAAACTGTTGGTAAATAACTTTTTTTTCAGTTAACTTGCTAATACTTTTTTTAATTATAAATTTAACACATAGATAAATAAGGCAAATAACGGCAAAATTAAACAAAGAAACCCAAATAAATACTAGCAGGCAACTCAAATGCGACTTGATGAAATGAGACTTGATAGATCAAAAGTAATTAACAACTTAATGAGAGAAAAATTTGTACACACGACTAGAATATGATCTTCCGGTACTATTGACTTCCGTGTGATTAAAGTTAATAAGAGACTTGTGCAAATTTTCACTTAATCGTAATTCTTTGAAATCTCGTTAAATTAGGTGAAATTATATATGTGGTTGGTAATTGAACCCTCACAGCAAAAGAAGAGGTCACCTATGATGAGCATAATATGCAACATGTCCTTAGTTATAGTGATTACTATCGCTTTGTCCTACTACAATGTGATTGTTGCAGCATAAGCATCTTCTAATAAGTCAAGGCCAAATGCGCTTCTCCACAACAGGTGGTGGCCTTGCCCTGCAACCGGCTACACTCCCTTACCTCACTATGCGTGGCCCAAGGTACTAAGCAATGTTGCAATGTCTTTGGAAGTGTCAATGGAATTCACTAGACAACTGAATACCACGTTAGAGGAAATACCAGCAAACATTAATTCTCTCTTTCCGAGCCTCACCTTTCTCCAACTCTTTTACAATGGACGGTTGATGAAATCCCCCTACAAAAATTTACTATCACACCCCAACTTTACAAGTATAAAGGAAATAACATTGTTATTCTTCTACCCAAAAGACGCATCTTATGTGTACATATAACTAATGTTAACAATATCATAATACATATCCATCTATATATCTAATGAAACAACCTAAAAATCCATCAAAAATAAAATATACATCTCCAATGACTTGCTAACTAAACCCAAAAGGTATCATTTCAAACATATATGCAACTTGTTGCATGTATGCCCTAAAGCTACTATGTAATAGTTACATGTTAGTGATTTCAGTTGTACTATCATTATTATTATTTAATTAATGGCAATGACGTACTCATTCATTTATCCAATTATTTTATATTTATGAATGATTTCATAAGATCAGTTACAACTAAACCTATTCTTGAGATGTCAAAAATATATGTGAAGGGTTCATAGTTAGACTTAATTTTTAAATCATTCTCGGTCGATAGATTATTAAGTGTGTATTAATAATCCTGTTGAGACCAATATATTCATAACTTCACCATTAAATATTGGATACTTAAAGAAATGATGAGTCACAAGTCATTGGGCATTGTGATGCTTGAGTTAAGAACACAAGTGTTTTTTTTTTTGGTAACCCAAGGAACCCCATAAGTCGACGATCGGCAAGCAAACCCTGGGGGGGGGGGTGATTACAGGACCCACCACTACAGTACTCTAGGTAAGAATCCCTAATGACGCCTTTGGGATTCGAACTTCTCTCCTTCGTGAGGGGAAGAGAGCCCGAGCCAGTTGCATTGCTGAGGGCGGTGGTAAGAACACAAGTGTTTGTATTAGACAAGTTCATTGAACGTAACGTATATGAAACGATTAGCGACATGGAAGCTTTTAGCGCGGTCAATATCTAATTGTTCATGCTTTGGTCTTGAGTAAATAATCCTTAGACCTGAGGCGCAGTATTCATAGGTGCGCATAATGTCGGGTCGTTGATTTGTCTTTATAACTATGGTCATAATTTGTTCATATACGAAGTTACATGTGTGCGCAATATGAAATCTGTCTCCTTGTTACATGCAATGTATAATAATGATGTCATATGCGATATAATTATGACACTGCATTGAAATCCTCAGTCGAGGTTGTAATTGAGAATAAATTGTTTATATCTCAAATAAAATGCATGTCAATTAGATTTGTACGTATGATCGAATTGGTAACTTGACAAATATTCTCTAGTCTTTGTTTAATCGGGACATAGTAAGACAGAGGATTTAATTACACTATAGTCAAAACTAACAGGTTCATTATGTTCTTAAAGCATTTACATTATCTGGGTAGCCATGACATATTACTAGATGTCAATCATAACTTGTAGGATCCAAAGATTAATCGGGGCAATTAATTCTTTTGGGAGTAGTAATGTGTTAGTACAAGTCTTACTACCAATTTAGTGATGAACCTACGGATGTCACACACCATAAACAATTATGATAACGTGGAACAATAGAGAAATATTGTTGCAAATGTCGAATTGAGTTAATTTAAAATTAAATTAAATGAGATTTAATTTAATTTGTATTATAGTCATGAGCATACTTGCATATGATGCACACAAGTGTTCAAAGTGGATACATGTTAATGTACCCTAATTGCACACACAAAGATTATGTTCCTTTTATTTTTATTTTAGGAATTGATTAATTAATTATTTAATTAAATAAATTATGCACACGATCAGCAATTGTTTTGACCATGTGCAACACACACCATATGCGTTTCTTTAAAAAAGAAAAATTAAAGGGGGGACTTCATGCATCGTGCATGAATGGTCAGCAATTGTTGACCATCATGCACGAAGCAATGGTCAGCAATTGCTGACCAACCCGCTCATGCGCGATGGTCGTGCATGAAGCAACTGCTTATGCACGATCATACATGAGCAAACGATCAGCAACGGTTGCTAGTCGTCCCTCGATTAGCAATCGTTGCTGATAAAAGAATATTTCATTTTAAAATGCTGGTTTAGGGACAGAAAACAGGTTGCTGAAAATAGAGAGAAAGTGTGCGTGTTCTTGTGTTTTCGAGACGCGAGAAAGAAGAGTGCTATTTTGTTCGAGTCGTGACTAAAACATCAAGGATGCGGCAGATTGTCTCCACGAGATTGCTAGAACGATCATAGTGATGATTATCCAAAAGTTCTCTCTTCCATTCGACGTCTATTGTTGGTATGTCTAAACTAGAGGTCCGACATTTGTGGGACTAAAACTGAAGAACATCCGAATCAATTCGTTTAAAGCACGTTTCGAGTGATAATTCGTTTAACTCCCTTTTCATATTCAGACTTTTGATTAAAACACACGAACAACGCCTTCGGAGAATTATGTATAGAATATATTATCTTTGTTTCCGCCGTATTTTTTTTTTATTAAGTTTACCTAGACATCATTCATGAAACCCCAACAGTGGTATCAGAGCCAACCTTAGGCCTTTTTCGTGCGTTTAATTGATTTATAGTTCAAAGACATTTTTGTGTTCTAATGGCCAATTTATATTTTGTTAAAAAAATCTCTTACTCTTATGTGGCCTATAGAAGTTAATTAATTTATGTGATAAATTTAATCAACTAAGCAAAAATTAGAACTAAATCATTTTTGAATAAAAAATCTATAACTTATTATACTTTGTGTTTATATTCTACGAATGATTCGTGATTGTGAATTTAAAATTGACAACATAACTTCCATTTGGAATCACACTCGTGAACTTTGTTTCATTGATTTGATTCCTTAACATAATTTGCATTGTTAGACTTTAAATTTGATTAAATGTAGAATTTTATTTATGCCTTTCGGAGTTTTAAATTTTGAATTTATGGCTTGTAAGGAAGGGTGGTGATCATGGAAAAATTCCTAATCATTATGATTGTTGTATGGATGGATGTATAATGATTACATATATTCTTTTTGGGATTGTAATTATTAAATGGAGGCTGCATCCTTCCTTTTATATTTATTTTATGAAATGTAATTTTAGTATAGTTTAGTATTTCAATTGTTGATGTAAATGCTACAAGAGAGGATGAGCCATTGGAGGAGCCATTAAGCCGGTGAGCTTTATGGGCCCGGTCTTTGAAGAGTTCAAAGATTGAAGAAGAAGTAAAGAGCAAATCCATATTATTAAAACATTAAAATGGCTAAATGGGTCTCTTTGGCTCGAGACCCATTGAACCATAATTCCATGATCACCACGTATGATAGATGTTTATGTGATATCTATTTATTTATTGTGTTTATGTTATCGTGCATGTTAAACCGGTTAATGTGCAAAGTGAAACCGTAAATAACGACCCAAATCTCATTATTAATAATATTAAGTCGAAACGGGTTTTGGACTCGTGGTTTGATCCAATATTATAGTGGTTAACTAACCGGTTATGGATACATAGGGGTTAATTACCTTTTATAATATTGGACTACTCCATTATGCTTGTGACATTGTGAAGTTAGAGCCAAATGATTTCTAATAACTGTCAGGTGAGGGAATCGTTTATGCTTTCAATACTTATATGAGATGATAGGCTAGACTTAACTATGATCATTATGCCAATAACTGTTAGGTGAGGCTTTCATGGTCTAGATGCCAAAGTTATGATTGGGACTCGCATATGCGTTGAACAAGTTGGTTCACTCACTAAGTTCATATGACACTAATAACTATTTGGTGAGGTGGGCTTTGGGCTAGTGGGACTCAAATCCCCACTAGTAATCTTTACCCAACAAAGATTACCACTTCCCATCTTAAGGAGTATGGGATTCAAATATAAATTTAGTGGGAGGATCTATTTCATTTAAATGTCAAAATGAAATAGTTATTTTGAAAGATACAATGCTAACAATTTATTTTCTACAACAGATATATTATTACTCTGAAAATGGTGACCACAAACCCATTTGCTTCTATACTTGACAAAAATTGTGTGAATGGACCCAATTTCACTAACTATGTGAGGAATTTAAGAATTGTTCTCAATTCAAAAAAAAAAATTTGAGTATGTGCTTGATGAAAAGATGCCAACCTCCTTTCATGAGGGTGGGACCCAAGAGGAGCGTGTCACTTATGATTAAGTGACGTAACGATGACTTAAAAATTAGATCATATATGCTTGCTTTGATGAATAATAAATTACAGAATAAGTATGAATCTATGGAATATGCTAGGTCGATCATTTTGCATTTAAATGAATACTTTGATGAGAATGGTTGAATCTCTAGATCTAAGATATCTAAGGCATTGTACCGTATGAGTATGGCTGAAGGATCATCAGTTAATGATCATGTTTTGAAAATGATCTAGCACATTGAAAAATAGGCTAGGCTAAATCTCGTTATGAACAACGAGTTAACTGTGGATTTGATCCTCCAATCTTTACCCGATTCATTCTCTACTTTTGTCCAAAACTTCCACATGCATAAGATGGAGAAACTTCTCGCTGAGTTATATAGCATGCTGGTAGTTTACGAGAATGAAATGCACAACACAAGACCAAATGTAGTGGCTATGGCTAAGGCTTCTTCTTTAAGGAGTAAGATTGTTTTAAAGAAAAAGAAATATAAGAGACTTGTCAAACCTATTGTGCAACCAAAAACCAAGATTAATAAAGGGAAATGTCATTATTATTGTGTCAAGGGGCATTGGAGGAGGAACTATAAGAAGTACCTCGCAAGCTTGAATGTCATGGGTTATAGATTATGCTGCAACTTATGGTTAGTGCTGAATCCAACTCATGGATTATAGATTCTACTGCAACTTCATATATTTGTATGTCTTTGCAGAATCTGAAAACAAGCAGGATGCTAGGACAAAATGAAATTGTCCTGACATTTGCCAATGTAGCAAGAGTTGCTACATTAGCTATATGGACTTTTTATTTATGTTTGCCTTCTGGATATATATTGGTTTTAAATAACTGTTTGCATTATAAGAATGTTGTTAAGAACATCATCTTTATACCTCGTTTGGGTAAAGAGAATTATAAATTTTCTTTTGCTAATGATGTATGTTCTATTTATTATAATAGAAGATGTGTTGGTTCTAACTTATTAACCAATAATCTTAATACCATTACAATATCCAATAATGCGATTATCGATATCAATAAGCAAAATAGAATTGATATAAATGCCATAACTAATAAACACCCTAAAGATAATCCAAATAACAAGTATGTTTGGCATCTCCAATTGGGTCATATTGGAGAATACATAATTAATAAGCTAAGTAATGATGCGTACATTAATCCATCAAATTTTGAGTCATACTCAACTTGTGAGGCATGTCTTCTAGGAAAAATAACCAAAAAGCCTTTTGTGAGAAATAATGCGCGAGCTGCTGACATACTAAGATCAATACATACAAATGTATGTGAACCAATTAATGAAACTGCTAGAGGTGGTTATAATTACTTTATTACCTTCACCGATGATTAGTCATAGTATGTTATTTATACCTTATGAAGTATAAATTTGAATCATTTGAAAAGTTCAAGGAATTCAAGGCTGAAATTTAGAAACAAATAGGAAAATGTATTAAGACTCTTCGATCAGATTGAGGAGGTGAATACCTTAATACTAAATTCCTAAACTATCTTAAAGAGAATGACATTTTATTACAATGGACACCTCTTGGAACTCCAAAACATAATGGTTTATCTGAACGAATAAATTGTACTTTATTAGATATGGTGTAATTTATGATGAGTTACACCGATTTGCCAATATCCCTTTGGGGATATGCCTTTGAGACAACTATATATATACTGAACAGAGTACCATCCAAATCTATTCCAACTACGCCATATAAGATATGCATAATAGGAAACCTAGTCTTAATCATATTAAGATTTAGGGTTGTCCAATTTTCGTGAAAAAGATAAAAATGGAAAAATTGGAAACTAGATTTGAATAAGGTCGCTTTATTGGATATCTAAAGGAAACTCTTGGATATTATTTATATTTTCATTCAGACCAAAGAATTTTGGTAAGCAAGCACGCTTCTTTTCTAGAGAATCAATTCATCCAAGAAGGTGGTACTAGGCGGAAAATAGTCTTACAAGAAGAAAATAATGAAGTACCAAACAACCGAGTTCATATACCAATATCTGATTTAGTGGGAGCTTCTAATATACAACCTCCTAGGAAAAGTGTGAGAACGTCTTGTTCACCTACTTGTTATAAACACTCGGTTGATCATATTAAACCATTATTCATTGTTAATGATAGTAATCAACCAGGTGATCTTAAAATCTATGAGGAGGCGATGTTGGACATCGATTCTGGTAAATGGCTAGAAGCCATGAAATCCAAAATGGATTCAATGTATTCCAATGAAGTTTTGACCTTAATTAACCTACCTGATGGTATTATACTAGTTGCCTGTAAATGGATCTTCAAAAGGAAGATGAATGCTGAAGGTCAAATTGGAACTTACAAAGCACGGTTAGTGGGGAAAGGATTCGTCAGAAAGAATGAATTGATTATGATGAAACTTTCTCACCTATGGCCATGCTGAAATCCATTCGGATTATGTTGGCTATAGCTGCATACCTAGATTATGAGATATTTCAGATGGATGTCAAAACAGCTTTTATAAATGATTTTCTCAATGAGGACATTTATATAGAACAGTCAAGGGGTTTTGAATCCAATAGTGGAAAATAGAAAGTGTGTAAACTTAAGAAATCCATTTATTGATTTAAACAAGCATCTAGAAGTTGGAATATCCATTTTGATGAGGTAGTCAAATCATTTGGCTTCATCAAAAATCCGGATAAACCTTGTGTATACAAGAAGATCAATAGAGTGCAATTGCATTTCTAGTTTTGTATGTCGATGATATACTTTTGATTGGAAATGATGTACCAATGATATTATCGATAAAACTATTCTTGTCATGGAAATTCTTCATGAAAATTTAGGAGAGGCAATCTACATTTTAGGTATCAAGATCTATAGAGATAGATCAAGATGATTGATTGGCCGCTCATAGTTTACGTATATAGACAAAGTGTTAATACGTTTTAACATGCAATGTTCCAAAAGAGGATTACTACCTTTTAGGCAAGGGATCCGTCTTTCTAAAAAGATATATCATAATACTCCTAAAGAAAAAGAGCGGATAGCAAATATACCATATGCATATGTTATTGGAAGCATAATGTATGCTATGCTATGTACTAAACCTGATATTGCACATGTTGTAAGTATTACTAGCATATATTAGTTTGATCCAAGAGAAGAGCATTGGATAGCAATCAAGAATATTCTTAAATACTTGCGAAGGACTAAGGATCTATTCTTGATATATGGAGAAGGAGAATTTAAAGTTGTAGTTTATACTGATTCCGATTTTCAATCGGATCCCAATGATTATAAGTTTACATCTGGGTTTGTCTTTACATTCAATGGTAGCATAGTTAGTTGGAAAAGTTCCAAATAAAGCATAACTGCCGATTCCATCACTAAGGCAGAGTATGTAGCCGCTTCTAATGTAGCAAAGGAAGTCGCTTGAATGAATAAGTTTATTTTTGAACTTGGAGTCGTTCCCTCAATTGAGCAACCGATTATATTGTTTTGTGACAACAATGGGGCAATAACTCGAGCCAAGGAACCAAGGTCTCACCAAAAGTCCAAGCATATTGAAAGATGCTTCCATCTCATCAGAGAAATTGTTGGAAGATGTGATATCGCCTTGTAGTTTCCACGTCATGGCTAATCATGCCACATAAGACACTTGGCATCTATTTCAACATTTTTAGCCTAAAATAACTGGATTGACTGAATTGGTATAAAGTGAAAATGTTTATAACTAAACTCATTCAATTAAAAAGTTTAATACTAAAATTGTATCCATATAATAAATTTATGACCTTTTTTTTGTACTTTTTCTTAGATAGATCGTTAATCAAAGCCACAACACTAGCATTTGAACTTGTGATCCATCTCAATCAGGTGAAAATCTTCATAAATTTCAGCTGATAACCGATGGGAATAGCAACATGACGTTACCCTATCACCTATTCTCAAGTCAAAAATACATATCTATACTAGATGAATACTTCACTTGTATAATCTCTTCACATGGTTTTATACTATCAGCAGATGAAACTTTCGCTTCCAAATTAATAATATTCGTTTTAACTTCACGCGTTTTTGCCGGCAGCCAAGAGCATACGTAACCACCCCCGCCACGGCGGCCGATGTTTAGCTGACGTGGCAAGCAGGTAGGGCCCACATGTCTCACCCTTTACCGCCACTCGTTCCTGTCATGGACCCCACCTGTCTCCTCTTCTCCCTCTAACTTCTAATAAAAAGAGATGCATAGAGAAAGCAAAGGAGAAGGAGAACGAACCACTGTCGTAACACGACTTGCGAAGGCTCAGTCAGCTTCCTCCCCCGAAGCCATCGTTGTTTCCTAAAGCCAGCCTCCACGTGTACACCAAAACGCGTCACGCACGCGACGCGACACTTCTGGCCATCGCTATATATATACACATCGAGTGCAGAAGCATGGTTAGGGCATAGTCTCATCACCAGTGAGCTGCACAACTTTGAGCTTTTTACCATCT
This sequence comes from Eucalyptus polyanthemos subsp. polyanthemos, assembly GCA_017140185.1. Lineage (NCBI taxonomy): Eukaryota > Viridiplantae > Streptophyta > Magnoliopsida > Myrtales > Myrtaceae > Eucalyptus > Eucalyptus polyanthemos. The sequence continues at coordinate 14,653,115 of CM029465.1, read as the reverse complement.
CTTGAGCACAACATTCACAAATCATGACCGTCGAACCGGTCCTTCCATCTCCACGGGGCCATCGTCGCCCTGCACGCGAGAAGGACGCGAAGGCTCTCCAGTTTATCGAAGAGATGACCCGGAACTGTGACTTGGTTCAAGAGAGGGTTCTGGGCGAGATACTGAGTGGGAACTCGGACACCGAATATCTCCAGCGATTCCAACTCAGTGGCAAAACAGATAGAGACGCGTTCAAAGCCAAAGTGCCCGTGGTCACGTACGATGATTTGGAGCCTGAGATTCGACGTATCGCCAATGGCGACCGCTCCAAAATCTTGTCCTCTCGCCCCATCTCTGAGTTCCTCACCAGGCAAGAAAATTTTTTGTTGACGTTCGGAATTTCTAAGTGGTCATTTTGTCAGAATTTAGGTTCTGTTGGTTGATAAATCCGTTGGAAGATTAATGCCTGGGTATGCAATGGAACATGGGACATGTTATTCCAATAAAAATAACTACGTGCCTTAAAATAAGATTCTTTTTCTTTTTCTTTTTCTTTTTAAAATTTGGGCAGTTGGCTCACCAAAAGGAAAATATTGCCAATGGTGCAATCTATGTTTTACGTGTGAATTTGTGTTTTGTGACTCATAATGATCGGCTCGCTATATTGCTAATCGCTATCACAGGCTTCGGCAACCCATGTAACACCCCAATGCAGAATCAAAGTACCAATACATAAAAGCAGGACAGGAAACTTGATCTTGACTTGTTATTCATTGAATTTTTATTAACTCTATCATTATTAGGGAGCAATTTTATTCATGAAATGTAAGTGCGTGCTACTGAAGGTTATTAGAGTTCATACATACACATGGAGATTTTCGTGCTTCCAGTCAAGTTCAAGAATCGCAATCTTGCAAAATCATTGTCATTTATCTGTCTTTTTGACTGGATTAATTTACTAATTTAAATCCTAACTCTTCGTCTGAATTTTACTAACCTCTAACATTATTCGACTTGATCCAGCCACCAGAACAAGATTAAATGAATGAAGTATTGGACCATGAAAATCCTGATTATTGCTAGGATTCAACTCAAATCATGCTTTCGACCCAAAAAAAAAAAAAAAACTCAACCCATGCTGGTTTCCCAACATTGATAATGAGAAATCTTAAAGAACAATCGCTGGTGTTTGAATATTAATTAATGAACTAACGTGATTCGTGCATTTCCTTTTCAGCTCTGGAACTTCGGCCGGAGAGAGAAAGCTCATGCCTACCATTGAAGAAGAGTGGAATCGCCGCCAGCTACTCTACAGCCTCCTCATGCCCGTAATGAACCTGTTAGTCTCTCTCTCTCTCTCTCTCTCTCTCTCTCTCTCCCCTCCCTCCCTCCCTCTCCCTCCTCCTTAAACACATTTAGAGATTCAACCAACGCTAATTCTAACATGACCATGTTAATCACTAATTGGACATTCATATAGACGTATTATTAGAAAGGGATGACTAACACATGATAGCTTCGTTGTAGATTGATATATATGTTAAGATTGTTACGGAATGGCAAATATTGTTATGGAATCAACATGTCAGGTGAAGAAAAATAAAATCAACAAAAGAAGATTACTCGCAACATTGTAATAGCAATGGCAAACAAACAATTGTTCACTCCATATCTAGCCATGGCAGACTAATCATTAGTCACCATCCAATCATCATGTACTACCGCTCACATATGATCTATAAATAGATATATAGAGAGATATCATAAAATCCCCATACTAATTAACATATACGAGCTAGTTTCTTCCTGGGAATTAAATTAAATTAAATGATGCTTCAATTACAAAATCCTCATGTTTCAAGGATCTAATGGAATCAATACTGCTGTGTTACTCTAACCTTAATATCTGGCTCAATTCTTCGACAGAAATTTACTTTAAACTTCTATTCCCTCTCGGAACAGTTATGTCCCAGGCTTGGACAAAGGTAAGGCACTCTACTTCCTCTTCGTAAAGGCAGAGACGAAAACCCCAGGAGGCCTCTTGGCGCGCCCCGTGCTCACGAGCTACTACAAAAGTGACCACTTCAAGACGAGGCCGCACGACCCCTTCAACGTCTACACTAGCCCAAACGAGGCGATCCTCTGTCCGGACACCTTCCAGAGCATGTACGCCCAAATGCTGTGCGGCCTGATCATGCACCATGAGGTCCTCCGTGTTGGCGCCGTGTTCGCATCTGGCCTGATCCGGGCCATCCGATTCCTCCAGCTCAATTGGAAGCTCTTGGCTCACGACATCGAGACCGGAACCCTAAACCCTAGGATTGCTGACCCTGCAATCTGCCGGTGCTTGGAGGAGAGACTGAGACCGGATCAAGGGCTCGCCGAGTTTATCCGGACGCAGTGCAAGGGAGAAGCTTGGGAGGGAATCATCACCAGGATTTGGCCAAATACCAAGTACTTAGATGTGATTGTGACCGGCGCTATGGCTCAATACATTCCCACGTTGGACTACTATAGTCGAGGCTTGCCTCTAGCATGCACAATGTATGCTTCTTCCGAGTGCTACTTTGGGCTCAACCTGAACCCACTTTGCAAGCCATCCGAGGTCTCTTATACGATCATGCCCAACATGGGCTACTTCGAGTTTGCGCCCCACGACCTGCAGGCTCAGGCATATCCCTCTCAAGACTCGCCGACATGGCTGGTGGACTTGGCTAATGTGGAAGTCGGGAAAGAGTACGAGCTCGTTGTCACAACCTATTCGGGACTTTGCCGTTACAGGGTAGGGGATATCCTCAGGGTCACTGGGTTCCACAACTCGGCCCCGCAGTTCCGATTTGTAAAGAGGAGGAACGTGCTGCTCAGCATCGACTCGGACAAGACCGACGAGGCAGAGCTGCAGGGCGCCGTCGAGAGTGCGTCAAGGTTGCTGTGTGAGTCCAACACGAGTGTGGTTGAGTACACAAGCTATGCGGATACCGCGACGATGCCAGGGCACTACGTGATCTATTGGGAATTGCTGGGGAAACATCGAAGAAAATGGGCCAAACCATGAAGTTCTGGATCAATGTTGCCTCGCAATGGAAGAGTCACTCAACTCGGTGTATCGACAGTGCCGGGTCACAGACAACTCGATCGGACCACTAGAGATTCGTGTAGTCAAGACCGGCTCATTCGAGGAACTCATGGACTATGCCATCTCCAGGGGTGCATCCATTAATCAATATAAGGTTCCAAGGTGCGTGAGCTTCGCGCCAATTGTTAAGCTTCTTGATTCTAGGGTGGTTTCAGCGCATTTTAGCCCGAGGGCACCGAGCTGGACCCCGGAAAGACGCCATTGATTTGATACTAGGCCAGTTAAGAAAATTGAAGTTCTATTGCAGTCGCTTACTTCCATGCATTGAGGTCTTTGGATTGTCTATGTAACTTCTCTTTGTTGACGTAAAAGTATGTCATTCGAATTTGTTCTCCTCGTAAATCTCAATATCTGCGTTGCTATTAAACGATCAAACATGCTATCGTCTTTGATTTATCAATTCATTGCTAGGATTTTGTCTTCTTTTTTACTCTTCCATGTGTGAGGTCCCTAGCCTCACGCGTGCCCAAATCTAGCTAGGGTTGCCCGAGGTGGCTGTAGCTTTTTTGGGGTGAGGACCACCACGATCAAGCTCCTCGATTCACTTTGTGTGGAGAAAAGTATCGAAAAAGTTTTAAACTTATTGCATTTGTACCAATTAATATCTAAAACTTTTGATTGAATCAATTTAGTTTTAAATATAATCACATTGGTGTCAATTGAGTATATCCAGCCAATTTAGGCTGAAAATGCCTAACATGGATGTCGGTCATCTTACATTACAAAATTGGTGTTGACATTGTCATTTTTTATAATAAATTCTTTGAAATTTTTTATCAATATTTCCCTTTTTTTTTTCTTTTTTGTCCTTTTTTTTCCCTTCTCTTTGCTCTGACCTATGGCCAGTACTTAGCCATGGCCGACAATGGGCCACAAGCAAAGGCCAATGAGGGCCACAAGCGAGGGTCACCCTTGTCAAATCTAGTGAGGGCTCAACCCTCACAGCCTAGGCGAGGACCCTAATGCCCTTGCTTATGGCTGGTCGCCAGTCATGATTGAGTACCAACCATAGGCAAAGAAGGAAAATGGACAAACAGAAATGAAAAGAAAAGAAAAGAATAAAAAAATAAAAAAATTATTTTAAAAGTATTAAAATATTTAATATTTTCCTCACCAACACTGGTCATGTCATATAAAATGATCGGCATCCAAGTCGGCAATTTCTAATCTAAAATGGCTAAATTAACTGTATTGCTATCAATATGAAATGATTTAAGGTTAAATCAATCCAATTAAAAAAATTTATGAATGAATTAGTATCAATGCAATAGGTTTATAATTTTTTAGTACTTTTGTCCTTTGTGTGTGCGCACGTGCTAAAGGCGCTATGTGATGGCAGCTGGAAGGCGCAAGGGTGGGACTGGCAAGGCAACCATGTCTGACGCGGAAGAGGTGAGTGAGAGGGAGAAACTTGTGTTTATGCTTTTCTCTTTGCTTTTATAAATGGTGTAGATTTCACTAAAGTTCACGGTCTATTATAATAATGTCAATATTAGGTCCAGTCTGCCTACGATGAGTCGACCCAAAACCTGACCCATGTTCTCTGGGTTTGGTTTCCTTCAGGAGGGAACGGGTAATTTGGATAAGCACTCCTCTCCTAGAAACAAGTCATCATGAGTTTAAATTGGAGGCGGTTGGATATTAGGGATAACAATCTCTTATTTGCACATTAATCTTAAGAACAAAACAGGAGAAGATCACCTTTTTGTTTCTCAAAGAACAGTATACCATATCTCCATCAAAGCACTACCACTCCATGCAAGAGTAAACTTGAATTTTGCGGATCAAGTGGCACAATTGGCTATGGAAACTTGGGCATTTTCGGATTTGTGACTGCACCTTCGACCACTAGTAATACACGCTTTAGTGAAACGATCATTGGTCGTGGATGTAAAAGGTATGATCTCACTAACCCCAAAACCCAACATTCATATAAGAGCAAACGGTAATTTTTTCCCTTGCACTTATTTGATAATTTGCATGGAATAGTATTTTTGAGCGAAATACTAAGTTTTGGACCTAACGAGTGCACATGGCGCTTTTCAATACTCTTTTTGCACTTATTTCGTATATGTTGTAACCAATATGTTGTTGATCATATGTGGAAAGTTTGGTTGTCTTCGGATGCGTTGTTTAAGAGAAAAGTAGGCCTATCTTCAAAAGGTCGAAATTTGCAAGGTTATATCTTTTAGCATAAATAGCTTCCTAGGAAGAAAATGATACCTCTAGAAAGTATCCGAAACAAGCTTTCCATCAACGTTTTTATTTACAACTTTTGGAGGACTATGGAATATTTTTGCAATATTTTAAGCTTTGGGCAAAATCTATAAATGAAGGAGAGGATAATGACATTAGCCCCACGTCGGTAACCCAATTAACATCAAGTGGTGACACGTGTTGAGAAAATATTAGGTGGTCCCGAACCGCCAAGTCAACATTTCCTTTGGCCATTCATGAAGCGTCACATGGAGGTGTGGGTCCCCTGGACATCTTCTGCACAAAAGTAGGCTTCTTCCCTTTCTTTCCTAGCCTGCACCCTTCCCTCTCTCTCTCTCTAGCCTACACACTATCCCTACTTCCTCTCTCTCCTCTTCAATGCATTTAGTCTTTCCTTCTCAAATGAAGGAAAGAGAAGCAAACCCTTTCCCTTTCCTCTCTAGATAACTCAAATGATTTCTTTCTTCTCGATGAAGGCTTTCAAATTTTGAATCACAAATTCTCTCTCTCTATACTTGTTGTTGACCCAACGTACATCAAGCAACCATTTTCCCACCATCTCCACCGATGAAGCACATTATGGCTACCCCTACTTTGGTAAATAATTAATCAACTAGGCACTAGGCACTAGAGGAGTAAGTGAAGTCATTGTGCATGGAGAACTTGTGATGACCAATACCCGGGGTAGTACAAAGGGATGGACTAAGATCGCCTTGGCAGTACGTGGGTGAGGCTAAAGGGGCATGTCTCCCGTTCCACATTGCTTAGGGGGGAGTCCTATGCTAGTTTATAAAGGCTTTGGTTCATTTAATCTGTATAACGCGTTTTAAAGCTGTGAGAACTCAGTGTCCAAAGCGGACAATATTATACAGTGGGGCCCGGGTCGTTACAAATGATATCAGAGCCGACTCCCGACCACGTGTGGGGGGCACAGCGAGGACGCGGTGCCTTAAGGGGGGGAGAATGTGATGACCCAGACCTAGGGCAATACGGAAGGATGGACTGAGATCACATTGGCAGTATGCGGGTGAGGCTAAAAGGGTATGTCTCTCATCCCGCATTGCTTAGGGGGGTGTCCTGGGCTAGTTTATAAAAGCTTGAGTCCCTTTAATATGTATAACGTGTTTTAAAGCCGTGAGGACTTAGTGTCCAAAGCGAATAATATTATACAATGGGACGCAGGTCATTACAAAACTAGATTTGGAAGGACCTCACCCGGGACAACAAGGTCATCACCAACACCCTTTGCACCAACCTCAAGTAGGTCATGGCACATGACAACTGCCCCCGTGGCAGGTCCTCCCTGGAGGATGAGGCGGACAACGCTGGATCATGCTATGGGAGCAATTACGAAGGCAGGGAGGAGGAGGAGAGTGGGAGTTGGGTAGGAAGGAAGGTGTAGGAGGATAAGAGGAGAGGGAAGACAATGCCAACTTGGTGTCGGAAGTGCGGGAAGGAGGAGGCAAGCATGTTGTTGTTGCCATGAAAGCACTTGTGTTTGTGCACAATGTGTGGATCTTGCCTCCATACTTGTCCTCTTTGTAACACTCCTAAATCCGATAGTGTCCATGTTACTTTATCCTAGACTAGTTTTATATATATATATATAACTTTTCTCTTTCAGGAAAACCAAGGGGAAAAATAGTGGAAGAAATATTTCCTAGATAGAAATCTCTCCGATCATAATCTTTTTTTTTTTTGGTTGGTCTCGTGAGTTGATTAATTATTTACCAAATATTTATTGTCTGTTTCGATTCTCTAACTAGGTGGTTGCTAGTGAATGCTTCCAATATTCATATCAATGAAATTGCCGTCAATGAAGCGGTGGATGGAAAAAAGTAATGAATGGTTCCTAGCACAATTTAGACATATTTCCACAAAATGTTGACCATACAACAAGCAATAACAAATGTTGAGCTTTTCACATCAATCAAATGACCAACAATTACAGCCCTAAAGAGGGGACCAAAGTTAATGCAAGAAAAAAAATTCTATTAAAAATTAACATATTACAAAATAACAAATGTGCTTTGTCAGAGATGGTGGGGGAACAGTTGCTTGACAAACGTCGGAGCAGCAACAAGCGTAGAGAGAAGTGAGAAGCGAGCGAGCGCTAGAGTAAAGGCAACTTTAATGTGCTTCGTCGGCGACCATGGGGAATGGCTGTTTGACAGGCGCCAAGGTAATAACAAGTGCGGAGATAGAAGCGAGCGAGTGTTGGAGCAAGGATGGCCTTGATGTGCTTCATCTACAATGGTGGGGGCAGTCTTCCTTGTTGACCTACGCTAAAACATACTCGAGGTTGGTGCAGAGGACATTGGCGATGGCCTCAATGGCCTAGGCGAGGTCCCTCCAAATCTGGTTCACCATACACAACGACTTCACCCACTCTTCCAGCGCCTAGTTGACCTTCTTGATCTTTTGGATCTCCTCCTCTTTGGCCGGAGTAGCAACGAGCACAGAGAGAGAAGCGAGCAAGTGCCAAAGCAAGATTGGCAGTAATGTGCTTCGTTAGAGATGACAGGGGAACGGCCGCTTAACGAACGCCAAAGCAACAACAAGTGTGGAGAGAGAGAATTTGGGATTCAAAATTTGAAAGCCTTAGTTAAGGAGAAACAAATCTTTTGAGTTATTTGGAGAGGAAAGAGAAAGGATTTGCTTCTCTTTCCTTCATCTAAGAAGGAAAAAGTAAATGCATTGCAAATAGAGAGAAGAGGTAGGGATAGGGTGTAGGCTAAGGGAGAAAGGGAAGAAGCTAGGGAGAGGAGAGAAAGTAACGATGCCTACTCTTGTGCAGAAGATGTCCAGGGGACTCACGGCTCCACGTGGCACTTCATGAATGGTTGGATGACACATTGACTTGGTGGTCTGGGACCACCTAATATTTTCTCGACATGTGTTGCTCCATTAGATGCTAACATGGCAAGATAGAGAAAATATTGCATGCCGAGATTTGGAGAAAATATTAGGTGGTTTAGCCACTCCACATCACCATGTGTCGGCCTAATCAGGAAGCAACATATGGCTCCACGTGTCAACTGGATCCCACCTTTTGTTTGACTGAAACTTTTATCTCTTCTCTCTCTCTTCATGAATTGCTGCGTCTTTCTCCCACCTTTTCTCTCTCTTCATTGATTACTGCATCTTCTTCTCCATCAAATGCATGAAGCCCTCTCTCTCTCTCTCTCTCTCTCTCTCTCTCTCTCTCTCTATCTCCCCCCCCCCCCCAAAAAAAAAAAAAAAAAAAAAAAAAAAAAAAAAAAAAAAAAAAAAAAAAACCTCTTCCTCCCAAGAACCCGCCAACCACATCCGAAACTTTAATCAAGAAGTGACATGGGGCTCCATGAGTATAGTTTACTTGTCTATCCAAGGTCAAGTTTGAGTTTTTCACATTTGCTAACTTTCATAAATGCCAAATTTCTTCTCCTTTCTTTTTATTGTCCTCTTTGTTGTCTGAGTTTTCAGATTTTTGAGTTGTCTATGGTTCATGATGTTGTTTGATTTGCATTGCCAATTAAGATGGACTTGAAATTAGTTGATGGAATATTCTTGAAGGTTGAACAATTCCATTCCATGCTTTGCAATTTGACATTTTGGTTAAATGCTTGCATTTTCCTATATTTTCTTGCGCCATAATGATTCCTAAACTAGTTTGCTTCATTTGGTGTTCTTTACTCTCCTCATTGTTGGAGGTTCCGTGTTTTATCATTTGGTGCATCTTGTGAATTGTTAGGTTATTCAAGAAGTCAAAATTAGGCTTGTTTGCGCACCTCTTTGGCACTCAAAATGTGTTGTAAAGCTTTAGTTTAATTTTGTGGAATCGGAAATGTCTATAGCAGCATGAAGAGCATTTTATTTTCTAGGATTACATTTACAAGAAAGAATCGGTTTCTCCCAAATTAAGTAAGTGGACTACTATAATGTTATCTTTGAATATGAAATTTTCGGTTGAGCTTAGTAAGGGTGATGACACTAGGGAGTATTTGGGGAGAAGTACACTATCAGTGCCATAAGTTGTGTACGGCACTCACTTTAATGCCAAAAGTTTCTATCAGATCACTTAAGTGTCAAATCGGAGAAAAAATGATCACTTTGATGCCACCAGCGAGAGATTCCGACCAAATGATTACGTGACTTTTCTATTTAAAAAAAAATCGAAAAGCTTTTTAAATGACATCATTTTTCTCTTCCTTAAGAAAACGACGTCGTTTTGCCATCAGATGTGGATGACTTCACAAAAACGACGCCGCATAGCTCAGATGGCTTCACAAAAACGACGCCGCACAGCTCATTTGGGATTGAAGTTAGGGTTTGTTTTGTTCAATCCTCACCGACTTAGCTTGCTCGGCCACCGTTGCTTGGCCACCATCGCTTGGCCACCATGCTCCGCCACTGTCGCTCGACCACCATGCTCAACCACCGTCACTCGGCCCCCATCATAGTTGCTCGACTAAGTGAGCAAGAAGAGGCTGAGGTTGTTTCTCGGGCAAGAAACAATAGGAAAATAGGAGGTGAGGGCGAAGGAGGAGGAGGAAGAAGGGGGGTCGAAGGTGCATAGAGAGAGAAGACAAAAAGTGTGAGGGAAACAAGGAGGGCACAGATGGAGATGATGGATCAGGTTCTGCTCAGAGAGTGGCTGGTGCTGGTGCTGTTCTTCAGGGAAGAAGACGATGCCACCATGCCTTCTCTCTCTCTCTCTCTCTCTCTCTCTCTCTCTCAATTTGGGGATTTAAGGTTTCGACTTGGGGGAAAACACCAAACAACGTCGTTTTGTGGTTTACATGTTAACTGTACTCTCCGGCGAGCCACATCAACATCAAAAATTAATAAAAAAAACTGCCAGGTCAAATTTCCAGCCAACCTGATCGGCATTGGCACTGAAATGATCGTTTTTCAAAAATTTTGGCACTTAAGTGATCCGACAGAAACTTTTGGCACCAAAGTAAGCGTCATATACAACTTATATACTGATAGTGTACTTCTCCCGAGGATTTGATTAATTACAAGGGGAGGTTTTCTAATTTGTCCAAATTATAGGCTATTAGAATGTCTATTGGGTTCACATTTACAAATGGTTCCACAATTAAATTCTTTATTATTCTTTTGTTATGATATCTTGAGTTGATTCTTTCATGTTTATAGTTTTGGCATGTCTTCTTTCAAATTCTTTGTTGTCCTTTTGTTATGATATCTTCATTTGGATCACTTTCTCAAAACTCTATTGATTATTTTTTTCCTAGTTGATGCATATGATGGACCACAAAGCTGTGAATGAAGATCTTAAAAAAGCTCCCGATTTTTGTACTTTTTTATTTTTATTTTTTAGTTTATATTTTTTCATTGGAGCTTCAAGAAATTCAAATCAAACTCAAAATGTCTTTTGTCCTAACAACATTGGTAGTCCTATAGAATGTAACAAAATGCTTGCATGGGATCTATTGTACTACTCCCACATCTATAAACAATAAACCACTAACATAAATATTAGAATATCCAACAAATTTTGGCCAAACATTAGAATAATAACCCAAATTTCTATATTGTAACATCTTGAAAATTCAGTTCTGATTTCGATTGGATTAGTCAAGCCTTTCATTGACACGACTATAGTGTTTTTTCTCTGAGATGGACACTCACAAGATAACTAGCCTATCAGGTGAAGCTGTTAAAGGATTTTAACGGCATAGACTTGAGAATTCAACCAAGAATCGACTACTCAACTGTGTTAGTTTGCAAGGGTCATTACGACACAGTCAAAAATTGATCAGAGATCATAAATATGTCGGTTTGATTGAGCTATGTGGCTAAACATGGGTGATTCCACTAATTTGCAAAATTCTCGTTGATCGGCACTATACTGATTTTTCTGTCATTTTGGCGCCATATGCTCGTATTTGAAACATTTATATGTTCACGACAACCGAGAGTCGCTAATGTGTCAAAGAGATATGTGTGGCTCGAAGAAAATCGACTACGGGTCAATTGCATCAAAAATTTCCAAAAATTACCTATTTTGTTAGGTCACACTAAAATCGTGTCAGATTGAAACTAATCACGAATTTGAACCCAATTTCAGAAATTGAAAGTTCTGTCATGTCACGATTTATTTTAGGAACATCTACTCATCCTTCCGAGAATTTTTGAAGATTCTGAGATTTTTACGGAAAATCGATTCGAACAATTCGGAAAACAAACAAAAATTCGGATCGGCCAAATTGAAGGAAATTTTGACTTGCAAACCAAGCTACTTGGTGAAAGGGAATTTTAGAAATTATGTGGGTTTTTTCTTCATCAAAATTGGACATCGAATTTGGAAATTTATCGAAGAAATTGATGTCCCAAAAATGTGAAATTCGGAGCTCTGTAGAAGGGGCTGAATTTTGGCTTTAATTTGGATAATTGGTGGATTTACTTTGCAAGAAATAATTGAAAGACCTAGTAGATAAGCTTGAGGAATTTTGGTCCAAGGAAATGATAAATTTAGATGTTTTAATTTGACTTTGCTTCCTTTCTCTTCCTCATCCGATCCCTCTCTCCTTCAATCTCAATCATGTGCCAGCTACATTGGTTCTTCCCTCACTCGCTGCTTTTCACCAATCAACAGCCACACATTTCCTTTCTTCCCCTTGGTGTTCATCCCTCTCTCTTGTGACCTTCATCTTTTCCCCCTCCACCAACGATTCAGCCCCACCAACCTTCCCTCTCTCTTGATGTTGTCCCCACGCCGGTCAACTCCAGTAATCTTCTCCACCTTAGTTGACCGAGCAACTCACTTCGTGCACCACCTGCCACGATTGAAGTTGCTTCTTATAGCTACCGTCCAAGCCGCACGTCCCATTGAAGCCAATCCACCAAGCTTTATTCCCCACTCAGTCATCCATCAGCAAACGAAGACCTCGTGCGACCCCTGCAGCCCACCGAAGCCCATCTCTCTCACTGCAGTGTCAAATCCCCGCGCAAAGCTCGGCCAAATTCAGCCCTTGGCCGCGATCTTTACGGGCCAATTTTTGAACCCGATCCGTGCCCCGTTGGCATTGCCATTTTGGAACTTGTCGATCCTCGCCGCATCCCCGTCGTTTTGATCTGAGTAGATCGTTAAACAAGTGAGTTTAACTCACTGATCATCCCTTAGTAGGTTAATGACGCTTAAGGGTTGATTAGTTTAAGTTAAGATTGATTTAGTGGATAATAAGAACGGTTTAGAGAATTAGTTAATTACCAATGCATGTTAGGTGGTTAGTCTTGTGTAACTAGCGAGTTGATAGGCTCTAATATTTATTTAACGAGTCTCAAAAATTTTCCGGGCCCATTTCGGCATTTAATTAGGCTTTACGGGCCTAAGTTGCTATTTATTGCATTTAATAATTAATTTCCGTAATTATTTAATTATTTATTTATTTTCCGGAAATTAGACTGGGATAACGGTGACCGGATTTTTATACTAATTGTATTGGTGTAATCTGTTTATTTAATTGAGTTCTAATTTGTGCTGATTGTATGTGATTTATGAATTTGGGAATTTATTCCTAAATTTATTTATTCAATATTTAATTAGAAAATCATCGGACATCGGTTCACAGTGCCAAAAATGTTTTTATCGACTATATAAATGGTGGGAATTTTAAAAGTAAAGATATTATATTTTTTGCTAAGGCCGACTGTGTACCCACACACGAGTATTTTTATCGGATACCTTTAACCTAGGGAAAATAGGCCAAGATGTTATGTTAATTAAGGAATTTAAGTGTGGAATGCCACGTCCTTGGCCGTAGGTAATTAATCGTATGATCTCGTGGATTAGATCAAGAAAACCATTGAAGTACGATTGTGTCCATTAGATGGCAACTTACCACCTAATTTAGGTTGTGCTCGCTGAGCTGTAATTCAACATTATCACCAAACTTAGAATCGGTTGTACTCACTGAGTTGTAATTTAGTATTACCACAAAACTTGGAATTGGTTGTGCCCGTTGAGCCATAATTCAGCATTACCACCAAACTTGGAATCGATTGTACCCGTTAAGCCGTAATTCAGCATTAACCGCTGAAGATTTAGTAAGCCGTGCCCGTTGAGCCATAATTCAGCATTATCGCCGAAGTATTAGTAGACTATGCTCGTCGTGCCGTAATTCAGCGTTAAGGTTGAGTAATTGAGATGACTAAGGAAAGGTCTCGTTGACATGTAATCGATTGAGTCAATTGATCGATGATTCGATCTGAATTCTTGATTTGATGTGATGACGTGATTCAATAATTGAATGAATTGAATTGACTTGCAGGGTGAGACAAAGCTAAGACCTCCAACTTGTGTTTGTGTTTAAGTGGGCTTATGGCACATTTTCTTTCTAGTCGGGGTTTAGGAGGTTGAACTTGCTGAGATATTGTCTCATTGATTATTGTATAACCATTTTCAGGTCCTTAAATGAAGTCGGTAGAGGACCGAAGGCCTCGAAGTCTAGGAAGGTGGAGATCGAAGAATCGGCAAAAATATCTTACTAGAGAGTCATAGACAGTTCCCTTTTGTTAATCCGATATTTTTATAAACAATCTGGCATTGTATATAAACCTGTTCGTTTATAAAAAAGGCTTGTTTTGGTTGTGATTTGTGGCCTTGTTTTTCTTTCACATATTGTTGTTGCCTGGGGTTATTTATCTGCTTCCGCATGTGCATTAAAATAAACGGGTCGGCGATGCATCCTAGGATGTCACTATTAATCAATTGCAGAAGAATGGGCACGCACTCAGAGGATTGGGGTGTGACATAAATACCTAATTATCGAATGGAGAAAATCTATTCATAATCTCCGGTGGCATGATATATGGTGGTTGCATCTATTTAAAAAAAAAAATTAAACCAATTAATAAAATGAAATACAAATGTTGAAATCCAAGGAACACACCTAATTATGGAAATTTTAATATAATATAGGACCTCCAATGTTGCTTGGACAAAGGCATTTTGAGTCTATAATCCCTAATGGCATAATGTATGATGGTTGCATCTATATATAATAAATAAATAAAATTAAATCAATTAGTATAACGTAAACACAAGCGTTGGACTCCAAGGAACACACCTAATTATGGAAATTTGGATATAGGAAACCCACTCCAGCCGCAATGTTGCTTGGACAAAGGACGCTTGATTATTCATAATACCTAGTGGCATAATGTATGGTAGTTGCATCCATATAATAAAAAAAATATTGAACAAATTAGTAGAATAAAAATACAAATGTTGAATTCCAAGGAACACACCTGATTATGGAAACTTGGATATATTATAGGACCCCCAATGTTGCTAGGACAAAAGACATTTCAAGTCTAATTTGAATTTCTTAAAACTCCAACAAAAATAGTACAAATAGCAAAAAAGAAAAACCAAAAGGAACAAAAATCAGGGAACCTTTTAAGATCTTCGTTCACAGCTTCATAGCCCATTAAATGGATCCAATGGGGAAAAACATGGTGAACAGAGTTTGGAGAAGGTGACTCCAAATGAAGATATCATAACATAACAAAAGAACAATAATGAATTTAAAAGAATAGATATGTCAAAAATATAAATATGAAACAACTCAAGATATCATGACAAAAGAACGAAAAAAAATTAATTGTGAAACCATAAATACATGTGAACCCAATGGACATACCAGTAGCCTATGATTTGGAAAAATTAGAAAGCCTCCCCCATAATCAATCAAATCTTCCCATGCATCATCACTGCTACTAAGCTCAACCAAAAATTTCATATCCAAAAAAAAATATATATATTCTTGCAATCCACCCTTTTTATATGAGAGAAGTTGATTCTCTATCATAAATATAATCACAGACAATAGAATACTCTTTACTCCATTTTAGACACTTCCAGTTCCATAAGATTAAACTAAAATTTCACAATGCATTCAAAGTAATTAGTCAGTGCCAGAGAGGATGCAACAAGCCCAATTTTAACTTCCTAGATACCCAATAGTTCACAAGATGCACCAAATGACACAACATGGAACCATCAATAATATTATTCAAGAAAAAAGAATACCAAATGATATAAACTAGTTCAAGAATCATCATGGCATACGAAAACACAAAAAAACGTGAGCACTAACTAAAATCTCAATCACAGAGTATGGAATGGAATTGCTCGACCTCCACAATATATCCCTGCAACTAATTACGAGTCCATCTTAATCTACATTGCAAACCAAACAACATTGAAAACCATAAGACAACTCAAGAATCTGGAAACTCAAACATCAAAGGAGATGAGAAATAAGATGAGAAGAAATTTGGTGTTTCTAAAGTCAACAAGCGTGAAAAAAAAAAAAATCGAACTTAACCACGGATTGTGAACACAGATAGTAATACTCCAAAGGCTCAAAATAGACAGGACTCAAAGTAATAGCATAAAAAGCTATACTTTGCATGAGGCGATAACGGGAGTGAAGGCAGAGGTGGTTAGAACTCAGGACCCAGCAAGTTGTGACCAACGGGGCTCTTACAAGCAAGAGACAGAAAGCAAGTGGCTCCTAAAGGTGACGGTGGAGGTGGAGGCAACCTGCTGGAGGCAGCGGATCTAAGCTCGAGATGCGACGAGCAGAGTCTTGGAAGAGAGGGGGAGCTTCTTTGTGCAAATGGCAAGAGAAGGACACAAAGAAGGATGCATCAATTAATAAAGAGAGAGGGGAGGCAAAAGTTTGACTCAAAAGAAAGATGGGACCTAACTGGCACATGGAGCCACGTGTCACTTCCGAATTAGGCCAGTACACAGTGACGTGGAGGGGTCGGTCCATCTAATATGTTCTCCAAGATTTGCCTCCTCAGCTTTAAAACACTCCACTTAGAGAGAGACACGGATCAAGGGGGCTCACCAATTAGCAATTTTTTTAAAGCTCATCTATTTTCTCTCTATGTGATTTCTCCATCCGTTCCTCCATTACTGACGTCCCGCTCTCTCTTGCCCCGCCGCTCTGCTCTGCCCTATGCTCTGCTCTATGGACTACTGACCCTAACCTGTCTCTCCTCTCTCTCCTCTCCACTTCGAGTTTCCTAAAAAAATTCAGAGAAATAATGGGCTCCCTCTTTTCCCTCTCGTTGCTTCTCTCTCTTTGTCTGACAAACTCTGCCTCCAACGTCGCCTCTACTGTCGCCTCCCCAAACCTCATTGGTGGATACAATCCATTTTCTACGTCCAACAAACTCAAGTTAGGTTTTCCCCCCTCTTTCACGATTTTATTCCAACGAGCTCGAAGTAGTTCTTGGTTGTCTGGTTGACCTCCCCACGATTTGATTAGTTAAGAATCGTTCTTTGCTCCTATTGCTTTCCTCTGATTTCTGTTTTTTCATTCGCTTTCTCGGTCACTATTCATCGATGCCTTGGAACCCAAAGAGGAGAGAACTACTTCCGACTGACATAGCAGAAGAAAAAATCCTACAGAGAAAAAAGATAGGAGCTAACAATTCCCAACAGGTGGGCCTCTTGACATGTGTCTCTCTCTAAGTGAAGTGTGTTAAAGCTGAGTGGGCAAATCCTGCGTGTGCAATATTTTCTCGACAGGACATGGGATTGAATAACCACATAAGCGCAACATGGGCGAACCCCAAGATAACAGGTGGCGCAAAGGTTGTGTCAGTGGACGATCGGCTTAGGTCGGAGTCACACTCAAAATGGAGCCCAGTCGCACCGTCAGGCTCAAAGAGCGCGTGGCACCTGGTCCGGATGTCATTTTGGTCTCGAAAAATTCCTGTGAACTGGTCTTGATTTATGCAAATTTGGGGGCTACTTCATTTTCATACCTGTTTGTTTATTAAAATTGCATAAATTAATGTGTTGTAAAATTGGACGATGACATTGATATGTACAAATTGAAGTACATGTGCTTTTAATTTTTTTCTATACATTATATGATACAATTGATAATGGTAATTTTATTATAGTTATGTACTCTCCCTTCCATGTTTAGGATTGTTAAATGGTATGAGATAACTGTTTTCTTCCATTTGCTAGTGGAGAGATCACCTGTCGTTTGCACATTTAAGTTTAACATGTTTTGATAGACATTTGATAATTATATCTTCAATCCCAAGAAAAATGCAACTGACGTATTTTTTGAAAGATGGGAAAGATGTGAAGGAAACATAGAAAAAAACCTGTCGAGATTTTGTCTCATCTCGAATGCTATAAAATGAATCCCGGACACTTGACTTATTTGGGTCATCGATTTGTGCTACCTATCAACTCAATATATTTAAGCTCCACTTATTTCGTGAATATATATTATTTGAAAAAAAAATAAATGAGTATTTGTATTGATTGAAATAATTAATCAATGGAAAATATTTTAATTATCAATAAAAATTATGTTTAATTATTCACTCTTTTTAGAGATATTTAAGGAATGTAATTTTAAAATTATTTATTTCACAAAACAAACCAACTATAGCTATCCATTATATCATAATGCTCTCTTTTTCTTTTTTTTGAACAGTACCATAATGCTCTTTGAGTGGGTTGAAAAAGAGCGAAAGAAACATGGGCCTCGCATTCTTTATGAGTATGCACTCCTTTATTTTATTGTTGACTCATACAAGTCACAGAAGTCCAGATCGATCGAAAGAGGCTCGTACCCTCGAAGATGACTGATCGCGTGCATCAATCTATCTTGGAGAGAAATTAAGTTCCTGGATTTTTTATTAATTTGAGAATGAATGCATACTTCTTTATTTTTTCTGTGGTGATGTTAGAAGGAATGTTTCGAATGTGTATTTTCATTTGTCTACAGGACATATATTGTGACATCCGAAATTCTCTACCTTAATTGATAAATTTAGGATATTAAGATAATAAATAATTCACCTAAAATTTGGATGCCATTTGCAAATTTTCAATTGGTTCAATGAATTTGTGACGTTAGGAAAATTCGAAAATACTTTCCATGTCCTCTGTCTTTTGGAGTGCTTTTGCCAAGGGTGATGAAGTTTATGACGAGTTAAAATTCAAGGAAATGAGTTGTTTATAATTTCAGTATGCTTAAATAAATAGATCTTTAAATATAAGTTGATTACAAAGAGTGACGGTGAAAAACATATCACTGTAGAATTTGGCTGCCGGGACCAATATAACGTATCGGATAATTAGCAAAGTTAAAATTTACGAGATAAGATTTCCCGAGCATTTTATAGTTATTGCTAATAATTTAATGATTTCAAAATATATTTCTTACTTATTGGTGTTTAGAATGTAAATCGAATTCCCCACTTAGTTATCAAATTGTAAAATACCATCCAAGAAACTATCAAATATCTTCATCCTTCACCTTAAATAGGCCAATTCTCACTCAATTATTTCCCTACATCTTCTTAATTTTTTAATTTAACTGCTACATAACATCATCCATAAATTGTTCTTAAAAGCGAATATGAAAAAAAAAAAAAAAATCAAATCAAATCACCTTCGTTTGCTGCATCCGGCACAGCCAACTCAATCTTCAAATCTTCAACTTCAATTTTTTTCATCTTCCAATCTTTTGCAACGACAGAAAAGTTCTTACTCAAATTACAACAAGCTCCAAAGTCTCTCCAATTTGAGTTGTTTATTTAATCTCCTCCATCAAGTGTTATAGAAAGTAAAAAATTCATAGTCTTCATTTTCCTTTGTTTATCAAACTTGGTTTTTTTCTTTTTTAAAGATAGATAATTGTTAATTTTTATTACCATTCACTGTGCTTTCAAGGTGATTAAGACTTAAATTAGTTCACGCCTTCCCTTAAGGTAAGTGAAAACTCGAGGAACTAAGTTAAATTTATCTACTTGGTATTCTTAAACTTTATTGTTTGATGTTTGTTCATTTAGTCCAAGTTTGGAGACTGAGTTTATTTGACCTTTAAAAATGGCATGATTTGTTTATGTTTAGCGAAAAGGTTTTGTTAAATTTTGTATGGGAAAAATGTGAAAATGGTAAAATTAGTCCCAAAAGTTGCAATTTAATAATTTTGACATTTCTAGGTGATATTTGGTAAATTTGCTTGAATGAGATGGCTCTTTTGATACTGTTATCTTATGGTTTTGACTATTAATTAGTAGGTTATTAAGTTAGATAATTTAAGGAAATCAAACCGCTTACGAGTTTAGAAACTTTAGGGACAAATTGTAATTTCACACAGCTAGAGGACTAATTTTGTAAAATTCGAAATTTGAGGCTTGATTATAGAATCAGAAACCTTATGATGATAAGTAAGTAAGTTATTTTTAGAATTAATTGCTTAATCTAAGCAATTTATCTAACTGTCCAAAATTTGGACTTAACTACATAATTAATGGAAAATTACCTATTGCAATTGTGCCAATTTAGTGCTAAATTTTTTTCTTGGCAATTAAGTCCTAAACTTTTTACATTTGTGTCAATTCAGTCATAAACTTTTTTCTTGGCAATTAAGTCATAAACTTTTACATTTGTGCCAATTTAATCAATCTAGGCAATTTTAGTCAGTCAATGCTGACACAGATGCTAGCCATCCTATGCCACCACACTAATAATTTTCAATAATATTTTTCCAATTTTTTTCTTTTCTTTTTATTTTTTCTTTTCTTTTATTTTTTCTTTCTCTTTCTATTTTTATTGTCACTTCCTTCATCCTCTAGCTGGTCACCACCGAGTCCCTCACCGGCCTCAAGGAAGCCTGGCCATGGTGGGGAAAGGGTTTGACCCTCGCCGAAGGCCACAACCTCGTGCGGGCTTCAGCAAGGTCATTCCTCACCCAACCATGGCCAGGCTTCTCTAAGGCTGACAAGGTCCCTCGCTAGCAATCGGTTGGAGGAAGAAGGAAGTGAAGGAAAAAAAGAAAAAAAAAATATTAAAATATTATTAAAAATAATCTACATTAATGCTAATAATGCCACATAGGATGAGTAACACCTATGTTAGCACCATAGGCTACTAACTAGCCAAAATTGATCGCCTAGACTAAATTGACACCAAAAAAAATGTTTAAGATTTAATTGGCAAAATAAAAAATTTATGACCGAATTAGCACAATCGCAATAGATTAATGACTTTTTTGGTAATTTTATCCATAGTTAATTCAAAAAGAGATTGTTTTAATAATTTTCTAAAGCTTGACATTGCCTATAGTGTAAATAAAATATTCATATGTCTTATATAGAAAATGAATGGCCTGAGGTATATAATTTAACTAGTATGGCTTGATTCAAGAAAGATTGGAAGTTAAAAGTGGAAAAAAAAAATGTGACCTAAGCAATTATGAAATTCTAAAATTTGGAACTAGAGGCAATTAGTTTAATTTTAATGATTGAGGTAAATTTAAGCATGACACGGTCTTTGTAGTGAATTTATATGAGTTTACTACAATTAAGGATTAATAATAACTTAGTAACGTGGTAGTCATGTAAACGAACGAAGTAAAACTTTTAGAACACAAGTGCATGAAGTATACAAGTTTTAGGACTTGCGTTGAATTGTCCCGCTTTTTCAATAACTAAGTAACTTTTGTTTTCCTTGATTATGAACTCTTCAAATTTCTCGGCCGTCATAGCAAATGCCCACCTAATAAAAATGACTTACCAATTTTTATCTTTTGAAATTAGCGAGTGCATTTGAAAGGACCAACTGGTAGATCAAAAACTGTCTAAGATGCACAAAAAAAAAAAAATCCAGCAACTACTTTTTAATTTATCAACTCTTATTTGAATTAATTACAAACTCATATAGGTGTATTTAAAGCTTTTCCCACAATGAGTAAGATTGAATAATGGTCGTAGCTTTTAAGCAGGGGGCCTCAAACCCTTCCCTAAAAATATGTTAATAACCCTTTTCAGGACAAAATTATAAGGTCCGCGAGTCAAAGTGGACAACATTTCATGACAAAACACAGAAAAAATTATAAGATCGAGAGAAATTTTTGATCTTCCATAAGAAATTGGCTTGCATGAAAAAATTATCAAATTCATCTCATTCGATGGCTTTCGTGGTCGGTCGACGACCAAATTGACAAGTTTCCGTGGACACCGCCATCTAAACATATCATCCACAGAGAGATGAAAAAGCTATTACCGCCGAACACGGAATCGCCCACCTTTGCAAGTCTAACAGTAGAGAGCCGAACTCCTGGTCTGAATGTGAATAGGAAAGCAAGTATCATCTGTTATTTTAAGTACACCTAACTCGCACTTTGACACAATCATCACTTATCATTCTGGCTATACAGATTAGCTCACGAGAGATATTTAATTGAATAAGTACTTTGGATAAAAGCAGTCTGAAATGGAGCCAGAGACTACAACATTCACTGATATTCTCTTGACAAATGTGAAACTCGTGTTTTTGGCTGATATTTGTCTGAAGCCGAATTCACTAGACCAAGCGCATGATAAGCGTCGATCTCGTGGGATCCGTAATATCGACGGTTATGATCGTCTCAATCAACTGAATCTAGCTTCAGATTAGAAATTTCTTGCGCTTTATCCTACGCATGCACATTTTTGCTGTGGCTGATTATGATTCAGCACCGAAATGACGACCAATTTGGCTCCACCACGATCCCAGGACGGAAATTTAAATGAACTGGTCGGTCTTGTTTGGTGTCAGCCTAAGCTGCTAGAATACCAAGTGGTCGGTTTGGGCAGGCAAAGACTAATTATTGTGATGCTGACATGATCAATTTTGTATAAAATGGACTAGCCAGCAAATCTGATTCTGTTTCTTAACTAAAAGAACTGGGACTTGTGGGGTACGCAGCAGCATTTCTTTTATGGCCAACGTGAGAGAGGGACCCATTTGCAAGAACAGTTGAAGATGTCCTTGAACGGGGGGTGACTCAAGAATAGCTGTAACATCCCAATTATTGGACGAGGCACAATCGCGGACATTCCCATGGACACACCCATCTAAGTACATGTTCTCGGGACCATTTGAATAATTATTACCCAGTCCAGCTTATGCGCTATGCAAATTCATTTGAATTGTCAAATTTAACCGATCACAATTGTAAGTCCGATAAATCTTACCAAATTTGAATGGTTCATATGCATATGAGTATAGATAATCGATGCATGTGATTATGATATATAGTCTCTAATGAATATTATAATGCTACCTCAATAACTTCGGTCCCCATCCTTGTACTAAACCTACCATTCAAGAACCAGAAACATAGAGACAACCTTAAATTCCGTTGCCCGCCGAACTCTCAAAGGCTGTCTGGTAGTTGAGCACCAGAACTCAAATGAAGGAGCCATCACCTACCTTTCCATGCTCCATGAAAGAAGTCAACCCTTTTCCTTTCCTTTTTCTGGGTGCACCCGCCAATCAGAAAGCATTTCCTCACTATTCTTCCTCTTCTTCTTCGTCTTCTTGTCATTCCCGAAGGCGCACTTTTCGTTTCCAAGTTCTCTCGCTCTCGCGCTCTGTTCTTTCGCAGAGTCGCAGACATTGGTCGAATCGTGGGCTCATTTGGGCACGCAAGAAGCAAGCTTTGGCTTATTTTTTTTCCCCGCTTACCGAGCCAATTCCAACTCATTAGAAGCAACACCAGGTCTGCAATCGCGAATATTCTGAATCAGCATTCTTTGTATGAGGCGCTTGAGATGGTGCACATTGTCGTCGTGAACGGGCTTTCTGAGAAATATTTAGTAAGCTCGATGGCTACATTGGAGGCGACCTGAAGCAATGCAGGTAGCCTTTTTGCTTTGGCTCTGTTGTGTTTCTTCTCTGGATCCGCTTTGAAAACTACCTAACACAAAACGGACGGCACAAACTAGGGCCCTAGATGAAGAAACTAACATTGTTTGATTAATGCTCTTGCGCCCACATAAATGTAAAATGCTAGATCAGGAGATTTGCTGCATTTCACTTTTCCAAATTCTCTGCTCAATACACAGAATTCTGTCCAGCACTATAGGAAACTATCTAATTATATGATGTTTGCTTCCATTTTGGAAATTTGTTTTTCAGGTCCGGATTTGAACCTCGAGAAAAACAGAGAATCGGCAGCAGCAAAGGCTAGAGGAGCGATAGAATGTGTTCCACGGTAGGTGTATCGAGCTAATCTAAACTTTAGAGTTCAGTTTAACTTTGAAAAGCCTTCAAATTTAACTGGCCAAGGAGGAGTAATTGCTTCTCTCTCTCTCTCTCTCTCTCTCTCTCTCCTCGTTTGGGAGTTCTGAGCCGATATTCACTAATTCTTTACAGTGTTTATGTCAGACATTTTGATTTCTGATTTGTTCCTTTCCGATCTCAGGATGATGAGCTGGCTGAATTGTGCTTTGCATTTACGTTCTTGGCTCGGTTAATCGCCTACATCACGGTATTGGGTGAGTTTTCTCACAAAATTGTTACTCTCTAGATGTGTTTGATTCGAATCTCATTAAAGTTAAGAGAGTAACATCAAAAGAGGGTAACTGGAGAGTTCATATTTCCACTCACTCAAATTCTTCCTTAATTTTATAATTTCTGTGCGGTAACACATCTTGAAATCTCACAGCGTTGCTCGTGGCGGTCTTCTTCGCGATCATGAGATACCTGGACAGCTGGGAGGATGAAAGTCCTGCAGAACGGGAGCCGGTAGTGACGGAGACAACCCCAATACAAGTATTCAAGCCACCGCAGTCAACGTATGGGACATGTGAGGAGGACATAGAAACCGGCAGCTGCTGCAGCAGCTCCTCGGAGGAGTTGTATGATGGGAAGATTTGTGTGATTTGCTACGACGAGGAAAGGAATTGCTTCTTCGTTCCTTGCGGCCATTGTGCTACCTGCTATGACTGTGCTCAGAGGTAAACATTGATTTATCATCGATGATTTCTTTTTCTTTAACTTTCCTTCTCATGTTTAAGGATTCACTAAATGATTAAAGAATGAACATGTGCTTACCTGGAAAAAGGATGAATGGATGTATGTGCATAGATTAGGCGCACAGAACAGATTTGATTTCCCAGTCACCACCCTAGGGGTTAAAAAAAGAACAATGCTTGTGTATATAATCAGCTGTCCGCTGCCAGCTCGGTTCCCACACTAACAAGTTTAAAACAATTCCATGTTTGATCTACTTGTGCGGCTTTTGTCCGACACCTTAGTTTGTTCACGAGATGGGTTTTTTACGAATTGGGCAACATGAATTTCTCTTCCAAATGACAGGAAAAAAAAATACATCGATTTGGCATCATTATCTGTACTTTAGAACTTGAAAAGTGCATGTCACTCTAGCTCTGTTTTTTAATGCCTATCCAAATACAAAACTTCTAACTGGAGTGGATAATATACAATCAAAAAAGTCAGTGAAAGTCACTTTCTGTTATAATTAATACCTGTCCACACAAAATTCTTGCATGTCAGGTGAGAAAATTAACGTTTGTTCTAAAATTTTGGAGAATCTCCTGATTAACATTAGGTTTTGAGGACTGAGTCAATTCCACTTGCTGGTTTCTACTTCTGTTTCTCATGACAACTTGGGCTTCTGCAGGATCTTTGATGGAGAAGGCAAGGCCTGCCCTGTTTGCAGGAGACCCATCAGGAAAGTGAGGAAGTGGTTCTCCTCATGAGATAAACATTGTTTTACTACGCTTTAGAGATTTTTGTGTCTTATAGGGACGACTTCAGTGGAAAATTTTTGGTTCTTGGCTTGAGTTATTGGGATTAAAATTGACGATTGCGCACACCACTTTGTGTTCGTGGTCATGAGAGTTCTGTCGGTCACTATGAGAGGTCAACCGTTCGTGGGAACTTCAAGTGTACAGATGGGCACTAAAGGCCAAAACTAATGTTGTAGAAGCTCACAAGTCAGCAGGCGTCAGAATAATATAACTAACGAAAAATAAGCCTCAGCTCAATTGAGATATACCTTTTCACTTCTTTCGGCTGTCTATTGCATGTGACTTTTCTGGGGTAAATAAGAATGCATTCTCTTCAAATTTTTGGATTTAAAAAGGAAATGTTTACATTTAAATCTTGGCTCACCGTTTATGAATAATTGCATAGAAAATTAGGGATTAATATTTAACCTCTAAAAGCATTGCACGGGCAGTGACAAATGGACCCAGATTAGCCGCGAGGACCGGGCCCACATTAGTGTTGGAAACTCGGCCAAAGCATAGGAGATAGGGGCCGAAAAAATCAAGCCTTAAATTAGAAAATTAGAGCTTTAATTGTGCTCGGTTTAGCCCATTAAAGTTAAAGACTTTGAGTTTAATCATAATAGGCCCTAAAGGAAAGCTTGTCACCAATTAAGCTTACGAAGGAGCAGAATTCGGCCACTATGGGAAAGCAAGCCTTGGCTGGAAATTA
The DNA here is from genome assembly GCA_017140185.1 of Eucalyptus polyanthemos subsp. polyanthemos. Taxonomy (NCBI): domain Eukaryota; kingdom Viridiplantae; phylum Streptophyta; class Magnoliopsida; order Myrtales; family Myrtaceae; genus Eucalyptus; species Eucalyptus polyanthemos. The sequence continues at coordinate 14,627,487 of CM029465.1, read as the reverse complement.
CACAGGGCATATGGACCAAATTGAGCTCAATTCAATCAAATTTGAACCCCTAAGAGTTAATCGATGAAGAGTCTTAAGTTAATTCAATCCATTACCCTAAATAAGGCCTAAAATAAGCCCATGAAATTGAGGTTAGACATAAGGTGAACGTTATAAATACAAAGTTATGCCTCATAATTTGAGGTCAACAATTAGAATTTCAGAACACATAATGAGAGACACATGAGAATCAGAGAGAGGGAAGAGAGTTGGCGGCCGAGAACCCCCTCACGGCTGCACTTCCTCACATCGTCAAACCCAGTCACGGCAATCCTCTAGCCACGATGATTTGTTTCCTTCTAGTCATCGCGTTTGAGCTTCTGTTTAGACAACCTAAATCGCGTCACCTAGGCCAAGCCACCTGCTACTTCCCAATTTAGCCTTGCTAGTCTATGGCTGACCATGACAAGTCCAGCAGCAAAGGCTCATTGCTACTTCCCTACCCTTAATCGACCTGTATCACTAGCAAGGTGAGCGTGACTAATGCTAATCGCACCTCCAACCCTATTAAGGGAGCTGCCCTATGTGATATCTGAAATTTTCTATGTTGAGTAATAGTATTTAGGATATAAAGATAAGTGTTATTTAGTGTGAAGCCATGAAAGTTGTTAATTTGTTGATGTATGGAAGGTGTGAAAGATAATTTTCTATTACTGTAATCATCACAATTTGATGTGTTAAGCTTAGTGATAGATATTGACAATATTCAAGTTTCAAATTTATTAATTGAGATTTTTCTAGCATCCATTATTTTTCACCAATATTTTTAGTGGGTTTAAAATATTTTCTTGATTTATCAGTACTTGGGAAAAAATGATGATTTCTTTGTTTACATATTGATTTACTAGAATCAGTAACTTAACAAAACATTTACTTTGGAAGTTATGTGAGTAAGCCATATTTTAAGTCACATGTCCTTAGTTTGTGACATTGAACTTAGTTCAATAATGAGTTCAAGCATTACATTATCTATTTCAACCTTAGCCAATTAATGTCTTGATGATTTACTCATTTTACTTGGCTAAGAAGCCTTCTTTCAAAATACCTCTCATTTGGACTCATATTAGGCCACTTGTATTCTTTGGATTGAAGCACCATTCTCATAATTGCACCTAAGGCTTTTAACCCAATGTCATAATTATTTAACCTTGGTTATTTGATCAAGCTAACCAAAGGTGACCATGTGCGATATTTTAATCACATCTTCTCTTATTCATGCCATGTGTCTTTTAACTCAAGTTCGATCTTCTAAATTCATTCCCCTTGCTCGTATCATTCAATGGAGCCATACAATTACGGCACCAGTAACTTCTTACTTGAACATCTCTTTAACTCAAAATGCTCTTGATGACTCACTTGGCCAAAGGAGATGAGTCCCCCCAAAATATCTTTTCTCTTAGCTTATGAGAATGTGCCACATACCCAAGCTATTCTGCTAAGGTCATATGAAGAAATTCTATTAGAACACTCATTCCCTCTACTCTTAGATTTAATTATTTCACCCTATGAGCATTAAATTCTTTGGCCATGATTAACTCATCTCCTCTTTCATTCTTTGTTATGCCCATGCATAAAATCGAAGAGAGAGAATTCCCACTCCATTAGTTCACCAATTCCTCTCTACTTTTATTTCAACTTTCATTCAATTCCAAGAGTAAAAGCAAAAGGTCCAATGTTCATATTTTATTAAAGCCTCGAGTTTCTTTTTAGGTTTGGACGAGGTAAACTCATTAATTTCCTCTACTCTTCATAAATGGGTTTGTCAATTTCAAGACAAAAATCATTGATTTCGGATTTGTTTACTTTGAAGGAAAACTAAAGCTTTGATTTTATGTAAACCATTATCAAGGTAAGAGAAAACTCTAGACGCTAAGCTAGATTGTTATAATGAGTGGTTGACTTGGTTATTTGATCGGTGTTTACTTTAAGTGAGTTTTATTATCATGTATGAACAAGTTTGATAACAGCATGTTGGATTCCTCACTTGTGTGAATTCTAATGATGGTATTTTTAGTTGTGTATTGATTATTTTAATGGTTATGTTAAGAAGTATGAGTAAATTCTTTGGTTATTGGTGGTATTCTGATGAAAAGTGTGCTAATTGGGCAAGAAATGAGAAAGTTGCTGACTTTAGAGGGAAAATTCGATTTTGGCATGTAGTTACCAAATCTAGGAAAAATTTGCCAAATTGGGAAATTCGTCAAATTTAGAGAGTTACTGGTTTCAGGTTTTACTAATCTGGAAGTTATCAAATTTAGGAGATACCAAATTTCAAAAAAAAAAAAAAATCTTTGCATGCTTTTTGTTCTCTGGATATCTTAGTCCTTCATGTATTAAGCATCATTATTTAATAAATGCATATCCATTGTATTTGAGAAAAGTATGCATAGAAGGTTGATGTTGAACATGTTCATTCGATGATGGTCATGTGAAATGACGTTTGATGTTGAACATGTTCAATCGGTGATAGTTAAGTAAAATAACATGATGCATTAAATGTTGATATTGAACATGTTCATGTGCATTAATGGAGCATATAAAAATCAAATATTGAAAAAAAAAAAAAATCGTCATCCATGTGGAAGTGGCGACGTTACTCTATGTGTCCGAATGCCCAAGAGAGTATTTCAAGATGTCTCGGGAGTCGAGATGTCTCGCGTTTAAGATTATATATGAGTATGACGGGATGCCCCATGGGCAAATGTTGCAGGATGGCTTGGAGTTGGGATGCCCCATGTATCAGGATGCCCCCTATGTCCAAATGCTCTGAGAGGATTTGGAAGGAAAAGTGAAAAAGATTATGCATGTTCATGAATATACATGTTAAAAGAAGAAAATATTTAGCAAATATTAAAGGAATATTTCTTATTGTGTTACCTTTTGTATCTTATCTCTTAGACTCAATAAATATTTAGGGAATATTTCTTATTGTGTTACCTTTTGTATCTTATCTCTTAGACTCAATAAATATTTAGGGAATATTTATTATTCCGTTACTTTTTATATCTTATCTCTTAGAGCTTTATATCTTATCTCTTAGAGTCCTTTATATATATTGTTTTTGCACCATAATTATGTGCAAAAAAAAAAAAATGAACTTTTTAATTTGGTATCAGAGTATCTTTGGCGAAAGCCTCACCGATCCATGTTTGAAGAAATATCATCTTCTTCATCTACACTGACGCCACCATTAATGCCATCATAAACCGTCTCAAGCCCACTCTCATGTCACCACCAAGTATTGAGGAGAAGCTAATTAAGACAAACTTTCTAATCTATAAAGCACAGATCTCGCCATATTTACAAGATGCCCACTTGCTGTCCATTCTGGAAGGCACCAAACCTCAACTAAAAGAGTCTGTCGAGAAGTTTGCACTGAGAAAAGCTATTACACAAATAAACAATTTAATGTTTGAAAACTAGAAATTTTGAGAATCCAATGTCCATTGCCTTGGCTTGGATCGTCAATTCGTTGACCGCTTCAATAGTTGCCCAATTGTCGAGTCACACATCCGTGGTAAGTATTTAGAAGTATCTTGCGAACTAGTATGCCACTCAATCAATTGCTCACGCATGCACTTTACGGCTTCAACTTCAATCACTCTCAAAAGGTCACTAATCTGTCACAAAATATTAAATTATGTCTTAAGTTTGAGCATTTGTAAAACGTGATTCACTTGAATGTTTTCAATCAACCAAAAAGCTTCGCTGGACTCTTAAAGATATACAGAGGAAATAAATAAAATAAAAGAAGCAAAAGTTTCCGCCTCGCTTTGTAGGAGCCGAACCTCTCTGCAAATTTTCTTGGTGGGGCCCAAAGTCAAATATTTGACTTTGGGCATACAAAATTCCAAGGCTACGTTACTACTTCTTTTACGTGGCCAATGGAGATAAAAGAAAGGAAGTCCTCGCACGTGGAGTCCAAAGGGGGTGGGCTCAAGTCAAACTTTGACTTTTGGGCACATATATAAAATAGATTACGCACGTCTTCTTTCCTTTGGTGAGCACCCCCGAAACCCTGCGAGGAGCCGCTTGTTTTTCGGTGGTTTTTTAGCTTGAACGTGCAGTGATTTTTTGTGCAGTAAGTTTATATCCAAGTGAGTTATTTATTCATAAACACCTAAGGTTTTAGGTTAAATATAGGTGTAAAAACACTCGAACGCGTGTGGCGATTAGTAAACTCGATTCTCCGATTATAGAATTATTTGTTGCTAGCTCTCCCCGTGGACGTAGATATCAATACTCAAACCGTAAATTTCTGGTGTCCTTATTATTTTCTCGTTTATTTCTTTGGCGATTTCACGTTAACATAAATTACAAGATCCTATCGTTTTCGCATATTATATTCCATCACAAAATTCCTACAATAAGCCACCAGCCTCACGAACCAGGTAGCTACTATTGGTGAGCCTTTATCTATTAATGAATATCACACTAAAGTGTTTTGTGGTTTGAGTGTTGAATTTCAGTCTCAACACCACAATTTCTGTTTTAACTCAAATTAGGTCTTTGACAAAGGACCAACTTCATGCCTTAATTCTTAATCACGAGGGAAAGGTATAGCTAGCGTTAATAACAAATAATCAGCCTCCACCTGCAGCTTTTCAGACCATCCAAGGATTGCCTCCTTCTCGGCAGACCCGTCATGGGTCCAACAACTTCCATGTAGATTTTAATCAATTTGGGAATTTTTCTGGAATATCCCATGGCCGTGGCTCACATTATGGAACTAGAAATTGCAGAGGACGCCGCGACGAATGAGGCCCACTTTGTCAACTTTGTGGCAAGCAAGGCTATAGGGGCCAATACATGTTACCGCTTTGTTAGATCAATTTAACCCGCACAAGCCCACTTGACGGGTTCCGACTCACTGCCATAGTATTTGCCATCATCAAGTCCACCCTCTACTCAGGTAACAACCATCAACAGAAAGGAGGCAGAGTAAGAATAGAAGTTGACCTGAATGTTCCACTGAAATCGGGAGCAATCCTGGATATTGGATCCAAATGGCTTTGGGTGGAATTCAAGTATGAGCGTTTCTCACATTATTGCTATTCTTGTGGGAGAATAGGGCATTATGCTTCTGATTAAGCCAAAATTCCTTATGCACAATCACCTTGGGGAAACAACAAAATAGGACCACACGAGCCCTAGCTAAAGGCAGAAGCAAGTGAGCATAGCCCTTATTGGGAAACATTTTATGGCAAAATTGAAGAAGAAATTACTATGGAAGAGACAGTACCCGTTACACCTTCCCAATCTAGTGGCATGGATATTATAGCTCATGAGGCAGTTCCTGATATGCAACTAGGAGCTTGCAGCAAAAGAAGACTAGATAGCTCTCCTGGCAAAGAGATAGCCCAAGCTAAGGAAGGGTCTACTAATGAAGTCAGAGATTATGGCAAACAGGTACAATGCTCTGAAAACCATAAACAAGTTCTATCAAAAGTCGAGAAATGTAGTAAGAAGAATATGAAGGTTTAGAAGGCTAAAAAACATAAGTGTATACTTGAGAAAACCCGTCTCTTGATTGATGACACTGAACTTCTGGATACCCCTGTGAAATTGATTGCAGAAGGACAAGAATGGGCTTTGGTGGCTAGCCTTAATAAGCCATCCGTGACACCATGAAAATCGTTAGTTGGAATTGTCAGGGGCTAGGCAACCCCTTGACAATCCAAGAACTAAAAGCCTTAACGGCTCAAGAAAGGCCCAGTTTACTCTTTCTAATGGAGACGAAGAATAAAGAAGCAATGGTGGAAAAAGTTTGCAAAAAATTACAGTTCCAGAATGTTTTTCTAGTGAATTCATCAGGCATAGCGGGGGGTTTAGCTCTTCTGTGGCATGAGGAAGTATCTTTGAAGGTGAAAGCTAGCTCAAAGCAATACATTGATGTGGATTGTACTGATCCAGACAGCAGGCAAAATATGCAAATTACTTTTATTCATGCATCTACCAATTTCGGAGAGAGACTGACCTTATGGCAAATGTTGGGACACATTAAACCCCACAATTCTTGCCCGTGGATCTGCATGGGAGATTTTAATGAGATTTTGTATGTATGGGAGAAAGTTGGGAAAAAAGAAGCTGATAACAGTTGTATAGTAGCATTCAGAAACATGATCAATGAACTTTCTTTAATAGATATGGACAGTCATGGGTGTGCATATACATGGGAAAATAACAAAGATGGGGAGGATCTCGTTAAGAAATGACTAGATCGAGTATTATCACCTTGAAGTGGAGAATAACCTTTCCTGAAGCTGAAGTCCAAGCCCTTCCAGCTATTGGCTTAGACCATAGTCCTCTGGTTCTTCGGCTCTATCCTAGGAAGAAGAAGACAAATAGATCTTTCAAACTGGAGGTTTTCTGGACAGAGCATGAAGAGTAATATGAAGTTATCCAACAAACATGGAAATCTAAATCTACCCAACCACGCACTCTTTCAGAAAAATTAAATGAGACATCAAAAGTGTTGGCAAAATGGAGCAAAGAGAAGTTTGCCAATGCAAGGGTGCAGATCAAAGAGCTAAATATGGCCTTAACAGAGCTTACTAATCAGTCTGACCAGCACACCAGCAAAAAGAAAAAACAGAGCATTGTCTATCAAATAGAGAAACTGCGAAGACAGGAGGAACAATTCTGGGGTATGAGGTCACGCATTAAGTGGATGCAATGGGGAGATAAGAATACCAGCTTTTTTCATGCATCAACTATACAAAGGAGGTAGAGAAATAGAATAACTATGCTGCAATTAGAAGATGCAAACTAGTGTAGAGATCCTATAATGCTCTGCAATCATATTCTGTTCTTTTACAAAGAGCTATATAAATCAGAGGGCCCAAGGCAGTACCAACCTGTCCTCATCCAGTGTCCATCACCTATAACACAACACATTAATGAAGATATGGTGGTTGTACCTTTGATGGAGGAAATTCAGGATGTTGTTTTTCAAATGGGAGCACTCAAAGCACTTGGCCTAGATGGCTTCAGTGGCATTTTTTATCAACATTCATGGGATACCGTGAAAACTGACCTATTATAGTTAGCTTAGAATTTTTTTTCAGACAGGTCTTCTTGATCCCCTTCTCAACCAAACACATCTCTCCTTAATCCCTAAAGTGAAAAACCCTGAGTATATCAGCCAATATAGACCTATCAATTTATGCAATTTCAGTTATAAAGTAATTTCAAAACCTCTAGCAAACAGACTAAAGAAGTGGTTATCATCTATTATTGAACCAGAGTAGTGTGCATTTGTTCAAGGCAGACAGATACAAGACAATATCTTCATTGTGCAGGAAGTATTGCACCAACTGCGCATCACAAAAAAAGAGGAGAAAACATCAGGCCATACTTAAATTAGATATGCAGAAAGCATACGACAGAATCGAATGGGATTTTTTTAGGGATTGCATGTTGCACATGGGGTTTTGTGAAAAGTGGGTAACACTCATAATGCAGTGTGTGTCTACAGTGTCTTTCAGTGTGAAGATAAATGGATAATCTACCCTTTTCTTCCATCCTTCGCGAGGAATCAAACAAGGTGATCCCCTATCGCCTTATTTATTTATCTTGGTTTCAAACGTTCTAACTTGGCTAATGAACAAAGCGATCACAGATGGCAGCATCAAAGGCATACACAGTTAAACAGGTTTTGTCCTAAACTCTCACATCTGTTGTTTACGGATGATGTTATCTTTTTTCTGGGGAAAAAGTACCAAAAAAGTCCTAAACCTTTTGCATTGGTACCAATTCAGTCCTAAACTTTTCAATTTGACCAATTCAGTCCTAAACCTTTTAATATTGGTACCAATTCAGTCCATCCGGCCAATTTTGGCCGACCGGCGCGGATGTGGACATCGGCTGGTGGGTTGGACACTCGACGTGGCAATTTTTATGATTTTTTTATGATTTTTTCGAATTTTTTTATTAATTTTTATTAATTTTTTTTCTTTTTCCTTTCTTTTCTACTTTCTTCTTCATGGTTGCCAGTGAGCCTCCGGTGAGGCTCACCGGCCATTGAGGGGGTGCATGATAAAAATTATTTCGCTTCCAAATGATTTTTCTTCCTGCATCAATTTCTAACGTAAACTTTGTTTGATAACGCTTATCAAATTTTCTATTTCTAATAGATTTCTATTCCGAAATAGAAATGAGAGAAATCGAAGTAGAAATTTTCTACTTCTAATTTCTCCAGAAATCAATTTCTGATTTCTCCCAACCCTAATTTCACTCTTTTCTCCCTCGTACGCCTCTTCTCTCGCCCAAAATAAAAATAAATATATTCATTTAAAAATAAATATAAATTTATTAAAATAAATAAATTATTTTTATTTATCATTTTATTTTTAGTTTACTTTACTAAAAATAATTTATTAAATTTATTTATGATAAATAAATAAATATTTTTATTAAAAGTAAAATTATTTTTTATTTGCCTTTAGTGTTTTGCCAAATAATTTTTTTTATTCATTTTAAAATAAATTTATTTGTAAAATAAAATAAAATAGAATAAATAAAATAAATTTATTTAAAATAATTTATTTATGATAAAAATAATAAATTTTTTATTTGCCTCGAGTGTTTTGCCAAATAATTTTTTTTATTTTTATTCATTTTAAAATAAATTTATTTGTAAAATAAAATAAAATATAATAAATAAAATAAATTTATTATATTTATTTAAAATAATTTATTTATGATAAATAAAAATAAATTATTTTTATTTGCCTTGAGTGTTTTGCCAAATAAAATTATTTTTATTTCTATTTTTATTCATTTTAAAATAAATTTATTCGTAAAATAAAATAAAATAGAATAAATAAAATAAATTTATTTTTATATTTTAATTTTAAAATAAAATGATATTTTTATTTTATTTTTTTATGATTTATTTTATTTTATTTTATTTTATTCATTATTTTTTTTGTTACTAAATCATTTTTATTTTTATTTTTTATATTAAAGGTCGTCGCCGCCGCCGCCGGCCCGTAATGAAGAAATTTTGTGTCGTTATCAAACGAATTTCTATTTTTAAAGTAGAAATTTTGTGTCGTTATCAAACGGTTATTTTTGCTAAACTCTTCTGAAATAGAAATAGAAAAATCTATTTCGTTTCGAAACTATTTCGGAACGGAACGAATGGTCATGTCGTGCGCGCCCGAGCAAGGGCCGCGAAGCCCTCGCCTGCCGCTAGCGAGGGTCGCGGCCCTCGCCTGGCCTCTCCCAGAGCCGCCGGTGAGGCCATGGCGGCCGTCGCCAGGGCGGAGGTGAGGGCCGCGAAGCCCTCACCAGCCACCGGCGAGGGTTGCGACCCTCGCTCGGCCTCGACCAGGGCAGCGGGTGAGGCCAGCCTCGGAAGAAGGAGAGGAGGGTGTTGGGGCGGCAGGTTAGGGTTTCGAAGGCGAAGATCAGGCGGAGGAGCGGCAACGTGAGTCGCGGGAGGTGGGGGACCAGGGCCTCGAATTGGGATTTCGTGGAGGTGAGGGAGGCGATGACGAGGTCAAGAAGCTCCGGGGTTGACAGCGAATGAGGTGCTAAGGACTCAACGGCAAGGCCAGGGCGAGGCGGAGCGAGGGTCGTGACCCTCGCCTCCGCCCTGGCGATGGCCGCCATGGCCTTGCCAGCCGCGGGCGAGGCTGGCCTCGCCCAGATCCGAGCGAAGCTGCCTCACCGGCGGCTCTAGGAGAGGCCGGGCGAGGGCCCCGACCCTCGCCGGTGGCAGGCGAGGGCTTCGCGGCCCTAGCCCAGTGGCCAGCGAGCCTCACCGGAGGCTCGCCGGTAACCACGAAGAAGAAAGCAGAAAAGAAAAAGGAAAAAAAAAACGGAAAAAAAATTAATAAAAAATAATAATAAAATCGAAAAAATCATAAAAATTGCCACGTCAGTGTCCGGTCACCGGCCGACGTCCACGTCAACGCCGGCCGGCCAAAATTGGCCGAATGGACTAAATTGGTACCAATATTAAAAGGTTTAGGACTGAATTGGTCCAATTGAAAAGTTTAGGATTAAATTGGTACCAATGCAAAAGGTTTATGACTTTTTTGGTACTTTTCCCCTTTTTTCTGGACGATACTATTATGGAATGTCAAAACCTGGCACTGATACTTAAACAGTACTGCTATGCTTCAGGACAAGCAATCAATGTAAACAAATAAGAGGTGTATTTTAGTGTAAACTGTCCCCTACCTTTGAAGAGAAATATGGCCATAGAATTAATGGTCCCTGTGTTTGAAAAAATAGGGAAGTATTTGGGCATTCCCACAGAATGGGGTCAATAAAAAAAAAAGAACTGTTTGCATGGATTTTAGCTAGGGTCGAGGAGGTGTTGATCAAAAGTGTTGTTCAGTCCATACCTATGCATGCTATGTCCATCTTCAAGCTGCCAATCTCTATCTGCAGAGCAATAAAACAATGAATTACATCATTCTGGTGGAAAAAAGGTGATCATAAGAGGGGCATTCATTGGAAAAATTGGGATGTGATGAAAACTCGAAAAGATGAAGGAGGAATGGGTTTCAAAGATTTGATTACCTTTAATTATGCCATGTTGGGCAAGCAAGTCTGGAGGCTATCAAATTCTCCTTCTGCCCTGTGGAGTAGAGTGTTGAAAGGAATCTACTTTCCTAAAGGGGATCTCTGGACAGCATGTACGGGCCAACGCCCCTCATGGGGATGGCGGAGTTTGGTAATTGGCCGAGACACAATCAAAGAAAACATCAAGTGGTCAGTTGGGGATGGTAAATATATTCGCATTCGAGAAGATAAGTGGTTAATGCAAGGGGTAATTGAAGGACAAATCAATCCAACAGAATCTTTGATGGTATCTGAGCTAATACATGTAGATTCTAGAGAGTGGAATGTATAGAAGATTCAACAGTTCTATAATGCAGGTATCGTCAATGAAATATTAGCTATCCCACTGAGCCCACAACCGCAATTAGATTACCTAGTCTGGACAGGTAATAATACTGGGAAATACTCTATCAAGAGTGGCTACAACAAAGCAATTTCAACAACAACAAATCAAAACCACAATAAGGCCTCCTATTCATTTCGACCACCACGTACCTTATGGACCAAAATCTAGAGCCTTGTTGTGCCACCAAAAATCAAAACTTTCCTTTGGGCTCTCTGTCAAAACGCCCTTCCCACAAGAGAAAACCTACATAAACGAAAAATCGTTCATGACCCATTATGCCCAATTTGTCATACGAAGGTAGAAACAACAAAACATCTATTCTTTTTATGTAAATGGACAAAAGGCATATGGGAAGACCCAAAAAGCAGAGGCCTTAGTCCCACAGGTAGGATCAAACGGACAGACCAGTGGATCATGGAAGCCTTTCGAACAAACACAGACATACCTTAACGAGAATACATGGGCCTGGTTCTCTGACATATATGGAAGGCAAGAAATGAATGGATTTTTCAAGTAAAAGCACCGAACTCAGCAGATCTCCTGTGAATTGCACAAGATCAGCACTCCACTTTTACCCAAGGACAAAAGATACAGCAACGATTAAACCCTAATCGAAACATACCTAGGCGATGGAAACCATCGGATTGACAAGATTTGAAGTTGAATGTTGATGCTTCTTGGAATCCGGGCGAGTTTCTTTGCTTTGTTGATGGTGTCGTGAGGGATTCATCAGGGCAGATGCTCGAGGGCTTTGCCTGTACATCTAGGGTTTCTTCATCGCAAGAGGCTAAAGTCGAAGCCCTTTTACACGGACTCTTTTATATTCAGGAACTTCAGAAGCAGCATGTGGGAGACTTCCGGAGTCAACCACTTCACTGGATCTGTGAAAACGACTGTCTCCTTGCCGTTGAACAAGTAATGGGCTGGGCCAAAATTCAGTGGAATCTAAAAGAAGCTGTCCTTCGTTGCAGACACGAGTTGGATCAATGCGATAATGTCAAGGTTAGCTGTTGCACCCGAGAAGAGAATTGTGCCACGGACTGGATAGCACGAACCCACCGAGCAAACAAGCTTCCTCTTAATTGGTGGATTAGTCCTCCTTTGCCTTTATGGAATATATTATGTTCGGACATTAGTCCTTATTCGCCTTGTAAGACTCCTTTTAAATAAGAATAGAACGTGACATCTTTTTTACCAAAAAAAAAAAGTCCACCCTCTACTCTCACATCTTCGGCGTGGTTTGTTGATTCGGGTGCCACGCATCACGTTATGGACAATTCTGCAGGACTTACAAGCGTTACTTCATATTCGGGTCTTCTTTTTACTCGAGCGGTAGCCACTCAGCTCCATGCATTTTCTGACGCCAATTGGGCGAGCAATCAAACTGATCGTCGCTCCATTGGTGGGTTATCTGTCTATCACGGACCAAATCTCATCTCTTGGTCATCTCACAAGCAATGAACCGTGGCTCGTTCCAGCACCGAAGCAGAATACAAATGTCTTGCAAATACAATGACAGAGTTAATGTGGCATGAATATCTTCTTTAGGATCTTCTTGGGCAACCACCCGAGCCGCCCACTCTTTGGTGTGATTACTTATCCGCCATCTACTTATCCGCAAATCCTATATTTCATGCTCAAACCAAACATGTGGAAATTGATCACCATTTCATGCAGGAACGCATTACTCAAAAACAATTGGTAATTTGCTACATTCTACCAAAGAACAAATTATAGATGTCTCCACTAAAGGCTCTCCTACCTGCCGGTTCCTTCAATTGTGGTCCAAGCTAATAGTTCACCCTCACCATTAGCTTGTGGTGGAATGTTAAGGGAAGAAAATATTCAGCAAATATTTAAAGAATATTTTTTATTTTGTTACATTTTGTATCCTATCTCTTAAAGTTAGCAAATGTTTAGGGAATATTTGTTATTCTTTACCTTTTGTATCTTATTTCCTAGAGTTTTGTATCTTACTTCTTAGAGTCCTATATATATTGTATTTGCAACACAATTATGTACAGAAAAAAAGAATAAACTTTTTTAGTTGTACATAGTTACATGTTGATAAGGCATCAAATAGTACTGATGCATCAAGAAATTATATGTTATATAAGTGTATTGAGTAGATAATACCATGCATTCGTGTAGGGCACTTGCAAAAAAGTTGAGGTGTGTGCTCATTTATTGATTATGTTGCTCCGAATGTTTGTGATTGTTTTGCCAAGGCGGTGCAAAGGTGAACTTCTACTTTAAACTTAGAGATTTTACTTATTAGGCTTCGGTTCACTCTTTGATTTTTAGATTTGTAGGATGGTTCCCTTGGATATGGTGTGGAAGGGATGAGTTGATATCAAAAACCATTAATCCTTTTGTTAGTTGGCGGTTTGGTTAGTATAAGTATAGTGGTATTAATTGACCCTAACCTTTCTAAGGACTAATGTATTTTGTTGGGATAATTACCATCGTCGTTTGTAAAAAAACGGCATGTATATCACTGAACTCATGTGATTCTCTCGTAAGGGATGTTGTGAAATTTTATTGTGCTTCAGTATGTGTAATAATAATTATGAGATATAATTAGAAAGGAAACATGTCGCGTGTGACATTCTGACGCCTCTGACCTTGCCGTGGCCAATGACAATGCTAGCGACTATTTTGTTTCCAAGCCCGAGATGAAGAGGATGTGCTACTACTGCCGAGACGCCTCTAGTTGCGATGCAATCCTCTGCTCTGCCCTAACTTGACGACCTATGCTGCTTTTGGTGTCGATCTCCAACCGCAACACAACCCTACTGCCATTGCCACTTCCTCATCCTGCCATGATCCAACCTCGCGAGCTCCTAGCCAAGCATCGAGCTTCTGCTCAACCTCAACCATGACGTCGTTCCTTCACGCCCGGTGCTGCTACGCCAACGTCAATCCTGCTGCTGAACCCAACAACCCTGGGACGTGACCAACGCCTTTTCTCAAGACACCAATTGTCATTACTCTTACGCGACGGGGAACTCACCGCTCGTCGACATCTTTGTTTCGTTCGATTTATCTAGTTTCCGTTCGGTTTATGTAGTTTCCTCCATTGTCGTCACATCTTTGCACCGCCGTAGCCGTCATCTCTGTTTTGTAGATTCGTCCACCAACATCCCCGCATCGCGAGCAACCACCACAAGTCTTGTCAAATCACCATCGCCAACTGAGCCCATCGCCGTCGTGTCACCACCACCAGCCTGCACTGTGACCCAACCATCGGCCGGCCACCCTGAGCATTGTCAGTCACCACCATGATCTACCACTACAATTCCCATGATCCCGCTGTCCGATTCGTGATATTTTTAATTAAGTGAAGAATCTTATCCAATTTGATTTTGTGACGTTTATTGCCTAAATTGAATTTATTGTGATTTCAATTAGATGCTGCATTGATATTGTCCTATCCAAAAATCTGTTGGACTTATATGAATTAGGATAGTTTCTTAATTTCAAAGCATGCATAGGATCAACAAACCAATTTCAGGGTTGAAATACAACTTTTGATCGTGTGGAAGATTGGCCAATCCTATCCGCATCCCGTTGAATACAGTCATCGATTAATTTCCAAATTTAATTAGGATTTGGCTTAATAAAAATCCTAGTTTGAGCTGGATAATATCTTAAGCAAAGTCAATTTATACTATTTTCTGATTTCGAATTTTATATATAAAAAAATACCAATAACATCATCTTATAATAAATTAGACTCTTTTCTAGGATAGACCATCTATCTAAATTATGGTATTCAATTAATTTCCAATTTAATGAAAAAAAAAAAGATGTCATGCGCAGGCTTATAGATTTAGGTTCATAAAATGCACGTCTTCTAGCAATTGCATGCTCGGTTCATTTAATTAAATCACACATCATATAGAGTAATTTGATTAAAATTGCATGTCACGTCACAATAGTTGTATATTAGTTTCGCTTATCATTAGAAATCGTTTTGTTAGGTCAAAGAAATGAACAGAAGCATCCCTATCCCCACTTTGAAAAGTCTAATTATTCTCCACTCGTAATTATTGCTTATGACTATTCCTCTATAACTTCAAAGCAAAAGTACTAGCTTAAATTTCAAAGGATAAGTATGTGGAGCCAACTATCGAGTTGAAAAGGCGAGTGAGGACTTGAAACGATGCCAATCTTAAATCACACTCGAATCTCCTCAAAGTAATATCCGGTTCTGGTGCACGCTTATCAAATGAACTGGCGCTTGGAGGGGAAGGAAAGCGAAACGAAAGAAGACCGCAGTCGCACGCATCAAAGTGCAAGAGAACATATTTTTTTGGTCATCTGCTCTCTCATCAATGCGACCCCACGGCAAAGTGGGGATGGGGATCTTCTGTTCATTTCCGGGGACCGCAACACGAGTCTTTTCGACTGGATTTGGATGGCTTGTGCCTTGGATTTCTTTTTCGTCTTTTTCTTTTCGGCCTTTTTCTTTTTCTGTCCCTTTTCTACACGATTCTTTCAAGTGGGTGATGATGTATGTAGACTGCAAATGGAGTGGTGGTGGATTATGGAGAGGGAGCACCAGATGTGGGGAATAAAAAGAGAGGGCACCGGATGTGATCGAGGAGGGAACGCAACTCAAAAGCTTGTTTAAGAAGCTCGAGGCACTTTAATGAAGTTAAAAGAGAAAGTAAAATACAGCGCTTTGGGTATGGGGGTTGGGGGGATGGAAACTAGATTTGCTCAGAAGGGTTGGGAAGTTTTATATTTAGGCGTAAGTGTAGATGGTATAGATTTCCCCTAAATTGACCCAAAATGCCCTCACTCGGTGAAGAATTTACTTCAAGAAAATGTCCAAGAACCAAAAAGAAAAATGAAAAAGAAAATCCCATCCCTCTCCCCATTCTCTCTCCCCATCCACCTTCAATCATCGGTAGCCTCCCGCTACATCGTCGTGCCATCATCAACATTATAGAGGCTTCTGGCTGGTCAAGTCGGAAAGGCGGCGACGATGATAGGGGTAGGAGTGATGGACAAAGCAGCTACGGCAGTGTGGTAGAGTAGATCGTGGGCGACCATAAGCTAGGTTTTTAGTGTTCTTGGACAGAGAGAGGGGGGTGCAAAAGTGGGAATTGAAGAAAGGAAATATGAGAAAAATAAAAAATCTAAGCCGTTCATTAAGTCTAGTCTTAAGGTATCGGTTTTCTAGAGTAAATTCACATATGTAATTGACCTCTCAAATAAAGAGGGTCTTGATCTTGTTTAGAAAATGAGGGAAATTGAGAGGAACGAAAATGCTTATTCACCAACTTTCATGCAAATTTCGCTTAAGATAATCAATAACTAGCAAAAACTACACACATTCATGCCTTGACACTACTAAAAAAGATTACAAAAGGAAGAAAGGTGAGATTTTTTAATTATTTTAGGAAACTTAAAATCTTTAAAATGAAATTATCAGTTTTACATTATCGCGTTGTTGAACAACTCACACTACCATTTTACCCACTTTTTTTTTGGCTATATGCGTTTATTTTATTTTTTATCTTTGTCGCCAGTATGAAGATCTCTCAAATGCTTCCAAAATGGCCACTTCACTTCTCTTTTCCTCCCTCGTTGCAAGGGAGAAGGAAGACAGCAGCGAGAAAGATTCTGTCCGCACCAACCGCGAAGTTTCCGCACACATCGACAAAATCACTCAAGCACAAGATGTCTGCTTGGGAATACATGGGGCTCGAACATCGATGCGCGCCAACGTTACCCAAAAATCCAAAAGGGAAAAGAGAAAAAAGAGGAGCAAAGAACTCACATGATAACCATAGAAAGTAGCAATTAGAGCTGCAGCTTTTGACCCTGTCAGCAGTATCGTTTTAGATCAGAAGCAAACAATGTCTCTGTTGAAAAGCGTCATTGCCCATGCTCGGACGGGATTTGTTTTTAGGACAACAAAGTTGGATGTTCACGGAACTTTGGATCTCACACGTGTTCTTTTTCTCTTTTAAATTGTTAAGGAATCTTTGCAGGAGATGGGAGTAAGGTGCGCAGCCACCACCCGCTTTGGAGTTTGGGTTCACCAACCCGCTGTGTAGATAGGTTGAGCTTGTATTAGATATTCAAGTATTTTCTTTGTTGGGTTGCAAAAGTTAGTATAGTTGCAAAATAAAATGAAATTATGGTTTTTTTTTTTCAAGCCTTCTTGAGGATTCTTGGGGAGTGCGGTGAGATCATAGATGATAGAATACATAAGGAGTGAGATTTGGTTCACCTACTCTCTTGTTAAGCTTAGATTGTTTTGAGAAAGATGAATAATTGAGAAAACATGTTTCTAAAATATTACTTGTATCGCTTATAATAATTAACTAATAAAAATTATTATCATTAATAATATTTATGTCTAAATATTTTTATGGACAATAAAAAATTTCATTCATTCATTCATTTTTTGTAAATAATATAATTTATGGATAAATATTTTATGGACGATAAAAGAAATTTCATTTTTAGGAAAATGTTTTTGAAGTCATTTGTTTTTCATGAAAATGCCTTCATATCCTTCGATTTTTGTATTTCCTTGCTTTCTTTTTTTCCCTGTTTAAAATTAAAGATACATGAGCCAAAACATCTAGTGAAATATTTGTTGGCTATGAGCTACATGATTTGATATGTGGCCAAAGAAATTTATGTTTATAGTTTATGAAAGCCAAGATTTGGTATTTGATTGTATCAATTAAGATATGTCACGTTATTATTTTATGATCTAGAAAAATGAGAGCCATGACTACATCGACGAGAAATTCCTATAATCAACAATCAATATGAATACACTACTTATATTAAGGGGCAGCATAAGCTTTAATTATCAATCTTATACTCATATATCTTTTCAAGCATTTAAAGGAAACAACACCAAACATTTTCTTTAAATTCGATCTTGTCAGGTCCTAAATTAAACGGTTTCGGAACCATTCACTTCAATACGGCTCCACTTGGACAAAATCCAAGAGCAGGCGCGTGTGACCTACGCTCCAGCGAGGGCGCGCGGGGATCGCATCCGCCCGAGCAGGCAAATCGGAATCTCGGCCGGAATTTTCTAAGGAAAAGAATTCGTCGTACTAGAGGCACGGACGCGCCCGTGCAACCACGAGCCGGGCACGGTCAGGGCGCACGCGCGCTCGTTGCGCCCACACACGTGGCCCCCTCCGACTCGGCCTTGCTCGCGCTCTCCTTCGGGTGGCCAGTCACCCGAAGGAACACGCAACTTCACCGTCACGGTCAAAGTCAAATTCTCTGGAGCAAAACGGCACATGCGCCACGTCGTTTTGCCACCGAGCATCTTTAACCGTACCGATATTTCTAGTTTTGCGTAAGCCGTCGTTCTCCTGTGGCGCCGTCGCTTTATATCTCAAGTCCAGAAAATGGGAAGCCATCGCGGGGCCCACGACTAAGATGCGAGTGGTGTTCTGTAGTGTATAATGACTAATAAAATCAGAAAAGAAGAAAGTGGGTTAATCACGGAAAAGTAATTAATTATTTTTTGAGCTTTTCAGATTTGAAATTATGAAGCAATTATGGGCTAGATTCAAGCTTGCGCCGTGGCGATGTGGAGAACTCAACAGTCACTTTCGACGCGACTTTCAACGCAATCATTTTTACTCCATCGGTAAGTGCATTATACGGCCATATCCATAATTTCTATCAAATTAATTAATTAACTATTAACAATTCATCAGAAAATTTATTTTCAAAATAGCCAAACTAAAAAAGTTTAGATTGAATTGATTGAGATTTTTTGGGATAATTTTTCATTGTATTTCAGATTCTTCTACTTCAAATTAAGAAGAAAAGATACTTTCAAACCCACTTTATAAATATCTCCATAAAAAAAAAAGAAAAAGAAAAAGAAACACCTCTTACTCCCAATAAGATGCATAAAATTTTACAAAGCTAGGCCAGTTTTCGATATGGATTGTATGCCAACGTCATTGACATAAAGTCACCTAGCCAAGAGAAAATTCAAAAGTACCTGGCAGACCTAATCCTATATTGGCCCACTTTTGATCACTAGACAGCGTCCCTCCATAACAATCTCATATTCCGTTAATCTAGCATAAACCATCCTTATCTTATTATATGTTTTCAACACATGGGTATCGGCAACTGTAAGAGAATATTAACAATATTGTATGGTGGAGGATGAGTGGGCATCCATTAACCATTAGAAAAATAAATCGATTTAGAAACATTTGCATTGACCACTAGAAAAAAAGAATATTCAACAATTTAGTTTTACTTTTCTTTTTGTGATTTGAATATCAACCGTTCACTTTTTTTTGCCCACGGCACCATTGAATTGAGATAATCTGTTTATATTATAAATTGAAATTGTTCACATGGAAAATATTATCCACTTTGGTTTGAAGGCAACAAAAAGGAGAGAGAGAAACTCAATTGTAGGCGAGTATAGTATTACTCAAATCAATGGAGAGTCAATAATTCCTAAGACAAATTTGTTGAGCATACAAAGGACTATAGGAGGGCATGAAGTAAAGAAGAATTGTGTATTGGAGGGTTGGATTTAAATTTTGAAAATGAGTAGTTGAAGATACCTTGTTGGCCTATACCTTATAGCTCAATGACTTGTATTTTTGTGTAAAAGTGAGTCCAAGAAAATTTTTCAACGACTCTAAGCTTATAGATCTCTTTTACCTTATTTTGAAGGTATTGAGCTTCCATCACATTTCTCTAGATTATGTGTATTTATTTTCATCAAATTCTACTTTAAAATGACTCCTTCAATTTGGGAAATTTTTGGCTAGAAGTCACTATGTTTTCCTACTTGTTGATAAGGAAGTGTTCTTTTTAGGCAGCGTATTGAAAACAATTAAAAAAAAATTATTGAGACATTCAATAAGTGCACTGAGAGCATGTGAGTAATAATTCTTCTTAATTAAGGAGAAAGGCACAAGAGATCCTTAAATTTCTCCAAAATTGTTGATTGGGTTTCTAAATAGTTCTCCACGGATGGAAACTATGTGCATTTTCATTCACCTTGCTTCTATTGTTGAAATGATTGATGAGGATGCTGACATGACAGTTTACATGACATTTCAAAATAATAATTAATGAATAAATGATTTAAAAGGATATATAAAACTAAGAAAAAATGATATTTTTATTTTCAAAAAAAAAAAAGACAAATGAGAGGAGGCAAAGTGCTACTGATGCGGCTAATACCCGGCCACTAGTTGCAAGGGGTCACCCGATGTCAGTGGCTATTGGCCAAGGTTGCATAATCCCGAGGAGCAACAACAAGGGGCGTAAGGCCTTGATTGAGCGTAGGGAGTCATACAACCCTGGCCGAGGCAAGATTGGCTTGGGTTGCACTACTCAAGGCAAATTTGTGTGAGTTAGGTAGACATTCTCAGGATGTTGGCTGGGGTTGCATGACTTTGGTAATTGATAGCAAGGGTCACACGAGCTTGGTGATAGTTGATAAAATTCACTGTTCCTTATTGGTAGTGAGTAGCATGGCACGGCCATTGTCTACCATAATCTCATTTTCTTTCTCTACAATCTAGTCATTATACATAAGTATCAACTTGATTAGGCAGCACCGATGTTGGGCATTTTCATTTTTATTTCGATGGAAGGATCTAACTCGAACAAAAAAAAAAGTATATACTTCAAGGATTTAAATGGACAAAGAAAGGTCAAATTTTGGGACCTTTGCGTTTATCCTTTGATGCAATGTCGATAGGAAATTACAACAAGCAACCTCACTGTACATCCCCTCTATAAACGAAATTAAAAACGAAAACCAATGAACCAGCGAGTGAGGCGAGGGAGACTGGTAGTTGTCTTAGCTTCCCTTTCTCGTAACGATAAAAGCCGAGCAGAGAGAGAGAGAGAGAGAGATCAACAGGCCCCCGTTAAATCCAACACCAGAAGCAACCTCAATTTCCCCGAACACCATCTCTCTCTCTTCTCTCTCTCCGTCTCTCGCCATGCCACCGCAAGACGAGCAGCGACGGTCCCTCCTGCACTCCTCCTCCGACCCGGAAGAGGAAGAAGCCGCCTATGAGGCCACCGAGAAGGTCCACATCGTCTTCGCCGGCGACGACGACCCCGCCCTCTCCGGCGGCCCCTCCTCCGCCGGCGCCGGCGCGCCGCCCTTCTCATGGAAGAAGCTGTGGCTGTTCACCGGCCCGGGGTTCCTGATGAGCATCGCCTTCCTCGACCCGGGGAACCTGGAGGGCGACCTCCAGGCCGGGGCCATCGCCGGCTACTCCCTGCTGTGGCTCCTCATGTGGGCCACGGCCATGGGGCTCCTGGTCCAGCTCCTCTCGGCCCGGCTCGGGGTGGCGACGGGGCGGCACCTGGCGGAGCTGTGCCGGGACGAGTACCCGCGGTGGGCGAGCATGGTGCTGTGGGTGATGGCCGAGCTGGCCCTGATCGGCGCGGACATACAGGAGGTCATCGGTAGCGCGATCGCCATCAAGATTCTGAGCAATGGGGTCTTGCCCCTCTGGGCCGGCGTCGTCATCACTGCCGCTGATTGGTGAGCTTCTCATTCCGATTGAAGTGAAATCGTGATTTGGGTTCTTTGTTTTTCGTTATGGTTTTTGTTTTTGTGGCGACTTCGTAGTTGGTTTTTCTGATTTTTCTTGACAAGATGGTTTTTTTTTTTTTTTTTTTGCGTGTTATTTTTTGCCTTTGCTTTATGAATTACAGGGGTCTTGGTGGTGGTGAGGAATTCCGGTTTTGTGGTGTTTTCTTGAAAAAAATTATACTGTTTTGTTTCGTCCAGCTTTCTGTTTGTCGTGGGGTCTGAGACTTGTTCTTGGCTTTAATCTGAGCTATGTGCCGGAGGCTTTTTGGATTTTATTTTCCTTTTTATCTGCAGGAGAGGAGTTATCCGAGGGTTGATTCTTTCTTCTTTTTCATGTTGAGGATTGTCTCTTTGCTGAGTTAATTGCCGGTTTTTTCTGATGACCTGTCAAAGTTTCTGAAGGAATTGAATTGAGTATTTTCCTGGGCCCTTTAGGAGTTATCGGATTTTGTGGTGACTTTTTGATTAATCAGGTCAATTTACAGAGTAAATAGAGTTGATGAATAATGACAATAGTAGATTGAGTTGAAGTTCCTAAGTTGCTGTCTGAATGCAAATGCAGCCCATCAAGAAATAGCCCTGAGAAATGGGAGAAAAAGGTCTAACATGAAAAGCGGACCTAATCTTTGCACATTGTTACTCTTTACTAGATCCTGCTAAATTTTCTGAAAATGGCAATCTTCTGATAGGGGTGATTTATGCAATCTATACTAGAATGCTTCCTGAATTGAAATCTCCATTAATGTTGCTGCAGCTTTATCTTTCTTTTACTTGAGAACTATGGAGTGAGGAAGCTTGAAGCATTTTTTGCCTTCCTTATTGCAACGATGGCAATGTCATTTGCCTGGATGTTTGCTGATGCAAAGCCAAGTGGAACTGAGCTGCTTTTGGGTAATGATAAATAGTTTCTTATAATTGTCATCTCAGATTGTTCTTAACTGAGATCTGCAGTAGTCACCTTGGGGACAGATGGTAAATCGAATTCTCTTTGCAGGCATGTTGATCCCGAAACTTAGCTCCAGAACAATAAAGCAAGCCGTGGGAGTCGTGGGTTGCATTATCATGCCTCACAATGTGTTCTTGCACTCAGCCCTCGTGCAATCTAGGGACATTGATCATAACCAAAAAGGCAGGGTCCAAGAAGCCCTGAGATATTACTCAATAGAATCCACTGCCGCCCTTGTGATCTCCTTCATCATCAATCTCTTTGTCACGACTGTTTTCGCGAAAGGTTTCTACGGCACGCCCATTGCCAACAGCATTGGTCTTGTGAATGCCGGGCAGTATCTTGAAGAGAAATATGGGGGAGGCTTTTTCCCTATACTGTACATATGGGGAATAGGGTTGTTAGCTGCAGGGCAGAGCAGCACCATCACGGGCACTTATGCTGGGCAATTTATAATGGGGGGTTTTCTTAACTTGCGGTTGAAGAAATGGATGAGGGCGTTGATCACACGGAGCTGCGCGATTGTGCCGACTATGATAGTGGCTCTTGTTTTCGATAATGAGGAGACACTAGATGTTCTGAACGAGTGGCTTAATGTGCTCCAGTCCATACAGATCCCTTTCGCACTTATCCCTCTTCTCTATCTGGTGTCCAGGGAGCAGATCATGGGGTCCTTTAAGATTGGCCCTGTTCTTAAGGTATGCTGCCATTTCATTTTTCTGCCGCATTTCTTGATCATTTCAACATAGATTGATGCACTATTTTTTAATTGCTTTCTTTCATTGCCTTTAAGTAGCAGCTAAACGAAGGCCAAATATGCATGTATAGACCTCAGAAAGACCATAAAGGCATGAATAAGGACAAAAAAATGATTGCCTATCTGGATAGTAGCCCCATTCATAATGGCCCTAAGATTTATTTATTTATTTATTTAATATAATATATATTTTTTTTTATGTATGAACTGCTTGCCTCCAAAAAGCCTTCCTGTTATTTGTTTTGATTATATTGGCAGATTGACCATGAGTTCAGTTTACCACGGGTTATAAGATTTAGAAAAAACCTACTAATCCAGCTTATTACGTGGAACCTTGTCTGTCTACTTCCACATTAATGGTGACAGATAATTTTTTTATGCTTTAGTGTGCGATTCTTTCCAGTTACTTACATTCTCATGCTGTATGCATTTACGTTTATAGGCCTGTATGTGCAGTAAAGTAACTTTTAATAGACAGTGACGCTGGTGCAACTCATTCTAGATATCTTGGTTTCGTCTTTGAAATACTGAAATCATAACTCTTTTGGTGATCTAGTGGATTTGGTCACAAACATTTCATGATGAGTCTCATCATCTTAACAATTGTCAGTTTGCTGCACTCTTTCAGAGAATTATTGTTATGCCATCTGCTTTAGCAAGCTTCTATGTTGTATGAAGGAACTGTGGAGTACCATAGCTAGTTAGGCATGATGAGATTTCACTAGTAAATTGAAAAAGTACATGCAATTTGCAAGAAAGCATTTGGTTTTCTCACGCTCTGGGTCAATAAACATTAGTAATCATCTCTTAATAAACTCTTTGAATCAGCATTCGTTGTACTCATGGTAATAACCCTGAAACTGATCGTTGGTTCTTGTTTCTAGATTGTCTCTTGGCTCGTGGCTGCTTTGGTGATCGTGATCAATGCCTATCTTTTGCTGGACTTCTTCTCCAATGAAGTAACCAGCATGATGTTCGGCACTGTCGTGACTGGTTTCACGGCTGCCTACGTTGCATTCATACTGTACCTTGTGTCTCGGGGCCTCACATTTTCCTCGTGGCGCAACCTCATACAATCCAAGAAAGTCACTGCCACAGAGAGTTAAAAGCGGTCCAATCTATGGAGCCCGGCATACATTAACAGACACTCTTCAATCTGGCGGCCTTTTATCTGTGAAGTCATTCAAGGGCTCCTTTTCATATTGGCATGTCTACACTGTCATTGCGGATGAAGCGTGCCCTTTTTCACTTAGACGCTCTCACAGGGACCTGTGTAGAGAGAATTGAATCCGAGCCATTGGACTAAAACAAGACGAGGGTTCAAAGAAACCAGCATAATGTACGATTTAGGCTATTCGATCTTTCAGCTGTGCACAGGATTACTGAAATGGAAAACATTGCAGTATTATGATGGACATGTTACTTCTTACATGTATGATATGTAGCTAATAAAGCTACTAATGTTGAAAATCAGGAGTGCAAAGAAACAAGAGCACAAAAAAGTTTAGACTTGCAGACTTGTTGGGAGACTGAGCGTACGGAAAATGTTTGTCAAAAGGCCGTTTCTATAGTTTGGGGGAAATTTGCTGTACCGCTTGTCAGCCGTTGGATTCATGCCTTTTAAATATTTGTCATCCGTTTCTGTGTGTTGTTAGGTGTCGACCGTCGGATCGAGATTTGCCGAGTGAAGTGTGGGTAACAAACCAAGTCATGTCATCATATTATTTTACTCCTTGATTTTATTTCAAATTTGTTCTCGGAAATTGAAAAAATGGACTTGCCGAATGAAGTGTTGGGTAACAAACCAGGTCAATCATATTATTTTACTCCTTGATTTTATTTCAAATTTGTTCTCGGAATTAAAAAAATTAGGTGACGTTGCTAAATGAATTTTTGTTCTTTTCGATTCTTTTTTGTTCCAAAAATAGAAATAGTCAGGAATTGACTGGTTATTAAACAGACATTAGATGTCATGTTATACTAAAGACAAATTAACATATCTAAACGCTTTATGAAGTTGAATTATTTGAGTGACAATAAATTAAGTATGATGAATGGAAGGGCACACATCGGTGTGCACAAAAAAGGAAAGGAAATTAGATAGGTTATATTTTACTCCAACAAATCTTACCTAATCACGAATCTGATTAAGGAGTTATAAGTGATAAATTTCGGTCACATGAAAGCTTCGCTAGAATATAATCGTGGATGATGTTTATAAATTTAACCTACCAATAAGAGGCATGGGATGAAGGAGAAAATGACTCCAGAATATAAAATATTTGATAATTAAGTATCAGTAATTATATGAAAAATTATAGATTTGCTAATATTTGATAGATATAGTCATGTGACAGAACAAAGTAAGATAACGTAAGAAATTGAATGAACAAATATTGAATAAAAAGGGAAAGTGCCTTAGTAACAAAGAGATCAAAATGATAAAAATTGGTTACTCAATTATGTATATTTAAAGGATTAACTATTATAAAAAAATGATTGATGAATAAAAATATGTAAGAAAAAATCATAAAAAGGAAATAACGTCCAAACTCATAAATGAAAAATGATTAACCGATATCCAATGTGATATTTTAAATCTAATATTGATCTTTCAATTCCTTTTGCATTAATTAAATATTTGAAATACATCATGAGTATCCAGGTATTCTGCTTTGACCTTTTTTTTGTTATGGAGACATTTCCTCTCTCATTTTCTTAAAATCTCTTACTAGTTTTATTAATATATTCATTATTATCATAATCGATATTTAATTTCTTCTATTAATAGAATTTTTTCTACTATTTTTTTTAAATTCTTCTAAATCAAGGGCAAAAATTCCATAAAGAATTGGGATGATAATACATTATAATTTTCTGACATTCACGTGCACCGTACATGTTATGAAAAATATAAGAGAAAATTTTAAAAATGACCTAAAGTACCATAGTTTTCTTAAATAAGGGTCCAAAGTAAACATTATTTAAATGGGGTTAAACTCCTTGAAAAACCCAAAATTGGTAATCTGTGACAAATTTATCACATTACTAAAAATCTCAAACTAGTACACATTTGACAAATTTACTTTTGGTTAATTTATGTTAAATTTTACGATCAAATTATTAAGCCGAATAACATATGATAGTTGACTAGTATACCAATTTGAGATTTTACTTTCCGTTTATCACACAATTTCTGTGACTTTTGTGATATTAATCCAATTTAACAGATGGTATATTTGTCATAAATGCATTAGTTTTGGCTTTTTTACGATCAAAAAAATTAGTTTAAGGTAAATTTATCATAAATATACTGATTTATGATTTTTTATGATTAGTTGGGGTAGATTTATCACGAGTATACCAATTTAGGGTTTTTCATGGTAAAAAAAATAATTTGAAATAAATTTGTCACATATGTACCAGTTTGAGATTTTTCAATATATTAATCATTTTAAATAAAAGGTTTAAAGTGGCTAAATCGTCTCAAATAGAGACTTTTGGCTACAGTGACTTTTCTAGCCAATCGAAGAATGGGCACTTTGGTCAAAACATCGTAACTATATTCTTTTAATTTTTTTTTCATCCTTTTTTTCTTTTTCTTTTTTCCTCTTCCTTTCCTCGCACGTGGCCATTGATGGTTGGCAAAGATGCCGTCACCTCATCCTCATCGGATTTGGTAAAGATCACCCTCGCCTAGGTGGGGGAGGGCAACCCTCACTTGAGTTAGGCGAGGATGTCCCTTGCCAAATCCAACGAGTGATGCCAACACTTGAGTTAGGGCGACCCTTGCTCGACGTTGGCAAGGGTGACCCTCACCCTCACTAACTCGAGAGAGTCTGAGTGAGGGCTACCCTCGCTCAACGCCAATGAGGGCAACCTCTACCCAGCTTCCTCGAAGGTTGGTGGCGTTGGGTGAGGGCTGCCAAGCTTGCATATCGATCGATAGCTCTCACCTAGATTTAGGAAGGGTCGCTACCCTCTCTCACCTCTAGCAAGGGCTCACCCCTCGCCTCTAATCAATCAAGGTTACTAATCCTCCCCCAAGCATCGACGACCCCACCAACCTTCGCCATTGCCCTATTAGCGATGGGATGGTAGCCATAAGCGGGAGGGATCACTCTCCCGGCTTGTGTTTTCGTTTTTTTTCTTTAGTTTTTTGAAAAGAAAAAAGAAAAAGAGAAAAGATTAAAATTAAAAAGACGAAATTGCCTTTTATATTTGGTTAGTTTCAACTCTTCTTTAAAAAATTGATATATGCACTTTAAGCTTTTATTTGAAATAAGGTTCA
Source organism: Eucalyptus polyanthemos subsp. polyanthemos (assembly GCA_017140185.1). Lineage (NCBI taxonomy): Eukaryota > Viridiplantae > Streptophyta > Magnoliopsida > Myrtales > Myrtaceae > Eucalyptus > Eucalyptus polyanthemos. Next base: position 14,599,939 of record CM029465.1, on the reverse strand, counting down.
TTTTAGGTTATTATTTAAGAAAATAAAGACATTTTGGATTTTTATTTAAAGTAATATTTATTTCAAAACTTTATTTGAGAAAATGAGGCATAGGTGTTTATTTCAATTTAGAAGTAACGGGTGCAACAAAATGAAAAATTGTAAGTTCAGGGCAATTCGTTACGAAAATTGCCTTAACAGTAGTTGCCTGCTCAGACGTTCGTAAAGTGAAGGCGTTGTTGGGCCATTCACTTCGGTCGCCACCCTCGTCGGAACAGAGCCGCCGGAGCTCCGTCGCCTCGCTGGCTTAGCGACGGAATAATTCGCCGCTGAGAGCGACACGGCCCGCCGTCTCCGATCGACTCCCAGCTCAATTTCCGGGGAAGGGGGGGAAATCCCCACTTTCCGACCATCTCCCGCAACCCAATTTGTAGGGTTTTGGCTTGCTCTCGATCGCATTTCGAGGTGCGCAGTTTCTCTCCTCTCGAGCGAGCCTGCAATTTCGCGGTTTCGCCGTTTCGTCCATTGTGCTGCGTCGTCTTCCTCGGCCTATTGCGGGAATGAATTTACCCAATGTTTGCTTTCCCAAGAAATTAGCGTGAAAACTCTGCTTGCTTTTGGGTCGTGATTGGATTTTATACAGGAATTAGGAATGGAAAGATTTGGTTCCTGTTGAATATGTTAGGTACCTCAATGAGTCGGTCTGTCCGGTTCAGCGTGCTATGCATTTTCAGATGATTGCGCTTGTTGAAGTTGCGTCTGTGTTGCACGAGTGAAACTGTGGTGACAACTGTTGTTATTGTGTCCATATTTATAAGAGCCTGTGTGATTCTAGGAGGCGGGAAACCGAACTAGGACCCGTCTTGGTCTTTTAGAACAATTTGAAGCGATCCTTTCGGAATTTTAGGAAATGTTTAATGGGACAAATCTGCCCTTTCTTGAATGTTTAGCCGTTCTTGTTTCTTTTTCTTGCTTTTGGATTGAGTGGGAGAAAGAAACCCTAGAAAGTGCCCTCTGCTGGCTCAATTGTTGGTTGAAGTTGAACCGCCTGAGATCCTGTCACATTTAAAATGCCTGAAGTTACAGATGATTGAACATATTTGAAATGGCTGGTATCATTAGGTTATGCCCTTCTGATTCTTGTGACGAGTTGGTTTACTCATGTGTTACTGAGCTTAATTTTCCTGTGTGATTCTCCAAGTTCCCTTTTCATGTCTTTGGGTCGTAAGTTGTTAAAGGACTGTGTGTAACTGTATCCGTGATGCTAGATATGATGATGAAACAGCTTTAAGTTTGAGGCCTTTCATCGAAATCTCGCTTCAGAGACCGCCTTTTGACTATATCATGATTGAGTTGTGACTCCATGGTGTGCAATTATTGTGATCTTTTTTTGCTTCCCTGCAATTTTAATTGGTCTAGACTAGGTGGAGCTAATTGTGAGCTTAGAAAGCATTGGGTTTGGATTTTAACCTGTCCTGAAGACCAGAAAAAAATCTGTCTTCTGCACAAGGGGGCAATGAGTTTGGTTGGAAACCTTTTTGTGTTGTGGTGGTCTGGCCACTGGATAGGCTTCCTCTCCTTCAGCTCGATAAAACTCCAATCTCATACAGGAACCCCCTCTGCAACCCCCTCCTCTTTCCTTCTTGGGGTTTGTTCTCAGGGTGTCACTGGCAGCACAGAGTACCTGGGAATAACTATTTTGGTATGATACATTAGTTCCCTTCAACTATTAATCTGAAAAACATTGTTCTGCTCATTTTTGGATTGTAAAGGTTTATCATCCAACCTTACCTTAACTTAACTATTGGCTTCCTAGACAGAAGTCCCCTCCTCTCTGGCAAAGTCAGCAACTCCATTGCTAAACCTCTTGTTTTTATTTAGATTCTTGATTTGCCACACATTGATGTCCTTTCTCATTAACTAGAATTTCATATCTCTTACCTACACATTTTGTGGTGCAAGAAATATGTGCTCTTTTTATGGCAACAGTCAATCAACAAAGCTAGTGTATGTGCATATTCCAGATCAACAAGCATATTTAGCATGTTTTCAAAAAATGGATGTTCTCATGAATTTAATTTGTGGTTGCTATTCTGCATCTTCCATGTTGAAAACAACAGTCTGGCACATTTCAACATTGTGTGTGTGTGTAGCACATTTCAACACCGTGTGTGTGTGTGTGTGTGTGTGTCTCTCTCTCTCTCTCATATTTTAACCATCATCTGGCCAACTTTAAGAAATCGCACAAACAAATCATGTTGTCACAGGAATTCCTATTTGCAATTCAGATGGAGTGCTTTTGCTGCTGATCTCACATCGAGAGCAGCTCCTTCTTGTTCAGGGTCATCAGATGAGAGATAAAATATGCTCTTTGTTATGCCAAACTCGCTTCCAATGAAAAGCCTGCTTATCGATGGTACACAATGGCTAATTTTTTGATGTCAAAAATGTTCTATTAGCTATTGAATTGGATGAAAAGAAAGCTCCATACCATTGTCATCCGGTGGTTGTCCATCAATGTGGTTATCTAATCTTTACAGTTTTCATGAAGTTATGTAATCCGTATATAGTTGAATTGATTATCTTTTTCATTAGTACTTGGAGCTTTTGCCGAAGGCTAGGTCAATTAAAGTGGTGTGGTTAAAACAATGAACATTTGGATGACAAATATAGGGGAAGAAGTTTCAGTTTACAGAACCTTAGCATGCTGTCCAGATTGTGTAGCTCCAGTCATGCTTAAATGGGACCTTGTCTTTAGAGTCTTTGGCTACTTTGCAGTTGCAAAGTTGCTCAACAAAAAGGAATGATTTGGAGAAGGAACTTTAATGAGAAAGTGATGGATAGTCTAATTTATTAATAGAGTTAGTAACACCATTGGATTAAAATCTTGACCCAATCAATGGGGGAAAATGTAGGGGTGTGCATGGTCCGGGCGGGCGGTTCCCGACCTAGAACCGGGAACCGCCCGCTAAGGACTGGTTCCGAAAAATTGGAACCGGGATCCACCCGGGAACCGGACCGCCGGTCCGGTCCGGTTCCCGGGTGGATCCATGGAACCGATTTTGACACGAAATTTTTTTGGTTTTCAACAAAAAAAACAATTACGTGACATCAAAGCAAGCCAAAGAAAGAAAAATCAAATTTAAGTCGTGGAACAAATATTTATTTGTTGTAATTATAAATGTATCTCGTAGATTAAAAAAAACGCGAACATATGGAATGCAACATTCTCCCATTTCCCACTTGCAAATAACCATAGATGGTTAAATTTTCTTTGACCAAAGGTAAATGTTCCCTAGAGAGTGAGATGAGATGTAGGGTTTCTCTTAATAATTTTTTTTTTTTAATATTAAAAAGGTTCCGGTCCGGTCCGGGTGGGCGGATCCGCCCACAGAACCGGGAACCGGACCGGTACCCACCGGTTCCAATTTATTGGAACCGGGAACCGGACCGGTTCCCTCAAGACCCACCGGTTCCGGGCGGTTCCGGTCCGGTTCCGGGCGGTCCGGGCGGATCCCGGGTATTTTGCACACCCCTAGGAAAATGGGTACTCCAGAGAAACGAATCTTAACCTAATCATGGCATGCACTCTAGGTTGAGTAGATCAAGTACTTAATAATTCATAATTGGTGCGGTAAAGGGTGAAGTTGTTGTTGTCGTTTTTTTTTTTTTTTGCTTGAAAGGGGTGGACTTGTTGAGATTGCATATTTTAAAGAATTTTTTGTATAATGTCTTGTTAAAGTAGATGATTTAATAGATGTGCAGGATTAAATAGTTTTTGCATTTGTTTTCCACTTGTCGATGTGAAGTTGTGGCTTGCGAGATGGTTGATGTTGTTTCTCTGGAACTGCTGGTCTATGAGCTTGGAAAATATGCAATTTGAAAGGATATAGTTATGTTGTTTACTCAAGTTAGCAGGACACCATGAGAACTTACAAATACTTGCAGTATGAGCAGAAATGTTTGTCTGCCTGTTTAGTTTGCATGGTTCACAATTTTTTCTACTTTGAGGTATGATCTTATGTTCTTATTTTGAATGTCAAACAATTCTAGGTAAGAAAAGCAAACCCTTTTTCCAATGTTAGTTCAATAATTTAAGGAGGTTTGTGGTATGTATAGAGTGAGAGTTCTTTTTAGAGTAGGTCGAATTCAAGTAGGTCCTATTTTTAACATGAACCTATTATTTATTTCAACCAGAATTTTTAGGGTAATTAGTAGATAGTTCTCCAGAAATTGATAAAGGAAGGGGATTGGAGATTTGACTCCTGGTGAAAATTTTTTGCAACTCTGCCTTCTGAAGAGTTTGTGTAGTACTTGGCTTTGTTGTGGCAGTCCTAAAGCATGATGGCATCAAAATATCAAAGGTTGAGTAGTGGCATAGCTTAAGACCCCACTGCTCCTTTTTGTTTTACCAGATGTATTAGTTGTGTTCTGAAGTGAAAAGAATATTGAGTATCTGTTTTGAATTTGTAGAGTTGCCCTCAATGGAAGAAACCGAACCAGTTTCTGGAGATGATTACGGTAACTTCCTTGATAGATCAGCTGAGCAAGGCACTTCTTGAATTGGAAGCCTGTAAGCGCGTTTCTGAGGAGACTGTTGCGTGGACTGAAATTGAGGAGCACTTCCGCAACCTTGATTCTATGTTCAGAAAAAAGTTTGATGAGCTTGAAGTTATAGAGACAGATATTGCGGCAAAAAGAGTTGAAACTGAGGCAATTTGGGCAGAGAGAGAGGCGGCTGTTGCTGCAAAGGAACAGGAAATGTTAGATCGAGTGCAGGAGCTAAAAGATGCTGCAGTTGCTGCCATCATATATTCACGCATGAATCGCCAAGAATCTAATGCTGAGGCAGCTGATGATGGCAATATCAAAGATGGCAAGGTAAGTGGCTCTCTTAGTGATGCAAGTAGAAAAGAGGATATATGTCCTAGTAATATTGATGAAGCTGAAGGCTTGACTGATGTCAAGCCTTGTAGAGAGCTGATACAATTTTGTGAGCAGATGGATGCAAAAGGGCTTCTGAATTTTACTTTGAAGAAGCAAAATAACTTAAATGCTATTTGTTGGGAACTTTCTGTTGCTCTGCAATGTGCAACAGATCCGGCCCGTTTGGTGCTGGACTCTCTGGGGGGTTTTTACCCTCAAGATGAGACAGACCAACCAGAAACTAGGAGGGATGCTGCCCTTCAGGGCATGCAAAAATCCTGTATTACCTTCATGGATGCCATGGCCACCTATTTGGCGGGGGTTGAATCAGGTGCTGATCACCTTCTGAACCCTGAAATAAGGCAGCAAGCCAAGGCAATTGCTGATGAGTGGAAGCTTAAGTTGTTTAGTGATGGCACTAATGCTATCAATGGGAATGCATTAGAAGCAGAAGCATTTTTGCAGCTCCTCTCGACTTTTAATATTGCTTCAGAGTTTGATGAAGCTGAACTCTGCAAGCTTGTTCCCGCAGTTGCTCACCTCAGGCAAGCACCTGAGCTTTGCCGTTCTCTTGGGTTGACTGAGAAAGTTCCAGGTTGGTTTTCTCACAACTGACAGACCTCATGGGGTCTGGAAAATGGATTGCCTGTAAGATATACCTCATTTCTCGTTTAGGGCACAGTTGGTAGAAATTGCGTGTAGGAGACAAGCAGATTCATCTATATGCTCAGTGGGCTATTCCATCTTTGCACTCCTAAGACCATCTTCTGGTGCAGGTGTTGTTGAATCCCTTATCAATAGCGGGCAACAAGTTGATGCTGTACATCTTATACATGCTTTTCAGCTTACTGAAAGATTTCACCCAGTGCCCCTCTTGAAGACATACTTGAAGGACTTGAGGAGAAATTCACAGGGGGTAGGTGCAAAGTCGGAAGGTGGTGCTATTGCATCGGTACTTGTTCTGTCCCCAAGTAGTACATACTGCAGGCAATTTTTTTATCTGTTGATTATTTATCTATCTTAATATATACAGAGTCAAGCAAATGCACAAGAACTCGAGGCACTCAAGGCTGTGATCAAGTGTGTCAAAGATTATGGACTTGAGGCTAGTTACCAACTAGATCCCCTCCAGAGAAGAGTCACTCAATTAGAGAAAGCAAAATCCGACAAGAAAAGGGCTGGAGAGCAGGGGGGGAATCAAAAATCAAAAAAGTTAAAGTCAAATGGAGGATTTTATAAATCTCGTGCTCAAGGAGCCAATGCTATTGGTAGGCAAGTTCCGGCCTTCAACCAAAATGCGCCGTACTTGGGGCCACCAGTGAGGTTTGCAGCAAATTATCAACTTCCAGGGCAATCTGAGTATGCTTATCAAGCTAGTAATCAAGGACTACAGTACACCCATCACGACAGGTTTGCAGCATCCTCTTTCAACTCCTCCGTGCCAAAATATGGTGCTCATATCCGCGGTGGTTTGCCATCTTCACACCCACCGTACTCATGATTACCGGATTTAACACATGTTCGGTTGATCTGGTGTTACTTATGGTTCGACGCATGGAGCTAACTTTGTATTTTTGACGACACAAGAGTGTCTTTGACGGCCCCTTTTGTAATGCACACGGGAAAGAAACTCTGGTCGTCTCTCCTTACCGAGGATCAGATCATTTTTAACAAATGCCATTGTCGACTAGAAACCGATGAGATGGCCTTCTGCTTGTGCCTGAACATCTATTCAATGAAAGAGGCTATAATTTTACTTTCGGTGTACTCAACTTAGAAAGTGGCGGTGAAGTTTCAGAAGGCGGAGCTTGTTTTCCTCGGTGTTAAGAAGCAAAATGTCTTTCGTTTGTCGAGTGGACTGCGGAACATAATTGTCAACATTAACTGATTCTTGATATGTGACTTCTTTCTTAATGTCCATCCCAAGAAGATAAAAGCTAATACGAATTGAGCTTCGATTTAGATTTCTTTTATAACAAAATAAATCTAATTTGTTACAGTTCTAGCCGAGTCCCGACATTATTGCAACAAAAAGAAAAAGATTAAAGTACCATGTTGAGTGTAATGCTTATAATAAGAAATTTCCATATCTTCAAATTGCGATGGTTTACGGATGGTACATATAACAACAAACTCTTTCAAAAGAGTCCATAAGATTTTGCCATGTGTACTCATTAGGTTGTTGCATTTTGCTCTCTCAGTGATAATATTTTTGTTCTTTTCCTCGAGGAGCTTTGAGAGAGTACTAAACATCTTGGCAATTTTCTTCATGCACTTCCTAATGAAAGTAGATAGATAGATTAGATTATTCATTTATACTTAAGATAATTGCACTAGTAATTATGAAAATACAATCGAGTTTTAAGACTTTCAAAAAATACATCAAGTTCTAAAATTTATCACAAAGTGCAATTGAGATCCAAAAACTTTCAAAAAGTGTGATCAAGTTTTAAAATTAATTATAAAAGTGCAATTGAATCTTAAAATTTTCATGAAATGCAATATAAATAATTACTTGATTAGATCAATTTGATAAGATATAAAATTTGATTGCATTTTTTGAAAGTCTTAAGACTTAATTACACTTTAGTTATATGTTTTAGGATTTAATTACCTTTTAAAAAGTTTAGATTTCAATTATACTTTTGTGAAAGTTTTAAGACTTTCAATACAAATATTCCTTTATATTAGTTTGGTATGCAAAAGAACGAAAAAAGAAGAAGAAGGTTTTTATCCATTATATTACAAGGAGAAGACTCTTCATGGCTTTAGAAGCTTCTAATTAGTTTGATATGCAAAAGACGGTCCTTGTCATTTAAACTTACGTGGAGAATCTCCTTCATGACTTTCGAAGTTTCTAATTACTCATAATCCTTCTTAAATTATCAAGAATCATATGCTGATTTGGAATTCTCTGACATTTCTATCTATCACCTTCGAATAGCAAAAAAAAAAAAAAAAATGACAATTATGATTTTTTTTTTTTTTTATTAAAAGGATAACTTCAGGGATTTTCTTATATAGAAATAAGTACATGGGAAGTCAATACTTCTTTTGTGTTAATAGTCAACTCTAATTTTTGGCGTGGATCAATGAAAAAGAGTTATATACTGAAAAACATTAAATTACAATGAAAAGCAACATAATATTATAAGAAAATGGAACAAACAAATAATTGAAGTTGAATCGACTCCAGCATTGTTTTACTTTGGCCCTAAAAGGTAAAACGAACATGTCCTTGCAATTGTTTTTTTTTTTTTTTTTTTTCATTTTGATTTATACAGAGATCCCTCCACGTGAAAATAAGAAGGTGAAGTAAAGGTCACTATTTGATTCTGGTGTTATAAGATTCTCATTAAACTGAAAAATGTTAATTTGATACCTGGTTGGAAGCTTTAAATCTTAAATTTTCTCAATTTCGTAGATACTGAAATATGAGATTGATCCGACCAAAAAAAAAAAAAAAAAAAAAGAAATATAACATTGGGCTACTCTTTTAGGCTCCGCATGGTAACCTTCCCCAGTCCAAGAATTTCTATTCTTCTCTTCCCTAACAAAAAAGAATATAAACTTGTTTGATAACGGCAACTTAGTTTTTGTTCCCTGAACAAAAAGTTAGCCCGGAATGGTTTTGGAATAGAAATGAGAAGTAAAAAAGTTGCTTCTTGTTCCCGGGAACAAGTTTAAGAAATAAGTGAATTTTTTTTTTTTTATTCTTCCTTGCTAACGGCCATTGACGGCCGGTGACCACCAACCGCCGCGCCATCGCCCATCGCTGACGCCGCTGTCGCCGCTGACCGACCGCCGACCGTCGCCGCCCGTCGCCGGAGGGATCGACCGGCACCGCCGCCGGTCGCCGGAGGCCGACCGACCACCGCCGCCCGCCGATCGTCGCCAGACGCCGCCGCGCCGCCGATCGCCGATTCTTCTTGCCGCCCGGACCGAGGCCGACCGACATGCCACGCTGGGCTGCCGTCGGTCGTCGGAGGCCGACCGACCGCCATGCGCCGCTGTCGCCGGAGGCCGACCGACCACCGCCGATCGTCGCCGATCACCGCCGGACGCTGGGCCGCCCCGACATTGTCAGCCGGTCGACCACCGCCGACGATCACCAAAGCCGATTGCCGCCGATTTCGGCGACGCCGTCGACCATTGGAACAATGTCGGGCGTGCGGCGGGCGTCCGGGCGGCGGCGGCGGCGGTCTACTGAAGAAAATAAAAAATATATATATAAAAAAGAAACTATTTTTTACCAAACGGATTTCTATTCTTTTTCTATTTCTAGAGTAAAGTTACCAAACGGGTTTTTTTACGAGAAATTGTTCCCGAATAGAAATAGAAAAGAACTATTTCTGAAAAAAATTGTTCCCAAGCCAAGAAATGTTCTCATGCGGAGCCAAGAACTCTAGGATATTTACTGATTTAAGTAAGATAGCCAAGCCAATCATATTATTTCATACATTTTCAGTTGCAGATTGATATTATGAAGAGTTATCGCTCCACTAGAAGAACGTAATATTAAATCAAGTGAATAAATCTTTACTAATTAAGACTCTATTAATTTTAGGAAAAATGAATAATTTTAAAAAAATTATCTAAAAATACTCACTTGTATCACTTATAAAATAAATGAATAAAAATATTATATTTAGATATTATATTTTCGACGATGAAAATATTTTTCATTAGTTAATTATTTACAAACATTTATTTTTAATATAATATTTTTCAAATTATCTATTTTTCATGAAATAAACATAACCTAAAAACTAATAATATAACCTTTTCATTTTCCCAACATTTCTACTTCGCTAGAAGGATCTCTACCCACCATGTTCGGCATCCCCAAACGATACCAAATAATTAAATAAACGGTATGAACGCTGACAATTTAAGTTTGGCTTGCGGTTCAAAAGAAAAAAAAAAGAAATACGTAAAGATAATTCTAGAGAAAAAAAAAGTTAGGTTAAAGAAAGAAGGGCAAGCAAAATGGAATACAAGAAACGAGAAAAAGGAAAATAAGAAAATTCAAAACCTAACCCACGATTGTGGACAATTGTCAACACGGTGCAACATGAAGACTCTTTCTTTTCTTTTTTCGAATAAAGCGAAGCGGGCGAATAAGAGCAAAATAAAATAAAATAAAATAACATAAAATAAGATAGAATAAATATCCAAATATATATATATATATATATATATATATATATATATATATATTTTATTTAAAGCACGGAGTTGACTATTCTGGCAGCTGCAGGTAAAATGTGAACGGGACGACGCAAGCAAAAGGAAGACTTCAGTGCGATTGATCTTTTGAATTCGCACCCATAGCTACATTTGGTAAACCCGCCCTTTTTGGCGGCTACTTAATTAACGACCGCTCTAATATTAAATTTTCAAAAAAAAAAATATTAAATTTTCAATATTATACCAAAGAATAGCATCAAAGATTAACATATCTTAACTAATGCTCCAATATGAATGGACGAAAATGCCACACTTTTAAGACAAGGAAAAGAAACCATCCAAAAAGAAAAAAAGAAAACTAAAAAGGATGCATCCTTCCCATGCAAGCCCATGAAATATAATCCAAATTAAAAAAAAAATTCAAGAAACATTAAGGCATGAGGATAATATGTACTATAATTTAAAATGAGTTGTATACACATCACAAAATAGTTATCGAGTAAATTAAATGTGGAATAATTGGACTCTTTATAATTGGAGAAGAGTCATAAAATAAGAAAATGTAACTTTTAATTAACTAAATCAAATGTTACTAATAAATACTGTTAAATATGATTCGCATATTCAAATAATTCTCGTTAGACATGAGCTCATACACCTTGCCATAATAAAAATTTGTCAAGATAAAATAAATAAATAAAGAATATGTCGGAAACTTTGGACTGGGAAAGGGGAAAACTGGGGAAGAGAAATCTAGAGAGAGAGAGAGAGAGAGGTCAAAGAAGAGGTCGAATCCGCCATTTTCGAGCTCGGTCCTTCGCGCGGTCTCCTCCTCTCTGCATCCCTTTCAGGTCCGTGCTTCCATCGATTTCTTGATCCGGCGACGAGCTTCGGCGTCCTTCTTCTTCGTCGAATTTTGCTGTTGATTTTTTTTCGGAATTCGATTGGCTATGGCGGTGGTGGTGGTGGTGAAGGAAGGAGGAGGGGGTGCGCTTTTAGGGCTCTGTTTGAGGTCGCTCTCTTCGTTCGAGCTTGCTCCTTTTCGAGCTGCGCGGGGCTCGAATTGTTTTCCTTGGGAGCGATTCGGTCTCTTTCTGTGGAGAATTTGGCTCTTGCGGTGGTAGGCTGTGCCGGGAGGGTGGGGGGATTGGATTGGATTGGTCCTTGCTACGCGTGTGGAGTCGCGTCGCGCGGGATTTCGGGTGCTCGAAAGAACGTCGAGAAACGATGCGCCGTCTTTTTAAAGCAGTTCGAATTCTTGCGGCGGATGGGTTAATCCGTCTTTTGTTTTTTTGTTCTGTTTGGAGGGAAATCTTGGGATTCTAGGCTGAGCTGAGGTAGTGATGTAGGCATTCGAGAGTTTATGCGGTCTAGCCGTGTTTCGGTGTTGTTCTTAGCATGTGGGCTGGCCTTTGCTGGTGATGGGGGTGGTAGTAGTTAACCCCATATGATCTTAGAGATGTTGGGAAGACTTGCTATATTGGGTGGTGGATGAAACCAGAGGTTCTGTGATGTAGATATTTTAGTGCACAAGTTGCAAACAGGGTTCAGGACACTTTGAATTTACTCTGTGCGGGAGAGCTGTGAATTATCTACTTTCAACTCTCATAGATTGTCTTGGATAATATTTCTTGTGATTTTTTGTTTTGCTAAGTACTCTTTCTTTGAAATTGTTGACTCTTTCTAAATTAGATGTTTAGAGAGAGTTGGCTATGTAGGTTGCATCATTTGTTGTTCACATGATGTATGGTGCGCAATCCACTGCAATATTCGCCTTGCTCAAAATATGTATGTTTTGTTCTAGTACCTCAGGTTGCTTAAATTTTCTCTTCTGGTAAAACCGTATGTAGTTTGAAGAAGATATAAACAATATGCAAGTACTGCTATACATTTGTCAGCGCTGTCCTGGGGCTGAGGAAGGGATGTTGGACACTTCTGTGTGGATTTGATATTTTGAAGTTAAGCCATGCGGAATTTCCCTCGAAATTAGACATAAATGAAAAGTTTAGGAGTGGGCTCTTTTGATCTTTTTTGATTTGGATTGGATGCGTCAAATAGACAAGTGGATCAGAGTCCAATGTACCAAAATTGTCAGTACATGATTGTATCATGACTTGAATATAATATAGGGGTTAATTCATCTGAATGAGCAGAACCACTACCACTATGTGTCAAAATCAGTTCTATTAAGATGAGTATGCAGCAGTGGATTAATGGCAAACAACAATAGGTATGATTACTAATGAACTTACTTGAGATAAAGTGGCTTTTGCACCATGCAAGAATATGACAAGACTGACCTATCTGAGGTGTTTTCAGTATGTGAAACATTAACATTCAATAATTTCTATAAGATAATGCAAGCTGATAAACTATAATGAATAGCATAAAGAACTTGGGTGTCAGATTTCAGTTTGGTGCATTGATGGTGCAAAATAGCAAGAAATTGCTAGTAGTTGGAATATTAAGAACTTTGGGTCAATTTATTCTTGTGAAGGAGAAGTCTAGATGTTTCTTCTTCTACCAAGTTGATAGAGTGCTAAATTCTTATTAAGGCTTGTAGATTAATGGAATCTTTTTTAAAACACACAGGTTGATTAGAAAATTGTCAGTCTGGAGCTAGAACGCAGCACTTAGAATATCTCGTGAGTCCTTGACTGGGTAAAATTATTAGCTTCCTAGCTTTTATCTGAGTGAAATGGTTAATTTGATCCTTGGTCTAAATCTTATGTGCAGTACATTTTATCTGCCCCTGCCAACCTAACAAATAATCTCTAGTTTAATTGAAAGCTGATTTACATCAGAGGTTGAAGGCTGGTTGGCCTAGTTAGGAACATGGATGAGCTTTTTGGTACTTAATTGTAAAACAAAAACTTATTATTCTATAATGTAGTTGACTGTGGGGATTTAATTTTAGATTTACATTCTGAGTATACCAATTGGAAACTTGAGGCTAAAAATATGCTTTTACCCAGGTGGCAGCTGGAGAACTTGAAGTCAGAGTGAATATGGAAATGATTTTGTGGGCGGTTGATACCAGAGTTCTCTTTTAATCATGCGTCTGATCTTTTAAGTGCTATGTGACTAAGTTTACTTCATTATTTGAATCCATTGGAGTCTGGAGAAAGGTACATATCATTTTTGGTCTGCCGGAATCAATTTCTCTCTATTTGCTTAAAATACTTGCAATTATGTCTAATATCAATAATCAGAAAGAAATCATCATGTGGGACAAGCACTTACTAGTTAGGAATTAGCTGATGCTGAAGCTCAAATCAAGCTGAATAATGCAAAAGCTATTCATAGCTGAGCTTAGGTTTTCTTTTAAGGTCTGAAATACTAGTAACTGCATGGTCTTTTTCGCAATATGATATGAACTTCAAGTATTCCAGTCAAAGGCTTCTTGGAATATTATATCTCATATTGTGCTTTTCTTTTTATTTTACTAGAAGCCTTTATTAGGAGATATCTTAGGTAATTTTTATCTCTAGACTCAGTCTTTTGAGATTCATGATTAAGTAACATAAAACTATTCTTTTATGAAATTTGTCGATCTAAGCATCTAATCTTAGAACAATGTACTTTGAAAAATAAATTGTTGATAGCATTATGAGAAGGAGGTAAGTAAGAGATCACTTGTGATATATAATATAATGTAAATTCCAATAGTTTTTGGCTATTTGCACAATAAATATTCATACAACAGGTACATTCAGATAACAATATAACAATCAACACTCATTTTTTATTACTTTGTTGATTAATATTTAATATCTAAACTCACACGTGTACAATTATACAAAAAATTTATCCATGTTTTATTGCTTAATTTTAGTAACCCTGCTGAGCAGATTGTCTTCGTTTAATCTGCAGTCAATTTTCATGGTGCTATCTGTAATTTCTTTCTTCTTTCATTCTTTGTGCCATTTCCAGGCATGAGTCGATTCAATTGTTGTACTTCTTTCATCGTCTCAATATCTCAGTGTCAACATGGTGAATGGACCTGGTTGTGCCTAGAAATTGGTCAGGCATGGTTTGTAAAATAGCATATTTGTGGCAGATTTGCTTAGCCTGTGACCAAAAGGAGTCAAAAGTTGTGATCATTCAATGTCCTTTGCTTATTAACATGAGATTAATTCAGAATCTGTTTGGATATTAAGACATAAAGATAGGGTTAGCTTCTGAACTAATTGGTTGAAAGATTTTGTGATTGATAAAGTACTTTATTTATACTGTTTGCTGCTAAATTGCTCTTCTTTTTCTTCCCCCCCCCGCCTAATGTAATTGGTCCTTGTGTGACTGTTTTCTGTCTCAGGTGTTATGGAGATATCCCTGTTGAAGGCACTACTAAGTAATATCTCCTTATATTTTCATCTATCATCTTCTGATAGCATAAACTTGGAACCAGCTCAGAAATATTATAAAAAGGCAGAGGAAATATTGAAGCTGGTGAAGCCCATTCTTGATGTCATCGTTGGCTCTGAAGTAGCTTCTAACGAGTCACTTAATAAGGCTTTTGGAGAGATTCATCAATCTGTGGAGGCATTGAGGGAGCTCTTTGACAGCTGGCAGCCTTTGTTGAGTAAAGTTGATTTTGTAAGCACCAATTTTCTTGCTTGTATTTTGATGATGCTAGAATGATGAGTTCATTTGGCTAATGTCTGTTCTCTGGCATTAGTCTGTGCCTCTTGTTGCTTCCCAAGCAATTTCTTTCCATTTTCTTTATAGGCACAGCACTTTGGGCAAATCAAGCCACAACTTTTTTTTGGGTTGGTAACTTGAGCTTTATTTTTGGTTTCCTGATGATAATCATGCATTTCTCTTGCTTTGTTTGAGCCCAACATCTGCGATATTAAATTTGGTTCACTTCAGTAAAAGTGTCTGATGGAAATGATGGTAAAATTAGTGCTGATAAGAAGACCTATTATGGTCATAACGTTAAAGGGACATAACAGAGTAACCTTTACGTAAAGAGGCTTGATGTTTTAAGAAACATGCAGGATCTGTTGTTGGAAGAAAAAGGATATTTGTCATGTGAGGTGTGATGTGAGGCATGCTATCTAGTGCATTGTGTATATCCATGAGAGAGATTGAGAGAGTTCAATACTTTGGTATGTGTCACTGCAAGATCTTGTTTAAAATTTAAAGAATGACTGGATCTTAGCGGACTTGTGTGAGTTGATCTAAAGGGACTTAGCATGACCAGCACACTCGTTGCCTGCAAATCCTTTTTATTCTTCCAAAGCTCATTGGAGCTGCACCTAGCTCGTGTGCTGGCTCCACTCCATCATCATTATTTTACTTTAGTTTAGTCATCTCTGTCTAAGATGCCATCTGTTTGAATAATTGGGGCATAAGAAGCTTGGTGGTGGGGCAGACTGAACCTCTGTTCTGTTCACCTGTACAAAATAGCTCGAATTCTCTCTAATTCATGTGTTTGGACACTAGTTCTTGTAAGGGTTATGCTTCAGGGCAGAGATAATTTTTGATTGTCGATTTTGTTGATTTCCTGATTCAGCTGGAAGTGCTTTTGGTCCTTTTTAATGGCAACACCTTGGTTTTTTCATTGATATCTCTGAACGGTCACGCAGTGTTAGCCTATGAAGGCTTCTGTGGTTTCTCTTCCTTGGTGAATCCTCCAGTTTGAACTAGTTATGCAAAAAAGTTAGCTTTTGCTGGCTGTGATGATCAAATCATACCTCCTGGTCACCTGATATTCCCACTTTTTATGGAATGTAGATGGAAAGCTGTCGGGGTTTCTTTCCTTTACTGGAAATTCTGAAATTCCTGACCTGTAAAGTATTGATATAAGAAGTGGGTTCTCTTCTTTCTCATTCATCTCTGTTTTTATATTTGTAGATTCTTCGAGTAGAAGTCTTGATATCAAAAATTCAAAGTGCTGGCGTTGATACTTTCCAGCTGCTGAAATCTGCTGATCGAAACCTCCCTGATGAGTTGAGTTCAGTGTCACTGGAGGTAATACTCTGTAGAGTTGCTGTGGTTAAGTTTTCATGTTTTATACACGAATTTCAAGATAGAAATTGTATTTACTAAGTCAATTACACACGAGTTCCAGTGCCAATCTTCTGGATGTAGCATTGTATATACCAGATTTATCAGACCTGCTAATTAATAGCTAGTGTTTATTGATCTTGGCTAATCAATTGTTTTCTTTTTGGATGGTTGTAGCACTGCTTGCAGAAGATCAAGCATATAGAATTCGATCAAGCATATTCAGTCATTAGAAAAGCCATAGATCAAGCAGAGGGTGTTGGTCCCAGCTCTACAGACCTTCTGAAAATTGCAGAAATTTTTAGTTTAAAGTCAAACCAGGAGATCTTGATTGAGGCTGTTGCCCTTGAAAAATTGAAGGAGAATGCCGAGCAATCTGAGAACACCAGTGATGTGGATTATTTTGACCAATTGATTACTATCATGACACGTATGCATGATCGTCTTGTGTTGATAAAGCAGTCTGAGATCCCCAGTCCTGTCCCAATACCAGCAGATTTTTGCTGTCCTCTCTCTCTTGAGCTGATGACAGATCCAGTTATTGTGGCATCAGGGCAAACATATGAAAGGGCATTCATCAGGAAATGGCTGGACCTTGGGCTCACGGTTTGTCCAAAGACACGGCAAACGTTGGGTCACACAAATCTAATACCGAATTATACTGTAAAGGCACTAATTGCTAATTGGTGTGAATCCAACAATGTAAAGTTACCTGATCCTATGAAATCCGCGAGCTCAAACCAACCTTTGCCACTGCTTAGCCATGCAGAGTCTGGTGCAATCAGGGAGCCACATATCAGGGGGAACCCCCCAGTGTCACCTGAGTCTGTCCGGCACATTGGTTCGCCAGTTAAGAACTTTGTTGCATCTAGTGGAGTTCCCCAGGATCTGAATTCTCCATCACATCCCCAGTCTAGGTCAGATGCTTCGTTGTCAACTGTTGCTGGAGGTGGACGGGGCTTGGATATTGGAAGAATTTCTCTAGGGGCCTCTGAAGAAAGTTCGGTTAACTTTGAAGAAGGTGCTAGTGACTCATCTCTCCAAGTGTCTACGTCCCCAAACAGAAGTGAATTCTCCAATGGCATTGGTGCTGATGAGAGGACGTTGAACCATAAGAGAACTGTTTCAGCATCCAGTGCACATTCTGGTGCAAGTAGGCCTCGAGGATCATCTGGAGATGCAAATGGATCAACTAATATGACAGGCTACAGTAGTGACGCTTCTGGGGAGATGAAACCTGAACTACAGTCTCCTGCTAACGTTACGACTACACCGCGAGAACCAGAGTTTCCTCCTCGAATTGTAGAGACAAGGTCAAGAAGCCAGACAATATGGCGTCGGCAGCCAGATAGGTTTGGTCCAAGGATCGTTTCTTCTCCTGCTGTTGAAGCAAGAGCTGATCTCTCTGAAATTGAAACTAAAGTTCGAAAGCTTGTTGATGCCTTGAAAAGTGATTCAGCTGAAACTCAAGGAGAAGCGACGGCTGAACTTCGACTTTTGGCTAAGCACAACATGGACAACCGCATTGTAATCGCAAACTGTGGTGCCATCAACTTGTTGGTGGGTTTGCTCAGATCACCAGACACCAAGATTCAGGAAGATGCTGTCACAGCACTTCTTAATCTGTCAATCAATGATAACAACAAGATTGCAATCGCTAATGCTGATGCAATTGATCCTTTGATCCACGTTCTCCAAACGGGGACTCCTGAGGCCAAGGAGAACTCAGCTGCCACTCTTTTTAGTCTCTCCGTGATCGAAGATAATAAAGTCAAAATTGGAAGGTCGGGGGCAATTGAACCTCTGGTTGATTTGCTTGGCAATGGTACTCCGAGAGGAAAAAAAGATGCCGCCACAGCTTTGTTCAACTTATCCATCTTTCATGAGAACAAGGGACGTATTGTGCAGGCTGGTGCTGTAAAGTACCTCGTGGAGTTGATGGACCCGGCTGCAGGGATGGTTGATAAGGCAGTAGCTGTGTTGGCAAATCTTGCCACAATTCAGGAGGGAAGGACTGCAATTGGACAGGAAGGTGGAATTCCAGTTCTAGTTGAAGTTGTTGAGTTAGGTTCTGCAAGAGGAAAGGAAAATGCTGCTGCTGCTCTTCTGCAGCTTTGTACCAACAGCAACAGACACTGTAGTAAGGTGCTTCAAGAGGGAGCTGTCCCACCATTGGTGGCATTGTCTCAGTCCGGCACCCCAAGGGCTAAAGAGAAGGTAAGTCTGTACTGCATCTTATACTTACCGCTGCTCATCTTATTAACGAGAGTGATTATATACTGATTCCCTAAACTTGGCTCCAACTTTAGTTTTACCACCTCTGAAGGCGTTTTGGCCTACTGCAGGCGCAGGGACTTCTCACCTATTTCAGAAATCAACGACATGGCAATGCCGGGAGGGGCTAATGCTAATTGCACCTTTGCCATAGATTTTGAGGCAAGTTTATGAGTGTAGAATGTATATTTGATTATTATGCGAATAATGCACGTGAGAATTGGTGTTTGGATTAAAGCATGATTTGTAAAGAGATTGTTCGTGGAGGATATTAGTTTGTCCTCTAATACGTCCTTCGTGAATGTGGATTGAAAATTTGTAATATGATCCTCATCTTTGCAATGACGTGGGCTAGTAAATGACTCATAAGTGACCAATTTTCTTGTTGATGGAAGTATTTGTCTTGTGATCTCGTCTCCTCAAGGTGCCTTGCATCTTTTTGAACTTGGTGGATAACAGAGAGAATCGTGTAGTCTTTCCTCGTTCACATTATGCAGGGTTTTAGTCTCTTGTAACTTTTCTTCTTCATCTATGATCTTCCTTATGCTCTCAGTGGTGTCCAACATGGAATTATATTCGTTATACTAATACTTAGGATACTATTATGGCATCGGTTTCCTCTGAGCTCTGCTGTATAGTGGTTGTTTAGTAGACTAGTAATGGTATTCAGTGGGTTCACTGTTGACATCATGAAGGGGATTTTTTGACCCTATATTCTGCTTCCTAGTATGATGATATTAAAGCAAATGTATTTCATTGTAATAGTTAGTAGACGTCTGATTAGTTAGGGCGTAACAGAGGTTTGTTGCTGGTGAGTGCTTGATGCCAGAACCATTTGACTAATTTTTGAAAAGCTGGGTGGTCTCAGAAAGTGGCTGACGTCACACCAGACAATGGATGCGGCAGATAAATCCTGAAAAGAATGGGCTGTCCTATTGGTACTCCACTTCCAGGTACCCTTTGCGTGGAGCCTAGCAAGTCTTTGTTCTTAAAGCGTCAAATTTCTTTCAAAAGATGCTCCGTGCTGCATTAACTTTGGAATCACAAAACCTGCGCTGCTCTTATTATCTGATTATAATTTGATGTCAATGTACATAAATCATAGGTAAGTTAGTGCCCAAAATCTTATGTCGACTCATGTATCTTTACTTCATATACCACTGATTCCCAGATTCGATATGAACTCTCTTGGCACTGTGCAGTTCTATGTGCTCTCTAAGCATTTTCTCACATGCTTATGATGTTGTGAACATTCTTCTCAGATGACTAAATTACTGTATATCGGTCTCATCTATATAACCAGCATCTTCTATGCCATTTTTTAATCCATGGTGATTTATTTTAACTTTAAAAGAAGGTGGTGGTGGTGGTAGTGGTAGATATACAAGCCATTTAAGGTTGTTTCGGATGCGAGATTGACTGCTCATCGCGTTGCGTAGGGAGAAATTGCATTGGTAGCATAAAAGCACAGAGACAGAGACAGGTTGAACTCGGGGCTTGGCTAAGTTTTACGTGACTTTGTAAAGCCGTAGCCAAAACTCCAGTGAGTGCAAGATGACTTTTTGGAGAGGAAGCCAATTGATGATATTTATCAGCGTTGAACTGCATGAGTTTAGGATTGAAGCGGAAGTGATGCTCAGCGCATATTAATAATAGATTTCTTCAGCCAATTTGTTATTGAACCGAGTCCTAGAGTCCGCACGCCCATGTAAAAAGTAAATCTACTCCTGCAAGTACATGATAATAAATCACATATGCAAAATGGAAAGGAAAAAAAAGCCCTTGACACCCTACCTCTTCTCAAGGGTGAATAACTGAGCCTATAAAACCCAGAATTCGGACCAAACGGGCTTTTACCCAGTCGATCTCAGGTTGGTTCCAGGAAGAACTGGTCCGTTTCTGAGTTCTGTACCTTGGAATCAACCTCTATCCTGTTCGGTTTTTTATGCTTATTATTTCGAAACCGTCGGTTTGACCTGGGAAAAAACCAAGCAAGCCGGTTCCAAGGTCAAACCAATTTTATACCTTACTTAAAAATAGTGAGATGCGACTAGGGATAATGTAATCCACGATCTCCAACTTAAAAGTAAGCACACACAACCACTTAGCTAATAACCTTTACTAGTCATAGACCAAAATAATATTATATAACATCAATTATGTGCTTTTTGCAAAAGAAAACTGGTTCTCAAGTAGATACCGGGAATTGGCCTGTTCCAAGCTGGTTTTAAGTATAACCCTCTCTCTCTCTAAAACAGCCTTCTGTAAAAGCAGATGCCATCGGGCCACAGCCACCAAGACAACCGTTTCGATAGTCATTGTCCACCAAGAGGTTGTTTGGTAATCATCCCAACAATGCCAGATTCTATTTTTTTTGTTCTCGGGAGTAATTTTGCAACATAATTATATTTAGTGAAATTTTTGTTTTCAGGAACAAATTTCTATTTTTTTGTTCTCGAAAATAGATTTGGAATATAATAAAAAAAATTGATTCTTGTTTCCGAGAACAATTCTAGAATCGAAGCACATATTTTCTCTTCTTCTTCTTCTTCCCTTTTCTTCTTCTTCATCCACCACTGTAGTTGCCGTTTGTCACCATCCATTGTCTACCGCCTATTGCCGCCGTTTGCCACCCATCACCGCTAGTCGCCAACAACCGATTTGGCTAGGTCGCTAGGCCAGAGTGAGGTTTGGCGAGCTCACTAGAGGTAAGCCCAGCCACTGGCAAGGGCCGGCCTTGTTGAGGGCCGGCGACGCTCCGATGAGGTCGTCGATCCTTGTCTGGCCGGTTGCCGGACAGACGATCGGCCACTTAAAGAAGAAGAATATGAGAGAGAAAGGAAAAAAAAAGAAAAGAAGAAAAAAAAAGAAATAAGAAAAAAAAAAAAAGAGGAAAAAAAGTAATAAAATTACATAAGAATTAAAAGAAAATGATTTGGAGTAAAAATTTTGAGCATGATACAAAATGCAATTTTATTTCAGAATCAAAAATTTTAAATTATCAAACGGTTTAAAATGCTTAGAAATTGCTCTCGATAATAGAATAAAAAAGAATTATTTCTATCAGAAATTATTCCCGGGAGTAGAATCGTTGCCAAACGCGCTCCAATTCTCGGTCTTTGTCATCTTTCTCACAAGCTATCATTGTCCACCGTGTCATGGCAACGATGACCACCGCCTCCTTCAACCACCATCTTCTATCTATTGTCATGAAGGTCATCAACGATCACCAGAGGCCTCGGATTTGTGGTCGCTGGTTGCCTTCGACTTCGAGCATGGTCAAGGATCACAACCCCAATTCCTAAGGCCACGGACCTCGCACTCTCCTGCGACTCAAGGAAAGAGGGAGATCGAGAGGCAGTGACAAGTGACAGTGATTGAACTCTAGATGGTGACAACCAACCGATGATGATCACGTGCGACGGAGGCGGCGAGCTTGGTGGAGGCCTTCTGAACTTCTCAAATTAACAAAAATAGGGAGTGTTAAATTGAAATAAGGATCTTTCTATGTCATTGGTGGGAATATTACACGACGTGGCTGGATTCATCTCTTCTCAATACACACAACTTATCCTATCAATGGTTACCACCTAGCGGACATTATCCAATGGCTGCTCGATTCAAGCCATTTTCTTATAAATCGACAGTAAATTCAGGGACGTGGACTTTACACTAGGCAACTTTGGTCACGGGTTATTGTAAAGGAGTCCATGGATTTCAAGTAGTACTAATAACCGGACCAAACTGAACTGGTCTGAACCAATCATGAGAACTAATCCGGTTCCAAATATCAATGAAAATGAGTTGATTTCCTATTTCAAATTATTAAGATCTTAACCATGTGGTTCACCTTCCAGTTTCCATCCAGGAGCTGGATCGGATTGAATTGAGAACTGGAGAACCAAACCTAAACACTATAGTACTTAAGGGGAGTGCATCTTTATAATGCCACTTTCAAAGATAATTTTCTAGAACTGTAATAGTAGAAGCATGCATATCATGCAAATTCTGGTTCTGCATTACATTGATTGTGCAAAAGTGAAATCACGTGCATGTACGTGCCACCTGCAAGTTTGGAGAGTTTTGAAAAATGTCTTCATAAGAAAAAAAAAAGGAGTTGGGCAGTACCACGAAGATTCTCCATTTTTGCTTAACCTTTTTAATCTCTTCACATGGTCGGTTCTTCAGCTTTAATCTAAGCGATCGAATCCGAGGCGTATAGCAAAAGTCTCACCGCTGCCGTGCAGAACTTTCCGTTTTCTCCTTTTATATATATATATATTTAACTTTCCCATTTTCCTTTGACCTAAGTAAACGACCAAAAGGGAAAAAAAAAAAAAAAAAAAAAATCTTCCCTTCGGATCTCACAGCTAGCGGCCTTTCTACACCATCCTCCACACCAATCCCAATACGACACTGCCCCACCAGCGCACGCTTCAAATCTAACGATTCCTCGAGTTTTCAATAGCGGCTCATTGGAGGACCGTCCTTGATTATCATCAACGCAAAGGTATTCATCAAACCCTGCTTCAATCTTTTTTGTGATTCATCATATGTAATTTGACTCCCATTATATATTTTGGAAGAATGACATAAACGATTTCTAAATTTTGACTTAATGTGCAATGTAATCCATAAAGTTTTAATTTGTTCAATATGATTTCTGAACTTTATCCTAATGTATAATGTAGTCCCTAATCTTTTAATTTATTTAATGTAATTTTTAAACTTTTGGTAAGTGTTCAATTTGGCCCTTAGATTGTTGAACAATTTGATATAGTTTAGGAATCAAAATTGAACATTTATCAAAAGTTTGTGAACTACATTGAACAATTTAAAAGTTGTACATTGGGCTAAATTTCAAGAATCATATTGCACATTAGATCAAAGTTTGTAGACCATTTGTGTTTACTTTTATATAATTTGAAACATGGTCATTAATAAATCCAACTTAGGAAATGAAAACCAACCAAATATTTATTATTATTGAGGGAGAAAATGATCCAATAAGCTTCGACAATGCGATATTACAGAATCAAAGTAATAAATATGAAATGAACTTTCATCAGATACAAAAGGAACGAAATGAATCAAGGGCATTTGGCAGTGCCCTTGGAGTTCTTCATGTCCCTGTAGCAAGGGCACTCCGATTTGTTCCCGTACGTCCCCGACGGCACGCACTGGCACTTCTGGCAGCAGAGTCCACAGTACTTAAGGCACCGGTCCTTCACTCCCGCATTATGGCACCTAACGCCGCACTTGGCGTCGCATGAATCTGTCAAACGAAACAAAATAAAACGCATGATTTAAAATCCACTCCGACTTGCGCATCGAATTAATCAGTCTCTAGCACTAAACGCATTCTCGCATTGTACGTATAGAGCCAGTCACTGAGACTGGTATTCGGAGTTGAAAGTTAAAAATAAAATAAAAAATGGGACAGATATGCCAATTTCATGAATAACAATGTTATGGACACACAAACATGTGCGTTTATGTCATACTCGGAGCGGGTTGTGGGCTTAGATCGTTGGCCATGGCGTGCATGGAGGAGCTGAGAACAAGAGAAACAAGGAGGAGGGCTGCAAAAGCAAGCTTCATATTTCTTAGTTACGACAACAATTGCAAGAGCTAAACAGGAAAATGGGAAGAGAGAGAGAGAGAGAAGGCTGATGAAGAGATGATGGAGAGCAAAGGCTTTCTTAGGAGGTGATGCTATTGTGAAGAGCTCTATGAGGGTTCTTATAGTAGTTCTCACAAGGTCCCCTTTTTTTTTTTTTGTTAAAAAATTTCTTTTAAATTGTTGATAGAGGGTGGACTGTCAAAGGAGGCTGACCCAGAAAGACCTGTGGAAAATGCTTTTCAAAATGGAGCGAGAAACCAAGGAAGAATCCAAGTGAAAGAAGAAACGCAATTGAACAAGAATGATTAAATCTTTAATTGTTGGTACAGCTTTAAACAGACTGGAAGCAGGTTGTAAGTAGAGTGGAGGGAACATGCGAATGCAAAGGAAAATGCAATGCATGCTTGCACGGGTTTTACTGCTAGATCATGGTCTCCTTTACAAAGGAAGATGCAATTCTTTATATTTCCTTGGCCATGTTTTTGCGAGTCGAGGAAGCTCCCCATGCAAGTTCCGCATGGAGGTCTGCCACAAGCAATTAGCATGCATGAATTTCCTTCTGTTCTTTTTTGGTCAAACATATATTAATGCAACTTGGTCATTGCTCAATATTCTACTTGGACACTCGAACTTGAACTGTCCTAGACTCAACTTGATCAATAAAAAAATTAAGAGGCTCGAGTTTTGAAAGTATGATAAACATCACAAGCTTTTTTAATTATATAAATTTAACTACTCATTGTTAAAATTTTTATCAACTTTGAACACATGTCAACCAATTTCTTTATTTATAAACAAATCGCCTGTTTAGGCTCTTAAGCTATTCAAACTTCAGAAGAACCGAGCTCAAATTTTTTTTTTTTTCCTAATTTGTTGGATAACGTAAAGTGAGGACGAGAGTAGATAGATGGTCGCGATTTAATCATTTAGCGTGAACCATTTTTTGGTTTAGTACAAATTATTTCTTGCCTTTTTCTTATAAAAAAGTTATGGGACAAATTAGCTGGTCGTACTTACTCACAAAATGGTCCACACGGCTTCCTCTGTTCTACCTAAGTTTGTCCTCGACGCGAAGACATGTTGTCTGCCAGTTGTCGAAAGTCATTATTAAGAGTTGAGGTGGATTCCTGCGAAGGTCCGAGCTGGATCTCCACTCAAATTTCAAAACAACTCCATTTGTCCTTTCTTCTCGTGATACTTACGCACATTGTTGATGCCAAAAAAAAAAAATAAAAGAAAACTCTTCATTATCGACGAATAACAAGATAGCGTGAAAAGTTGATGATAGCAGCCTTAATTAGAATTTAAGAGAAATTAATGGAAGCAATCTTGGATTTTTTTTTTAAGTGTTTAGGCACATTTCCAGCAACCTTCCAATTTCCAGTACCATTTACATTCTTGCAACCTTTCATTTCTAATACTTGGGGATGAGTGGTTCTAGGGTTGGTCTAGGTTCCACGTGGAACTTGAAACCTACCTATCAAAACCTACTCTAATATTTTGGAACCTACTCCGCATATTTTGGAATTTGGAATTTATCCCGTCACATGTTCTAGGATCTACCCACGTCTTACCTATATATTTAACTAAATGATAGTACTAAAAATCATAAGTTATATTTAGACACACAAATAATACAAACAATTAAAAAATAGAAGTTTTAATCATGAATATTGCCAAAAATGGAAGCTTAAACTAGTGATTCCATATTCTATAGACACCATGGAATACTACATGATTGCGGAATACTGTAGGATTGTGCGAAGAAATAGAACAAGAAAAATACAAAAATTTGTTTAAGCTTTCGTCAAGAAACTATAACTTATCCGGTGGATCGGTTTCCTAATTTTTGAAACCCATAACTTACCTTACATATATTAGAACCTAGAATTAGGTTGATTCCCACCAATCCGATTTCTATTCTACCATGGAATCATACTCACTCTACTAAAACCTACACTTTAAGTTCCTTTAGTTTCCAAACCATTTACTTTCCCATCCAAAATTAACACAGGATCTTTTACTAACCCTTGTCAGTTCAGTTTGATTCATCATATTTTAAGTGAGACTTCGGTTTCTTTAGTGAAACACACACCAATGTACATGCATTATAACTTATTTTATAAAATAAACAAAGTCTCCGATTTTGAAGGCACTACAATCTTTTTATTCTTATCGAAACAAATCCTTAATAAGTTATTTTATAAATATTCAATTAATCTACAAAAGCGTAAAATATCAATTTTCTTTCATTTCTCATGTATTTCAATTTTTCAAATTTGAATCTTTTTTTAACTCATGAGTTATAGAAAAATTTCAAATCTTATAATAACTTTCTCTTTCCCCGTACATATAAAAATTTCTTTATATCCTACCAACAACCTATATCTATAACCAAAGATTCAAATATTTTGAAACAACAGGGCCAGTCCCTGTGGATGGACTCAATCCGAACTCCACTCCATTAATGGATCGGACTCACAGGGACATGCATCTATATGAGGTTGTGGCTTATGGGCTTTAATCGAGGTGAAATCGTACCCGAGGCCATATCATAACCAAAATATATAAAATATATCTGACCAATTGAAAATGGAGTATTCTTAAATCAATCGCCACGTATTGAAAAGCTTACAAGTTCACCATCGAATGAGTGACATGTGTGTTTGTAGATATTTCAGGACAGCATTATTTCCACTCCTTAATTGACTAAATTCACCCCTATCATACTAAAAAGACAAATATATCTTTAATCTTTCAATTGCAATTTAAAGTGAAGGAGCACACCTTCTTTTATCTATGTTTTCTTTTTCTATTTAGGGGAGTTACAATAATTAAGTATTTCACATTATTTTTTTTCTTATTGTACTAAAGAAAAATGCATTGTCAGATATTCTTATAATATTTTCATACTCTTTGTAAAATCATCTTGCAAATTGTAAGAAAAAAAGACATTATTATTATTATTATTATTTTTTGGTAAAACTAAGGGCCCCCCATGCTGATGATTGGTCTTATAAGATTAGCGGTCCCAACACCATTGTTTATTTTTGTCCTTCTTATGAATGAGAGACTCAAAAGATCACTTCCTTGGTAAAAAAAAAAAAACATACGTTATTTGATTAATTTAAAACTAGTCTAACTAATTGATCTTATAACAAGTTTATTCTTTGTCCTTCTTCTCTCAAAAGATCACTTCCTTGGTAAAATTTTGATTAATTTATTAGTCTAAATATATATCAAGTCTTTTTTCTTACTGACGTTAGAGGAATATCTAGGAATACACTAAAAACATTATGCATAAAGAGATATCTTGGTATTTTTTGGTAAACGGTTCATGGATGATACTAATTTTTTCCAATCCAAATTAATGTTATTTAATTGGGATTTAAAAAAAAAAAGAGATTACTTATGCAATGTTTTGATGTAATTAAATTTCATCTACTTAACAAATTATCCATAAAGTTGATTGACATGTACAAATGAACTAGGTTTATTGGAGATTTCTCTTTTCGACAAAACAAATTTCTATGAAGTAATATCTAATGATAAAAAAAAAGTACCTTTACAGAAAATCCATAATGAATAAAAACTAAACATATGAAATTCTTAGTTATGTTAAGTAAATCCTGCATAAATATAAAAAAACTAAAAGAAAAGAAAGTAAATATATTTGGAACCATCAATTTTAATTACATCTGACTAATAGAAGGCAATTTTGTGTTTTTGGTGAAAATAGGATGGATTTAGTCATATTGGAGTGGCAATGGCGCCACCCTTATTTTATAACCAAATCACTTCACATGTCCACAATTCAACGGGAATGTGTTTCACATTGACAGTGGGCCTAACAAAAATTCATAAATAAAAGCACCATATATATTTTGAAGATTCAATCATACTCTAGTCCCTTTTGTTTCTTATATGCCAGATTTGCCAATTCTGTCTAAGATGCTAAGTGAGTGGTTAAGTACTTGGTTTGGATCTAGCAAATTCTATATTCCAATGAATGAGTCATTTAGTCATATTAACCTTTAGGACCACACCTGCCACCCTACAGATGAAACCTTATCCGATGCACATGGGTGTTGCGATTTGCATGCGTACATATGGAGATTAGTTGAGCTACAAGGTTTGAATACCCTAGTAATAAGGGGGTGCACAAATTAGTAGACAACTTAACTTGGATGCGACAAATCTTGTATTTAGATAATGTCTCTCACTTAAAGCACTTGGGGTGGCCATGGTCTTTGCCCTATGAGTAGGACCTTATCCAATACACATAAGTGAGCATGCTTACATGTATTCATACAAATTGGGCAATTTTAATAATAAATTTATAATTTGTGTAGTTATTTGACATGTTAGTAACGTGGGGAGACATGTTAATGAGAGTTGAGTCATTTTCAAATTCAAAAGTGAACGTGATTACATGTCATGTAGGTGTTAGAATTGGTTACATTATGTCAATCATTAATAGTGACCTAAAATACTTTCTCAAATAGAAGGGTGAGATGTCCCATATTATAAAAATAAAAAAAAAATGAGTCGTCTATGCTATTAATATATGCTTTAATCATGTCATCTGTATTATTCCGGTTATATAGAGGATGACCAAAAAGACACCCAAATTTAGCATAACGTGAAGTAGTGACCCTAAGAAGTTGCAACAGGACTTTTTTTCCGGTAAAACAGATTAAAAAATGTGCGGATCAGTTTTTGTGTGCATCGATTGGTCTGCGCCATGCAATATTAAAATTACATTCCTCCAATGGATCTAATGCGTTCGTGATTTTACTTTCCTCCACATGGATCTAATGCGTTCGTGATTTTACTTTCAGAGTCCTTTTTGAGAAAGTAAACTCCCTTTATCATCTAGACCAACGCCCCCTCGGCGTTACAAAAGGATTCGGCAACACAGGAAAAATTTTCTGTCAATCACAGAATCCCATGCCTACTGTAGTCACTACTGTCCCGACCACTCAAACCTTATGAATTCAATTCGATACATTCCACCAATTTAAGCATTGTTTTCTGAATGAGCAATTACAACTCTCTAAAAACTCCTTCATCAACTTCCCCCTTGTCCCCTATTATCTGTACTTGAAGTCGGTTCATATTTTTCTAATTACATTCTCATGGTCATCTTATGACGTTATGGAAGGCCCGATCTATAGAATGAGTTTATTAGATAATGGGATAAATTCTAAACGGGACATTGGAAGCCATATCCCGACTCCCAACACACGACAAGGCGAAACCACATTTCTTTCCGAATCGGTTCATAAGTTCTTCTCAATAGAAAGAAATCAAGCGACTACAGAAGACAAAATAGTATGCTATGAGCAAGTGGTGCAAAATCAATGAGGTACTCATGTAACATATAATAATCAAGTAATGTAGAGGCGAAACTTTCATATCATACCCCAGCAACAACAGTTCAGTAACATATAAATCAAATGTGAAATGGCAACGTCTCTAGAGAATCTATCCAAGTGCAGCCCATCCCAGCGCCAAGCCCGATGCCAATGTGAAGACTCGGATGCGACCGCTTTTATTAAAGCTAAAGAACCGACCACGTGAAGAGATTAAAAAGGAATAAAATTAATCAAGGGCATTTGTCTTTGCCCTTGGGGTTCTTCAAATCCCTGTAGCATGGGCACTCCGATTTGTCCACGTACGGCCCCGACGGCACGCAATGGCATTTCTGGCAGCAGATTCCGCAGTACTTAAGGCACCTGTCCTTCCACCCCGACCTTTGGCACCTCACTGCGCACTTGTCATCACATGAACCTGTCGGACGAAACAAAAAGAAAATGCATGATTTGGAATCCGCTCCAATGTGCGCATCGAATCGATCATTGTATCTAGCACTCAATGCATGCTCCCATTGGGCAATTGCTAGCACTAGGAAGTTCATCTTTTTTTCTTCCTTTTACATGAATTTGGCTTATCCCAGAGTCAGTCATTGAGAGAGGCACTCGGAATTGAAAGTTAAAAAAAGACAACAACAATCATGTCGATTTCATGAATAAGAATGTTACAGACACATGATATGTGTGTGCATGTCTTACTCGGAGAGGATTGCGGGCTCAGATCGCCGGCCATGGCATGGATTGAGGAGCTGAGAACAAGAGAAACAAGGAGGAGGGTTGCAAAAGCAAGCTTCATATTTCTTCGTCACGACACAATAGCGAGAACTAAACAGGAAAATGGGAAGAGAGAGAGAGAGAGAGAGAGAGAGAGAGAGAAGGCTAATGAAGAGATGATGGAGAGCAAAGGGACTTTCTTAGGAGGTGATGCTATTGTAAAGCGCTCAAGGAGGGTTCTTATAGTAGTCCTTACAAATTTTTTTAATTTTTTAATTTTTTAAATTTTAAATTTTAGATAGAGAGTGGACTGTCAAATGGGGCTGAACCAGAAAGACCTGTGGAAATTGCTTTTCAAAATGGAGTGAGATCCCAGTGATAGAAAAAATAATTCAAAACAAAAGAGTAAATCTCGAATTCACGGTACAGCTTCAAACAGATTGGAAGCAGGTTGTAAGTAGAGTGGAATGCAAGAGATCCCAGTGATAGAAAAAATAATTCAAAACAAAAAAGTAAATCTCGAATTCACGGTACAGCTTCAAACAGATTTTTAATAAGGGAATGCAAATGCAAATGCAAATGCATGCTTGCCAAGGTTTATTAAAATCTTGGGAAAATTTTTAAGTAAAAACTTGAAGTGATTCTCTTTAATAAGAATGTGAAGTGGACATTATTTTTTATTAAGGACATGAAGTGTTATCATTTTCTTAAGTAATGGTTCAAAATGAATTTTGTTTCAAATAAGAGTTTAAAATGACTATGTCAGTTTCAAAAAAGAGCTAATTTTCCAGCTAGTTAAGGGCATTTTCATCCTTCACTTTTTTTTTCCTTTTTTTGATTTTTTGTCTTTCTTCTTTGTTAGTGGCTGGTGTGGCTAATGTCCGAAGAGGGTTGGACGAGGGTTGCCCTCGCTTGATCTAGCCTAATCTTGGGTGAGGCCACCCTCGAGGGTGATCCTTGCCAAAAGGAAAAAAGAAAAAGAAAAGAAAAGAAAAGAATAAAATAAAAAAAAAATAATTAAGTATTGTATTTGAATGAAATGGCCTTTGATCGGTTGAAATATTTAGTCGGTCATCAATCGGTGAGGTTAGGTCTTTATATGAAATTATCATGACCACTTTAAATTCTTATTTGTGAGTGACATGGTCATTTCGGGTCTTTGTTTTACACAAGATTCACTTTATGTCTTTATTTAAAAAAATGAAGGTTGGATTTAGAATTTTTCGTGGAATCTCATGGTCTTTCTTGACTCTCATTCTTTATATTTCCGGACTATGTTTTCGCGAGTGAGGAAGCTCCCCATGCAGCTTCCCATGGAGGTCTGCCACCTGCAATTACTATGCACGAATTTCTTTTTTCCTTTCTGGTCAAATATATATTAATGCAAATCATCAATTGCTCAATGCAGCTTCCCATGGAGGTCTGCAAATACACCTGCAATTACTATGCACATTTGAATTGACTTTTATTTTAAAAACACAAAAATACATTTATATATATTTTTTGAAATCCTTTCTGGTCAAATATATATTAATGCAAATCATCAATTGCTCAATATTCTACTTGGACTTAGATTTGAAGTCTATTGGACACGACTTAGTCGACCAAAAAAAAAAAGAACCAAACACGTTTGCATTTGGCCAATGGACTTTAGAGTCCCAAAGTCCATTTGCAAAGTTGAACCAAACAAGGCCTTATATTTGAAGTCTATTAGACACGACTTAGTCTACCAAAAAAAGAAGAGACAAGGAGAGAGCAAGGCTCGAGTTGGGGTTTTGAAAGTAAAATATAAACATTCCAATCCTTTTTATGTTACAAATTTAGGGGGTAATAGCACAAATGGTTTTTGAATTTTGGTTTAATATGCAATATGATTCTTGAGCTTTTAATTTGTTCAATATGATTTATAAATTTTAGCTTAATGTGAAATGACGTCATTGAAATTTTAATTTGTTTAATGCGGTCTTAGAATTTTGATACATATTCAATTTAGTTCTTAAATATTAAAATATTCAATGTTGTCCATCTAAGAATTAAATTGAAAATGTATCAAAAGTTTATGGATTACATTGAACAAATTGAAGTTTTATCAATGGTGTTGCACATCGGGCAAAATTTAGGGATCACATTAAACAAATTTGAAATTTAAGAACCACATTGCACATTAAGCTAAAATTTAGGGACTAATTATGTCATTTTCTTTTAATCTAACTACACGCTAATAAAAATTTTTGACTTCGAACATATATTAACAATTTTTTTCTATTTATAAACATAATCGCATGTTTAGGCTTTTGAGCTGCTCAAACTTCCAAATATTCGAGCTCTTTTTTTTTTTTTGTTGAATCGCGTAAAATGAAAACAAGAGAAGACAGATATTTAAATACGTTCATTGGCCGAGCTTAATCAGTAATTCACAATTAACGGCAATCTTTAATCGTTGAGTACGAATCATTTCTTTCCTTTTTCGTATAAAAAATCATGGGACAAATTAGCTGGTTGTACTTGCTCAAATAAATAGTGAACTTGGCTTCCTCTGTTCTACCTAAGTTTGCCCTCGACGCGAGCACATGTTGTCTGCCAGTTGTTCAAAGTCATTATTAAGAGTCGAGGTCGGTTCCTGCAAAGATTCGTGCTAGATCTCCACTCAAATTTAAAAAACACTCCACTTGTCCAGAAGCAAACGTGAATCTTTCATCTCGAGATACAGACGCACGTTATTAATACCGAAAAATGACCAGCTCTTTATTATCATTGATGGATAGTGAGCTGGGTCGGCTAAAGTTTGGTCAAAATTGAAAGGGTTAATACCCTAAAAAGCCCCAAACTGGTACACCTGTGACAAATTTACCCAAAATCATTTTTTTAACCATGAAAAATTCCAAACTGATACACTTGTGACAAATTTACCCCGACTGACCATAAAAAATCCTAAATTGGTACATTTATGACAATTTTACCCTAAACTAATTTATTCGACCTCAAAAAACCCTAAACTAATAAATTTGTAACAAATATACCCTCCGCTAAATTAGATTAATACTACAAAAAATCACAAAAATTGTAAACTGTGACAATGATGCGTAAAATCCTAAATCGAGATAATAGTTAACTGTCACGTGTAATTTAACTTAATAATTTGATGGTAAAATTTAAAGAAAATTAATAGAGGGTAAATTTGTCACAAATGTATCAGTTTGGGGTAAATTTGTCAAATGTATATCAGTTTGGGATTTTGGTGGTCAAAAAAATAGTTTAAGCTAAATTTGTCACAAGTGTATCAGTTTAGGGTTTTTCAGGATATTAACCCAAATAAAATCATCAATGAACAAGAACAATCAACAAATTACAAACTTGTTGACAGTGAAGGAAATCGACAACCCATAACATGGAAAGTTGATGATAAGAGCCCTACTAAGAACTTAAAAGAAATTGATTGAAGCAATCTCGGATTTTAATTAATTGTTTAGGTAGCACAATTAATGAAGAGAATGGAGACCTACCAATACTCGAAGACAAAGATAATGAATCGATAAGAGCACATAGCTACTGAGTGGTCATGCTCGTATTCTTGGGAACTGTAATTTCTTGTAAATAATCATCACTAAATAATATGAGATTGTGTCAAGAGCTTGTGACTTCTTATAAACAATTGCAGATAGGATTAAGAGGTTGTATATGAATTCGCAATCCGAAACCATTTGTAATGCATAATGTTAGTAGGATATAAAAAAACAAAAATGACTGACAAAAAAAGAGAGTAGGATATAAAAATGCATAACACTGTAATCTTTGTTGGAAAAAAAGAAAAAACACAAGCACAATCAATGATGACACAATTTATGCATTTTGTCTTTAATGTCCTCTTAAATTTACATTTCCACCAACCTTCCAGTTTCCAATACCATTCACATTCTTGCAACCTTTCGTTTACAGTGCATGTATTTTAAATTCCTTTAATTTCCAACCATTAACTTTTCTATCATTTCACAACATGTGTCAATTCAATTCAAATGATCATATTTTAAAAGACATTTCGCCTTTTGGAGTGAAACATACACACGCATATATCCTATTTTATAACATAAATATAGTCTCCCATTTTTAAGGTATTACAATTAATCATTTATTTTATAAAGTCTTTTAATAAACAAAAGCATAAATGAAAAATTTTCTTTCATTTCCTATTTTTTTTTTCAAATTTTCAAATTGCAGTCTTTGTTAACTCATAAGTAATTTTCTAGAATAAAGTTCAAATCTTAAAATAATTTTCTCTTTCCACATATATGTATAATTTCTTTATAACGTATCAAAGATTTATATCTACAACTTATTATTTTATTTTTTTAGTTAGAAACGAATAATTTCATTTACTAAGTAAAGATGAGAGGCCCTGTAAATTGGCATCATTACATAAAAGGTCCAACAAAGTTTGAGGAGGATAAAGATCCAATTCAAAGATAAAATAATTTTTCTTGTGGGCTTTGGTTACCCAATCTACAACAAGGTTGGCTTCTTTAAAGCAATGGACTATTTGAACATTTAGGAAGGCTTGCATTTTTTCCTTGCACTTATTGACAAGAGGTTGAGTCTCCCAACTCAACTCTTCTGAACTATTCATAGCTTTAACCAATTGTAAGTTGTATGATTCAATAATTAGTACTTTGTGTTTTTTAGAAAGAAGAAGTTGAGGGCCTCCCATAAAGGTAGGGTTTTAGCCATCAAGGGGGAAGAAGCTCTCATTGATTCAGCCGTTCCTCCCACCATCCTTCCACCCGAGTCTCTACAGATGCAAGCTATGGAATTTCCCAACAAACCAGGTGTGTATGTTCCATCTATATTAATCTTATAAGCTCATTCCGGTGGTGGAATCCATATCTGAGGTGTTTCGGCTTCTCGAATTTCAGACCTGCCATCTTCATGGATCCCCGAGCTTCCAGATCTACC
Source organism: Eucalyptus polyanthemos subsp. polyanthemos (assembly GCA_017140185.1). Taxonomy (NCBI): domain Eukaryota; kingdom Viridiplantae; phylum Streptophyta; class Magnoliopsida; order Myrtales; family Myrtaceae; genus Eucalyptus; species Eucalyptus polyanthemos. Next base: position 14,564,899 of record CM029465.1, on the reverse strand, counting down.
ATTTTCATGGACCCCCGAGCGATTAGCACTTCGTAGATCTAATGCTCTTACCGAGATCTCATATCTCCCCTTCCAACTTTGCTTTGCGACCCGACATCAGCTTAAGCTCCTGAAGGTTTATTGCTCGGCCTCTGTTCTCCGCTCAACCCAAGGCACAGCTTGCCTCTTGACTTGCCTACTCTACCTCCGGATCCTTCCTCTACTCTGGCTGGTCGATGGGCCGATGCTCTATGCCAAGGTCGCAGATCTTCGCTTTCCATTCGGCTTCCCAACCTTGTGTTTACTTCATCTCCCTACTCTGTGGTGATCATTCTCAGTTCATTGCTTGACCCAAGGTGCAACTCTCCTTGCTGATCTGTTGCTTGATCCAACGTTTATTTTGGGTCCCGGCACTCGGTTACCAAATTGCAGCTCACCACTCGGTTCGCTATTCAGCTTTACATTTAGCTCTCTATTCCCTGTTCGAGCTTCTCTGCTGCTAGATTCATCAGTTGCTCTGTCTCTTACTCTGCTCTTCCTTGGATTCCAGCGGTTGTAGCTTTTAAGTGCCGCTTGAGATGAATCAATGATGGCCAAAGCCACTGGTTCTCTACCTTGGAAAATGGTCTGGTTTTAGGCCTTCCAAATATTCCATAATGTCGCAGCCACCAAGTTTAGATTTAATGGGTTAGTTGCCTTCTCTTTAAGATTGTAGAACCATTCTTCAATCCTTGTCAAGCCCTGACTAGATATCTTAATATTCAACACAGGGTTATCCCATTTTTCCCTTGTCCAAGAACATAACAGGAAGAGATGCTCTACCATTTCCCTCAATGATTGCATAATGGACATATGGGGTTAGGTAATATTTTCCTTCTAAAGAGGTTATCCTTCGTTGGGAGAGCGTTTGGCATAAATTCCATATGAAAATTCTTATCTTAGGTGGAGTGTGCAAAGTCCAAATATTTTTCCAGAGTGAGGGGGGAGGTTGAAATGAAGTTGATGCTTGGTTCACATTGCATTGCTCCATATTCTTCTTGATGTAGTGACACCCGCTTTTAACTATATATTTGCTTGCTTGAGTACCGGTCCATACAAGCTGATCTTGTTCTGTTTGAGGTTTAATTGGGATAGTCATAATCTTTTCAGCTAAATATTCATCAAAGTGTGCTGTTATGGTCATTTCATCCCATCTGCCTTCCTCTTTATCAATAAGTTCCGATACTAAAGATGGTTCATTAACATTTATAGGACCCTCAATAATACCTCTTTGCAACCAATTATTTTCCCTAATTTTAATTTTAGATCCATCTCCTACTTTCCACATGACTTGGGGTGCTATTGAATTTCTTCTTAAGATTGCCATCCCCATGAAGGTCGAAGGCCCTTTGCTACATGCCAAAAGTTCGTGTGGGGATAATATAGTCCCTTAAACAAGTTACTCTAAAGAGAGGATGAGTGTTGTCCTAGCTGCCAAGCCTGTTTCCCTAACATTGCTTTATTGAAAGAAATAAGATCTCTAAAACCCATTTCACCTTTATCTTTTATGATCTTCAAGGTATCCAGCCCTTCCAATGAATGCCTGCTTTCTTTTCATTAGTTTTCCACCAAAATGAAGCAATTTTTTGTTCTATAGCCTTGCAAATAGAAATTGGGATTTTAAAAACTAACATTGCATATTGTGGTAATGCTTGAACCACCGTTTTCAGCAAGACTTCTTTTCCCGCTTTAGAGAGGAGTTTTTCCTTCCAACTTTCCAATTTTGAAATTTCGAATATTTCATAACATTGTGAATTTTGTAAGATCTTTTAGATGTTCGGCCCAATGTTCAAGCCTGCCCAAGGATCATCTCTAATGGAGGTGCCTCCAATTCCAATTAGCTCGATCTTCATTGCCGGGCATTTCCTCTCAGACACGGGCCAAATTCCCTGTTGATGGACCTCAGTCCTCTCCATTAGTGGACTGGACCACGGTACATGGATCTATATGAGGTCATGGCTTATGGGCTTTAATGGACATGAAATTTACCCCGAGGCCCTATTTTTGCTATACCAAGATGGTCCATATCATAACTAAAATATATAAAATATATCTTGTAAAAACCCCCCAACAAGATTTACCAATAAAAAAAAGAGGATAATACCTTAAAAAAATCCTAAACTGTACACTTGTGACAAATTTATCCCAAACTATTTTTTTGACCATGAAAAACCCCAAACCGGTAAACTTGTGACAAATTTACCCCGACCGATTATAAAAAACCATAAACGGTACATTTATGACAAATTTACCCCAAACTAATTTATTCGACTGCAAAAAACCCTAAACTGATAAATTTGTGACAAATATATCCTATGCTAAATTGGATTAATACCACAAAAAAATCATAAAAATTGTAAACTGTGACAAACGGAACGTAAAATCCTAAATTGATATACTGGTTAACTGTCACGTGTCATTTAACTTAATAATTTGAGAATAAAATTTAACGAAAACTAACATAGGGTAAATTTGTCACAAGTGTACCAGTTTGGGATAAATTTGTCAAAAGTATACTAGTTTGGGGTTTTTGGTGGTCAAAAAAATAGTTTGGGGTAAATTTGTCACAAGTGCATCAGTTTGGGGTTTTTTAGGGTATTATCCCTAAAAAAAATGAAGTATTGTTAGATCTATCACTGACAGAGTAAAAAGCGTATGAGTTCACTATTGAATGAGTGACATGTGCACTTGAAGTTATTTTACAACCGAATCATTTCAAGTGTCAACAATTCAACGGGAATGTTGTAAGTTATTTATTGCATCGACTCTAGCCCTAATAAAAATCCATAACTAAATCACCACATATATTTTGTCTAGAAGATTCAATAATATACTCTAGTCCCTTATGTTTCTTATATATTAGAGTTGTAGGTTTTGTCAGTGTCTAAGGTGTTGAGTGAGTGGTTAAATACTTGGTTTGGATCCAATAGACTTAGTATCCAAATCACAGATATCTACTTGTATTAACCTTGAGAGTCACGCCTATTGCTTGCGAATGAAACTTTATCTGATGCATGTGTGGACGTTATAGTTTGCGTGTGTATCCATGAAATTAGTTGAGTTGTGAGGTTGGATACTTTGGTTATAGGAAAAAGAAAAAGTCTAAGGGGTAGGTGATTAATTAGGTGACTTTATTTGGATGCAACAAATCTCATATTCGAGTGACATGTCTCTCTCAAAGTATTTTGGGTGGCCATAGTCTTCACCTTGCGAGTAGAACCTACACATAAATGAGGTTGCTTGAATGTATTCATACGAATTGGTCAATTTGAAAAAAAGATGATACCTTGTGTTGTTGTTATGTGACGTGTTAGTGACATAGAGAGACAAGCCAATAAGAGTTGAGTCATTTTCAAATTCAAAAGAGAAGGTGGTCACATGTCACGTGAGTGTGCCTTAAATCATATGGTCATGTCACGTCAATCATTCAATAGTCACCTAGGATTCTTTCTAAAGTAGAAGAATAGGATGTCTCATGTTATAAGAAAAAAAATCGAGCCTTCTATGTTATTGACTTTTGCTTTCATCGTGTCATCGATATTATTCTGTCCAAGTTGTTGATAAGGATATTGGAAGAAAGACATTGCATATTGCATATATGGATGGTGGCATAAAAGACACCCAAATTTGGCATAATGCGAAGTAGTTACCTTAATATATGCTTTCACCGTGTCATCCATATTATTTTGTTTAGATTGTTGATAAGAATATCGGAAGAAGGACATTGCACATTGCATCTATTGTATTGTATGGATGATGGCAAAAAAGACACCCAAATTTGGCATAACGTGAAGCAGTTACCTTAAGAAGTTGCAACAATTATTTTTTAATTTTTGGTAAAGCGGATTATATGACGTACAAATCAGTTTTCATGCACATCGATTGGTCTACAACGTGCCATCTTAAAAGTATAATCCTCCACATGGATATGATGCATTCATGATTTTACTCTCGATGTGCTTTTAACACGACTTGAACAAAAAACCCACAAGAAGAGAAGTTAACTCCCTTTATTATTTAGACCGAGGCTCCATCGCGAAAGGATTGGGCAACATAGGAAATATTGTTGCAGTCAAGAGCTTGTGACTTCTTATTGACAAGTGCATATATGATTAAGATGTTGCTTATGAATTCACAATCCGAAATCATTTGTAATACATGCTGTTAGTAGGATATAAAAAGTCTACGCTGTAATGTTTGTGGAAAAAACGCAAACATATAATCAATGACAGCACAATTTATGCATGTTTGTCTTTCTGTCCTCTTAAATTTACATTTCCAGCAGCCTTCCAGTTTTAAATACCATTCACGTTCTTGCAACCTTCCGTTTAAGTACATGCACTTTAATTTCCTTTGATTTCCAACCCTTAACTTTTCCGTCCAAAATCAACTGCACAACATTTGTCAATTCAATTCGATTTATCACATTTTAAATGACATTTCACCTTTTTAGTAAAACAACCCCCCCCAACCCAACACACACACACACACACATATCTTATTTTATAAAATAAATAGAGTCTCCTATTTTTAACGTATTAAGCCTCAATCAGTTATTTCATAAATATTCTATTAATAAATAAAAGCACCATTGAAAATGTTTCTTTCATTTCTCGTGTATTTCAAATTTTCAAATTTGAATTTTTTTAACGCATGAGTAATTTTACTGAAAATGTTCAAATCTTAAAATACTTTTCTCTTTCCATGTATAGATGTATAACTTCTTTATATCGTATCAACAATTTAAATTTACAACTAATGATTAGAATTTATAAGACCTTTTAAATGTTAGGTCCAATTTTCAAGCCCACCGAACGATCATCTCTAATGGAGGTACCTCCAATTTCAAATACCTAAATCTTTGGCTGCCGGGCATTTCTTCTAAGATACGGGCCAAATTCCCTATTGATGGACCTCAGTCCACTATGGATGCACATGGATCTATACGAGGTCGTGGCTTATATGGGCTTTAATGGACATGATATCTCATCCGAAGCCCTTTTTTTTGCTATATCAAGATGGTCCATATCATAACCAAAATATATAAAAATTTATCTTGTACAAACACCAATAAGAATTACCAATAAAAAGTGGAGTACTGTTAAATCTATTGCCGGCATAATAAAAAGATTACAAATTTCACAATTGGATAAGTGATATGTGTATTTGAGATTATTTTATAATCAAATCACTTTACGTTTCAACAATTCAAGGGGAATGTGTAAGCTATTTATCACATCTACAATTGATCTAATAAAAATCCATAAATAAAACATCATATATATTTTGTCCAAAAGATTCAATAATATACTCTAGTCCTTTCTATTTCTTATATATTGGAGTTGCAAGTTTTGTCTGTGTCTAAGGCATCAAGTAAGTGGTTAAATACTTTTTTTAGATTTAACAAATTCTACATTTAGATCGCAAATATCTACTCATATTAACCTTGAGGACCATATCTACTATATGTAAATGAAACTTTATTCGATGCATGTAGATGTTGCGGTTTGCGTGTGTATTCATGGAGATTAGTTGAGTTGTGAGGTTGGATAAACTAGTTATAAAAAAAAAAAAAAAAATTCTAAGGGGTAGATCATTTGTTAGGTGATTTAATATGAATGTGACAAATATCGTATTTGAATAATGTCTCTCATTGAGCGGCCATAGCCTTCACCTTGTATGTAGAGCCTACACATAAATGAGGTTGCTTGCATGTATTCACACGAATTGGTCAATTTGAAAAAAAGAAAAAAAAAAAAAGAAAGAGAAAGAGAAAGGAAAAAAAAGAGCATGGCTCCATGGTAGAATTTGGAACCTAAGAACCAAACTGTGATAACCTGTAGATTCTAGATTCTAAGGTATGTAGAGTAAGTTTTAGGTTCCAAAAAACGAGGAACCTATTTTAACAAGTAGGTTTTAAGTTATTAGTTGGAGGAATATGGAACTTGTAACCTAAAACCTAAAACAAGTTTTAATGTTTTTCTTGGTCCATGTCTCCATGCGATCCTCCGATATTCCATACTATTCGATGATTCGTGTATAATCTAGAAGTACTAATCCGAGTTTTCATTTTATGGCTAATAATTTCACTTTATTAATGTTCATATTTTTCATGTGTCCACATATAAGTTATGGTTAGTGAATTGTAATAGCTCAAATAATAATATAAGTGGAACTTGAGTAGACCTTAGAACCGACTCTAGAACTTGTGACAGGCCTTAGAATCCGTGATAGGGTAAGTTTTAGGTTCTAGATTCTACAAGTAGGGTTTCGATTCCCAAAATTAAGGAACTTGTTCCAACTAGAATTTGTAAGGAATTTGTAACCACTCACCTCTACTTTTATCTAGTTGAGTTCCTTGCCAAGGATTCATTTTCCTTTATTGATGGTTTTGTTCTTTTTATGTTCTCCTTGATTAATGACAAGTTTGTTTATTATTGTTGTGTTCATTTTCATTTTGTTTAACTAAAATGAAAAAATATATATAAACCCATTGAACCTTAGAATTGATCCTGAAACCTGTGATAAGGTAGGTTTTGAGTTCCAGATTTCAATGAATAGGTTCCAAGTTCCAGTCAAAATTTATAAAGAACTTTGGAACCTCACCTGTAATATGACAAGTTAGTGATGTAGAGAGACAAGCCAATGAGAGTTGAGTCATTTTAAAATTCAAAAGAGAAGATGGTTACAAACCATGTGAGTGATTGAATCATATTGTTACGTCACGTCACGTCACTATTTCAACGATCACCTAAGATACATTCTTAAGTAGAAGGGTAGGATGTCCCATGTTATGAGAAAAAAATATCAAATCTTCTATGCTATTAATATAGGCCTTCATTGTGTCATCCCTATTATTTTGGTTAGATTGTTAATAAGGAGATTGAAAGACGTTGCATATTGCATTTATTGTGTTATGTGGATGGTGGCCAAAAAGACATCCAAATTTACCGTAATGTGAAGTAGCCATCCTAAAAAGTTGCAACACGATTTTTTTTTTTTTTTTTTGGTAAAGTGGGTTATATGATGTACAGTTCACTTTTTGTGAGCATCTACTGGTCCATCACTTTACGTAAATGCAATGCATTCATAATTTTATTTCCAGAGTGCATTTAACACAACTTGACAAAAAAGCACAAGGGGAGAAGTTAACTCCCTTTGTCATCTAGACCGAGGCCTTATTGGTGCGGCAAAAGAATTGGGCAACATAAGAAAAATTGTTTTGTCAATCACATCATCCCATCACATTGTAGTCTCTCTCTCAACCACTCAAACCTCATGAATCCAATTCAACACGTCCCACCAATTTGAGCATTGTTTTCCGAACAAGCAATTACAACCCTCTTAAAACACCGCCAGCATCTCCCCTTAGTTCCTATCATCCATACTTGAAATCGGGTCAATTTCTCTAATTACACTCTCAAGGTCACCTTATCATGTTATGCAAAGCCCGATTTTCAATACGAGTTTATTAGGTGATGCAACAAACTTTAAGCGGGACATGGGAAGCCACATCTTGAGACCCAACACATGACATGGCTAGGCCACAATTCTGCCCGAATCGATTCATAAATTCGTCTTAGTTGAAAGAAATTAAGCGATTACTGTACAGACGTGGATCAAGGAAGCACTCATATAACATAATAATAAATAAATAATGTAGAATGTGAGGCCAATCTTCATATCATACACAGCAACAACATCAGATCACTAACATATGAATCGAATTGTAAAATGGCAACGTCTCTAGAGAATCAATCCAAGCGCAGCCCATCCCAGCGCCAACCCCGACACTAATGCCTTCACACTCCTCGCAGTTTCTGCTCCACTCTGCCATACCATACAGTCCGAATTTCGAAAAATTAGTGTCGGATAAAATTGGGTATATCGAAATACAGAGACAGAGAGAAATAAAATATGGGAAAAAATATATTTTTCAGGGATACGATTGCATTTTTTTTTTTTTTAAATAGGGTCGAATATTTAGTTTGGACAAGAGTTGACTGGCTAAGCAAAGTGTCATCATGCTTCTGGTGAGAAAAAGCCAAAGTTTCCGCGTCGGCACGCAGCACGGGAAGCCAGTTCACCTCCGTCCTTTAGATTCCAATCATAATTGGAAACCAACACATCATATTAAAAATTATTGAATAGTTATTGTATTTGTGAAATGTAGTACTAATATTTTGACAATTGAATATATAATTATAAAATATGCTTAATCAGTTTTTCGAAAATTCCCTTACCTAGATTTTTTTATCTCGAATTTCATGATGGAGTGATTTGAATGTAGTCATTAATAATTAAGAATAGTATTTATTCTCTTTATGTTATGTTGTGATAAATGTTTCGAAAATTTAACTAGTTTATATTAAACATGTCTAATAATTGAAGGTACTGTAGAACACGCCTGGCAACCGACACTTTGAAAAGACCTATAATTTTTCTAGAAAAATTCAATTTCCACTCCTAATAATGCCTATTTAACTTTACAGTTTGTAAAATAATATCCTCAAAAATGCTTCTTGTGAATTTGCAAGCTAATGTAATGCTTAGATATGTTGGCCTTAGGTTTTCCTTACATTGATTTGTAAATTGATTGATTAAAAAGGTCCGTTGCGCTCCTCATTACTACGTCATAATAGATCTGAACACTTGCCTGGGATTAACTTCCAAATTATAATTGCTCTAGTGATTAACTAAATAAAATAGGATATATAGAACAGTTTTAATTACGAAAGTCTTTGCAGAATGCAGACATGTAATCAATATCTTGAAACTCGAATATTTCTTACATAAATATGCCTAACAAGAAGCTCTCAATATGACAAAATATTTATTTAATGGCAAAGATCTAATTAATTGCAACGAAACTTATAATATAAGTAAGATCATTGAAGTATATATTTATAGGAAAATTTAGCAGGCAAAAAGACCTCAAAATAGAAACAAAGAAGTGAACAGTACGAGCGCTGCACGAGAACAGCAAGATCGTTACCTCATCGGCCAATGATGGTGCTGGGGAGGTCGCGTCTTCGCTCGGCCCTGGGGCTTCCGCCGGCGGCGCTGGCGGACTGTCCAATGACGGCGCCGGAGCTGGCGACACGTGCTTTTTAGACTTCTTCTTGCTCGGAGCCGGTGCGGGAACCTCCACCGGAGCCGGAGGAGAGCTCTCCGGAGCAGTCGTCGGCGAAGACGCCGGAGGCGATTTGGCCGGAGAAGGCAATGGCGGGGAACTGACCGGCGCGGTAGCTGGAGGAGAGCTGGCCGGAGCTTCGACCGTCGGCGGGGAAGCCGGGGTGGCGACAGGAGCCGGCGCCGCCGCCTTCTTCGGAGGGGAAGGAGCCGCCGCCGTCGGGGTTGAAGCCGGCGGCGAAGCTACGGGAGCGGGCGAAGTGGCCTTCGCGGGCGACTTAGCCGGCGGGGCGGAGACCGGCGCAGCTGCAGGCGCGGGTGTCGCCGGAGACCTCGTCGGCGCGGATGCCGGAGACTGGCCACCGACGCCGGCGAGAACGATGCAGAGTAAAGCGAGTGTGATTGCGCTTTTCCGATCCATCGCTTGAGAGCTAGAGAGAGAGAGAGAGAGAGAGAGAGAGAGATGGGAGTGAGAGTGTTGATCACAAAGCATAAATAGGCCCGATGCGGGTGATGTGATGGGCTAATGAAATCTGGGCCGTTGCGAGGGCGGTGGGGCCCAAGCGCGTGTGTGGGGCCGGTCGTAGCCGTTAGATCGAAAAGGAGGAAAGAAGGTTCCAATAAATTGAGGGAGGCCCACAACGGGACGGAATCAAACGAAATTCGCGAGAGCGAAACGGGGCGGGCGACACAGTCTGGCCGGGGGGCCCACTTGGCGCAGGAGGTGCATGTGATGCCGGGGTGGCAGATTGGCGCAGAATTTATTTTCTTATTAGGTGAATAATAGATCTTGCCATAAAATGTGGATCGCGAAATTTTCATAGCTCGGTTGGTGCGACTACAACGGTTCTCATGTGATTCGACAGGGCTCCTATGATTTTTTCGTAATGATTGTCATAGGACCACTTGATTTTTTCTGTAATTTATTCAATGAAGAATTATCATTGATCAAGTTACAAATAATACTGTTCGACACTACTGCTCGCGGTGGCGCAACTGATTTCGAGTTCCTTCCCCCCTTCATAGTTCGAATCCCAGAGGTTGTGTTTGTGCGACTCAAACGCGACTGACTTTATGGTGGCTAGCTCAGTTTGTTCCGGGTTTATGTTTAAACTGTCGTCGACGGTGGTTATAAAATAATAATAATAATAATAATAATAATAATAATAATAATAATAATAATAATAATACTGTTCGACTGATCAATCAAGATGCATTCAGAATGTTTTTACTGAATGAGTTTGCCTTCTTAGCAATGAGTGCTTTGCGCTCTCACTTGGTGCATAAGAAAAAGTAAAGGGGTGCGATTCCTTCTTTTATAAAGAGGAAAAAAATAACATAAAACCCTAAAATATAATCATTGTGACAAATTTATTATGATTTTATTTATAGTTAACGTAATTGCCTTTAACATTTTATTGTGACATCAATAACTTCAAATTTATATTCATGTGATGCATGTTCCTTCTATCAAAGTCTTGTGAGATGATTTTTCAATCAAAATAAACATCATTTTTAGTTCACTTAAGTCAAATATGTGTCATGTCGATATCGCTTTTCTTCTATTATCATTGACGAAACCTTGACAGAGAGTAAATATGCTATATAAGTATATGTTTGAGATTTTTTTTATATCATAAAAGGAAAAGTTCATGATAGATGCGTCACAGTAAACGTAGATTAAGATATATCTTTTTATAATTTTGTCTTGTTTCTAAAGGGTGTTTCCTTCTTTTGATTCACTTTATGGCAATTGATTGTTATTCCTTGCTTTACCATGCTACGTGTTTTTCACTATCATTTTCACACACGCGAAGTTTCCCTTTTCCAAGTTCGATGCTTTAGCTGTCTCACTTTAAATTTGCCTAAATGGAAAGTTAAGCTTCAACCTTACGATAGAGTACAATAGATCTTAGCTTGACACGATTACATTTATCGATAGTTGAAACTCAAGAGATGTCGATTGAAATTAGAAGATACTATTCTATTCGCTCATTCATTGAAATCGAGTTTGAGAGGTGATGTTAGATAACCGACGTGATGCCATCATATTGCTTGAACCGATATGGCGCTTGTTCTCCTGGATGGCCCCTGTGTTTCCCACTTTCATTTCCTTGTTCTTCAACGAGAAGGAAAATGGAATGATTTGGTGAGAGGCGGACGCGGAAGCGATCTCTACTTTAGCTGCGGGAGACCTTGATTTGCGTGTAATGTTAGGTGGCTTTTTGGGATGTTCTGTGCTGGCTGGCACTTTGGATCTGGTGCTTTTTGGCGAAATAGGGACGTTTGATACAGCTGTGCCTTTTTGGTGGGGGCCTCCTTCGGCCATAAAAAGAACGCTCAGGACTGTGCCACGCGAACAGAGCAGAGCGGTGATGATGGTTTTGGAATTTATGCTCCGTTCGTTTCGCGGAAAATAACTTTCAGGAAAATATTTTCCGAATTTTCCGGTGTTCGGATGGCGGAAAATACACGGTCAACGGAAAATATTTTCCGTTTGACCGGAAAATCCTTCTTGAAGTCACGGAAAATGACTTCCTCTTTTGAAAAGAGGAAGTCATTTTCCGCACCTCTCGCGTGCTCCCGCTACTCTCTCCTTCTCATCAGTTCATGTTCTCTCTCTCTCTTTCTTGCTCTCCCTGCTGCAATGGCTTCGACTTCTCCGGGATCAGCCTCCGCCCTCCCCAGTCGCTCCTGCCCGCCTGCTCCGGCCGGGGCGCCGCCGCCGCCGCCGCCGCCGCCGCCGCGCTCCGCTTCCCCGGCGGCTCGAAGCCGCTCGTGAGGATCCGGCTCAAGAGGGAGCACCGCGGCGACGCCGGGAGGCTCGCGGGGAGCCCGCCGTCCAGGCCGCTCGTCGTGCGGCCGCGAGCCGTGAGCTCGTCGGATCGGTGGCGGAGCTCGCGGCTCGCCGGATCTAGCGGCAGAGCTCGGGCTCCCGATCCAGGCGAGCTCGAGCTTTGTCGCTAGATCCGGCGCGCTCGGGTGAGATCCGGTGAGCCTCGAGCTCGCCGGATCTGGCGGCGGAGCTCGCGGCTCACCGGATCTAGCGGCAGAGCTCGGGCTCCCGATCCGGGCGAGCTCGAGCTCTGTCGCCAGATCCGGCGAGCTCGGGTGAGATCGGCCGAGCCTCGAGCTCGCCGGATCTGGCCACCGGGTCTTCGTCGGCTGCTGGGCAGTCGGCCATCGTCAGGCAGGAAGGAGGCGGCGGCGGCGGAAGGAGGAGGAAGAAGGAGGAGGAAGGAGGTGACGGCGGACGAAGCTGCTCGGGAGGAATCGGGAGGAAGAAGGAGGAGGAAGGAGGAAGGAAAAAAAAGAAATGATAAATAATAAAAATTTCTATTTTAAAAAATATAAATAATTAAAAAATCATTTTAAAAAAAATATAAATAAATAAAATAATTTTTTTGGTCAATTAAAAATATTAAAATTCAATTTTTAATAATTTTTTTCAGAAAATGTTTGAGCTAACGAACAGGTGGAAAATATTTTCCACTCAAATTTTAGATTTTGGCCGAACACCTAGGAAAATAGAGTCATTTTCCGAAAACAACTTCCGGAAAATGTTTTCCGAAACACGATATTTTCCGCGAAACGAACGGAGCCTTAGCTTCATCATGGTCCCGACTTGGCATTCGTCCCTTCCGCGCCGTCCTCGCGTCAAGGGATGCATTTATCGAACGAATGCTCTCCCTCTGGGCACCGCCACATTCTGACCTGTTCAAGTGAAAGAAATTGACCCGAACTCTGCAGATTCATGAGCAGGGATGATTGAGGTGCTATTTGGTAACGCTTCGGGAACACTAATATCTATTCTTTTACTTTTTGAAATAGAAATAAAATATAAATATATTTGATAATTTTTGTTTTTGTTTTTGAGAATAAATTTAAAATAGAAATAAGAAACAAAAAAAGAACAACTCAAGAAACAAAATTTTCTTTTCTCTTCCTTTCTTCCCTTTCTTTACTTTCTTTTTCTCTTCCTTTCTTCTTCCCCTAGCCGATTGTCAACCTCAACGCAATGGCTAGTGATCGACTAGAAGAGGCCAGGCGACCTCGTCGGAGCCTTGTTTGTCGGCCTTCCTTCAATGAGGTTGTCCTAAGCTTGCCGGCCATTGACGAGGCCCCCTTGAGCCTCGTCGTGGCTGGGTGAGGCTCGACTTAGCTCAAATTTGGCGAGGCCAAGCCTCGCTCAACCATCATGAGGTCAGTGTCACTTGTGATGGCTGGGCGAGACTCGGCCTTCCTAGATCTCACTCGACCATGGCAAGGCTTGAGGGAACATAGCCGGTGGCCAGCGAGGTTCCCCTTAGGCCGGTGGCCCTCATCTGGCGAGTTGCTAACCGGCTACGACTAAGGTTGATGACCGGTTAAAGGAAGGAGAAGAAAAACAAAAAAGAAAAAAGAAAAAAAGGAAAAATAAATAAAATTATTAATAAATTAAGAAATTCTAAGTCACAAAAATATTTGGGGTCGTATCAAATGTATTTTTATTTTAGGAATACAAATTTTATATAATTACTAAACGCCTTAAAATATTTAGAAATTATTTTTTAGAACAGAAATAGAAAAAAACATTTAAAAAAAAAGCTGCTCATGGGAACAAAAATGTTACCAAGTACACATTTACTGTCTCTGTCTTCCTCTGTTTTGCACTCGCTATTAAAGTACAATCCAACAATCTGACCATAGCCGTATACCACAACCTAAGGGCCTTGCGATATTGTGTAGAATTGGCACAAGCAACAATCTACCACAGCTTTTCTCTCCATCCTTGCAGGTGTTGATGTTTAGAGTAGAGAGAAAATAAAAGAGTATTTATGATGGCTCAATCCGAATAAGGTTTTATGATACACATTTATAAAAGTGATTTATTACGGTTAGGGTATAAATAAAAACATAGTTAGAGAAAACCCCGTGATATAACTAAATTACACATCAATAGCAGGTAATATCTGCATTTTCAACATGGGTGGAGAATTATGCCACTTAGGGGGTAATTGTGCAGTAGAGGATCCACATTCTTTTATTCACTCATACATATAAGATTAACTTTATTTTAATTCCCACGCCATGTGGGGGAGCCGCATTTCCTTGGGTGGTGTCGGCTTTTGTTTTTCAAATCCTTGGGGATCTAATCCCTATCAATCGATAGTTTTGGATAACAAAAAAGAGTAAACCCCAATGTTGTGTGTCATGGTATTTTGTATAAAAGTTATGATAAAGTGCCCGTGAACGATCGGGTTAAGATATCTTCCCCGATTGGACAGTAGAAGCTCCCTTTTGATGGGGGTATGTGATAGGAATGATGTTAGAGATTGGAGTTTTGAACTTTGTAGGGGCAGAACTAAAGATAATCCCTACCAATCGATACTTTTTGGTTTGTGGCTTGACGTTTCCATTGCATATTAAAAGAGGAGATTACTAATAAAGTGCTGACTTCGATGGCAAGAGAGTTTGTTCTTATCCTTATGGACTTGGAGTCAAGCTTTCTTGGGAGTACTTTAGGAATTAAAAGTTGAATATATCAGGTCGATCTAAGGGAATACATCATTAATTCGTTGTGGGAAGTAGATTAGTTGAGGTGCTCGAAAACTAATCCGGGTATCATCTATCTGTGACTGGAAAAAAGAGAAAGGAGATGCTTAGGTGTTGTCCTCAGATTGAAAACTGATGATAGGAATATATGCTCTATCATGGGATTCCTAACGGTTCGATGTTCTCTAGTGTCGTTGTGTCAATAGCAGGACTACTAACTAATATTGCGATATCTATAACACTCGTTAATTAACAATAACAGGAGTTTTGTCTTCTTTACACATGCATCACATAATTATTATGCTTTTAGGAGAATCTTGTAAGCCATCCATATAATTTGAGATTACTCACATCCATTTTGGGGGTTATTTCTAACAAACTCTTAAGCACTGAATTTCCCTAAAACTAATCATTCAAAGTATGAGTCTCACATATTTCAACACATGACCAAAAAAAAAAAAAATTCTCATCATTTATGGTTAAATTTTGATGTAATTGTCTAAAAAATAATAAAGCTATTGTAGGACAGCATACTTAGTTTTGAATTTTTCAATTAACCAATTTAATACTAAATATTTTGATATTTTACTAATTTAATCTATTTGGTTAATTTTGGCATGATGTGGACAATTTCTATGTGTTTTTTTTTTTAAATATATATATTTATATTTTCTGAACTTTCTCTTTTTACTTTTCATTTTTTCTTCCTTTTTCTTTTTCACTTGGCATATTGGCTAGTCTCCAACGATGGTTGGAGATTGGTTGGAGACTGGCTACAGGCAAGGTGGGCAAGGGCCACCTAGTAGTTGGCAAGGGTTACCCTCACCCACCTCTTCGGCCATCACTTGTGGCTTGCGAGACCTCATCAGCCCTTACTTGTGGCTGGTCACTAGTCATCCTTGAGATCATCCATAGGCCAAGAAAAAATTTAAAAAAAAATAAAGAAAGAAAAAAAATACAAAATAGAAATTCATTTTTTTTAAAAATAATCAAAATTATTTTGTTTAGCATTGACCGCATTGCGTAAGACATCCAAAGGTGACTATACCACATTGTCAATGATTTCCTATTAAAGGACTAAATTAGCAAATCATAAAAAAGTTTAGGATTGTATTGTCAAATTGACAAAATATTTAGGATTAAATTGACATAATTGAAATGTTTAAAATTGAATTGGCCATCATACAATTAGTTTAAGAATTTTTGGACAATTTTTCTTTTAAATTTCTTAATACAAATATCATTTTGCGTTCCTAAAGTATGCTTTAAGCAGTTATGTATGTCTATATAAGGATGATAGCAATATCGGTAAAAGTAGCAACAAAACATAGAGGTAGACATCCAAGATTTTTATGGAAAATTGCTCGGAAGAATATTGCTGTGCATCAAATTAACCAATAATGTGTTGGTTATGATAGCGAGTTTCCTCTTTTTCTGGTCTTGGGTTTCAAATTTTGTTGGAAGTACTTTAGAAGTAAAATTCTAAATACACTAGCTGGATATGGGAAAGTACGCCCCTAAAATTACCAGAGGAGGTGGACCAATGAAGGTGGGCGAAAGTTGGGTCAAACATCACCTGACCGGCTGTACCATGAACCAAATAAACATTTACAATTTATAGGAATCACCAACATAATTTATCCCACCTAGCCGGAACTTAGTTTATGAGTGCTTGAAGCATCCGAATCATTAGATTAGTGGTATCCGGCATGAAATCTGCCCTAAGTAAGGTTCGATGCTTCCCAATTTTCGGATCAACCAAGCATAAAGCCAATTGTATTCTTCAATAGTTCGGACAGACCATCCTTATCATAGGCGTTAAGCATAGATTCATGTTCCGCCATTGTTGTTGCCCTTCCCCACCTCATTTAAAGCCAAAACCTCTCGACAGTGACCATGCCTTCTTGCTTTACACACTTCTCCAATCATTTTCCACAGTAACTTGCATCTATCAATCGGCAAAAATTACGAAAACTCTGCTACTTTAAAGGGGGAAGGCCAATGCGTAAAGCAAGGAACCAGGAGAGCTTTGATTAGCTAAAAGTCGAGCGGAATGAAGTAAAGCGTTGGCACGTATACGATTCCCTTTGGGAGAATGAGACAAAATATGAGTTAGCATGGTCGGTCAGGAATCATTATGAACTTAGGAAAACCATAATATTGAGAAATCGAACTAACTGTGAGCGATTCGAACTGAAATGGTCAGTTTGATCGAGAGTTCTGTTCAATCTCAATCTCATTTTTCCAGTGAATGAGCTTGAACCAAACCAACCCTTCAGTAATTGATTTGCATAGTGCATGTGTAAAAAATAACAGAACCATAGAACATTTGCTTAGATGAGCATTGAAATTACCGAAAGACAAGATTGAACTTGGTAAATTTTGTATGCAAAATGTCGATTGTGTGAAAACCGAGGGCAAATAATTGTAGCAAATTCTCCTTACTTGGAAATGTCATGTGTATAGGAAAAAGAAAAGGGGAGACACGTTAATCAACAGCTTAACCAATTTAATCTTGCTTTGGGATGGGATGTTTCTAATTCACCTGAATCATAATAACAACATGGAAGTCATATTACTGTAATGCCACGTTGATCTTGATAAAATTACGTACTTTTGCCCCCACCATATTTTTGAACAACTTCCATGTGTTTAGAATAAAAACCAAAGACACCAAAAAATAGTTTTATGACAAAAATATTTCAATTCATTAATAATAAGATAGGGAGGATCGATCAATGCTAACGACTTCCTTTGGACGTTAGGATAAGGAGGTTTAATAAGAGCCAATAGTTAGAAAGTCTCTCCTCCTGCTTAAGGTCGCAGGTTTAATCCAAGAGATTCCTCCAAAAAAAAAAAAAAAACAGTTAGAAAGTCTCTCCACATGACATATGTTGCAATTAAGTAATGTAATATAAATTATCGAGAGGTTTGTTCACGATGTGAATTGAATTCATGATCTCGTAAAGGTGAACGCGCACACATAGATTGATGTGATTGCCAACCTAAATCGAGGACAAATGCCTAAATGTCCCCCCGTGAAATTGCAGTCGTTGTACTGGGAGTCCGCCCTGACAAAGCAAACGCCTTTTTGCTCATAAAAGCTATGCATTTGGCAAGAGGAAGCAAGACGGTGGTTTGGGTTTTCGAAGACATGGCCACTCCGAGAAAGCCTTTTCTCGTGGAACTTTGGTCTGGAGAGTAATCCATCTGGAAGGAGATGATTTGGTCCATTGAGGCTGGACTACATCCCCGGGTGCCCCACTCCTAAGAAATGAAGTCTCTCAACCCACACACACGAAAGGGGTTAGAGAAGCTGCAAAGTTCCCAAACCGAATCCATTTTTTGGCCAAGCATTGTTCATGATAGACCTACAAGCAGGTCGGGTCGAAAATAATTTAATCAATCCGTTTCGATCCATTTTATATTCAATGTAAATTAAGTAACCCATATCTGACCTAATCCCGATCCGACCTCAAATCCACTTTTACAAACTTTTCTCATTAATTTTTTTTTCCTTTGAAGAATGGGCCGATGCATGTATTGACTCATCAAGTTAGTAATAGAGTTTAGGGAATAGATTATGGATGGGATGTAGGAGTGATGAAAGTTTGAGTTTCCTCAAAAGTGCAATTATTATGAGCTAGAGGTTGAAGAAAATCTAACGATGGCATGGTGTTGACACCCAAATTTTGCCAATACATTTTTTTTTTTTGTAAAAATATAAAAGTAGAAAAATAGCAAAGTAATAATAAGTAAATAAATAAATGAGAGAAAATGGGAATCCGATAAGTGCATATACTCGGCCCAATTCACCAGTCTAGTCGGAACCCAATTGAACCACCCGGCTCAATGGGCGAGGGAGAGGAACTCGCGGGAAGAGGAAAAAGCCACGAATTGTTCATGAGAAATATTAAGCTTGAGTTTTTGTATAATTGGCCGTGTGATAGCGTTTAGATCTAAGATTGATTCACATTTACTTCATTGATTGTTGAACTGAAGCTGATGCCATGTTTTTCCTCTTCAATGCATATCGTGTTCTCCTGTATTGGGGTGCCCGACGTCCGTGAGCATATGAGTTGGAGTTTCGAACCAATGTCTGTTTTCCAGTGACGCTTGCGATTGATTGCGGCTGTGTTAGATCTCTATAAATTTCTATCTAGCATGTATGTTTCATTTGTCTTGGATTGCTGTACGTGTTTGATATGGCTGATGGCTGATCGAAGAGGAAGTCCTGAGTTTGCGGCTGGTATGTGATGGTGGCTGACGGTGATAGCCGGAGATGATGATTGTCGGTGGAAGTACAGTGACGGCCGGAATGGATGACAGACGAAAAGTGATCCGGCGGTGGCTGGTGGCATGGGTTGCAGACGTGAATCTCCGGCGAAGAGTCCATCCGAAGAAGATTACTCTCGATGAATTATCGGGAAGTAAAAAGGAAATATGGGCTGGGCATTAATAAGACTAGGCTGGGTGTATATGGGCCGAGTTCGTTTTGGGCTTAGATTGCTCAGGGAAAATTCGAAAGTGAACCATTGCGATGGGTCGAGCCCATCAGAACAGGGCCGTATTCGGAGGGCCACCCCGAATTTCAAGCCCAACTAGGACTTGTAGAGTCCGGGCGAGACCCAATTCGGACCGGGTCAAAGGACCCGGTCCGAGTTCCCATTTAAAAAAAAAAAAAAAAAAATCCAAAAGATAAAAATTTTTGGAAAAAGTTTTAGAAATTTGATTTTTGTTAGATTTATTAGATTTTAGTGATAATTCTAGAATTATAATTAGTTATATTTTCAAAAATTAGAATTCATCTAGTTTTAAGGATTTTAATAAACATTTTAGGTTTAAAGCAAAAATTTTAACTCAAAATTGAATAAGCTTTTAAGGTTTTACAATAAAGATTTTACAATGTTGTTTTCTTTTAGGGATAATGCTAGGTCACTGTTTGTACATTTCAATTTCGATTTTACTTGATTGTACACTTTTAATATATTGATTATTATTTTCATTTTTAGCATGTTTAGGTTAAATCACGAGGAGCATAATGAATACAAATATTGCATGACATTAGTGGATGAAAATTTGAGGACTCATAATTGGTTAAAAGATTGGTCATTTTAGTGAACAAATGATAAGAAGGTATCGAAAGTGCATTAATTAGACAATTAGTGTAATCAAGTCTTTGAGAACTTTGGTTGTGTAGAAAAAGAAATACACTCCCATATCTCACTTAGTTTCTATTTGATGTTTTAGGCCATCGCTCACTAGAGCCTACACCATAGTCTCTTCTTCTTTTCACGCAAATGGAAAATTGTATATCAATTTACATTCTTAATATAAAGGTGTTCCACTTAAAAGCAAGTTTCATAAGCACTTCATTCCATTTCATTCATCATATGCATAGTTACATGAGAAAACAACAAAACACCTGGGAAAGGCCAAAAATGTGCCTAACTCCTTTACTCAGTAAGTTTCCCCATCTACCGTCTAACTTTCTACTACGGCGTCCCTCCTACCTCCATTCCTATTACATTAGAAGCATATGGGACTATATAACTGCCCATCTAGGTTGGGGTTAATAGATACAAAGCACATGGGAAATGGGTTGGGGTGTCCATCATCTATCCAAACTGTACAAACATAAGGGGTTAAGGTGATGCCAAACTCTCGGTCTTGTAAGTTTTGATATGCGCCCACCATGTGCATCGACGTACCATAAGCCGCCAATGGTGGCACATCTATTGCTAATTTTTTTAGAGGAAAAATAAGGGTGAGTAAAATGTCCAGTAAAGGATAAAGCACGGCATTAAATAACAAGATTCTAACCTCACTTAATAGTAAACATAGCTCAGAATAGCGGACTACAGAGGCATTTCTAATTAGGGCGGCATATAATACTAATGAAATCATGCGGACCAAACATGTTAAAGTGGCCAAAATGCACAAGATTCACATCACAGGGTACGCATGAACCCACTCATGCAACAAGCACACGGCTTCACACCATCACATGTATTAACATGCCTTGTAGATTAGTCTCAATGTGTGAATAATTCATTTCCACTCTCGAGACGGATTTAAACCGGGATGTTGGTTGGTCCGTTCGAGTCACTTTCGGGTTGCTAGCTAGACTTTAGGGGACGTTGGCCTTGGACCTCTCCCTCTGAGGCATTGCGGTATCCAAGGGTCGCTAGCCTTGTGATTTAAACCAAGGCATCCCATACCACATAGTTTGGGGGGCATGCCCACTCCCTAGGGGCATCATCGAGTCGTTGACCGATGGAACATCTCTTGATTTAATTCATCTCACACATTTCACCACACCACAATATTGAATTAAGGCACACTTATATCATTACCAGCACAAATATGCACTTCCACACAACATGCTCTTGTGCCAACTTCACAACACCACACCATGCACGTAATGGAATTGCCCAATGCAACCATTCTAACTTAGTACACACTATTTCACATACACGGCAGGCATCACTCATGCATAGCCATCAAGCAAAGGTCCATAGCATATCAAGGTCACCCACAATCACAAAATACAAGTTTTCCAAGAAGAGGAATGTCAAAGATATCAACTAGACCACCAATGGCGCTTATTGGCAAAACCAAGCCTACCCACATAGCTCTATGATTAATTCTAGAAACTTAATTAAAAGACACCAAAAATACTCAAATTTTAATGTGTTGTAACTAACACTTAAACCAATATTTTTATGAAGAAGGCTTAATCTAGTTCCTTTTAGAATAAGAGCAGCAACTTGCACAAAACAGCCACCGAAATAGTCCTAGTGAACATAATATACATTCTAAAAATCAGCCTACTTCAATGTCCAAAACTCTTCCATTTGCCATGAAATTTTACTTTGTTGTACTTTAGGATGTATTGAATAAATTTTATAAAGAAAGTATCTTAAAAATCGAATCACAAAATTTTATAAAAACTCATTGAACTTCAAAGATCACGAATTCCGACCCTAAACAGCTTACTGACTTAAGTGAATCAAGGCTTGTAACTTGGCTCTCATAATCCTGAAAATTCCGAATAAAATGCGTGTTATAGATGAGGATGTTTAAAACACTTTTTTTGTGAAGAAAACTTCTACAAATTTGCACCACATCTCCAACCACAAAATTGACAAGCACAAAAGGTTATGTAAAATAGATTCTAGACATAACTTACCTCAGCTCCTTAGTTCACACCTCATGCAAACTTATCACCCAAAACCTCCAAGAAAACCCACATGCAAGGCATATCACTCATCATAGAACACATGCAAGTTAATATTATCCAAGAAACTAGCTCCTATAGCTGAGAATCCACTAAATTGAACCAATTTTCCCTTAAGCGCCGAGAAAATGTCAAAGCTTAATATCTAGCTTCTCCCTTGCCTAGTTTTGGAACTCAAAAATAACTTTCTTGTGGTGTCTTGAAGGCTAGATGCTCCTTGGCTCACTAGTCTTTTAAAGAACAACAAGAAAACAAGGAAGAAAATGGAGAGGAAAATGAGGGGTGCCTCGAGTGAGGGAGGAAGGGGTCAATGGTGAAGAGGAGAGGAAGAAGAAAAGAAAGGCTTGAGATGATGGGATTTTTGGTGTGCAATGCAAGCTTCCTTAGCTTGCATGAGGGCTGATTGGTGAGAGGGGAAAATGCAATGATGATGAGACTATGATTAGAAAGGTGTAGGGGTGGGGAGAAATCGAAGGGTCCTTTGTCCTTCTTGCATGGGGAAGCTGAAGGGGACTATGTACCATTTGCATGAAAGATCCAAGCTTTGTTTTTTTCTTACTTGACTAATGTGCCTTAAGGAAATTTAGTTTAACTAGAATTTTGAGGTTAATTCCCTATTTTACCCCCAAAGCTTCAGTCACCATGAGAGGTTAGGGCATCTAAATTAAGCCATTTTATTTTAGCTAAAGATCTAGTAATAATACTCATATATGCTCACAATTTGACTATTATAAGGAATAACCTAGGCTAGTTAGATATCCTCAATTCGCTATTTCCAATGTTCTAAGATTGTAGGTCCTATAATAGTTCTATACGTTGCATGAGAATGATGTTATCGTTTAGACTGTAAGAAATTGTCCTTGAACATCCGCAACCATCTTAGTTTGCAAAAGACTTATGTTGACAAAAAATTAGACATTTTCACCTCAATTGGGCCTTTCATGCACATTTGACTCATCAGGTCCAATTCATGGCCCACATTCCTCATGCCGGCCCAAAGCTCAACCAAAAACTTTGGCCCTCTAGGCCACAAGTTCAGCTTACATGAAGCCCACTGGGCTAATCACCCTACCCATTTCAATTTTCCTTTGAAAAGTAATAGTTTTACTCATAAATTTTAGGATCAAAATTTCAAGATGTCACATGCTAGTTGACGACAATGACTAGTGGCGACTCCTAGAATTGCCTACATTATAAAGAACTTAAAAATGATCCTTTGTCACGTGTAGTATGAATTGGGGAGAGTCCATATTCTTGATCAATGGACTTATGGATGCCTTTAAAGATTCTGTGTTCAAGCTATCACTTTGGGATGCACCATATGAAAGTCTCTTGAACAATTACCTCTAAGTCTTCATAGAGACTTCGAAGGGAACCCCTTTGGGAAGGTTGTGATAGGCGAAAGCAAAGCGAACAAATAGAGAAGGTCAATAGACATAAAATTGAAGTGGGAAAAAGAAGAGACTGGTAAAGAAGGACCATAATGGGCTTAGTGTGCCGAGTTGAAAGTGGGTTTATAATTGACCCACTAAAACCCATCTATTTTCAGCTTTAACTATAAAATCCATTATGACCCATACTTTAAGTTTAAGGTGATCCATTTATGACCAATTTTAATAAATGCGGGTTCGAATATGGGTTTATGATCCATTTTGACAGCCTTGGTCCATGCCATCACCCCAATCTAGATGCCTTTGTTTTCCATATGAAGATTGGTTGGTTCCGTGTCCTAATTCTACTGGAAAATTCACCATCAAACTAGCAGCACATCAGTTAGTATGAATCACTATTGATGACAACAATGACTCCATGCTCCAGTGAATCATTTGGAAGCCCATCTTACATGAGGGATACATAATTCTACTTTCAATAATCACATTGGAAGCACTTCCATGTAAAGCTACACTTGCCAATGTCATTGTAGACACCTAATTTTTCAGCTACGATTTTAGGTGTCTTGCCAAAAATTTGACCGACTTTGACACAAGGTTAAATTTGATCAAAAACACGATCAAATAATGCAACTGTATAGCATTCATTGATGATCTTTCCAAAGGTACCCTTATTGTCCTAATCTGATATAATATCACAACTTTCATCGTAAATCGCCCAATCATCTATCATTACCCTCATTGACATTGTGCCAGTGCTTTATAACATTTGCTTTTCAAGATATATTGTAAATCAATAATTTAAGTATCTAATTGAATAATGCAGTTATGAATTTAATAAACAATCTAGATGATTGATATTACCATACTATGATTAAACAATAGCATGTCATACCTTTGACATAAATTGGAGTCTAGAAGAATATTCGTAGCCTTGATGTCATAGTGAAAGATTTTGGGATTGCTTGAGAAGTGAATCCAAGAGCAACTAAGTTCTTCACACATATATGCCAACCCTCTTGTAGAACCAAAAGTAATGTCCGTTTGCATAAGCTAAGCCATAGTTGGTGATCCTTCCCTCCAATGATATTTGCCAATTACAACTACTGCAATGTTCTCTATCAACTTTTGAGCTCCATGCATGGCATGTCCGCTACACGGGATATAAGATATTGAATTCATTAAGCATATTTTTTTTTTTTTGTAACCAATGGATAGTAAGTAATTCATATAATGGGAAACTCTATATGAAATTATGTATGAAAAATCTCCAACTATTTTTTTAAAAAAAATATTTTCAAGTCAAAATACTTTAATTAATAATGAGCATTATTATTCTTTGGGTGCAACTATTTCCACCCCTAAATTTTCAAGGTAACCGGGGGAGGCATACTCATCATACAAATAAAATTCCTTTTATAAACACATAAAATGTAATAATCAACAAGGGAAACGAGATGTCTATGATGGATACG
Organism: Eucalyptus polyanthemos subsp. polyanthemos; assembly: GCA_017140185.1. Lineage (NCBI taxonomy): Eukaryota > Viridiplantae > Streptophyta > Magnoliopsida > Myrtales > Myrtaceae > Eucalyptus > Eucalyptus polyanthemos. The sequence continues at coordinate 14,540,108 of CM029465.1, read as the reverse complement.
GTTGATGATCTCAACCTCTACTTGAAACTCTTTCTTCCATTGTCCACCTTTAGCTTTTATCTTTTTGGTTGCAACTATTTTCCTACTTGAAAGCACTCTTTTATGTACATAGCCAAAACCACTAAGGCCAAGTAGGTTGAGAGTGGAGAGACTATTTATTGCAATTTCTAGCTCTTCATATGCGAAAGACCTAATGTCATCCCTAACCCATATTTGATTTGGAGAGTGGTTCCTCTGAACCAAATAGCAACATTAGGTAAACTTACATCAGGAATAAAATGGCATGATCAATATATGCTTAGAGAGGAATTAATTACTTCAACCATCAATGGAATTAAATTAACAAAAGTATGCATAATATATGCCAAAGGGAGTTGCATATTTGAAGGTTATGGGTTGGGTTAGCCCAATATGGGCAGCCCACCCATAAAATCCATCAAATGTAAATCAATGATTTAAGGAAATAACTGAATAATGTAGTTGTGACTTCAATGAACAATGGTGACCAATATTACTATATAATGATCAAGCACTAGCACGTTATACCTTCGCCACAAATCTAGAGTTTGGAAGAATACTAGTGGCCTTGAAGTTAGGGCTAATGATTTTAGGATTACCTAGGAAATGTATTCAATAAAGAAAGACTGTGAAACTTATCAAAGTAATAAGATTTGGAAGAGCAACTTATGTTCCTCATGCAGATATGCCAACACTCTTGTAGAACCAAAAACAATCTCTATCTGCATAGCCCAAGCCATAGTTGGACAATTTTTCCCTATAATGATATTACCCAATTATACAACTACTGCAATGTTCTTAATCAACTTTTGAACTCCACACATGGCGTGTCCATTGAATGAGATATAAGATATTGAATTTATAAGCACTTTTTATAATTAAATGACTAGTAATCTCTCTAAAGGGAAATTCTTTATGAAATTTTTGTAAAAAAAATAAAACCTTAACTATTTTTTTTAAATATTTTAAATTTAAAATACTTTCATTAATAAAGAGCACTATTATTGTTTATGCGTAGATATTCCACCCCTATATTTTCAAAGTAACATGGAGGAGTCATACTCACCATGTAAATACATTCCCTTCATACTCAAAAAATGTAGTAACCAACAAGAGCGAGGTGTTTGTGATGGATGTGACTAATGATTTTAGCCTCTGTTTGAAATTCTCTCTCTTATTGTTTGCTTCAAGCTTTTAACTTCTTGATTGCAACTACTTTTCAACTTGAAAACACTCGTTTATGAGGCCAAGTAGGTTGAGAATGGAGAAACCATCTTTTGTAATTTCTAGCTCTTCATACATGTAACATCTTCAATTTTGACACTCATTTTGGCCTGGCTAGTGGGCCAAAAGTCCAATACACCAATGGCGAAACTTGGCCATGAGTCGAGTTGAAGTTCAATCATGAATCAAATGGTCGTTTAGGGATCAACAATCTAAGGTCCAGTTATAGAGTATTCAACCATAGAACAATTATTTGACCATAAGGATCGATCGTAGGATGATTACGTACTATCAGAGATCGGCGGACAGTCATGGCTTGATTCCGCCCAGTCAATGCATTGTTCATGGGTGACTCTGCTCGGCCATTGTACTTGCAATGGACGACCATTAGTTCGTCTATGGTGATCGTAAGTCGGGATGAATCGATCGATCCCACACGATTACATGACAATCAATAATCGACCATGGATTGAATAGGACCTTGGACCGGCCACAGGACCAGTCACGGAACTAGTCGACTAACTCGAAGATTGGCCACAAGCCTAGCCAAGAGGGACTGACCCATAGACTAGCCCATGAATCTGTTAGAAGACTAACCAATTGGACCAATGCCCGGCCATAGGACTCAGTTATGAGCCCCTTTTTTCTCGGTAAAAGGGAGTTTGAACTCGATTTGGCTGATCAAGCCCAATTACATATGACTTCATGGCATGGCTAATGCACGAACCTTGGGGCTAAATAACATGGTTGATCACGGTCGAACTAGATTAAGTCCCTACACAATAATAATGCCTTCACAAACTTAGATTTTTTTTAGGTTGCATTTAAAATGTGGGTCACGTAGTAAATCAAGAGGCATGGACACTTGGTGTGTTGGGACTTTACTGTAAAGGATAAGACTAGATTTGGACTTGGAATAATTAAGGAAAGCGGCACTTAAGTCCTGCTTAGTCAAAATTTCTTGGAAGAACTAATGTGAAAAAGTGTGAACACTTTAAGGGAATTGTGGAAAAAGAAGATCATAGAGTCTAGGCCTATTACTACTGTAGAACCTAAGTGCGAAATGTGGACTTTGGGGCCCACAAGAAAGGGGCTGCATGCCTAGAGAGAGAGAGAGAGAGAGAGAGAGAGAGAGAGAGAGAAAGCCAAGACAAGTCCAACTAAACCAAGATAAGTCTACCTTATCTCTTTTGGGCTTTAGCCAATTAATAATCGGGATAAGATGTCCAAGCTAGCATAGGGGTTAATTAGAATCTTGGAAGATAAAGTTCTAAGTGTTTTTTGTAGTTCGAATTTGAAGAAAATTTCTTATAAAAATTGTTCAAAACATCTTGATCTATAACATACTTAAATTTCAGATTTTTCTAAGGTGAAATGGTACGGATGAAGGTTTGATCATTCATCATTTGGAACCTGCTCCGTGTGGGAAAAATGGTGACCATGTTGCCTCTTTGAATTTATAAATTTTCCCTTTCAAATTTGAACATGCTTCCTTCATGAAAATTTTGAAGGACATATATGTCCATAACATATAAAAATTTCTAAGAATTCTAAAAAGGATTAGATTTCAAAATGGATCCTTCTTTAAGGATTGGATCTACTGGATGGACATATATTTGGGGTATGTTTGATGATATGCTGCTCTTTCTATAGCATGAATTAGACTTAGCTTCCTTCATGAAAAATATTAATTCAGGTCTTCTTTATAACATACTAAAATTTCATAATTTTTTTGAGCCCATTTGGTTGGGCAATGAAATTAATTTAAGAAATCAGTCAAAACTGTTTTTCTTTGTAAGAATGTGTGAATCACGCCCATCTTGGATTCAAGTCCTTAATTGCCCTCTTGAGGTGTTCCAATCTACCTAGCTATGGTCCTACCCTATCTTAAGGCTTGATGACCAAGTAATGCTCCTCATAAATGCTTCTTAATTAGTTTGTTTGAGGACAATAATGTAGGCTTATTGGGAGACTTGTAACACTTATTGAGGAGGGTAGACAAAATATAACGGTTCATTAATTAAGGGACTAGGTGGATCAATTAGAAGATGGCCACATTGCTCTCACACTTTCCAACTAGGCTACCTTCATTTATAACTATTTGGACTATTCTTGGGGGAGGATTCCCATAAATAGGGGTAGAAACCATCCACCCCCACCACACCCCACCAAAAGCCATCCTCCTCTCTTTTCTTTCCACCACCAATCACTCTTCTTTCTCCTTTTCATAGTTTGGCCTTCTCTTTCCAAGAAGTTCTTGCTACCACCCTTGTTGTCGTTCTTGCCGTCATCACCAATTCAAGGCTGTTGGCTTAGAAAGTAGTAAATAGACTTACTAACGTTTGGTTAGAATGTTGTATTACGCTAGTCTAAATTTGTAACAAATCCATGTTTGATTTGTTATTTTGATTGAGGTTTATGTATGCTTGCCTGAGTTGGTTTTGGATTAGTGTTGGTCCTTGATTTGACATTTGGCCTTTGAAATTGAAGTGGCCTAGTTTGGATGCTTAATTGTTTTACTTTGGCTTGAACTTTGAAATGGCCTGATTCCTGTGTCTATTTTACTATGCTTTCATTTTACTTTGATTCCAACAGTTTTGAAAATATGTTTTTTAAAAAAAGCTCAATATTATTCTATGAACTATTTTAGACCACTTTTGAAAGTGTGTGTTCACGTCCTGAGTTTTGAATAGAGGGTTCGTTAGTCTTGGACAGACATAAGACCATGATAGATTGGTCTTTCTTTTTTTTAGGGCGATATTGAGGTGTATCGTTTTTCCTAGCCAAGTTTGATACTAAATTGATATATCAGACCAAGTCACGAACCTTCATTTGAGCTCAGCCTGTTTAATGATTTGGAACTGGTAAGGCATTTCACACATTTAAGTGTGGTACGCTTTTGGGCTTTGAACTAAAAGTGAAGATAATAACTGGGATGTGATGCTTGATACTTGGACACACGAGGGACTAAATTATGCCATCGACTGATGGATTTCAGCGATGATGTTCGATGGATTTCAGATGCTCGGTGGATTCCGGAAGGGTCAATGAATTTTGATCATTAATAAATGAACCCTGTGTGTATGAGTTCCTCATATATGTAATGTATTTTTGATATATGCTTGCATTTAGTTTTTTTTTTTAAAATTAATGATCTCTTCTATTTTTACTAAGTCGTGGCTTTTATTTTTGTTATTGGTCTGCCATTGACAACTACTAGGATATAGTTATTTACTTGTTGAAGGGTGAGGCATCATCCTACCAAATTTTAGTAAATTTACTTATTGGGTTATACTCACTCGTTGTTTTCTTCAGACTTATAGAATGGTTGTACCTCCCGAAAGGTTCGATGTTCCAATGGATATGATGGTGTCAGAAATTGTTGTTTATTTTGTGAGTATTCATAAGACATACTTAATGGTTACTGCAATCATCTAGGTGGATGAAAGATTAGACGAACTTGTCCCTCATAAATACCGCGCTTGGTATGAGTAGGTCGAAGGCGGTTTTGTTGGTCCCCTTCGAGACTTTGATGGTTCACTAGGGCTTGAGAGCGATACTCCATCCGATAGCACCATAGAAGACTAATTTGATAATCGATTTTTAAGGGTATCAATTTTGGTAGAATCTCGTTGGAGGAGATCAAGATACCCTGTAGATGGCAAATATATATTAGTTAGTGTGAAACATGACCTAAGTAAATGGACTTGTAAATTAAATAAGACATATGTAAATATATGGTTGTGAGTGTTTTTTTTTTTTTTTTACTTGTTGTGATGTTTTGTGATTGGGTGTTGATTGCTTTTGCATGTATATAACTCGAAGATTGATAAAAGAAAGAAATATGGGTTGTTGACACGCCTAGGATGTCGTGAAAAATAACTCTCACCATTTGTGACCCTTGAGATGGAGTTAGGGTCGTTAGAATATGTGGAGATGATTTGTGAAAGACCTAATGTCATGTATGAATATGGTACCGAAAAAGGCCTTTTTTAACATATATTTGTTTTGGAAAGACTCTGGAGCCAAGTAGTAACATTAGATAGACCTAAATTGGCAAAAATGACATAACTAATATATGCTTCAAGAAAAAAAATTAATGAACTCAACTATCAATGGAATCAAATTAGACAAATGTATGCATAAGAAATAATTTTACCCAAAAGTTCTCGTTACTTGAGTGGATACATGAGAATCTATGTCTAAAGCAAACTTTGGAAGTTCAAAATCTACAACTTGGAATCTATATTGAGCTATTATGGTGTAAATCAGTGATTTAAGAAGCTGACTAAATAATGTTCTTGTGAATTCAATAAATAGCTTAGATGACCGATATTATGATCTAATGATTAAGCAATAGCACACCATACCTTTACAAAAAGATTGGTGTCTTAGAGAATACTAGTGGCATTGATGTCAAGATAAATGATTTTGGGATTACCTAAGAAGTGAATCCAAAAAAGGACTGTGAAACTTATTGAAGTAATAATAGTTGAGCAATCATTTCTTGCAATGATATTTACCAATTATAATTACTACAAGGTTCTCAATCAACTTTTGAGCTCTATGCATGGTGTGTCCATTGCACGAGATATCATATGTTGAATTTATTAAGTACTTTTTATAATTAAATGAATAGTAATCTTATAAAGGGAAATTTCCTTATAAATTTATGTATAAAAGATACCTAATTATTAATTTTTAAATATTTTCAAATTAAAATACTTCTATTAATAAAGAGAGTTATTGCTCTTTGGGTGCAGCTATTTCCACCCCTATATTTTTGGGGTAACTTAAGAGAGTAATACTCGTAATACAAATGAAATTCTTTTTATGAAACATAAAATCTAGTGCCGAAAAAAGAAAACATTGTAATGGATGCAACTAATGATCTCATCCTTTGCTTGAAATTCTCTTTCTCATTGTCTACTTCCAACTTTTAACTTATTGATTGCAACTACATTCTAGCTCAAAAGCACTCCTTTATGTACATAGCCAAAACCACCTAGGCCAAGTAGGTTGAGAGTGGAGAAAGTTGCGATTTTTAGCTCTTCATACGTGAAGATGGTCTCTAAAAGACTTAATGCCATGCCTGAATATGGTACCGAAGGCTTTCCTCAACCCATAATTATTTTGGAGAGACTCTAGAGCCAAGTAGCAACATTAGATAGACTTATATCGGCAAAGCACTTGGCATAACCAATATATTATATGAAAGGAAATTAATTAACTCAACCATTAGTGGAATCAAATTAGACGAATGTATGCATAAGAAATGGTTTTACCCAATAGTTCCTACTACTTGAGTGGATACATGAGAATCTGTTCTGAAGTAAACTGTACAAGTCCACAATTTGCTACTTGGAATCTGTATGTATGTCAGCTTTTATGAGTCACATCTAAATTGCTTCACATGACAATATTGAATTATTCATCAAAAGTGCATCACAGCTTAAAAAATCGCATGACAAAAAGTCTATTAGTTCTCTGATGATTTCATCGAGAAACCAACTTTTGACAGTCGAAAGATATTTTGCCATTTCTCTTATGTTTGGCATATACATAGGGATAAAGATTGCTTTTCAAGATATGATGTAAATCAAAGAATTAAGGAGCTAACCAAATAATGTGGTTGTGAATTCAATAAACAACCTAGGTGACCAATGATACTATATAATGATTAAGCAATAGCACGTCATACCTTTGCCACAAAATTGGAGTCTTGAAGAATATCAACAGCCTTGATATCACAGTGAATGATTTTGGGATTACTTGAGAAATGAATCTCATAAGAAGGATTATAAAACTTATCAAAGTAATAGGCTTGAAAGAGCAACTTATGTTTCTCATGTAGATATAGTAACTCTCTTTTGGAGGCAAAAGCAATCTCTATCCACATAGGCCAAGCCATAGTCGACAATCCTTCCTATGATTCAGGCTTATGTATTGACCATGAGAAATGGCCATGAGAACAGTGTGCCGATAGTGGGGATCGGTCATGGACCAAGCCCAATTGGAAGGGGTGACCGAGGGATTAACCATGATTCGATTGAAGGATCAACCATGGATCAGTTAAGGGATTGGCAGTTAATTGATCCACTGATCGCGCAAATTGATAGAGCTATTTGGCTATAAATCGACTGCTCAGCCATGAGGGTTGGTCATGAGATGATCACGCATCACCACTGATCATCACATGGATAGTCATAGATTGACCCCGTGGTCATGCACCGGCTGTGGGTGACTTTGCTTGGTCACGCATCGGCTGTGGACAACCATAAATCAATCATATGTAACCGTTCGTCAGCTTAAAACGATCGATTTGACGCAATCGCGTGTCAACCGAAGGTTGACCACAAATTGATTATTCTCAACCATGGATTGTTTACGATGGATCATAAGTCGATCGTAGATCGATTCAACTGTCCAGCCCTTGGTTCATTTGACGACCATGCACCCAGCCAGTTCCTATATTAACTATAAGTATAATCCCTAAACTTCAACTAGGGCAAGGTGCTACGATGTTTGGGCTTGGTTGTATTATTATTCTGCTTACTTGTGTATATGTTAATGATTGTTTTGTATGGTTTACTCATGTCTTTGTATGTATAAGTCACAATCACACCTCAGATCTTGGAAGGATCTCGTTTGGCCTTGGATTGGCATTGAGGCATGTCAATATGAGCCGTAAGTCATGTATTATGCTTGGCGTATTACTATAGTTGTAGTTATGTTGTCATAAGTCATTCCACACATGCATGCACACGCGCGCGCCCGCACACGCACTTATGAGCACACCCATGGGTATTGCTTGCATAGGCTAATATTCAAAGATAATGAACATGCTTGTGTGATGTATGATGTGTGGTCACATAAATGAAAGATAAGACCCATTGCAATTTGAGATGGCGACGATGCCTTGTTAGAAGAATAAGATACCCCCACATCAACGGGATGCCCGAGAAGAGTTTTGGGATGCCACCGGGAGTGGGCGATGCCCTGTAAGGCAAACGATAGATCCCTTAAGGAAGGGTCGTTAATTAGGATGTCGCCAAGAGCGTGATGCCCAATTTGAGGCTGGATGCCCCCTAAGAGTAGGGAAGAACTATTTGAGATAGTTAATGAACCTCTTCGTGCATGTTCCTATATTATATGTAAGTTTGTTTGGTAAGCTAAAGGTAGCTCGTGCGTTGTCAATAAGCCGAAATTGTTCACATGCATATAGTTAGGTTATTGTAATAGTATTGCTATTGATTTGCCATTGATGCATTAGTGTGGGTGTTATTCACATGCTAGGTTCAACAATAAGACGTCCTTTTATATGAAGATAATATATTGATTTTATCTATCGAGTCTTCAACTCACTTTGTTATTTTTCAAACTTGTAGGTATGGATGACTCATCCCTTCTTTGTCATGGCTTGCCGATGTTACTAGATGTATCAATTACTGATGTGGTTGATGTAGAAAACAATATTACCTAACGTAGATATAACTCCACATGTATGGGCCAAGGAAGGCTTGGATGATTGGGTCTTTCACGATTACGTAGTCTAGTATGCAAGGTTTGATGGTGATTTTGTCAGGCCACTTTGAGGCTTCAACTGACCAATTGGGTTCGCCGATAGGTTTGAGCTTGATGAGACCATGACTAAACCGTAGAGTACCCTATGTGACAAGGGGGATGCCAGTTTTGAAGTAGTGGCCTTGCTAGTAGGGATAGAAATCATCGGCTTACATAAATTGATGGATAATGTAAATAAAGAAGTGCCTGTAGAAAGGGGCAAAGTAAATATATTAATGCCTAATAAAAGTAGTGTGTTTTCTAATGTATTTTCCTGACCGCTTGATTGTTATCTAAGTGATTGTTTTGTACACACTTCTGTATGCTCATAAAAAAAGAATAAGATAAATTGAAAAGAAATTGGTGAACAATGTGCTTGGGGCGTCGCATCCCCGCGGCCACAATATCCATGGATGTCATACTTCCCTACAATGATATTTGCCAATTATAACTACTAAAATATTCTCAATTAACTTTGGAGCTCCATGCATAGCACATGTGTGGCACATCTGCAGCATGCGATAAATGATATTAAATTTAGTAAGGAATTTTCATAATTAAATTCGTATTAATCTATATGATGTTGATGTATAAAAAAATTCCTAACTAATTTTTTAAATATTTTCAAGTCAAAGTACTTCCATTAACGAAGAGAGTTATTACTCTTTGGGTGTACCTTATGTTTTCAACGTGATTCATGAAGTCATATTCACTTTGTCAATAAAATTCACTATATGAGCAAAAATATACAGCAACGAATAATGTAAATGGAGTGTCATGATGAATGCAGTTGATGATCTCAGCCTCTATTTGAAATTCCATCTCCTTTTGTCCACTTCTAGCTTTCAATTACTTGACTACTGTTGTCAATATAGTTTTTAGTTATTTGCAGTATATGGGAAAAATTTTGCAGCTGATAACTCTAAAATAAGGGTGATGGTTAAGGCGTCAGTGTGGGTGTGGATGAATGTATTGGTTAGGGGGTCGGTGAGGGTGCTTATGTTGATGTTAATTTAAAAAATGAGACAATGGTTAAGTATGAGAATTATTTATATCCTTATAATTTAGTTGATAAAAGTGATTATATTGTGGATGACGATGGATTCTTAACTAATGATGATGATCGTGATAATAAGGCACTTTTAGAAACAAGGAGGAATATGACGGAGTTTTATGTTATGGTAAAAAATAATATGATTATAAGGCAATTATCTGTAGGATTGGTATTGTTTCAAGGATTGGATGTGGATAATATTATTGATGCTAAAATTAATTACGAGATAGATTACTTTGAAACAAATGGACATATGAGTTTAGAGTCTCGATGAAAACAAAGAAGAAGATGATTTTATTGGGAGGAGAAATAGGTTTCCAACGCATGATCTTGATCATGTTGTGGCTGTGTCTATAATGTCAATGACATTTGAAGGTAGTAAGCAAATCAAAGATGCTCCAATAAAGTATTTAATGGTTGAGTGTAAAGAGATAAAATTTATAAAAAATTATAAGAAATTTGTCAGAGCAAAATGTGCACATGAAAGATGTCCTTAGAAAATTTTTGGATTTGTTGATGTCTGCACTAGACCATTTCATTAAAGACTATCATTCATAACATACTTGTAACATAAGTTACAAAAATAGAAGGGTGACAAGTTCTTGGTTGGCAACTATCAAAACTATTGCTTTCAATTACTTTATCAAGGAGCAATTGGACTTATTAGGGAGTATAATCAGTATAAAAAAGACTAAGTTGTTGGCTTATCAAGTGTTGATTTAAAACTATAAGAAGGAATATGCAAAGTTATAGGATTATGCAAAGTAGCTTAGGGAGAGAAATCTTGGGAGAACTATTACATTAAAAGCTGAAAAGCCTCATATGCAATCTAAGGCATTATTTGAGAGAATGTACATATATTTTGCTATTTATAAAAAAAAAAAAAAAAAAGGGGTCTTTGGTGAGTGTAAGATATTTGTCGAGTTAGATGATTTATTCTTAAAGGGAATTTGTTTTAAATTTTTTTTTATTAAGGTTGGATTTTATGTGCTGTTGGAAGGGATGCAAACAATAAGATATTTCCAATTGTTTAGGCAATTGTACGAGTTGAAAGTAGTGACGTTTGGATGTGATTTTTAACAAATTTAATGTATGATCTCAATGTTTTTAATTCATATGAATAAGGTTGGGTCATAATAAGTGACAAACAAAAAATAAATTCCTTGATAAATTTTTATTTGTTATGTCTTACGGTTGTAACATATGCTTCACATGGTATTTTTTTTTTTTGTAAGCATTGTATAAACTATGCTTGTAACTGATGTGTGCAAAACACATTTATGTCAATTAAGGCAAGAAGTATAAGGGGATACAAATGCAAATGTTGTTTTAGTAGTGAGCTAAAAGTAGTTCTATGGTGGAGTTTGATGAATACTTTTAGGTATTGAAGAAAATCAATCCTATTACTTATCATGATGTTGTTCAAATAGAACCAAGCACAGGTCTAGGGATTTCTTCACTATTGATGTGAAATGTGATATTGTTAATAATAATTTAGTGAAGCATGCAATGGAAAAACCATACATATTATATAAAGTCCATTTATAGTATGTTGAAAAAAGTTCGGATAATGATAATGACAAAGTTATATACATATATGGATGCATGTGCTACGTGGAGAAAGGACCGTGGTCCAAATTTTGTAAGAAAGTTATAAGAAAATAGAACTGGTGCAACATATTGCTAAGTGATCTGGAACAGTGAGATTGGATATAAGGTGATAGAATATGGTGAAAAATATGTGATAGATATGTTCAAGATTGATTACTCTTGTAGAAGATGACAACTTACCAGCATCTTTTATCCCTTGCCATTTATACTATAAATTATAGGCAAGCAGATGTTTATGATTATATTGATGAATGTTATACAAAAGCCAAGTTCTTAGCTGCATATGAGAATGTGCTTGAACTACTTCCAGTTAGAGTGAAGCTTAGTGGATGTGAACAAAAAAGATCAAGGGAGAAAGACGAGGTGGCAAGTGGAACTAGAATGTTGAGGATCATGATGAAATGACATGTCAAACTTATTCAAATATGGGACATAACAGTTTGATATGTCCAACTAAGAAGGCTAGTTCTACATCATCATAAACACGATTTTCAAGGCAAAGCAATTTGGTTAGTACTTTAATTTCCATTAAGTTATGCTTGCTTTGTCAATAAGACTTTAAACAAATGTACTTTTTACAGGTATGGAGATGTATAGGCATAGGTGCAAGTGGTAGTGGTGGTGGCTCTACTAGTGTGAACTTTATAGGTAAAGGTGTAATCGCCAAAAGTTACTCGAAGAGGCAAAAGTGGCCAGATTTTGGGAGGAGGTGGTTAGTCTTGACATGTTATGGTAGTAACTTTTTGTGATGATGGCTCAGTGAAGTTGTGTTAATATAACTTTTTGATCTGCCTAAGATGGTTGTGTATATAGGAGTAGGAATCATTGAAGTACTTTGCTTATGAACCCTTTCTTCTTGCGATGAAATTAGTTTGTGCAAATGTTATTTACTCGTTTATTGTATTATGGCTATATTTATTCATAAGTAGTGGGATTGTATTGTTTTTTTCTCATATTGTACTTCATTGTTCATAATAGTAGGTCATAACAGCGGGAATGAGTTGAAAAAAAACAGGGTATACCTTTTTGAATTTGCGGGTTACTGTTCATTCTCTCCCAACTGGGCGAGAACTTCATTGTAGCTCAGCTTCTGGTTCTTGAGCTACTGCGATCCATCTGGCCATCCTTTGGACGCGATTTTCGGTGGGAAGACTCGTCTCTACCCTCCTCAAAGCCTGTCCGAAGCGATTCATCCGGTTTGGCCCCAATCAACGAATCTCAGTGGTCGTGGTTAGGGTTCTGGTGCGACTCCGGTCTGCTTCTGGTGTTTGAGCTGGTTCGAGATCCTCAGCCCGCCATTAATAGAGATCCTTGGAGGTAAGCCTTCGCCTCTTCCCTCCTTGAAACCCCCCGAAGCTTTGCTCCTGCTATGGCATATATATCGAACTATCGTTGAGTTGCTTCGGCTTGGGCGAGTGCTCTGTTTCGATCAGTAGTGAAGTAATGGCATCATCTAGTAATCCAATGGGGCGGGGGAAAGACAAGATGCAGACTACCACTGGGCGTAGTCGTAGCCGTGCTAGGTATGCCTCTCGAGGCCGGGAGGAAAGACATGGGAATGACTTGAACAGGGCTCGGTCCAAAGCCCCTCAGACCCGTTCATGGGTTAATGTTGCTAGTCTGTCTGCCAAGGGCTATGAATTAGGCTTCGCACCCCCTGTATCTATGGGAAAGAAGTCAGTTGTGCGGTTATCAGATAATGCAAGGTATGCAGGGGATCCCAAATGGAACAATTGCTTGGTCGGCTACTTTGTGGGAAAAAATGTGCCGTTTAAAATCACTTAAACAGCCTTGAAACAAACTTGGGGCTCTCATCTTTCGAAGTCTTAGCAAATGATGATGGATTTTACTTCTTTATCATCCCTGACAACGAATTTAGGAGGAAAATCTCGGATGAAGGCCACATAACAAGGGGCGAATCCTCTGGGTTACGAAGCGAAGGCACAAGGATATGGAATTGAAGAAAGATCTCCAATCGTTGGTCCCGGTTTGGATACGCTTGAAAAATATCCCATTTGCATATTGGTCAGCCCCAGGCATTAGTGAGATTGCTAGTGCAGTGGGGAGGCCTCTCTATGTGGATCCTTTGACCGAAAAAATGAAACGCCTATCATTTGCCAGAGTTTGTGTAGAGATATCGGCAAAGCTGGAAAGGTGCAAGGAAGTTGAAGTATGGGTGGATGAGAAGGTTTTCTCTGTTCAGGTCCTTTATGAATGGAGACCAAATTCGTGTATGAAGTGTTGTGCATTTGGCCATAACGCTTGGACAAGGTGAGCCCTAAGCAAACCCCGAACCGCGAACCCTCTACTATCGGGGCCTATTATACCTCATGTGAATGAGAATTCGGATGATCAACTTAATGGTTGGAAACAAGTAACAAACAGGAAGATGAAACATCAGCCGGAACAAAAGGTGGACTCCACTCCTCCAATTTCGACTCTGAAAACTAAGTTATATATTGATCTTCCCCCATCCTCCTCGACAAATGATGATCAGAATGAGCAAAGCAGGTTGGATGCGACAAATGCAGCTCCGTCAATGGCCCTAGTGGTGCCGAAGTCTGGAGATGCCATGGCAATAATTCCATCTTCTGAGGAAGATTCGGAAGAGGAAGTGAATGCGGTTAGTAGTAACAGTGATGAGGAAGAAGACCTGAATCCTGCTGAGCCGAGTCAAGATTCTGACTTGAATGCTCCCTCTAGCCAGCAAAATGTCCCTAAATCTGCAGTGGTTACTCCCTCAAATGTTGGCCAAAAAGGAAACGCAAAGGGCACACCTTCTAACGCCTCTCGCAAAGGGACGAATAGGAGGAAGCCACCCAGACGTTGGTAATACTCCTGTCTGGCTGCTGTTTTTGCTTTTGTTTCTATGTTTATCGGTATATGGAATATTAGGGGACTAGGGAACCCCATTAAGCAAGCGAAAATCAGGAATTTTGTTAGGACTAATAATCTCTGCTGTGTGGGAATTGTTGAGACGAAGATCTCCCATGATGCTTTTAACTCTGTTACTTCGATTCTTCTTCCGGGTTGGAGTTGGTCTAACAACTATAACCACTCTTATAAGGGGAGAATCTGGGTGGGTTGGAACCCCCGAGAGGTTTCGTTTTTGGTTAATGCCTCCTCGGTTCAAGCTATTCATGGTAGCCTTACATGGCTTGCCTCTAGAAAATCCTTATTTCTTTCGGTTATCTATGCGAAGCACAGCTTTGTGTTGAGACGGCTATTATGGGAAGATCTTATCCATACCGGTGGCCTTCTTTCTTCTTCGCCGTGGATCATTGCTAGTGACTTTAATGCTATTCGGGATCCCTCGGATAGGATTGGTGGTTCTAGTGCCTGGATCCCCGCTTTTGATGAGTTTAGAGATTGCCTTGTTCAGTCTAGTTTGGATGATCTTCGGTACACTGGGTATAGGTATACTTGGGCTACTTCTTCAGGGTCCAACCGAAAGCAAAGGAAAATTGATAGGGTATTGGTTAATGGCCAATGGAATGCTGAATTCTCCTTCTCAGAAGCCTCTTTTTTAGCTCCGGGCATCTCGGACCACACTCCGATGGTGGTTAAAATTATGCCTATCCCCAAGTCTTCTAAGCCGTTTAAGTTCTTTAACTACTGGATGACTCATCCGGATTTTACCAGGCTGGTTTCGGAAGCATGGGCCTCTTCTTTCTATGGATCGCCAATGTTTATTCTCTGCGCTAAGCTCCGCCTCCTCAAAAGCAAACTCAAGCAGCTTAATAGGGAATCGTTTTCGAGATATCTTTGAGAACTGAGGAGGCTAGACGAACTCTTCAACTTACTCAAGATGCTATTCAAGATGATCCTATGAATCCTTTCCTTGTTGAAACTGAAAAGCAACAGATTCAAGCATTTTCAGCTTTAAGGCTCCAAGAGGAATCATTTTATAGGCAAAAGTCTAGGGTCCGGTGGTTGAAAGACGGGGACCTAAATACTAAATTTTTTCACCAAGTCGTGAACAGGAGGTACCTCCAAAATAGAATCATCTCCTTAACCAATGGGGATGTCACCACCTCCGACCCGGCGGAAGTTCAAAAGATGTTCGTCGATCACTTTTGTGATCTTTTGGCTGCTCCCCCTTCTTTGTCTTGTCCAGTGAAGGAGGAGATTCAAGCTGTTCTTAATCACTCCCTGGATGCGGAACAGGTTTGCTTTCTATCTAGGCCTATTACGGATATGGAAATCAAGGAAACTCTTTTCTCTCTTGCGGTAGGAAAAGCCCCTGGTCCTGATGGATTTAATGTTGAATTTTTCAAGCATTCTTGGGATATTGTTGGTACTTCGGTAATATCAGCAATTAGGGATTTCTTTGAAACAGGCGAGCTACTGAAACAAATTAATGCTACCATTCTTGTTTTAGTGCCCAAAATCCCTAATGCTTCAACTGTCCATGACTTTCGGCCAATTGCTTGTTGCAACACTATATATAAATGCATCACTAAGCTCATTGCAAACCGGATGACTCATGTGCTGCCTAGCATCATTAGTTCGACCCAAAATGCTTTCGTCAAGGGGAGACACATTAGTGATAATATTTTGCTAGCCCAAGAACTTTTCAGTGGCTTCCACCATGACCCCTATCGGGCCAAATGTGCTATTAAAGTGGACTTTCGGAAAGCATATGACACGGTGAGATGGGATTTCATTGAAGTATGCATGCAGGCTTTCGGTTTCCCTAAGAGTTTTATTGATCGAATTATGGTTTGCATAAAAACCCCTAAATTTTCCATATCCTTGAATGGTGACCTCCATGGCTTTTTCGCAAGTGGGAGAGGTATTCGTCAAGGAGATCCAATGTCGCCATATATATTTACCTTAGTAATGGAAGTATTTACCGGTTTGTTGGATATCCAAACCAGCCACCCCTCGTTTCGGTTTTTTTGGCGGTGTAAATCTTCCAGGCTTTCCCATCTATTTTTTGCCGATGATGTGCTCTTATTCTCGGAAGCAAGCATTGCCTCTGTGGATCTGTTAAAGGCTGGGATTGACTCCTTTTTTAATTGGAGTGGTTTGGCGCCGAACGTGAGCAAGAGTGAGGTATATCTATCCGGTGGATCGCCTACTTTGCACAATGACATCTTGAACAAGCTAGGTTTTCAGGTTGGTACCCTTCCCTTTCGGTATCTTGGAGTCCCTGTTATTTCCTCGAGATTAGCAAAGGCGGATTGTGTGGCTTTGGTAAATGCAATTACAGCTCGACTCCAATCTTGGACGCACAGATTTTTGTCGCTTGCCGATAGAATCCAGCTTATAAAATCGGTTCTCCACTCTATTCAAGTATATTGGGCGAGTGTTTTCTTTTTGCCGTGTGCTGTGCTAGATCGTATTGAAAGAATCTTTCGCCAATTTCTTTGGAAAGGACCAGCTATGGGTCCGGGGGCAAAGTCTCTGGAGTGATGTATGTTTGCCAAGGAAGGAAGGTGGACTTGGAATTCGGTCGTTAAAGGAGAACAACATAGCCTCGATGCTTAAACACATTTGGATTCTCTTCTCAGATAAAGAATCACTTTGGTGCAAGTGGATTCACTCCATTTTCCTAAACCGCAAGAACTTTTGGGTGGTCCCTATTCCGACTCATTGTTCTTGGGCTTGGAAAAAGCTCCTCCGTCTTCGGGACTTATATCAACAACAATTTAGATGGAAAATTGGTAATGGTCGAACTGCTTCCTTCTGGTTTGATCCGTGGCACATCAATGGTCCTCTTTATAAGGTATTTTCCGACCAGGATATTTATCATTCGGGCATATCTCGGGGTACTTCCGTAGCTGACGCCTTCTCATCTCCGATGGGCTGGTATGTTATTAACATCTTGGCTGGATGGTGGGATCCTCTTCTTACCTTCAACCAAAGTGAAGACTGAATCCAGTGGATTCATCATCCCTCGGGCCGCTTCTCTTCAGCCTCTGCTTGGGATCTTTTGAGACCAAGAGGCAACGTTGTCCCTTGGTCTTCTTTCGTTTGGAGTTCTACTATGCCGCCTAGATACCAGACTCATTTGTGGCTTATCACCCGCAAGAGGTTGCCGACCCAGGTTCTACTTGCTTCGGTTGGTAGGCTCTCTTCAGTTACTTGTCCCTTCTGTTCATGCAGGCCGGATTCAGTAGATCACTTATTTTTTGCTTGTCATGTCCCTGGTAATCTAGCTGCCTATTGGGCGGCTAAATTTAATATTTCTTGGCGCAACAAATTGTGGCTTGAGAACTTGGACTGGGCGGCTAGACGCTTCTCGGGCAAAAAATTCTATGATGTGTTGGCCCGGTTTAGTTATGGAGCTCTTTGCTATATTATTTGGAAGGAGCGTAACAATATCATCTTCCGTAATCAGACTCTATCCATCCCGGCAATGAGGATACATCTCCAGAAAGCAGTTAAGGATAAATTGTTGACCCTGAAGAATGTTGTGGATAATCCTAAGAACAGAAAGCTACAACGAAGCTGGGACTTGAGTCCGTCTATCTTTCATTGATAGAGGGTTTTTAGTTTTGGCTTGGTCTTTTGTTTCTTAGTTCAGTTTATTTTTTGGAACTTGGCACCCTTACACTCTCCCGCGAATTAGGTCCTATTGAGTGTTTGTTTTGGTGGTGCCAGGCTTTTCTTGTACTTTGTGCAAAGTCTTATCAATACAAATCTTACCTTACCAAAAAAAAAAAAAAAAAAAAAAAAACAGCGGGAATGATGTCTTTGGTGTTGATATTGATAAATAAATTGCATATGAAACAAGAGAGTGCAAACAACTTTCACTCCATTCATGTTTATTCAAACCATATTTCAAAAATGTATTCAAATAGATTATATAACACGATCAAAATTAACATACCCTATGATAAGTTCATTCCATCATCTTCAAATTTCCAAATAGCATGTTTCCAATAATTTCTAAAAACACCCACGGCACAACCAACATTGTTTTTAATGTCAAATTTTGTCGTATCTTATTTAACACATTTCAATTGTGCCTTGAAAGCTCTTAACTTCTACATCCATTGAACTACCATCATCCTTATTATGGGTTGACATTGGTTTTTCTTCAACATTGCTCCGGTAGAATCTCTTTGACACGCTTTTTGTTGATTGATAAATTTTTGCATCAATCCAAATAATAATAATAATAAAAAAAGACAGCCACAACTTTCCCCTATCCTATATTTTGGGCAATGATATATTCTTTTTTTATTTTTCTTTGTCTTTATTATTTCATACTTGATTATCCTTAGTATTAGGGGTGGGTAGTTGCGGGTTCTATGTAGGTTTCACCTATAACCTGGAACTTACCTATTGGAACAAGTTCCTCATATTTTGAAACTTCGAATCTACTATGCATATATTGGAACTTGGAACCTACTCTATCATAAGTTTCGAGTTTCAAGGTCTACTCAGAATCCACCTATATTATTAATTAAATGATTGCAATGCATTATCACCTTTAATGATCATCACTTGTTGTTACAATTTACTAACCATAACATATATCTAGATACACGAAGAATATGAAACATTAACAAATAAAACGTTTAGTCATTCATTGGAAACTTTGATTAGTGGTTGCAGGATAATACACTCATCATTGGACACCATGGAATATTACAAGATCACGCGAAAGCATAAACCAAGAAAAATTAAAAACTTGTCCCGGGTTCTAGGTTCCGCCTACCTAAAACTTAGAATGTACCTGTTGAAATAGATTTCCCAATTTTTGGAACCTAGAACCTACTCTACTATCTTAAAACTTGGAATCGGACAATTTCTCATCGGTCCAATTCTTTGACTTTAGGTTGTACCCTGAAACCATGTATCATTGTTGATTAGAGGGACCGATATCTTTGATTGTGACAAATTCACTAATTTCTTCTTCAATTGTGATTATTGTAGCGGAACTGTTTTATGCTTTTGTAATCAACACTAGTTGGTGCATTCCTAACATATAAATAAGTTCTACAACCGTAACTCAGTATATATTTACATTGCCTAGCCTCAACAACAACATAGCTCTTCCATCATGAAATCAGGTCTCAACAACAAAAAATTAGGCTTGCAACTAGCTTACCAAAAGAGAATGCAAATAAGAACTCAAATTCCCTATTGAACTATAGTTGCTTAGCACAAACTACATTTATGCTGAAATTTGCTTCATGCCAAGCCAAAGATTAGAGTAATTTTCCTCAAGAAATGTACACACGATATACATTTCAGTGTTCAAAAACTAAGCAAACATTAGCATCAACTACAAAAATTAGGTAGACAACATTTCAGCTCCAATTAAGCCAACAACTCTTTGTGAGAACATACATGGACAATATAAATTCTTTATCAAGTAGGAAACAAGTGAAAAATCTACTCAAGCTTTAGCATTTATTACCCCCCTCCCCAAATAGCCTCTCTCCATTTATATAAACTTGCTTTGTGAAAAAGGCAAACTAGACATATCCCAATTGTCCCATAGGCTATTGGTGATCACCACGTGAAAATCACAGGACAAACAAAAAAACTCAATGCACCGAACACATTCCTAACATCAACATCAGACTATCTTAACAAACAAAACAACAAGCATAAATGATAGCTCCAAAAAAAAAAAAAAAAAAAATTCCCACAATAGAACATGACATCACAGATGTCTATTCATTGCCAAACCATGTAAGTGAATTCAATGAAAAGGAAAGTCTCCAGCTCGTTCGGAGCACCTCACGACATGGTTCGCAAAACATCAAATGAAATTGAGAACTAACTCATATTTGGACGACATGGTTAAACCAAATGAGCACAAGAAAGAGCACAAGAAAGAGCAAAGAGAGAGAACTAACAATTTTTGGTCATTGTCGATCTCAAGCTTCTTTTGGTAGCCTATGGTAGGGTTGGTGATGTTGAACTGCAAAAGCACACAAGCAAAAGAAATTGCAAACGATTGATCAAAACTTCCAAGTATTCTTTGATTAGAGACCATGCCTAGCGAAAAGAGATTGAACCTTCATTTTGGCATAGAGAAGTGATGGCATAAAGGCGGAAGGGAGCCAAGGTGAGGGAATGATCGGAGCTAAGTGGGGGACAATTGGTTTGGGCGAAGATCGCCTTTTGTTTTGGGAAGAAGAAAATGACGCATTCTAGGAGCAAAAAAATGTCTTTTTATATTTTTTTAAGGGACATAGCGTTGTTTCACACTCTTGTGTCCATGTCAACACCGGCCGACTCGACTTAGAATCCATATCAACCTTTTCCAATTAAGAATGACTAGATTAATTGATATCAATGTAAAATGTTTAAGACTAAAACTGTTCAATTGAAATATTTATGATTTAATTAGTACCAATATAATAAGTTTAGGATTTTTTTGGGTACTTTTCTCAATCATCATGTCACGTGTTTTGCAATGTTTTGCCATGTAATCGTCATGTCATTTGCGTTGTTATGTCATCACAATGCCATGCACCTTATCTTATCATTGTCATGGCATCTATATAATTTTGTGTTGTCATCATGTTATCATGTTATAATTTTGTATGTCATAGTTATGATTTATATTTTATACCTGCATGTCATCATTATGCGATATCTTCGTTGTGGTCACTATGAATGCTTTGCATGCATACATCGTCAAGCGTGGATTTTCTGAAATATACAAAGGCTTAATCAATAGCGGTACCAAATAACAAGCTCGGCAGCATTTGGTTTTAAAACTCAAAATCATGCATTTTTCTTAGGAAAACAATAATGAATTATAATGGAGGCTCACTCAATAGAATTGTATTATCGAAAGAGCGTGTGGAGGTGTTAAACCTTCCCCACATGTAACCGAGCCCACATACCTTAGAACTCTAGTTTTCACGATAGACTAGTAGCTTAGTTTGGCTGGTAAATGTACCATGCGACATAGGTAGAAAATCTCCTATCGGTCTAGGACTTATCTAAAGAGATTGATGGTAACGCCCCACTTGTTTAGAAGCGAATCAATGATACATATAGACCCAGAACCTAGGATTGAGGAAGATCCTAGGAAATTATGCCCTTGAACCATATATGCCCCTAGATTGGCAGATCTAGGGGCATATGGTTCTTTGAACAATATGCCCCGTCTACATGTTATACGTGCATTGTGGGTTGAGCAAGAAGAGTAGTTATTTTCTCTTTTTGTAGCTGTTCCCACCATTGGAACTTTGAAGACTTGTGGGTTGGGCTTGGATCGAGCCCATTATGGGCGGCCCAAGTCCAAAAACCCAATAGAACCCACTGGATTATGAACTATAAGGAATCGCTCCAAGTCGCTGCCGTCAACTCGGGCTCCCGTAGCTGCCGGCAAGGTAGTAGCCGCTGCCTTGCCGGGACTAATTCTTAGTCCCTACTCAACCATTGGTCTCCTTGACTAGAGCAACGAAGAAAATACGAACAGTTCGTGGAAATCCAATTGCAAATATGTCCGACCCTAATAATAGTTTATCACGTTGTCATTTGTCAATGGACTAATATGTCCGTCTATAGTAAGTCGAGTTGAATGTCTCATGTCAATTATCTTTCAAATGCTTGAAAATGAAATGGCGTCTATAGAAGTATGAATTATTCGACTTCCACAGAAGGACGTCCGTACAAAATGCTGAAGTTGACTTTTTCTTTAACATCTAAATTTCGATCTCTCTTGTTAGGATCCTCCTAGTCTATAATTTGTGTGTGTGTGTGTGTGTGTGTGTGTGTGTGTGTGTGTTTTATTTATTTATTTATCAACATGAGGTACCTCAATATATCGGTGATGCTCTAAATAGCGGCATCATATAAGTCTTTCATCAGACGTTAACTATGAATCAAATTGAGATTACTGAATTTTAACCAAAGTTCGTGTCTCCTTATCTTTCCGTTCTATTCTCCAGACACTCTTTCCTTTCTTGTTACTCTATTTTGCTAACCTTTCTATGGTTCTCAAACTAATCTCATTACGTGAAATTCGGTCCCACATCATTTTGGCATCAAAAGCCACATTTGTCCTACCATTATATGGTATTGGAGCAACATTTTTTTGGCACCATTTGCTTTACGGAAAATGAAAGATGTAAAAAACATATTCCTAAAATAATTGTTTGTAATGCTTATAAAAATGAAGGGATGAAAAATATTTTCATCATCCACCAAAATATTTAAATAAAATTTATTATCAATAATAAAAATATTTTCTGTTGACTAATTATTTCAAATGATTTAAGCAGTTATTTTTAGAATTTTATTTCAAATCTTTCATTTTCCGTAAAATAAATGGAATAATGATATATTTTTAACCTATCGAATCCTGCATTTTTTACGAAATCAAATCAGTGCTTCGGCCCAAACAGTTGAAATTTGGTGAGAACTAAGAAAGGTTGCAAAGAGCATGAGCTCCGATGTCGCAGTCGGGTTGGTTCTAGCGACTCTAACGTTCGAAAGGCTTGATTACGTCGGTGGAAAATTTACCACTCTTTCGTAACACATTCCTTTCATCAACCCCTTTTCAATCGTTACGAAATCGTTTTACGTTAAAATGAATGCGTGTACTTCGTATCAAAACAAAAGGCCTGACGATACGACCATTCGTAGAGAATGGGACTTGACATGTTTGCACAGGCGGTAATTTTGAAACATAAGCATAAGATGTAGGACGATTCAATGCTGTCATATATGATGACAGTAAAACGACCTTGCGTGACAGTATATGATTACAACGTGGCATCTGGCTTGATGCTAACAGAATGTCATTAACCTATGTGGAAACACTGGAAAGTCTGCGCGAACTAAACAGCCACTGCCAGTAAATTGGTTGGCTTTGACCGTCGGAAAGTCTCCGGCATTCTGTTGTCGTGCCTGTCCATCAGGCTTGGCAGCGGCGGCGGTTCCTCCATTTGGTTACAGGCAATGAAGCTCTTGTTGATGAAGCATTATCAGTGAAAAGAGGATTGCGCAACCTCAAGTTGTGAACGGTGAGGGTTGCTCCATCGTTGTCCTAACACATGACCCTTGCCTTTATAGGAGAGAGGCCGCGTTGCCCTCTCCTCCGGGTAACCGAAGGGTTGCCAACAATTGCCGGAACCTTGACGATGACTACACAGCCACCTTCCTTAATTTTTCTGTTCACTTTTACGTGGTTTAATTGATTAAAAGAAGGTCAATACCATCATAAAATGAAATGAATTGCCATTGATGAACGCTTTCACGACAAATCAAGATCTTTTATCGCAGAGCAGCCGACTTAACCATAAGACCAAGGCTTAAATCGAGCGTGCTCAATTTTTTCAACATATTGTTTCATCAAGATTATCATTGGGTCCACCACCGATTTCGCGAAGCGGGGCAACTGAACGAACAAGTTAAAAAGAGATCGTGATCGCTTCTCGTTTGAATCGCCCTAGAAGGATCTTGTAATTGTAAAGTGTTTTTTAATTTTTTTTTTAACCCTTAAAGCAAAAGAAATAGGAAAAAAAGCCAATGCAAATCCAAGATTCACGTGGTCGAAAAGCTATCAGCTTCGCACGCCGAGAACAAGCTAAAGGCTTAGAACATCATGCATCTTGAATCCTGTGATGGACAGATGTTTATGTGCAAACTATTTGCTCTTGACTCACCTTTCAATCATAACCCTCGTACAAAGACTTTCAAATTGGATCCGACTTTTTCTCTCGAGGCAACTGCGCCAATTATTAAACCAGTTCCCATCCCACTTAAATAGATTATCAAAATCAAGCTTTTCTCGTGTCGCCGCATTGTCTTGAGACCAGCCCAAAAGCTGTATTTTATTGGCCCTAACGGGGGACTTTTAATCACTTTTTCACTCTCAAGATGAATCTCTTTCTAGGCTTTTATTCTGAAGATTCTTTATTATGGGCTCCAAAGGAAAATAATTCGCCTCAAGTACATCTTAATCGGCGAACACTTTTGTCTATCTAAAAAAGTTATGTTTTCGGAAATAATTGGCATTGGTCTTGGAAAATTTCAAGTGGAGGTCTTGGATTTATAATTTTTTCAAAACTCTTATCTTCTTGGGCCAGGAGAACATATACGTGAGAAGAAAATGTTGGGATATTTAAGTATTAAAATCCATATTCATTAAACAATTTAAAATTTTAGAACAATTGACAAAGGTTCAAAAAATCTAATAGCAATATATTAAGACGATCCCATCAATTGGATCGCTTTCTAGAAGAAGAATATATTTAGAAGAAGAATATATTTAGCGTATCTGCTGTACAATCACGCAAATTTAACAATTAGTACAGTGGTACTTTTGATGACTCCATAGCATATTTAAAATCCCATGGAGTGATTAATTTAATGGGTTAGTTTGAACAAGAAGGGCCAATATTTGGGTTGATTTTGAGGGGACCACATCTTGTTGTGCCTTGACCTTGAAGGGATTAAAGGGAAGGAGGTAGGAGTGAAAGGGAGAGTGTGGTGGCATCATGACATTGAGCAGTCTTCCCTTTTGGTTGAAGGCTATGCCACCATCTGTTTTTGGTTGCTCAAGTTAAAAGCTGTACTTTGAAGCTTTTCTAGGGCTGACGTGGAAGGCTAATTTATTTAGTGCTCAATGTGACAAGATGATATTAAATGGTTTTCTTTGTTAGGCAGTTCATGATTAGCTCAGGTTCATGTTTGAATTTATTGTATTCTTCGATCAGATTCTTCAAAACACACCTCCACATAGTTAATCAAGAAGTTCACAGAGTCTAGTCTTTCTCCATTATTTGTGGTGAAATACATCGTGCAAGCGATTTAGTTATGTTTGATAATTTGGAATGATTGGTACATAGTGGAGTCTTCCATCAATCTCCAACATCAAGATAATAAATTACAGGTTAGTACGTAAAGATTTAGAAAGGAATATCGATTTATTATTTTACGAAATTATCATCCTATCAATATTAACCGGACAAACTAGTGATGATATTGATTTCTTTTGCTGATTAGATTAAATTTTAAAAAAAATTAAAGTACCTCAAACTGGAGAGAGAGAGAGAGAGGTAGTAAGGGCGGCGCCGCTTAGGCATCTGTAAGAGCCGCTCCTTCCTCTAATCCAAGCACACAACGTGCACACCATGCGCATGCATACATACATATACATATACATATATATGTATATGTATAGAGAGAGAGAGAGAGAGAGAGAGAGAGAGAGAGAGTTGTGGTGGTTGTAAGGTCGCTCGCACCATTCCAGTCCTAGCGACCCGTTCGGTCTCCCTACCACTGGGCATCGCCAGCTCCGTCCGTCCGTTGTCCTTCTCTTTTACTGTTCCTTTTCATCAAAATTTCCCCTCTTCTTTTTGAATTTTTCATGAACATATATCTAGTTTCATTTTCTTTTTTAGAAGTTTTCCAAAAGCCACATGGTGTGATACATTCATCTTTGTCGGTAATCTAACCGGCTCATCATCATTTTCGTTTACATTTTTTAAGGCAAGGACCAATTCCGGAAAAAAAAGAAAAAAAAGAAGGGATACATTTCGAGGCCCAATAGGCCGAAAAAAAAGGGAAGAATTGATTGCACATTTTAAAAAACCACATAAACCATGGTGCCTTATGCCACTTGTATTGGCTACAAGTACGACAATTGGATCACCCCGATCTTTTTCGGCTAATTTGGTGACCCGTCAGTAGAAGAAAGTGCTCGACTAAATGTTAATTTTTTGTGGGTACTCACTAAAGAGGATCGTCATATCATTGCTTCTTCTGTTCAGATTCAGCAGGTTTCTACTTCACCTATTTATGCCATAAGTTTTCGGTCCACACCGCCTTTGAAGCACCGTGTGTATGGAGGCGGACCACCGAGCCGGCGCCGCCGCACTCGACAAGACCTCCAAACCAGTCACGAATGATGACCACGGCAACGACCCGCCATGCAAGAACCGGTCCTGCTTCTTCTGCGTCATGAACGAGCCTGACCCATCTCTCCGGCGAGCCAGGATCGCCGCTTGCTTCAAACAAATCCCCCTCGATGACGACCCTCAAACCGTCCTCGTCCTCAGTGGCCTCTGGAACGTGGCGATGGCTCAGCCCGACAACCAGGAGTTCCCGTCCCTCGGCCTGTTCGACTGCTTGGCCAGATTGATCCTCCGAGGCGTCCACGACAAGGAGTGGCTCCGTAGAGATCAGAACGTGTACGTCCCGTATTATGCCGCTCATGTCGTCGGTTCGTACGTCATGAACAAGGCTCGGCTCGCGGAGAAGGCCGTGAAGTCTGGGGTCGTCCCGGGCCTCATGGAGCTCATGAGAGGGAAGATGAGTTGGGTCGAGCAGAGAGTTGCCGTCCGGGCGCTCGGTCACTTAGCCAGCCACGACGAGGCGTTCGAAGCCCTGCTCGAGTTCGAGAGAGAAATCGTGGGGCTCGCCATGGAGATTGCGTGCAATTGCCTGGAGGTGGTCTACGACGAGTTCATCAGCATGAGCCGCGGCGGCAGAGAGAGGTACCACGTCGACCTGGCGACGAGGGGGATCGGAGGGAAGGAAACCGAGGACGCGAGGGCGGAGGAGTGGGCGAGCCAGCTTCACTGCTGGTCTCTTTATCTACTCAATTGCTTCGCAAGCAAAAGCAAAGGTCTCGACTTGATGTGCAAGAGAGAGTTTCTGAGAAGACTCTGCGGGATGTGGGGCGGGTTGGCCAATCGACACTCGTCGTCGCCCGGTGCGATAGGGCTCATCCGGACACTATGCCAGTCCAAAATCGGAAGGTCCAGCATCGCGAGTTCAAGACAGGTCATCGAGTGCCTCTGCAATCTCTCCAGGTCGTCGGACGATTGCCAGTACACGGCCATCGACGGCCTCCTGCTGCTCCTTCGAGACCCGGACACGAGGCACCGCGTCCTGGACATGTCGGCGGCGGTTCTTGCCGACTTGGTCGAGCTGGACGGCGGCAGCCGGGGAGACGGAAAGAGGGTCGGAGAGAGGATCACGCGGGCGGTGCTGCAAGATTACCACAAGTTCAAGTACGGGGACTCGAAGCTGGAGAGCGAGAGGTCGCAGAGGGCACTGGAGGAGACGTGGGACCTGAAGGTGGCGAGGAGGAGGAGGGAGAGGCTGATGCCGGAGGAGGAGGTTGGAGAGAGGAAGGCCATGGTGGGGGCGCTGAAGAGGGAAGGGAACGAGAGCTTCTGGTGCGGGGAGATCAAGAAAGCTGCAGTGGCCTACACCAGGGCATTGGACTTGTGCTTGCTGAAGATGAGGAAGCAGAGGATCGTGATCCACAGCAATAGGGCGCAGTGCCACTTGCTGATGAGGGACCCGGAGAAGGCGATCAGCGACGCCACGAGGGCGCTGTGCTTGTCCGGCGCGCTGCGAGGCCGCACGGGAAGAGCCTGTGGAGGAGGTCGCAGGCGTACGACATGAGGGGGTTGGGGAGGGAGAGCTTGATGGACTGCCTGACGTTCATCCAAGTCCGGATGGGCGGCGAGCGTCCCGGCACTCCGGCCAAGAATAGGATCCCCTACTACGCGACGCGGATGCTCAACAAGCAGATGAACGCCACATGGCTATTCGCTCGCGTGGCGAGTAAGAAGATGAGGACTTCAGGGACGGGGACGAAGAAGAAGAAGAAGGAGGCCGCGACATGTAGGAGTGAGCATCAAGCAAGAAACTGCGGCGTCAAATCGGATCGAGCCGATGACATGTTGATGACCAACGAAGATAAACTCCGTGAGTTTAGCATTTCTCCTCCGAAATTAACGTTTATTTTCTCAGTCCAAAAATCAATTACATTTCAAGAATCCGAGAATTTACGGTCCCATTTAAAAATACAAATTCTCGTACGATTCTGTTCAATCGAGCCTTTGTAAAAATATAGATTTCCTCATTTTCTTGGTGTGTGTATATATATATTTATATTTATATTATTTTGGGCCTAAAAAATCAATGGATGTGTCTGTCATGTGAAGATGGCGTTGCTAAGTGTTTTGGTTGGTGGCAGGGTGGAGCAGAAGAAGAAAGCTAGAAGGGGGAGTGAGGACAAAGCATCGGGCACCAGCAAAAGATAGGGGAATTCTCATGTGATGGATTTGGAGGTTTTACGTAGAAATGAAGAAGATGACGATCTTGCAATTTGAGGTACAAGCGAGTGAGCCTCGCTGCCCCCTTTTGGTATTGCAACACACCAAATTCACGAGACACGAACCCGAATAAAATGAAGTTTTTCTCCGGTGCGATCGCGGAAAGATAACTGTTCAATTTTGTCCTTCGTTGACATGATGATTCTGGATGGCTAACGTCAAGGCCACGTGCTAGAAAATTACCTCCTTACCATTGGGACAGTGTCTTGTTTCAGTCTATGGAATCGGAATCACTATTGAGGCCCTAAGTGGAAACACTGCTTGTATATTGATGACGAGCTCGAATTGTCTGCATCAATCTCTTCTCAATTCGTCACGGTGAACTTCTATATGTATTAAAAAGGATGGGAGATTATACAAAATCCCTCTCATTACTTTCAAGATAGTACATGTTTGCCTCTCCATCTATAATTCCATTTGTATGAGCCTAATATGTGATTTTCGAATAATAAAAATTGTTATTTCTCTTTAAATTTTTAACCAAATTACTCTTTTAACTCCTAATGAGTTAAAATAAATCAAAAAATTATAATAGGTACATAAAGGTGAAAAAAATATTAGGATCTTTATACATTTTGACAAAAATTAATAATAATAATAATAATAATAATAATAATAATAATAATAATAATAATAATAATAATAATAATAATAGTTCCTTGTGATCTTTGTTCTTTATTTGATTATAATTAAAATTTTTTATTCTAATTTTATATATCTTGTTCTGTATTTTCTAATGAAGAAACCACCAACCCTCACGAAGTGGACATTTCTGGCCATAGTTACCGAAGTGGCTCCCCTCACCTACATCCTGTAAATTACTTCTATAGATAACTCAAGTTGATTTTTGTATATATTTATTTTCCTAGTACTTTAAGCATCTCTTAATCAGCCGTGTTTTCATTGTTTTTACCGTTTGACTACATTGTGTTGTATTATCCCGAAAATTAGAAGAATTCGTAATTATGCAATGCCAACCGTCATGATCCTTTTAATGGCTAACTTATGAAGGATATATTGAAAATAAAATTCCAAACTCAGACACTCTACAATATTATGAAACATTGTTATTTTGATTAACATGTCCTCGCACTTTTCTAATTACTATTACCATTTTTTTTTTAATTTCATGTACTAGTTTTATGAATTATAATTTGTTTTAGTATATTTGTTGGCAAAAGAGTGGTTTGACTAAAAAACTAAAAAAGAAATGATAACTTTACCCTTGAAAAATCACATGATAAGCACTTGCAAATAGAAACATAAATGGAGGGTGGACATTTCAATAAAATGAAAGTTTAGAAAAATATTACGTAAGAATTATTTTGAAAATTCACGGATCGCATAACTTCTAATTAAAAAAGGAATGAATTCAAAGCACATGTCCTTTTTCTAATAAGTGGCGGCGAAATCGAGGTTCAATCCCATTAGTTCTCTCAAGTCAGCCACAATTTGCTTATTCTTACAGCCATTGATGGCTTTAAAGATTGCAGCAACATCAGTTTCCAAAGCTACTTCTTGCCATTCTTTCGCTTTGAGCAAGCGAAATGCCTTCCCTCATTGAATTACACATTTAGGGAACGTGTCGTTGATTATATAGTTTATTAATGGATTGTACATGTAAACCTTGGTTTGTTTGGGGGGTTGCCGTTTATCAATTGCAAAACGTTTTACAATTGAGAAGCACGTCAAGACCACCAATTAATCAATATTTGGCATAGGAAAACTCTTAAAGAGTCGCGCATGGCCTCGCTGGACTGCGTCCTACTTGAGATGCGGTCGATTACATAGAGTGCCATTTGCATCACGACGATTTGACTGCTTCCTACTTAAGTGCTTTTGCTAGTAGATCTTGTCAATAGTAGAATAAGAGAGTCAAGAAACGGAAAGCAACGACGAAGAATGGTTTACCACTCTCAAAGAGAAGATTAAATTGACTTCTAAACTCAAATTTTGTCTTATCTTCATGCGGCTGAAGATTTCCACTAATTTCAAGGTTTAATTAATCAAAGTGGGGTTGTGGGCAAGTTGGTACAAAGACGAACCGACCGACGACCCATTTGTCTCCTCCTTTTCTCAAATCATGACAATAAAATCTAAAAAGTTGGATAAAATGTCAATGCATTACAACGGATATTGTTTTTAAATTGCAAGTTAGATTGTGATGAATTAGCTGTCATACCTAACCCAACATACTAATTTCAAGGTGACGTGATCAACACTGCCAAAAAATATCTTACCTAATAAAGTTTTTCTTTGGATGATCCAACTAAGTCGAGTGGATACATTGTAAAGCTCAGGTTCCTCTCTAAAAGCATATTCGATGCTTCAAACTTGACTCGAGCTCGACGAGTGCCAGCTTTCCTGCTTGAGCTCTACACGACTGAAATATCCAGATAAAACTCAGCTCGACTCCAGTCAGCTTATGAGTGAGCTTGAGCTCTAACTAAATATTAATTTTTGAGCTCAACTCAAAAAGATATCCAAGTAGCTGGAGCTTGAGCTCAGCTTGAAATTAGGGTACCCGAACCTTGAGTCAACCTTGAGCAATCATCGAACTGAGTTAAAGTTACTTGCGAGCGGTTTCACCCATAGCAGCACCGTAATTTCCAGGCCAATGTGTAGAAATTTCTAAACCATTTTCTGAGTAAATTAGACAATTGGTGTTCTTTAAAATCATTTACCAATAGATGGGAATCTGCCGAATTAAGAGTTGAAGGGTAACTAAAACAGTCCATCATACCAACTCCCAAAGAATGGCTTTTACAAATGCCAGAACTTGTTCCACGAGTCCTCGAGCACTTGAGTTTGTTCTTTCAATTCCTCAAATTTAGTCACCTTATATCATGAAATGCTTACGGGGAAAAAGGGTAATCGAAGAATAGAATAAATGTTATTAAAAAAATAAATTGGACGGTCAGTGTGACTTACTCCACGAGAGAGCAGTATGGGAATTTAAATATAAGTCAAGCTATACAAAGAATATCACCATTAAAATCAATCGCTCAAATATTCCCCGTGTTTTTCAGCTCACTATTACACCTATTAACTTTCACAGTTTTTCAAGAAATAATATCACAACGAATTTACAAAACTTACCACAAGATTTATTGGCTTTAATAATTGCAGTTCCTTCACTATGTATTTCCAGAAACAATGCACGATTGATTATTACGATCGAAAGCTCTTATACTCTCTAATGCGCCAAAACCAACACCCACCTTTATATGTGATGCTTGGATCCAAAATAGGAAACTCATTCAGCTAACTCAAATTATGAAACTTGCATAATTTAGGAATCCAACTCCTAAACGCAAAAAGTTATTCTGACCACATCTTGCTTGTTCAAGGATCAAGCCGCATGTCCTACTTGGATTTGAAATGTTTACTCGAATTGAGTTTTCTTCATGAATCAAATTTGAGACATATTCTTGACATGTAAGGTCAGAGTTTTCCTTAAATTAGAGCACATTTTGATTGAATTGGGGACATCTTAAGAGTTTTACATATACTGTGAGTGTTAGAAGCGTATCGAGAGCTTAGGCACTACACTAATTCCTTCTTTGGTGACATATAAATAGTATACCAATTCACATATTACATTTGATTTATGTCTGAGGAATGATTTAACATTCAAATACTCTTACAATACAAACAGAAAAACGAAAAAAGAAAATGACGAGTTGTTCGTGCAGCACAGCTTTCCCATTACAGCTCCGATTTGCGTAAGAGGGAGTCGCAATTTAATAAGATTTTTGACATGGCGACATTTTCATGCATATTATTTCAAAAAGTTACTTCACTTAGTTTCGAGATGTTACAGTTTTGAAACATATACCAAAATGGATCACTAATTCATTTCTTAATTCATATATGATAGATTGAGTTGTTATATGAATTAATCATATTCAATAAATGATTATAAATATATTTAAACACAATATGAGTGTCCAATTAGTCATAAAATAGATCATAAATGATCATAAATACATTTACAACTTTTTTAAACCCAACCTACCTCTATCAGCATTTTCTCATTCTCTCTCGCACTCACTCAATCTCGCAATCCTCTAAACTCTTGGATATGAGTTTTCATAAATTAGATTCATAAATTAGATCCCATATGTAAGTATTTTAGCAACATGAACCGGATCAAATTTCCATTACATATGAAATGGATCTATCTTGATCGAGCTATATTTGACCTAACCCAACCCACCAGTTGGGTCTCCACAGTACAAACATGACGCGGAGCAGCCAGTCATAAAAATGCAGACACAAGGTTCGTACAAATATATTACTCGCCCATTGCTTGTGCTTCTGGCGAGTGTCGCTAGCCCTCGCCATGCGAAGCAGCCTTGTCTCTTGCTGTTCCTTTGAACTCTCTACCTAAGACATTTCCTTATGCTTTCTGCTGATGTGGCAGTGCACTCTTTAACAATTTTCACCGCGTCAGCAAAATCGATGGAATTATTCATAACACAAATTTAGGGAAGTTCAAAGGTTTTGATTGGATTAATGAAGAGTTCTGGAACTAAGATCTTAATAGGAATCAAATTAGAGGACCCACTCGCACGGTGAATGAAAATTTTAACTGTCCAATATTTCACAATCTATAAAAGCACGGAGAAACCGATCGGCAATTAAAATTTTCATCCCATAATCCCGATGATTTATGAAAACTCGAGTACGCTGGGAG
Organism: Eucalyptus polyanthemos subsp. polyanthemos; assembly: GCA_017140185.1. Classification (NCBI taxonomy): domain Eukaryota; kingdom Viridiplantae; phylum Streptophyta; class Magnoliopsida; order Myrtales; family Myrtaceae; genus Eucalyptus; species Eucalyptus polyanthemos. The sequence continues at coordinate 14,506,876 of CM029465.1, read as the reverse complement.
AAACAGTAGGAGTTGAGATGAATCTATGAGAATGCCCGACAAGCTAAGATAATAAGTACATTTGTTACACGGTTCAATCTATAAGAGAATAAACATACAGTTGCAAGGATCTTGCTATAAAATGTGAGTCAAATAACATGCAATAGCATTACAACACTGCATCTGCGAGAGAGAGAGAGAGAGAGAGAGAGAGAGAGAGAGAGAGCTCCGTTCTGCACATACAGGGAACGTAGATTTAGCTGAGCAAAGTAATGAAAAGCTGGAGGCCAAAAGAAGGCAAGCATTGGAGAAAGGAATGAGACTCTTATGAAATTCCTTACCTACCGAATAAATTGAGGGTGCTTAATTCTCGTAAGAGCTCAGAGCAGCAACAACTGATCCGGTGGTTGCAAAGGTTGAAGATACATCTGGATAATCTTTCCAAGATGTAGTCACCTTCAGAGATGGGCATAACCAAGTTTTGACAGAATCCACAAAAGAATTCGGATCGAAATTCAGAATGGCTTCCCAATCCACCTGTACACCCTTTGGTATGTTCCCGGTGAACTCCATATTGGCCGCAAGAAGAATCCCCAACATGGCCACAAACCCAACAGCAGCTGTCCCTCTTGCCAGCGGCATGAAATTATACCTGCAAAACAACTTGCATTTACACATGGAGAAGTGAATTGTACCATATCAAGCAAAAAAGTCATTAAGTCAGATTGCTGTACCAGTAATAGGTCATTCTTAAAATGGCATCTCTGACTTTCTCTAGTGCATCAAAATCAGTAGAGCCATATGTTTCACTGCAGTACAGACTGCATATGTTCTGCAAATGCATGACCGAAAGTCAGTTGAAGTAGGAAAATGATAAAAGAGGAAGTTACATAAATTAAGAGAAAATTTACAGGGAGAGACTATGCCATGAGCATAGATGACTTGGGGGAATCAATAAAATGGAAAAGTAGAATGAAGAATCTGGTTTCAGCAGCCTACAAGTCAGTCATCATTATATCACATGCACCAATACTGACGAATAGAAACAGTGGAGGTATCGTAAGATGTATATCACCTCCAGTACAAAAACCCTATGTCGTCCAAAGACAAACTCAGCACCTAAGATAGAAGGCATAGGAATGATGCTCTAGCAATTTATTTTATTGGCCACCAAAAATAATCTTCATGATAGAATCTAGTTAGGAAGCATAATAAAAGCATCTAAAGATCCATTGAAGATGAATGATTATAGGAACTCATATACAGGCGACCCAACAAAAGATGAAAGTTGTAGAGACTGCACAGATTAAGGGCCCATCCGTTATCCATTATCATCACATACATACTTACCTACAGGGCCAACTTTGCTTCGATAGAAATTTGAGATGCATATGAAAAAGATCAATGAAGGCACGCCAGCCAGAACAAAAAAATAGAAAAGAAAAGAAAGAGAAGCCACCAAAAGAGACATACTTCCCAAGCCATTTTCATCTCTGTGTCAAATTCATCCCATCTTGCAGGTGTGCAAGGTGTTCTGATTGCAAAGTCATATCCCCGTTCAGCTCTGTAAGCAAATAAAAGGACCAAAATGAATTAAAAAAAAAAAAAATCGTTATCAGGAAGACAAGAAAAGAGAAGTTAAAGTTTCAATCTCATATGTTGCCCAGGTAAAACAGCATACATTTTCACCAGGGTGATCCTCGTTCCTTCAAGCTGTTTCCTGAAATACATGTGAGATATCTATGTGATGAACATTTCAGATGTCTAGAGAATCATGGAAGGTTATTCAATTAGGTAAAGGCTTGGATTTTACCCCTCAAACGCTGAGCTGTTACACCAAGTAGCCAGCCAGAAGTCCTCCCCCACAGCTCCATGAAGATCAGAACAGGACTTTGCACGCATAATCTGCACATTTGTATCATCGGATGTTAGCAAATAGTTAGGAAGGTGTATGAAATGTTGATAACTATAATATTGGCAATTTCTGGTCATAAAAAGGAGTAGTTTTTCTCAAGTGATACAACCCTGAGGAAGTCCACAAAAACTCTAAAAACTATTCCTTACCCAGTTAGGAGGTGTGTAATATAATCACCCATCCCCTGTTGGTTTGCCAGTATAGAATTGTCAACCACAGTACTTCTGACATACCTAATGAGAACTCTGTGATCTCCAAAGCTTCTATACTGATCTTGGAAAATAAAAAGAGAGACTACGAAAATATTTAATGGACTAGTATATCAGGTAGAGATGGACATATATCATTCTTTCGTTTGCAGGCTAAAAACAGATTCATGACAACATAGAAGAGCATTTCTTACTTTCTGCATGTTACAGCATCTGTGACCTGCTACAGTGGTTCTTATTCCAATATAATTGACAAGTGCCCTCTACTAAGAACTCTCAAAGAAGTATTTAACAAAATATCAAAAATAAAAAGCTCTCGCAGGACGACAATTAATATGATCACATCAGCCTTCGGAGATTGCACACAAGGTACAATGTACAAGTGATCTTAACAACAAATCATTAGATCAATTAGATCGCTGATACAGCTTAGGGTTTAATAGGTAAGATCCGTAAAGGCAGGAAAGTTTTTTTTCTGTTCACTCCTGCATCTATTTTCATGGTTTATATGAAGAGGGAAAATCTTCATTCATTGCTCATATAACATCTAAGAGCAAAATTGATCCCAAGTTCCCATGAAGGATGGGATTTTTCCATTAAGTAGTTGTTAGCCAACGTTTCTATTTAGTTGAATTTCTATAATGTGCATCCTATATGAGATTGTCTTAAAGTTGTCATCTCCACTATATAAATTGAAATTAATGAGAAATGGGAAAAGATTTCCTTATCTTGTTGGAGAAGCATTAAAAATATTAGTCAGTTCAAGATAGTAGGCTTTGCTATGCAATTTAGACTCAACATGTAAATTTCTGCATCAAAGACACCAAAAAGAATGCCAGGCACTTAGCCACCAGGCAAATAGTGGGTCAGGAGGGTTGGGAGTTGGACAAGACCTGGATCAAATCCCAAGCAATGCAACCTCAGACCAGTAGGGTTGCACATCTTACCAAGAAAAAAAAAAGTATGGCAGGCATCCTTTGTGTGCACAAAATGCATAACTACAAAAAAAACATCAAGGACAGTAAAACTCACTTCTTCCAATTTCCCATCCTTGGATAGGTCGATAAGACAATCTGATTTGCTGCGCACATAAGACCTTTCCTTTATCACTGCCTTTGCAACATTCAGTGTTCTGCAGCATCACTAAGGTGTAAGCCTACCTCCAAAATATGAAGTTAAATGAACTAAGGGGGCTTCTACCTCTCATAATTGGGGAAATAGCGAACAACTTTGGCTTGTCCAAGAACCATTGGTGTATGTGACCCAAATCCAGCAATGAACTCTTCACTGCATTGCAGAAAGTTAAAACTAATGTGAAGAAACAAGCATCAAGACAATTTGCAAATAAAGTGTAACCGAAGCCCTAAAATGGAAGAGTTATCAAAGTACAGATGTAATACCTCAACTTGTTAATCCACACAACAGGGTCACAAGGTTCAGATATCTGACGCCATTTGACAGCCAAAGAGTAAACATCTTGCCACGATAACTTAGAACGACCAGATAATCTTTCTTCACTGGTACCATATGAAGTTGATGTTTCTACAGATCTGCTTGTGCTGCAACAATCACCACCTCTATTCTGACTGGGCAGATTAATCCTCTCTCTTCTTCCTGCTCTCTTAGTAGATTTAATTGTTGCGCCTTTCATTTCAGTACGCAAAGCTCGCCAAGCCTTTAAAACTTTCTGTGCAATTTCAATTGCAGCTAATCCTGCCATGCGATGCTAGTGCACCAGTGAAATTGCAAATTAGGGATTTTGCATACTTATGATATATTAACAGCCATGTAATAATCAAGCATCAACATGTATAAATCAACTGAACAAAATTGAACCTCTTGAGCTAATATATTAATATCCCACAGACATGTATCAGACACCTACTTTTATTACCCAAGTGATTATGGCTATTACATAAGGATCATTCTTTCTTGCAACTATAGCGCTATAAGAACACAACTACATGCCCAAAGAAAATTAACAAATAACAGATTACTCTAGTGTCCAAGGGGCAAATTCCAAGGCATGTTATAGTGCTGCATTCAGTAAAAAGTTCATATGGGTGTAGCTAAGAAGTTCCCGGCCCCAGAAAATAGTCACTAATAATCAGCACAAAGAGAATCTTGTGTCCAGATTACATAAAATTACATAGCTATATAATCACCTGCCGCCTGTTGGGTAAAAAGCCAGGGCAATGATATTGAATTTTCTTTCCAATTGAATCAGCTGCCTGTAGAAGAACATTCTTCTGCTTTGTAACTGTGAAATCCTGCCTCCTGAGCTTTCCCTTTTTCAGAGAATCACGAAGTCTAGGTTGCCTATAAACCTTTTCGCATACATTCTTCGGGTGTAATCTCTTGCACCAGTATTCCTGAGATCCACAAAAGCAATCAAGAGAATACAATTGTACATACATTCAAGTTCAGCTCGACTAAAACAATCAGCTTTGTCTAAGTGAAAGACCAGTGATGTTAATGTAATTGACAGTAGATTGCAATATCCTTTTGCCTACAGATTATCCAAAATGCTCACTCAAGCACTAATCAACATTTCCTCATTCCCCTCAAATTGAAAAAAAGAACCCAGCATAGAAGTTTCTGATACACCATCGAATAATTCAAGAATTTAATATATCTTCTAGATAACAGTTATTGCCCAAGTCATCTTCTGAATCTTTTTTTGCACAATTTATTGCTTCTAAGCTAGTTCATAATATTGCAACAGATAGAGACCAAGAATACAGGAAAAGAACCATACACAAAGACATTAAAGATTTTAGAGTTACAGTAAATCAACCAAACGAAATTATCCAATCAAATATTACCTTGAAGAGTGGATCAAGATCTCCATCAATGTCAAACCAGCAAAACTCACTGTTAGCTTTAGAAGCTGTGTACAAAGCAATTTCCTTCTGCAAAACATAGAAGTACACGAATTATTCATATCCACAAAAGTTCAAAATGTTTTATTCCATTATGTGCAATTTAATGATTTTGTTTTCTATTTTGAAAAAGATAGGCAAGCGGACTATTCAGGACAAACTCCTTGTTATCATAATGAGAACACCATTAAGCACATATAAGCCGCACTGACAGGTAAGACAATTTGTTTGTACTAACATAAACCAAAAAACATGTAAAACACTAATCACAGGAAAATAGTAGCACATAATTTCAACCCCAAAAACAATAGTTATATGGTGGAGGGACACCAAGTTTAGGAAAGGCCCTGATAGACCCTGGATGCAAACTGTTTAACACACCATCCACCATTTAAATTAAAATAAAACTACATGGTACTCTCAAACTCTTTGTTTACACAGTAGTGATATTTTTTGTTTCTCTTGAACCAAGAAATAACATGAACAAGAATCCACCTCCAAAATGAATTAATCTTGGGCAAGTGAACAACTGAAGACTCAAATACCATGCTAAGGTCATTTGAGAGAGAGAGAGAGGAGAGAGAGAGAGAGAGAGAGGGAGGGAGGGAGGGAGGGAGGGAGGGAGGGAGAGTACTAGTAACACCTTTTCATTTGATGATGCCAATGAAAATTAAGGAGCATCTCAGTTCATAACTCTCTCAAGTGATATATGAATTAACCATGGGCAAGTGAATAACTGAAGACTCAAATACCATGATAAGGTTGTTTGAGAGAGAGAGAGAGAGAAGGAACTAGTAACTACCTTTTCATTTGATGATGCCAACGAAAATTAAGAACATTTCAGCTTATAACTCTCTCAATCGATATAAGATTTAATGACAGAGGCACAAACTACTGGAAAGCTTGAGTTACAACAACAGTTGAATGAATGTAATTCTTTTAAACAACACTGTCTACTCAAGTCCCAAACAGTGGTAAGATTTGCAGCCAAAAAGAAATCCCCTTGATAAAATACAAGATCATGATCAAGAACCTCAAAGTCTCACCAAACCAAACTTGTGCAGTAAGACATCTTCTGTAGACAAGCAAAAAAAATTTAAGAAATAGGAAAGTTTTTTTTAATCAGCATCGGATTATGTCTATAAACTCGTTGGGAAAAAAGAAAGAAAAAACCGAAATTACAGGGGAGCCTTTCTTACTGCTTTAATGCATAGTTCCACATGGGTAACCAATCTATGCCTTTTACAAGATAATCATGCTTGTGTCTAGTACTACAAGAGGTGGAAATTAGCAGAACATTCAATGTAACAGGGATGTACATATCTGCATTGTCTGATACCTGATAGAAGGCCAGACACTGAAGCACAAATTTTTCCATTGAATCCAATTCCAAGTCTAGCGCAGCATCATAATCCTTAACCTACATCATTGAATGTCATACCAAGTTAAAGCAATAAATGTCAACAACATGGGCCCAAAGGACTACCATAGAACTGAAAAATGCCCAAATACCGCATCCCCATATTCTCCAATTGCGTGATAGCAGGAACCTCTTAAGTATAAGCACTCGATGTTTGAGAACTCAATGTTCAACCCAACAGATAATTCCTTAATGGCCTTCCTGCAAGAATATTTGGCCAATCAACCAGACAAGAGAAGTGTTGGTAATAAAAGGTATATATTGTGATCAAAAGACCAAATAAAAAAAGGAGAAACTAATGAGAAACCAGAAACAATGATTGTGTTTCATAAAGATGATCTGGATAGTGAGTCATTATATTCTAACTTCCTTTGGACAGTCCTTAAGCTCATTAGCAATTTCTCAGTCAGGGACAAAAGACAGAAGAATATAACTGCATACAGGGGCTGCTTGTAGAGTTGAGGACCATGTCCAAATTTTTTTTCGAATAAATAATTGTTTACACAGAATCCTTCAATGTCCATTCAGATTTATTTTAACTTTCACAGGCTTTGCTCCCAGTCTGCTACTGTGATCCCTCTTTTAACTCCTACTCCAATGTTGTTTCCTTCTGTCATTGCCAACACTATTTATTCTCTGAGCAGGTCACTTAAGTGTACAAAAATCAAATCACTTCAGCTTTTAGCAAAGCAAGAACAGAGTGAACCATCTTTAACCAGTGGCAAATGCTAGCCCATCAAAAACAAAAAGACGCGTGAACGCTTTCACATCCACACTACATGTGCAGACTACCACAATCCTGCTAAACTGAGAAGCTTATATGATTTGCTTAGCGCACGCAGAGGAAGAGAGAGGAAGGGGAAGGGGAAGGGGGGGGGGTGTTGCGAGAGATACATAATTCAGTAATGTTTTGTAAGTCTAAGCAAGCCTTTCCTCTCAAATGTAATTCGACAATTGGTTTTTTTTTGCTTGGTGCGTAGTTAGGGTTTTGCAGTAATAAAGAATATAAATATCAAAGAATCTAGAGGAAGACAAGGTAAAAGATACAAAAAATAATAATAATAAACTTCGGCAAAATAAGAATCTAGAAAAACATCAGATGATATATCATTTAGAATTGGTCCTTTGCATTCACTCTTCATGAATAATGGGATCTTTTATTTTCTCAGCAACTTCTAGAAGATAGAATTCTCATGCGTTGTCCAAACTTCCATCTTGTTTTTAGATTATACATATCATGCACAAAATCTATTAAATATCATTTAACAGATAACATTTTAGAAATAAATGCACAAAAAGTAACCACTATCAAACATGATTTAACTTAAATAACATTAAGTTAAGGGAAAACTATTCCTGCCATCGCAAATAGTACTTCTCACCATATGTCTCATTTGTGAACATGGAAGCCTAATTGTAACAAGAGTGTGAGAGAGGAAATTCAAAAAAAATTCTCTATTTGGTTGTTTATCAATCTTAAAACTCAGGTTGGTCCTCAAACTCAAAGCCAACTACAAGATGAACATGATTGATCATAGATACTGGAAAAACTGACTCATTTATGCAGAAGCATACCTGTGTTCCCCCAAACCATGCAAAAGTAGACCTCGTAGGTGATAGGCTTTGGCATACCTGTGAAGTGCATTTTGGTCCAACATGTTTGTCATAAAAAAGGCAGAATTGTATTGGTATTAAAATCAGGGCTGGGAAACAAGGAGCAAAGTATAAAACCAAAACTAAATGGAACAAGAATACTCACATCTTATCAATTTGCATAACTTTCTCGAGGCACTCCATTGCCTTCATGGGCCTCGCTAACTCATGATGGAACTACAAGAACATCAGGTAACAGATTGCAGTATTAATTTCAAAATGCAAGAAAGTAAAAAAGGCAACAGATAACGTGTACTTTGCATCTAATACTAGCAGTCACTCAAGTTTCCAAGGCCAGACAAATAGTAACAGTAACCCTGAACTATGCACCTGATGCTTGGACAAGTTCCCTTCCCAAAATTTAGTTAGATCATATTTAAATATCCCAAGCCATTCTGTCATTGATGGCATCAGTCCTCACCAATCGCAATACAATCATTAAATTAGAAAAGAATCTACGCCATGGGGTGAGCATTCTGTCAACTTGTGTATATTTATATTCTGTGAGCTATAAACAACTGCATCACCTTCAGTATTTGAGTATGGTAACAAGAGAGTCAAGGTATATCTGAGTTATATTTCCAACAACTTCATAAGTATTACCATCTTTGAATTACAACCAATGCATCTTTGAATTATAAACACTACAAAATGAAGCAACATCATTTGATAATATAAGGAATTCTCCAATAGTTTCTATATCTTCTCCAATGCCCCAAAGGAGCTCCAGAGCTCCGCTAGATAGAGGCAAGTGGACACCAGAAGCCACCCATACAAAGAGTGAGAAAACCTGATCCAAAATTAACAGCCCGGCACACTACACAGGAAAAACAAGACAAGGTTTTCAAATCAAATTCTAATTGTTGTCTTGGAAAGGCCTTAGTGGGAATTAGTCACACATCATCAGCTATTGACATAAGCTAGTGCTCTCTTGCTTTTTCTGCAGACAAGCTGCTTAGATCTGAAAAAGAAGCTACTCACAGACACAGTTCTCTGGGTCTTGACCATCATCATCCTTTTCTCCATGGTTAGGACCACAATAAGTGATATCTGTAGCTGATTTCACCCGTCTTACATTTGCATTTACACAATTGCGCACATTCTCAAGATCGACATCAACAACAGCTGGAAACTATTTTGCTTCCAATTTAGCTGGTAAATCAATCCTAAATGCTATCCCTCCCCAAGAAAGTGTAATAGTCATATTGAATCAGTGTGCTGCATTGAGCACCATGTTCAAGCACCACTTCATGACAAAATCAATCCTTCTGAAAGTTCCTTTTTGTTCCCACTATTTGAGCAGATACAGATCCATCCTCCTCAAAATAGTGAATTAAACTAATGCATATATGCAAGTCTCATCTCTCTTAAATAACAAGCTTAACAAAGCAACATATACAACACTTTCTGTGCATAGACTCCTGAGTGCATATTAAGAGAAGAAATAAGTTAACATTAGCCATTAACATATGTTCTAGTTCGCTCACAAAATTAGCTTTAACCCAGGAATCAGTCTCATTGAGACTAAACTTCAATCACCCTTCACCAAGGAAAAAATGTTTAATGCAGCAACAAAAATTTTATCATCATGTCAGAAGGTTAATGAAGTTGGTCATGGTGGAACCTGTGTCAAATGACCCCATGCTTCAAGGAAGTTTTGATCAAGCTGGATAGCTTTCAAATGTGCTTCTTCAGCCCTTTGATATTCACCAACTGATGACAATGCCAAACCCTACGCAACAATATGTAAATATCTCAACAAAGTAACCTTTGTAACTCTGACAGAATTTAACATACGCAGAATCTAAAAATACATATTTTTCAGAAGTAGGACAAACCAAATACGTATATGCAGATTTGTTATCCTTATCAAGCTTAACACAGGCAGATAAGTCCGCAACTGCAGCTTCAAAATCCTTGAACTTGAAATTGACGATTCCTGGGTAAATAAGATACTCATAATTACATGCCATAGTTACATGTCAACAGAAAAACTAAACTGCTTCAATCACCTCGACATCACTATCAGGATCATTAAAAAAGGTGTCAGCAAAGAATTCATATAGCTTTTACAAAGTAGCCTAAAAAATGCATCTTTGTTTAGGATTGAAGATAGCACGACCAACATTTAATTTTGTGTTTTTGTTGCAGTAAACTTTCTATCCCATTGGTCATTCTGCATCATTGTGTGAAGTTAACTACCGCTGCATAACCATTCAAAACACATCTCGGCTCATAATCATCATAAGAGTTGCAGAATCCAAGCATTCAGAGGACAAGTTCTTTCTTCAAAGAGTTCCATGAATGACCAATTTCAAGATCCTCTCATTATAATTTACGATTTTAAGAACACTACCTCTTTCATGTAGAACATCAGCTGAGTTCCGCTCAAATTCTAAGGCTTTTGTCAAATCCGCAATAGCCTGCGATAAAAAAGAAATAAACATGCAGCAAGTAAGATATATGTGAGGTAGCAACGACAAGCAACAACGTTTCAGCAATAGCCTTTTTCCTTTTCTCTTTTAGCCAAGCACTTCTACTGGATAAATCAATACTCTGCTATTCATGCTGTGCAGCTTTCTGCCCTCAGTAAGGAGACTTTTCTGGCCATCTCTTTTAGAAGTAAAGTCATCTACTGACATATATACTGAATAAAATCCATAGGTGAGTATAAGTTACCTATATATCGACATGAATATATAGAGAATGGAGATGGATATCAAGGACAATTCTTTACAATGGCTTAGAAGATGTTGATACTTTAAAAGAAGGGGGTACAATGAAAAGGACAATTCTCACCTTATCTGATTCCCCTAAGGCTGCTCTTGCTTGCCCTCTTCGCTTCCACGCCTCACCAGCTGATGGGTTTACCTCAATGGCCTAGGGAGAGAAAACTGGGGAAAGTAAATTAAACAAATACATTCACCAACTAAATAAGGGAAAAGTACCTTTGAAAAATCTGCTATGGCTGAATCGAGTTCACGTTGGAAGGCATATGCTGTCCCTCTTCCGATCAAAGCCTCGGGATAATTAGGATCCTCCCTCAATATCTGTGTATAATATCATCATAAGAAAGTAGAGACAGAAAAAAATTAGCGGTTCCAAGATTACATTATGCTATCATCCCCTCCCAATACTGTCAGATCCAGAAAAGACACAGCAAAACAAAAGAATAAAAATAAAGAAATAAAGAAGAATTATAATTTTCTAATTGTCGTATTGATTTCAGAAGACCCGCATGAAAAAAAAAAAGCAACTTGAATGAACAATAATTACCTGATCAAAGATGGATACAGCCTGGGCATATTTTCCCTCATTGACCTATCCAAGAATTATGACGTTAAGAAGTTCAGCACATGAAGAAGGTGAAGGAGCACTATAAAGCAGCAATATATTGAGCTTACCTGTGCTATCCCCCTGGACAGACGAAAATCTACACTTATTGATCGGTTCTTGGAAAGCTTAGTGACACAGGCCTTCTTATTTTTCCTGGGGTCATCGGTTACTTCATTATGAGTAACTCCATCACTCATTTCACTTTGAGCAACAACCTTGTCATTCAATTTACTAGAGGTTTCAGCCATATCACTTGGCTTGGCACAAATTATAGATGATTCACTGCCAGTTAAGGATGTCTCGCACAATTTGGACTCAGATTTTGAATCATCAAGAACATGAAGGCTTCCATTTATTTTGCACTCAAGCTTCTCTTTCCGTTTGGTTTCACTACTAAAACAACTTGGTAAGTCCAAACTTCGATTGGGCTTGTAAGGAACATCCGATGTACCATTCGATCTGCTAGAATTTTTTAATGCATCTCTCAAACTCTTCTGATTCCGACTAATTTCATTTGATTCTCCATTGACTTGAGCTACAGAATCCAGTACAGACACAGTTGAGGTGGAGTCTGCATGGTTCTCAGCCGCATAAGTTTTATCTTGTTTTGCATTAGTCAAAAGCTCTTCCAACTCTAGCAACTGCTTCAGATCTGCTGACTGATTTAGAGCATGTTCATACCCTTTCTCCCAAGCCAAAACTGCATCTGCTTTCCTACCCAGAGCAGATAATGCCCGACCTAGAAGATATACAAGACTAACCTCAATTTATACCAACAAATGCAGATGCATTCTACACAGATAGCTGATGCAAATGGTTGCTTCAAGCAAAGAATAATTCTAATATCTAAAATAAGAAAAAAGAGAATCACTGAAATATCACCAATTAACATAAATTGCTAGTATGAGTACATTTAAACTTGAAAACAGTGACTTTAATAGCAGCATAAACAAGGAATCCACAATTCTTCCAACCAAATTAAGAACAAATTGAGGCGATCCCACCCTCAACATGCTTTTGGCTAAATCTTCAACACTCATAACAATAGTCTAAACAAAAATCTGTATGAATTTCAACAGCTTTCAACAATAATTGGAGCTTAAGATTAGAATTTTAAGCAGTCACGGGTAGAAGGGTAACACTAGTCTCACATATGCATTGAAATGCATTTATATACCTAACCATACATGCAACTATAATATGGAAAAAACACATCAACCAAATCATCCTGAAACTATTTAGATGCTTTACTTGATACATGCCTGATGAAACAATCTCAATGGCCCCTCAAAATAGAAAAACCAACAGGATAGCAAAATGAGGAAGGAAACAAATAAAAAGAAAAATAGTGGTGACATTTATTAAACAGGCAGGAAAGCCACACCATTGATGAGCGTAAGTACCAGGCTGCTAGATATGATTATTAAAATAACAGCCTCTTGAAATGCATGCTACAATAGTCAGATCAAAGCTAACATAGACACCTCATACAATCACATTCGACCCCTTCAAATTGATCACTGAAATGAGAATCCTTCTGCATCACCTCCTCCCCTAATCCATCCACAACCTAAAAGTCTGCTCTAAAATAACAGCCTCTTGAAATGCATGCCACAATAGTCAGATCAAAGCTAACATAGACACCTCATACAATCACATTTGACCCTTCAAATTGATCACTGAAATGAGAATCCTTCTGCATCAACTCCTCCCCCAATCCACCCCCACCCTAAAAGTCTGCTCTAAAACAAGCATTCGTCGATATTCTACAATGGAATTACAGTGCAAAGACCAAAAAGAATACCTGGAACATATAGAAGACAACCAAGGTTCATTTGCAAGGGGGAGGAGAGAGAGCTAAAATTTTTAAACTTTTAAAGAGATGCTCTTACCCAAAGGACGCAAGCTATAAATCTACAAATGCTAATCACTGGGCAAAGCTCAACCACTCAGCTAGTCTGCTGCCTATTTTGTTCTACCCTCCGCATTCACTACTAAAGCCCCAGATCAAAACATCCAATATTCCAATTACATCATCCATCTTCAAATTAACGCAATTACTATTCATCAACCTAATATCGACACTAAAAAGTAGAAAGAAAAAATCATCATTTTGTCACTCTAAGTAAATCGGTCAGGTCAACCCACAGAAACGGAAATGGAGAAAACCGCAGATAGAGAGGAACCAAGCGATGACAAACCTTTCAGAATATGAGCCTGAAGAAGCGCAGTGTCCAGCTGAAGCGCGCGGTCGCAGTCCTTCACCACATGCTTGTGCAGCTCCAATTGACTGTAGCAGAAAGCTCGATTGCTGGAACCAAATCGAGAAGGACAAAAGAATGTAACCGAAAAATTGATCAGCGGAAACCGAACAAAAGAGGCAAGCACAAAACGAAACCTAACAGCCGCATTTCCAAATCTCCAAAATCTCCAAACCTGAGGATCCGCCAAAAACCTAGAAGTAGGACGGAAAACGAAGAAGAAGAAGAAGAAGAAGAAGGCAGACTACCAGATATCCTGGATTGTGCACGACCGAGCCAACAGGGAGTCGAGGACTCGGATTGCCTTGGACCAATCGCGGGAGGTGCAGAGCTTGGCGAGCTCGACCCGCTCCGACACCGCCGCGGCCATCCCTCCTCCGCCGCCGCCGCCGCGAGAACGGCGGAGTGAAAGTGAGCGGATCGAGAGCTGCGCGTTCCTTTCTTCCAGTAAAGGAAGACGGAAATGAAGACGAAGACGAAGACGGAGGAGGAGGAGGCGGAGGAGGAGGAGGAGGTGAAAATGAGGAATTAATTAGAACGCCTGGAGTGTGATAAACTGGCACTTGGAGATCATGACCAAGACCTTGGGAAAGGAAGACGACAACAAAAAAAATAAAGAGAAAAAGAAAACGAGAAAATGATATTTTATTTCGGGACTTTCTTTTTTCTATTATTTTTGCGACTCGGCGAGGACGGACGCGGACGGAGAGATTCCTACCGTGCCGCCCACGTGAAGCTTGGGCGCTCGTCGTGAGGAAGGAATTTTTCTTTTTGAGCTGCCCTTGGTTGAACATGCCCATGATGGTCTAACCCATATGCCACTTCCAAGCCCGAAATTAGAAATTAAAATTGAAATTGAAAATCTAACCCGAATGCCACAACACCGAATTTGTAGTGGATTAGTCACAAATAATCAAGAAGGTGTTGAATCGGTTGTTGTTGAAGACTGAAACTTTTTTGAGTTTAACTGCAAATCGATGCATATGCTGAAGCTTCTGTATAGACGAAAGGGCATCTCTATATAGGTTTTTACTTTTTGTGCTTTGTTTAGTTTAAATCTTACGGCGAACATACTTTTGATCTTTTCTAGAATTCTTTTCGTGGATTGTAAGGCTTGAATATAAGTCTGATGCACCAATTTGAATTCGATGTAAATTGATAGAGTTGGATCATCTTTTTTATGAGTGTGGAGTATCGTCCATTCCGTCTATAGTAACTACTTCCTTTACAAATAGTCTATCTAAACCTTCTTGCTCTATAGTATGTCTCTCTCTACACTTTGGTATCTCGAACTAACCTTGTTATATTATGACTCTTCTGCACTGACAGCCCACCAGTCGGATTTCACTATGAACAAAAGAGTTGTTACAACAAGACTCTCCCTTAATTCCACAGTGTAGATACTCTACCACACTTTCTCAAGGTTTCTCGAGAAAGTGTGGTATCCTTATATACTCATTTATGCCATCATACTCGTTGGCACTTACCAAAGAAATTCTTCCAATCTTCCCGTTGGACAGAATCAATTAGGAAGATCATTCAAGCTATTTAAGGAACATGTCGATAGCCCATCAATCATGCTCGCCCATACAATCAGGATCTCGGTTTCCATAAGTAAAACCTTCCAAGTATACTTCGCCAATCATCGGATCCTTAATTTCTGAATCAATCTTGATCAAATAAATGATTCCGTTATGTCATATCCAGCCAAGAGATCTTCTCCAGTCGATAAGGTCAACTCCTTAACAAAATATCCAGTCCTGGATAGACCTTCTTTGACGGATTAGGAACTGTCAATGAGAATAGACTTTGAGTATTGAGTCTGGCAGTCCGGAGGTCTTCAGACTTTAAATAGTAGAGTCTGCAAATTTTCAAACTAGACTGATGGAAACGTTTTGTCAGCTTCAAAATACTCCAAGAAAATTTCTCCAACACCTTCTACATTAAGTATCTTCATGTTGGTAAATTTAGGATTCTTAACTCCATACTCTCTAGATTTAGACCTCTTCATGTAAAGTTGCCCTATTTTGCGTGCCTTCCAAATTGAAGTTGAAATCTCCCAAAGAGAAGCGGGCCTATACGTTGCTAAATTCCAATCCACTGCAAAAAACGGAGAATCCTAGAAGGGGGACCTTGGCTTTTCTCAAGCCATTTAGTCATCTTTAAGTCATGGATTCCCAATACCCATTATGATTTTTCTAGGTGCACATTATGGGTACAGGTCTTTGGACTGCCTTTGGAATGGTGTATAGACAACATGATCAGCAAGGCGATTAAACATATTAGTCGAGTTTTAGAAGTGAAAGTAGACACAAAGGAGGGTGCAACATTAAGAGTTGGTAGAGCAAGGGTAGAAATAGACTTGCATGAGCCACTAAAGACAAGCAAAGTGATTCGTATTGATAGAAAGACTCTGTGGCTAGACTTTTGCTATGAATAGCTATCTCATTTATGCTACTCTTATGGTAAGCTGGGACATTACACAATGTACCGTGAGAACTTTCCCTTTGACGAGACAAAAGTAGAAGGTAGAGACAAGATGGCCTATGGCCAATGGCTACGTGCGTAGGTAAGATAATATAGCCCTTATTGGCATACCTTCTATAAACTGCAGGACAAACTAGAGTAGACCGAAGAAACAATACTTGAAACCCCTCCCTTGTCAATTCCGAATGTTCCTTTACTGCCCCCACCAGCTATTATTGAAGCAGAGCACCTATCGAAAGGGATTCAACAAAGCCATCAAGATGAACCAATGCAAGGGACTTCTCTCACCACAGCGTTGATACTTGCAACTGCCAAAATGAAAGGGATTCAGACCCAACTTATGAAATTACAACAACCAAAGAAGCTGAAAAGTACAAGATTGACACCAAAAGTGAGTGTTGCCAAAAAGTTGAAAATGTATAATCCCTATGAGACAAGGAGTTTGGTACAAGAGAACTTTGATGACACACACCTCATGGAAACACCAGTCTATGCAAGAGGAAGCTGTACAATGGGCTATGGTGGCTGGCCCTCAACAACCACCCATCCATAAATAAAGTTGATTAGCCGGAATTGTCAGGATTTGGGCAATCCCCTGACAATTCAAGCTCTCAAGGCCATAACGGCCAAGGAAAAGCCCGACATTGTATTCTTAATGGAAACGAAGAACAATGAGATAATGCTTCAAAGAATTTAGAGCCGTTTACACTTCCCTAACTCTTATATTAGCCACCCAGTTGGTCTGGCTAGAGGTTTGGCAATTTTTTGGAATGATTAGGTATCCTTAAGTGTAGTTCACTCAACGCAAGACTTTTTTGATATTATCTAGTAGGGATGTGCAGGAAGACAGAACATGCGCATCAAATGTATTCATGCTCCTTCCATCTATCGAAATCACCAACTTCTATGGAATGAGATAATGGAGATAAGCTACTCTAACACTTTACCTTGGCTATGTGCCTGCGACTTTAATGAAATAATCTATCCATGGGAAAAGGTAGGAAAGCGGAAAGCAGACCCTTATCGACTATTTTCGTTTAGAGCTGTCTTAAATGATTGCTCTCTTATGGAATTAGAAAGCAAAGGTTGTGTGTTTACTTGGATGAACAACCGCAAAGGGAATGAGTTAGTGAAAGAACGATTGGATCGGGTGATGTGCACGTTGGATTGGCGTTTATTGTTCCCTGAAACTGAAGTTTATGCACTACCTATTGTGGGATCAGACCATAGTCCCTTACTTCTAAAAACTTCAGCAACTTATAGAAAATGAAGGAAGCTTTTTATTTTTGAAGTTTTTTGGAACCAAGATGAAGAATGCCGAGAGATTATTTCCACAGCATGGAATTCAGAGCAAGAACAAGATTTTGGTTTGATATCAAAATTAAAGGCTAACTCAAAAGCTTTGGCTAGGTGGAGCCGATCAAAATTTTCAAAGGGACATCTCAAGGTGACTACCTTACAACAACAACTCCATAATCTTATAAACCATAAGCATTGCAACTTTGATAGAGTGGTAGCGTCTAATTTGTGAGAGGAAATCAGACGGACTTTGCAACAAAAAGAACAATATTGGGCTATGCGTTCTAGGATTAACTAGTTGAGATGGGGAGATAAGAATGCAAGATTTTTCCATGCAACTACACTTCAAAGGAGGCAAAGGAACAAAATTAGCATGTTGTAGGATGACCACTAGAACTGGGTGCGTGATCCTCAGACTCTACAAGAAATGACGTTCGACTTCTTTACAAGATTATATACAATAGTGGGTTATTGGGACTAGGGACCTATACTGGATCAATGCCCACAAGTTTTTACCACAAAGATGAATGACCAGTTAATAGCTTTGGTCACGGTTGAGGAAGTTCACAAGGCAACCTTCCAGTTGGGAATGACAAAGGCTTTAGGCCCTGATGGCTTAAATGGACTATTTTATCAAACTCACTGGGAGGTCATTAAAGATGATCTTCTTCTCTTAGTGCAAAACTTCTTTAGGTTAAGGGTGATGCCTAATATTCTAAATCGGACCATTATTGCTTTGATTCCCAAGACACCTCACCCAGAAAGACTAGATTAATACCGCCTAATCAGCTTATGCAACTTTGCATACAAAATTATCTCAAAGGTAATTGCAAATCACCTAAAACCTTGGTTACCTAATTTGATTTCTATGGAACAGTTGGCCTTTGTGAGTGGACGCCGGATTCAAGATAATATTTTAATCGTTCAAGAAGTTCTTCATCAATTTAAGACCTGGAAGCGGACACAAAAATTCAACACAATCCTCAAGACGAATATGCAAAAGGCGTATGACAGAGTTAAATGGGATTTCCTTCACGACTATCTACTCAAATTGGAATTACATCCAAGATGGGTTCAGTGGGTAATGCAATGCATCACAACAACATCCTTTAGTGTAAGATTTAATGGTGAGCATCTACACTATTTCCATCTGACTCAAGGACCCCAACAGGGTGATCCTCTCTCTCCATATATATTTATTCTACTGGCGAATGTTTTATCAAGTTTTATTAACTAAGTTGTCAACATGGGACACATCAAGGGTATTAAGTTAAATAGGTGGTGTCCTACCCTGTCCCACCTATTTTTCTCTAATTATGCAATTTTCTTCCTAAATGGTAACATTCAGGAATGCCAAAGCCTTGCTAACATATCGAATCAGTATTGTGTGGCCACGGATAGGTCGTGAACTAGCAACAAATCTGGAATGCTTTTTAGCAAGCACTGCCCTTTGAGTCTATAGGAAAATTTGGCGCGTGAGTTCAGAACGCCTGTGCTGCAACAAGATGGAAAAAGAGAGATGCTTTTTTGGATTTTAGGGAGAGTAAATGCAAAATTAGAGGGCTGGAAAGAAAGATTAATTTCCAAAAGTGGTAAGGAAATTCTTATCAAATCTGTTGTGCATGCACTTCCGCATTATGCCATGTCAATCTTTAAACTTCCCATGTCTCTTTGCAAATCAATTGAAAAGAGTATTGCTAGATTTTGGTGGCGGAATGATCATAACAAAGCAGGAATTCATTAGCCGAAATGGGAAGTTCTAAAGAGCAACAAGGACAATGGAGGCCTAGGATTCCGTGAGTTAATAGAATTTAACAGGACTATGCTTGGGAAGCAAGCCTGGCGATTACTACAGTAGCCTCAATCTTTATGGAGTCAAATCTTCAAAGGATTGTATTATTATTGTGGCATCCCAAAATCCAAAGCCAAGCCATAAGGTGTGTTGAAGTCTTTAATTAGGTAATAAAATTTCTTAAGGTTTATACCTTAGCCATTAGTCTTTTAAGATTTGATGATTTGTACATATGTTTGTGAGAATTTAAATTTGATAGATTATGATAATAATCTATGCTTGGCCATGCACTTTATAAATTAAATTTCAATAGACAAGATATCACAAGACTTTGGTCAGTTGAAAATTTAAAATTTAAAAATATTTATAGAAGAAATTCAAAAAAAAAAAAAAGAAGAGGGAAAAGTCAATTTTTTTGGATTGGGCCTTAGGCCCATTGGCCTAAGCTTTTAATGGGCCAAGTTGGCCGATCCAATGGAGGCCCAAGAGGGAGTGGTTGACCGGCCACAAAGGAGCCCAAGCCCAAGCCCAAGCCCAAATTCAAGGCCCATGATGCATGCAATAGGACAAGTGGCACAAAGGAGAATGCCATGCATTGGCTAGTTTGAAGGCATGTGATGATTGCTAATGATGGGAATTAGGGGGGATAAAAAGGAAGAGAGAGAGAAGGGTGGCCGTTTACCCCATTCGGCCGAGAGAGAGAGAGTGAGAGAGAGAGGGAGAGTGGCCGAGAGAGGAGGAGGAGCCGCCGTCCATCCGTCATCTGCCGCCGTGCTCGCCGCCTTACGCCGTTGACCGACCGGTATAGAGGCAAGTGGGAGTCCTCTAGCTACTCTTGCATGTGTGTATGTTGCTTGCATGTTGAATTTTTGGGTGTTTAGGTGAGAAAAACCGAAGCATGGATGGTTTATTCTTAAATGGCATGGTTGTTCTTGCTCGAACAGTGTGAGTCAGAATGTTGTGTGAGCTTGCATGCATGTTCAAAGTCCGATTTTAGCTTTGAGTTATTCATGAAAGTTGTAGCTAACATCTTAAACTACAACATACTGAAATTTCGTGAAAAATGATGGAGATTTGAGTGGTTAAAGTCTCATCCTACGGAGACCTCAGATCTGAAAAGATTTTACTGACCTTTTATTGGATTTGTGATTGCATGTTGGTTTGTGTTGAGAATCTCTCTTCGATTTCTTCATGCAAGTTGTAGGGGACATCTTAAACTACAATATACTCAAATTTGAAGTGAAATGAACAAGTATAACCTAGTAAATCGACTAGATCTTGAAGACGGTAATTCTGGAGATGTATTTTGGGACACCCGAGACTTCATGGACTTAAATGACGACTATACTATGGTTATTTGACTTGGATCTCTTCATGAAACTTGTAGAGGACATCTTGATGTATAATATATCCAAATTTCAGAGGAAACGAAAGAGAATAGGTAGGTGAAATCTCAGTATTTCGGAGAAGCATGTACTGGACGATTCGGTGTTGGGTTCAGAAGCTTCGTGAGACTGTATAAAATAATCTAAAAAGAATATGGTTTGGAAGTTTTCATAAAAGTTGTACGAAAATGTCTTGGCTATAACTCGGTAAAATTTCGTAATTTTTGGAGGTCGTATGGATATTTTAATCGAATTTCTTCGGAAACCGTACATTCTGGTTTCATCCGAAAATTATATGATGTTTTGTGAAAATTGGGAAATTGCATGAAATGCTATTTGGCCATGGATTTTGTATGAAATTATCATCCTATTGGCTTGTTTAATATTTGCTGTAATTTTTATAATTTTGGGAATTTGTTGATATTAAATTTAATTACAAATTTTGAAATTTAAATAAATAAATAAATAAATAAATAAAAATAGATTAATTTATTGGCCATAAATTCCATTAAATTTATTAATAAATAATTTTATCATGTTGCATGTATGATAAAGTCTTGATGTATGCATGACATTGAATTGAGATGTATGTGTGAATTTCATGCCAAGTTTGACTTGTTTGATGTCACGTCATATGACATGCTAAAATTAAGACCAAAATTGGTAAATGTGGATAATGATAAATGAGGAGGTGGTTGTGGTGGAGGATAATGCCTAGAATGTATAGAGATGCATTGCCGGATGGCCTTGGGAGATTTAGGATGCTCGGAACGTGGGGGTGCCAAAAGTCCTGTCGGAGGTTTCTGCTCGAAGGGAATACCTCGCGATGCCGGGATTTGGGGTGCGGGATGCCCGGTCAGGGAGTGTAAATGTTGGAAGCCCTGTCGGAGGTGTTTATCCGAAGGGAATGCCTCGTGATGCCAGTTGGGATGCGAGATACCCGGAATGTGGGGGGCCGGATGCCCGGTGGCCTGGGATGGCTGAATGCCGAAAGCCTCGGAGGTCTTTGCCCGAGGAGATGATGAAATTGATGATTTAAGGAATGGGTGATGTGGTGATTAAATTGAAAGCTAAAAGTGGAAATTAAACCATGGCATGATATGCATGATGATATGCATGATGATGATGGTGATGATGATGATATGTGATGTGATGTAATGATGGTCACCCATGGCATGATATGCATGACGATGATGATGATGATGATGATGATGATGATGATATGTGATGTGAAATAATGATGATCACCCATGGCATGATATGCATGATGATGATGATGATGATGATGATATGTGATGTGAAATAATGATGATCACCCATGACATGATATGCATGATGATGATAATGATGATGAAATATGATATGGCATGATGACATGTGTAATGTGATGATGTCATGATGATGATTACATGTATGATATAATGATGCCATGATGATGATGACATGTGTGATGTAATGATGTCATGATGATGATGACATGTATGATATAATGATGCCATGATGATGATGACATGTGTGATGTGATGATGCCATGATGATGATGTCATGTATGGTCTAATGATGCCATGATGATGATGACATGTATGATATGATGATGCATGATAGTATGCGCATGGCTTTAAGGTAAGTAACGACTGCAATGCATGTATGATTTGCATGATGCATTAAGTTGTTATTGGATTTCTTTACCTGCTGAGTGGTTGTACTCACCCCTTTTGGGGACCAACATTTCAGATTTGCAGCATGCCGCTTCTTGCCGTTACACGGGGCGTATTTTACGGCATATCTTCGGACGTAGAGGTCGAGTGCGAGGAGTTTGATTGTCCTTCAGTTCCTGGTCTTGTGTATATTCGAGTGCACTATCTAGTTATGTACGACGTGGGTCTGGCTAGGGGCCCTGTTATCCAAGAGTTTATATCTGTCAATGTTCGACGCGACAGGGTGAAGCGTGGGATGCTGCCGCCGCCACCGCCTGATGCACCAAGATGGGTGTGAGGGCTGTGCGTGACGAGTAGGAGCTGGATCTTTTTGGGGATCGTTAGCCGACACTGATGATGGGGATTGTGCACGCGAGTTGTAAAGGGTTGAGGGTTCTTTTTGGGGTTTTAGGCCGGACGTGGCTGAGTCCTAGCTTTTCCTTTTGATGTACCGACCCAAAAAAAGTCTCATCTTGAAAATATATGTAAATAAGTGCCGTGGCTTGTTTATAAAATCATGGTGATTAGTGTTGTGTATTTGTATCATGATTGGTAGGGGAGAGACGGTGATGTTTTATTTTGCTTCTGCTGATGAGTCGCGCTAGGACCGCTTTTATAAAAAAAATAAAATGTGTCTACTAATAACGACGCTTCTTTTAAGATGAAAGGTAATAAGGTGTAACATTGGCGCTTGTGGCAACCTGCGAAGGGTTCGTGGTGTCACAATCATGCAAAGGACTTCCAGTCAGCGGATAAAGGAACTCAGCCATCCTGAGGTTGGCAGAGCATTCTGATTGGCAGAGATGCAATTTTGCCACACATGAGATGGTCAGTTGGTGATGGGAAAATGATTAGAATCCGTGAAGATAAGTGGTTACCTATAGGGATTCTTGGTGGATTTGCGACAAGAGCATAACCAATGATGGTGGCTAATCTCATTGATCATATCAACCACACTTGGAACATCCCTATACTCTATCGGTTTTTAGTTTATTAGGCCATAGTAGAAATTTTTACCATCCCAATAAGACCTCTCTATATGCCAATGATCAATTAGT
Organism: Eucalyptus polyanthemos subsp. polyanthemos; assembly: GCA_017140185.1. NCBI lineage: Eukaryota > Viridiplantae > Streptophyta > Magnoliopsida > Myrtales > Myrtaceae > Eucalyptus > Eucalyptus polyanthemos. The sequence goes on along the minus strand of CM029465.1, from coordinate 14,483,503 downwards.
ATGGATGGCCATGAAACATGGCAGGTACACTATGAAAAGTAACTACCATGATCTCACCAAGACTACAAGCAACCCCATCAGTAATAGCGCATCGACTTCTTACCAGAACCATAGAATATTATGGCGAAGAATCTGGACAATGAAAACAACACCAAAAATTCGAACCTTCCTATGGTCTGTTTACCAAAACGCACTCTCAACCAGAGCAAATTTATCTCAGCGACACATTATCACAGATCCCTTCTATAAACTCTGTCATCAACACACTCCAGAAACCATAGAGCATCTATTCATATTCTGTTCATGGACTAGGGTTGTCTAGGCTCACCCACAGATCAACATCAAACCATCGCCTCATACAATTCAACGATTAGATGCATGGCTAATAGAAAGGGTTACAACACCTAAAATCTTACATGGATTGGAAACCATAGCCAATGTCTTATGGCAGATTTGGAGAATGTGGAATAGCTTCATCTTCCATCATCAACAACCAGATCCAACCCTCGTAGTGGAGGCTGCTATCACACAAACCAGGATATCTTAGATCTTTGCTCCAAACCATTCGTGAACAGAGCAGTCTAATTTTAATCCTGCACAACTATGGAGGCCACCAAATCCAAGAACCCTAAAATGCAATATTGACGGAGCTTATCAGCTCGGAAGCACAGAAGGTTCTATGGCATGTGTTTGTAGAGACCATCATGGTCAACTTACAGATATTTTCTCCATAAAATTTCCAGCTACTTCGGCTCTACAAGCGGAGATCCAAGCACTCACCTTCACTCTTCACCATCTATGATGTAGCAAGGCTTCAACCGTGAACATCTCTTGATCGAATCAGACTGCATCACCCTCGTCGACAACGTGAGAGATGGGAGATCGCCATTGCTTTGCTTTCCCTTTTCTCTAACCTTACCTACAACATTGCAGGCGTGAGGCGAATGCAGTCGCGACTGGGCTACAAAGGCCCAAGACAATGTTACCTTGGCCCACAACTGGTCCATTTTCCCACCTTTTATTCTACTTTACCTTGTTTATGCGGACGCTTTAGCCTCGGGTTGTAAGTTTCCTAGTATATGAATAAAACCGTCCTTTTCAACCAAAAAAAGAAAAAAAAAACATGCATAATTACAAACAACATTTCAGCAATTTTTCAACTATGGGAACATTTAAGGCATAGTCCACCCTTTTTGGGGTGGGAACCAATCCAGTAGTTGTGGTTACCTAGTATTTTAAATTATTTAACAAGATGTCTTGGACTTTTTAATGAGCAACACAAGCATGCTTACAACAAATCAAATGAGCAAACTTTCCAGTAATCACCAATGGCAGCTTAATCTAATCAAATCCCAAGGAAAAAAAGAAAGAAAAAAGAGATGAGCAAAAGACACTATAATTCTGAGCATAACAAAGCTTCTACATAAATAGCTTATCAAGACTCTCAGTGAGCTCCCACCCTTGGCAAGGATCAAATATTTGCTCAAAACTACTCTCAACCTCATAGCTCAACTTGGCAATTGAGCAAACAATGCAACTAGTAGACTAGATTCCCCGCTATCCAAGGAATAAAAAATAGGAAAATGTAGCAAATTCCATGTACTTTGATCAAAGATCTAATTAGTGTAAAGAAACACCAATGAAGGTAACACTCATAAAACTCATAACAAATCACAAAAACTTCACATCATCCATGAAACTAAATCGAACCAAACAAAAGCTAAGGTTAAATTATATTACATTTAGGAAGAACGGGATCATAATTCATGAGTAGTCAAGGCAAACCCTTGAACAAAAGAAGAGACATAAACAGACTATGGTGATTGGCTAGATCGACAACATCTTCCTCCGATTACAAATGCATAGAACTTAAATCCACATCATGCAAAGTAAAACTACTAGCAAGAGCTGCTACAAATATAAATTCAACATCCAACAAATAGAGAAGAATGACCAAACTAGAGTATATCAAATCAGGCACTACCAAAGACGGATTAGAATCGATTTTGGCATGAGTAAATGAGATTGACCTTGTGCAATAAGGTGTCGTGCTATCACTACCAAATCCAATTTACTAGAAAGAAATTTAACATAGAGTAAACAAAAACAAATTGAAAAATTATCAATGTCGAACAAAGACCTTCAACTCAACACCTAACAATATCAACTCTATCAGTCTTTGTGGCAACACTTCTTTTCCCTAGGCTAAGACCCTCCGCATCAAGGAACTACCATTGTTGCTACCAATGTGCTTCACCTTCTTGATCTCCACTTTAATTTTGTTTTGATCGATTGATCTCGCATGCATTGCACAAAGACTGCAAGATCAAAGCAACAATAGATCACAAACTATGTCAAAATCAAAACAACGATCAAGTAATGGATGGATCAATTATTTTTGGGCTAGCTGGAATGCCTCACTCAAGAGGCGTCTTGGAGGTCCTGCATTTGGCGTAAGTTTTCTTCCCTTCTATCGAAACAATTTGTCAACCGCTGCAACAATAGTAAACCAAATCGAGCAATTTCATTCACCTAAATGACACAAAAATCCCAAGATCTCAACAAGATAAGCTCACACGAAGTCCCAACCAATGTGACCACTAACCTTTTCACTAGATCTAACATTTGCATCGACTCTTAGTAAGACCCAACAGCTCTCAAAAGCTGGCAAAGTACAATAAACCCTAGTGATCACTAAAAGACGACCCTCGAGCATCAGGACCAAGGATGATAAAGCGATCGTGCTAACAATAGTATTTAGTATGATTTTCCTAACCGTTATAGTTGTTGAAAGGGATTGATATGCTCTAAATTTCATATTTTATGATATTCAAGTTTCAAATTTATTGAATTGGGATTGTTCTAATTCCAACATCTTTCATTGATGATTTTAGTAGATTCAAAATATTTGTAGGCTTACCAATGTTCATAATAAAGGTCGGTTTTTGGGGTAAGTACACAATTAGTGTCAAAAGTTGTGTACAACACTCACTTTTGTGCCAAAAGTTTATTTTGGATCACTTAAGTGCTAAAAAGTTTGAAAAACGATCATTTTAGTGCCAACTCTGATATGATTGGCTGGAAATTTGACGTGGCACTTTTTTTTATTAATCTTTGAAGTTAATGTGGCTCGTCGGAGAGTATAGTCAGCATTTAAATAACAAAACGACGCCGTTTGGTGTCTCTCCCCCAATTCAAAACCCTAAATCCCCAAATTGTGTGTGTGTGTGTGTGTGTGTGTGTGTGTGTGTGTGTGTGAGAGAGAGAGAGAGAGAGAGAGAGAGAGGATAAACGATGCTCACTTTAGGCCAATTGCCATCCTGGACGGACCTTGTGCTCGGAGGTCGTGGCTCTGACCCCATCCCCGACCCCAACGATGATCACTCAGCGACCAAATCGAAGGCTGTGATCTAGCCAATGCTCGGGGAGGCCGTCGACGAGTGCGCTACCCTTGATCTTTCCCTTTCCATCTCCTACCTCCCGAACAAGTGACTAGCCTACATCTTCCAGTACCTAGGCTCCAGCGACCGAGGCCGGTGCTCCCTTGTGTGCTGCCGTTGGCTCATGATCGAAGGCCAGAGTCACCAAAGGCTCGCCTTCCACGCCACTCGGAGCTGCTGGAGGCGGTCCCGAGGCTGTTCGCGTAGGTTCACTCAATCATGAAGCTCGCACTCAAGTGCGACCGCAAGTCGTTGAGCATCGGCGACAAAGCGCTTGTGCTGATCTCGCTTAAGTCTAGGAACCTCATGTGCCTCAAGCTATGGCCGAGTGACGGCGGCTAAACGAGCTAGGTTGGCGTTGGGCAAGGATCGAACAAAAAAACCCTAATTTCAATCTCCAAATAAAAAACAATAAATCGTCAAATGAGTTGTGCAGCATCGTTTTTATGAGGCCATTCACTTAGGACGGCAAAACAATGTCGTTTTCTTAAGTAAGATAGAAAACAATGTCATTTAAAACCTATGTCGATTTTTTTTTGTAAATATAAAAGCCATGTAATCATTTTGGCCGGAATCTTTGGCCGGTGGCACCAAAGTGATCGTTTTTCTTCCAATTCAGCACTTAAGTGATCCAACAGAAACTTTTGGCACCAAAGTTAGCACTGTACACAACGTTTGGCATTGATAGTTACCCTAGTATGTAGATGGGTTCAAGTATATCTTAAGGGGTCCAACAATTCCAATACTAAGACCTCATTGCCATGATAGGGTCGTTGATGTTCACAATGCTACCAAAAGTTAAAGGGAAAGATTAGTGAGCTATAAAACCAAGGGTAATTGGTGCCATCCTATGTGCATTTGAACCTATCAAGGTGAACTCTCAATGATTATAGATGTCCTTCTATGCAGGCAAATATGCAGCAACTATAAAATAGTATTTACGCCTAATACTAAAAATTGCTCAAAAACTCCAATGAAAAAGCATTTGCTAGATAATTTTGAATGTGCATTCAATAGATCAAAATAGGGGACAGAGCTAACTCACATGTTACTCTCATTGCCTTTATTCATGTAAGTAAACAATTACCACCTTATATTAGCATATGGTAGAGTCCAATTGATATCCATTATTAGCCATTTTTATATTATGACATTGAGGCCTTAAAAAATTCTCACATGCATAAAAATAGCAAACGAATAGTGCAATAAGAATGATCTTCAAATTAAAAGTTATTTTCTCGTAACTGTTAGGGAAATCCCTTATGATGTTTTGAAGATGACAAAATAAATCAAAGGCTACTAACATGTTTAATGGTTAAGTAATAGACCATGCAGATTATAGAACATGTGAAGGATATTATCAAAGTGCGAAGACGACCAGAAGACTGAACGTAATATATGTCCAGAGTATATTCTGAAGATTTCAAGACTTCTGTGTCAAAGTCTCAAGACTGTCAGACTCAAGACTCAAAGTCTGAAGACTGTCAGACTCAAGACTCAAAGTCTGAAGATTGCCAGACTCGAGACTCAGATTGTAAAGTCTCAAGACTCATATCGTAAAGTCTAAAGACTCAGACTTTACATCCAGATTACGATGAATCGTAACTCAAGCCCAATCATATAACGGCTAGTGATCTGGTTTGGATTCCACATCAAGATTGATTTGATTGAAGACAAGAACTTTATACACGAAGAAGCTTTACTTATGGAAACCAAGATTTCGTTTGTATGGGCGATCGGAATCAATTTGGGATTTTACCTTTGTCACTCAACGGCTACCAAATCTTCTAGATACAGAGCTGTCCAATGGGTATATTGGAAGACGATTCTCCGGGATGCTGTCCAACGGTTAGTTTGGAAGTGGAGAAGTATTTAAGGAGATCATGGACCGATGAGCAAGTAAGAGACGGAGCGTAGAATTTTTAATTCCAAAGTCTGAGCGACCTTCGATCATACACTTGTCTTTGGAGAGCTTAAACGTTTGTAATCGTGAGAGAAATACCAAAAGAGTGTCTTAGTGAGATAGTGTGATCTACTACTAAGTGTTTGCACTCGAAGTTGTAATCTCTTGTTGATTGCATAGTGGAATCCAGCCAAGAAGGCTGTTAGCGTGGGAGAGTGGACGTAGGCTTGGATTAAGCCGAACCACTATAATTTCTGTGTTCTTATTCTCTTCCCTAACTCCTTTATTTTTATTCATACTAGCAATATCAATTGGTATCAGAGCCAAGTGCTCGGTTTATAAAAGTGTTTTTACTTTTGAGCTAAAGATTCTTTATAGCTAGTATGTTGGCACCAGGACTTATGGAAGGGCAAAGCAACACAAGGCCACCATATTTTGATGGAAAGGAATACGACGTATGGAAGAACAAAATGAAAGCATTCCTAAGATCCAGAGATCTCTTACAATGGGATGTTGTGGAAAGAGGAATCAACCCCATTGCTACGTCTACATCAAATAAGAATGGCAAAGTCAAAGAAAGCAAACCCCCCGCTCCTATGTCTCGGACGGAGATGTCCAAAAGAGAAGCTTTTGATGCGAAAGCAATTTATTCTTTATATTGTGCTTTATCTCTTGCTGAATATAACAGAATCTCTTCATGTGAAACAGCAAAAGAAGTTTGGGATAAACTTCATGTTACATATGAAGGGACCAATCGTGTAAAAGAGACAAAAGTAAACTTCTTGCTTGGCCAATATGAATCCTTCAAGATGAAGCAAGGAGAATCAATTGGAGATATGTTTAGCCGTTTTACAGAAATTGTAAATGGTTTAGCATATCAAGGTCAGCAAATTTCTACCCCGATGAAGGTCAACAAACTCTTGCGAGGTCTCTCAAAAGATTGGAATCATGTCAAGACCTCAATCCGGGAGACTCAGAGGATTATGCCACTCTCCGTTGATGAATTGATTGGCACTCTTCAATCCTATGAAGTTGAACAACTCAACGACGAAGATCCTGAAGGTAAAAAGTCCATTGCTTTAATATCTAATGCTGTTTTTGATGAAACAGACTCAGAAAATGACTTGGACGATGAAGAACTTGCCTTTATGGTCAAGAAATTTAAAAAACTGAGTAGAAATGGAAGGAAATTCGATGGAAGAAATCAATACAAGCAGAATGGCCAGAAAAGAATCATGAAAGAAGATGATGAGCAAGAAAATATATGCTTGACGGCACACTCGAATCGAGTCTCACTCGCACACGTACTCGAATCGAGTCTCACTCGCATTACGTACTCGAATCGAGTCTCACTCGGACACGACGACTCAAAATTAGAGTCGACTTAGACACACTCGGAATCCGATGAAGAAATCGAGGATTGTCCTAAAGTCTGGAGACCTATCAAGAAAAAATGGGTACCAAAGAAAAGATAAGTTATTCTTGCAGGATATAAAGAAGAAAGAGGATTTGGTAAGGAATTTTTTATTCTCAATTTCTCATTATGCTTGATATTCGATATATCCTTGGTTGATTGAGATTTTATAACGATCATATTTTGCTTTATGGAAGAAAGAATCGTATGATTTATTACGTGTGATTATTTGAGATAATTCAGATTATTTTGTCTAATTTTATACTCTCAGATTTAATCATATTCTGCAAAGTGAAAATCCGTTTTACGTGATGATGCAAGATATTCTTAGATATTCAAAAATTTTATTCTCCCTGTTTTTATCGCACTATAACTAAGTGAGAATTTATTTTTCAAATATCATTGTGCATAATATTCTTTCTTTGAATACTCTGTTACGATGAATTAAGAAAGAATATTTGATTATGGAGGTTTTATATTTTACTCTAACGTCAAGGAAGGATCCAAATTGATGGATACCAAAAAGGGAAATGAGTTGCAGGAAATTCTTTAAGGGAATGATGATTGCGAATCTACGCAAACTTTGGTGCAATCAGCAAATATCTCCTGCGACAATTGAAGATATATTCTATCCAGGGGGAGAAATCAAATCCAAAGGAAAAGAATCGTGATTATCTCAAAAAGGCAACAAATTGAGGGGGAGCTTTGATTAATTTTGGAAGAATCTTTTTGAATCGATCGTGATCTTATTATGGATGAAATGAAAGGTAAATGTGTCAGAATTTATTCAAAAAATCCGGTTAGTGCATCTTGTATAACATTTTGTCATTAACAAATCTCTTACTGATATTATCATTTTATTATGACAAAAAGTGTACGTGAATTTGATGATGCATCTGTGATTTTTATTGAATATTTGCTGATATATATATGATCGAAGTGAGCTATATTGCATATCTTTACTATTCGACTTACTTTATAAAAACTGATTTTTGGAAATTGTGATTCATGCAAAATATTTGTTATCATTCTCTACGTGAATCCATTATTATCACTTTTTGATTATGACAAAAAGGGGGAGAAGATATGAATATGCATATGTGCTGATTGGTTGATATTATATTATCTATGGCATAATATTGAGCTGCGATTATTTTTCTATATATTGTTATGCTCAATTGATTTTCTATCTTCTGATATCCTTTGATTTAAAAATATGTTTACAAATCTGCATATTCAGAGATTGTTTTGTCATCATCAAAAAGGGGGAGATTGTTAGGGAAATCCCTTATGATGTTTTGAAGATGACAAAATAAATCAAAGGCTACTAACATGTTTAATGGTTAAGTAATAGACCATGCAGATTATAGAACATGTGAAGGATATTATCAAAGTGCGAAGACGACCAGAAGACTGAACGTAATATATGTCCAGAGTATATTCTGAAGATTTCAAGACTTCTGTGTCAAAGTCTCAAGACTGTCAGACTCAAGACTCAAAGTCTGAAGACTGTCAGACTCAAGACTCAAAGTCTGAAGATTGCCAGACTCGAGACTCAGATTGTAAAGTCTCAAGACTCATATCGTAAAGTCTAAAGACTCAGACTTTACATCCAGATTACGATGAATCGTAACTCAAGCCCAATCATATAACGGCTAGTGATCTGGTTTGGATTCCACATCAAGATTGATTTGATTGAAGACAAGAACTTTATACACGAAGAAGCTTTACTTATGGAAACCAAGATTTCGTTTGTATGGGCGATCGGAATCAATTTGGGATTTTACCTTTGTCACTCAACGGCTACCAAATCTTCTAGATACAGAGCTGTCCAATGGGTATATTGGAAGACGATTCTCCGGGATGCTGTCCAACGGTTAGTTTGGAAGTGGAGAAGTATTTAAGGAGATCATGGACCGATGAGCAAGTAAGAGACGGAGCGTAGAATTTTTAATTCCAAAGTCTGAGCGACCTTCGATCATACACTTGTCTTTGGAGAGCTTAAACGTTTGTAATCGTGAGAGAAATACCAAAAGAGTGTCTTAGTGAGATAGTGTGATCTACTACTAAGTGTTTGCACTCGAAGTTGTAATCTCTTGTTGATTGCATAGTGGAATCCAGCCAAGAAGGCTGTTAGCGTGGGAGAGTGGACGTAGGCTTGGATTAAGCCGAACCACTATAATTTCTGTGTTCTTATTCTCTTCCCTAACTCCTTTATTTTTATTCATACTAGCAATATCAGTAACAACTATAGAATATCTATACATTTGTTCATATAGCTTGTATTTCTAAGTGCAAATTAGGATAGATGATTGAGTAGCTCACTTTTTTCATTCAAAGGAAAAACCAACCCCCAAGTCATGTCAAATGTTTCTTCTAGAGAAATACACTTTTGTGTAGTCCAACTCAAATATCTCAAGAGCTGCAAATTCTGGCATACGACATGTCTTATTCAAAAATCTCTGGACATCACTGCCCTAGAAGACATACTTAGAAGAGAAACTTATGATAGAGTGGGTAGAGCACAAGATATCAGATCACTTGTCGAAACTATGTAGTTCTTTCAACAATTCTTGTCCAGATATTGTTCATGGCCCTTGTGCATGGAAAAAGGAGACCACAAATTGCATCTTCAAATACCACAAAATAAGGAGTAATTAAAAATCTAGAAGCTGTTGTAGAGAATATGACGTGGAATTGTTAAAAATGCAGCTTGATCACATTGTCAAACGATCAAACAAACTGGGCTCAAAGGTATGGATTTTCTAAAACATGCAGATACAAAGAATGAGCATTGTCACATATCGTTCTCATTTTCTATTTATTTTCTCATGGACACAAGCATCTAAGTGTAGTTTGGGACCTAAAGAATGCATACTCATGCTGAGGGTTAAACGGCATTGAGAAAAGCTAGTGGCGCCGATGGTTGAGCAGCTTCAAGAAAGGAGAGCAGCATCGAAGGGCGTCGAGTAGTGCCAAGGGTCGAGCGATGTCAAGGGGCATTGAGCGGCACCAAGGGTCGAGTAGTGTCGAGGGGTGTCCAATGGCGCGGAGGGTCGAGCGATGTTAAATGGCGTTGAGGGCAGTGAGCAACGGCAAGCGGTGTCAAGGGGCATCGAGGTCATTAAGGGGCATCGTCGAGAGGAGTGAGTCGAATCGTTGGAGAGAGATTTTAGAGTGACATGGGGGAGTCGGGGACAGGGAAAAGAGGGAAAAAGAAGAAACAAAAAGGGAAAAGGGGAATAAACAAATTGAAATCTAGGATTTCCACTTTTCAGGTTCTAGAATCCGATTCATATAGGAATCAAGAACCATTGGTTCCCCAAAAAATGGACCTGAGAACCGAAACCTCCCTCTTTAGAATTGGAAACCGCGCTCACCCCTAGTTGAAATATGCACATAATATGCATGATGCTGGCACGACATATGCACGATGCTAGCACGACACGTGCATAACACACTTAGGAGTCCAACACATGCTAGAAGTCCAACATTGTTGTTGACTTTGATCTCAATGTTTTCTAATTCCTACAAAGTAACTCAATCGGGGCATCTCATGTAAGTCAATCAATTACATAAAGTTGCAAGAGAAACCGTTTAAAGAGCTAAAGTATAATTGACAAGAAGCAATACCGTTATCCAAACAAAGAGAGAATCATAGAATCAAAACAGGGGAAAAAAAGACAAAAAAAAAAATTTGGGAACTTTAGTTGAAAGAATAATGAATAGTAACAAGCAAGCATACCATGCCAAGTTCATGAGTCATTGCTTCTTCTTCTATTTCAGTAGATAGTTCCACTATTTCAAGTAAGGGTCCCTCCTCCTCTTCTTATGCTCCCCACTTTTGCTGTGCTCGTCTCCTTCTTCTCCTTCATTAAATAGAATTAGTAAGAACTCCCAGTAGCTCTCACTTTCTTCTTCTTCTCCTCCTCCTCCTTCTTTCCATATAAATGAATGCCTCCTCCTTCTTCATCTCCCCCTCTTTTGTTGTGCTCATCTCCTTCTTCCCCTTCATTGAAATAAAAACTCTCAGTAGCTATCACCTTCTTCATCTTCATCATCATCATCTTCTTCTTCTTCTCCTCATTCTTTGAATAAAGATAATATGAACCCTCTATAGCTCTCATCATCACCAAAAGGTACATGACGATCATCATCCATGACTTCTTTCTTCTTGGGCCTACCATTAGACAATTTTTTAATATGCTTTTCCTATAGGAATCGGGAACTGAAGACAAGAACCGTTGGTTCCCAAAAAAATAGACCTAGGAACCGAAACCTCCCTCTTTAGAACCGGGAACCGTGCTCACTCCTAGTTGGAATATGTATATAATATGCATGATACTGCACAACACATGCACGATACTATGCATAACACACTTTAGAGTCCAATGCCTACTAGAAGTCCAACGTTATTGTTGACTTCAATCTCAATGTTTTCTAATTCTTGCAAAGTCAATCGACACCTCATGTAAGTCAATCAATTGCGTAAAGCTGCAAGAAAAATTGTTTAGAGAGCCCCATTATAATTGACAAGAAGCAATACCGTTGTCCAAACAAAGAGAGAATCATAGAATCAAAATAGGGGAAAAAACACCCAAAAAAAAAATTAGGAACTTTAGTTGAAAGAATAATGAATAGTAATAAGCAAGCATACCCTACCCAATTCATGAGTCACTGCTTCTTCTATTTTAGTAGATAGTTCCACTATTTCAAGTAAGGGTCCATCATCCTCTTCTTCTACTCCCCCCACTTTTGCCGTGCTCGTCTCCTTCTTCTCTTTCATTAAATAGAATTAGTAAGAACTCCCAGTAGCTCTCCCTTTCTTCTTCTTCTTCTCCTCATTCTTTTCCATATAAATGAATGCCTCCTCCTTCTTCATCTCCCCTTTTTGCTATGCTCGTCTCCTTCCCATCATTGAATAGAATTAGTAAAAACTTCTCGATAGCAATCACATTGTTCTTCTTCTTCTCCTACTTCCCCCTCCTCCTTCTTCATCTCCCCCTCTTTCGTTGTGCCCATCTCCTTCTTCCCCCTCATTGAATAGAATCAATAAAAACTCTTAGTAGCTATCAACTTCTTCTTCTTCTCCTCTTCCTCGTTCTTTGAAAAGAGATAATATGAACTCTCTATAGCTCTCATCATCACCAAAAGGTGCATGATGATCATCATCCATGACTTCTTTCTTCTTGGGCCAACCATTAGACAATTTTTTAATATTCTTTTCCTATAGGAATCGGGCACTAAATTGAGAACCGCTGGTTCCCAAAAAAATGGACACAGGAATCGAAACCTCCCTCTTTAGAACCGGGAACCGTGCTCATCCCTAGTTGGAATATGCACATAATATGCACGATACTGGCACGGTACATGCATAACACACTTTAAAGTCCAACGCCTGCTAGAAGTCCAACGTTATCGTTGACCTTGATCTCAATGTTTTCTAATTCCTGCAAAGTAAGTCAATGGGCACCTCATGTAACTCAATCAATTGCGTAAACTTGCAAGAGAAACTATTGAAAGAGCCCAAGTATAATTGACAAGAAGCAATCCCGTTGCCCAACCAAAAAGAGAATCATAGCATCAAAACAGGGGAAAAAAAGACACCAAAAAAAAAAAAAAAAATATTTTGGAACTTTAGTTGAAAGAATAACGAATAGTAACAAGCAAGCATACCCTGCCCAATTCATGAGTCATTGCTTCTTCTATTTTTAGTAGATAGTTCCACTTGTTTCAAGTAAGGGTCCCTCCTCTTCTTCTGCTCCCTCACTTTTGCCGTGCTCGTCTCCTTCTTCTCCTTCATTAAATAGAATTAGTAAGAACTCCGTGTAGCTCTCACTTTCTTCTTCTTCTTCTTCTTCTTCTTCTCCTACTTCTTTTTCGTATAAATGAATGCCTCCTCCTTCTTCATCTCCCGCTCTTTTGTTGTGCTCATCTCCTTCTTCCCATTCATTGAATAGAATTAGTAAAAACTCTCGGTAGCTATCACATTGTTCTTCTTCTTCTCCTACTTCTTTTCCGTATAAATGAAGGCCTCCTCCTTCTTCATCTCCCCCTCCTTTGTTGTGCTCATCTCCTTCTTCCCCTTCATTGAATAGAATCAATAAAAACTCTTAGTAGCTATCACCTTCTTCATCTTCATCATCTTCTTCTTCTCCTCCTCATTTTTGAATAGAGATAATATGAACTCTCTATAGCTCTCATCATCACCAAAAGGTACAAGACAATCATCATCCATGACTTCTTTTTTCTTGGGCCTACCATTAGACAATTTTTGAATATACTTTTCCTAGAGGAATCGGGAAATGAACCGAGAACCGCTAGTTCCCAAAAAAATGGACCTGAGAACCGAAGCTTTAGAACTGGGAACCGCACTCACCCCTAGTTGGAATATGCACATAATTTACACAATACTGGCACAACACAAGCACGATACTAGCACGACACGTGCATAACACACTTTAGATTCCTACGCCTACTAGAAGTCTAATGTTATCGTTGACTTCAATCTCAATGTTTTCTAATTTTTGCAAAGTAAGTCAATGGGCACCTCATGTAAATCAATCAATTGCGTAATCTTGCAAGAGAAACTATTTAAAGAGCCCAAGTATAATTGACAAGAAGCAATCCCATTATCGAACAAAAGAGAGAATCATACCATCAAAACAGAGGAAAAAAAAAGACACACAAATAAAGAAAAAAATTTGGGAACTTTAGCTGAAAGAATAACAAATAGTAACAAGCAAGCATATCCTGCCTAGTTCATGAGTCATTGCTTCTTCTTCTATTTCAATAGATAGTTCCACTATTTCAAGTAAGGGTCCCTCCTCCTCTTCTTCTTCTCCCCCACTTTTGCCGTGCTCGTCTCATTCTTCTCCTTCATTAAATAGAATTAGTAAGAACTTCTAGCAGCTCTCACTTTCTTCTTCTTCTCCTCTTTTTTTTTTTTTCGTATAAATGAAGGCCTCCTCCTCCTTCATCTCCCATTTTTATGTTGTGCTCGTCTCCTTCCCATCATTGAATAGAATTAGTAAAAATTCTCGGTAGCTATCACCTTGTTTTCTCGGTAGCTATCACCTTGTTCTTCTTCTTCTCCTACTTGTTTTCCATATAAATGAAGGCCTCCTCCTTCTTCATCTCCCCCTCTTTTGTTATGCTCATCTCCTTCTTCCCCTTCATTGAATAGAATCAATAAAAACTCTCAGTAGCTATCGCCTTCTTCTTTTTCTTCTTCTTCTTCTTCTTCTTCACCTTCTTCTTTGAATAGAGATAATATGAACTCTCTATAGCTCTCATCATCACCAAAAGGTACATGACAATCATCATCCATGACTTCTTTCTTCTTGGGCCTACCATTAAACGATTTTTTAATATGCTTTTCCTATAGGAATTGGGAACCGAACCGAGAACCGCTGGTTCTAAAAAAAAATGACCCGAGAATCGAAACCTCCCTCTTTAGAAATGGGAACCGTACTCACCCATACTTGGAATATGCACATAATAGGCACGATACTAGCACGGCACATGCACGATAGTAGCAAGACACGTGCATAACACACTTTAGAGTCCAACGCCTGCTAGAAGTCCAATGTTATCGTTGACTTCGATCTCAATGTTTTCTAATTCCTGCAAAGTAAGTCAATTGGCACCTCATGTAAGTCAATCAATTGCATAAACTTGCAAGAGAAACTGTTTAAAGAGCCCAAGTATAATTGACAAGAAGCAATCCCGTTATCCAACCAAAGAGAGAATTATACCAACAAAATAGGGGAAAAAAAAGACATGCAAAAAAAAAAAAATTGGGAACTTTAGCTAAAGAATAATGAATAGTAACAAGCAAGCATACCCTGCCCAGTTCATGAGTCATTGCTTCTTCTATTTCAGTAGATACTTCCACTATTTCAAGTAAGGGTCCCTCCTCCTTCTTCTTCTCCCCGCTTTTGCGTGCTCGTCTCCTTCTTCTCCTTCATTAAATAGAATTAGTAAGAACTTTTAGTAGCTCTTACTTTCTTATTCTTCTCCTCCTTTTTTTTCATATAAATGAAGGCCTCCTCCTCCTTCATCTCCCCTTCTTATGTCGTGCTCGTCTCCTTCTTTCCCTTCATTGAATAGAATTAGTAAAAACTCTCGATAACTATCACCTTGTTCTTCTTCTTCTCCTACTACTTTTCTGTATAAATGAAGCCCTCCTCCTTCTTCATCTCCCCCTCTTTTATTGTGCTCATCTCTTTTTTCCCCTTCATTGAATAGGATCAATAAAAACTCTCCGTAGCTATCACCTTCTTCTTCTTCATCTTCTTCTCCTCATTTTTGAATAGAGATAATATGAACTCTCTATAGCTCTCATCATCACCAAAAGGTATATGATGATCATCATCCATGACTTCTTTCTTCTTGGGCCTACCATTAGACAATTTTTAAATATGATTTTCTAATAGGAGCCAGGAACCAAACTGGGAACCATTGGTTCACAAAAAAATGGACCTAGGAACCGGAAACTTCCCTCTTTAGAATCGAGAACCGCGCTCACCCCTAATTGGAATATGCACATAATATGCACGATACTAGCACAGCACATGCACAATACTAGCACGACACATGCATAACACACTTAAGAGTCCAACGCCTGTTAGAAGTCCAACATTATTGTTGACTTCGTTCTCAATTTTTTAATCCTGCAAAGTAACTCAATTGGCACCTCATGTAAGTCAATCAATTGCGTAAAGTTGCAAGAGAAACTATTTAAAGAGCCCAAGTATAATTCACAAGGGGGAAAAAAACACGCAAAAAGAAAAGAAAAAATATTTTGGGAACTTTAGTTGAAAGAATAACGAATAGTAAAAAGCAAGCATACCCTGCCCAGTTCATGAGTCACTACTTCTTCTATTTCAGTAGATAGTTCCACTATTTCAAGCAATGGTCCCTCCTCCTCTTCTTCTTCTCCCCCACTCTTGCTGTGCTTGTCTCCTTCTTCTCCTTCACTAGATAGAATTAGTAAGAACTCCCAGTAGCTCTCACTTTCTTCTTCTTCTCCTCCTCATTCTTTTCCGTAAAAAAGAAGGCCTCCTCCTCGTTCATCTCCCCTTCTTTTGCCGTTCTCGTCTCCTTCTTCCCATTTACTGAATAGAATTAGTAAAATCTCTCGGTATCTATCACCTAGTTCTTCTTCTTCTCCTACTTATTTTCCGTATAAATGAAGGCCTCCTCCTTCTTCATCTCCCCCTCTTTCGTTTTGCTCATCTCCTTCTTCCCCTTCATTGAGTAGAATCAATAAAAACTCTTAGTAGCCATCACCTTCTTCTTCTTCTTCTTCTCCTCGTTCTTTGAATAGAGATAATATGAACTCTCTATAGCTCTCATCATCACCAAAAGGTACATGACGATCATCATCCATGACTTCTTTCATCTTGGGCCTACCATTAGACAATTTTTTAATTTGCTTTTTCTATAGGAACTGGGAACCGAAATGGGAACTACTAGTTCCTAAAAAAGTGGACCCGGGAACTGGAACTTCCCTCTTTAGAACCGGGAACCGAGCTCACCCCTATTTGGAATATGCACATATTACGCACGATGTTGGCACATCACATGCACGATACTAGCACGACACGTGCATAACACACTTTAGAGTCCAACGCCTATTAAAAGTCCAATACTATTGTTGACTTCGATCTCGATGTTTTCCAATTGCTGCAAAGTAAGTCAATGGGCATCTCATGTAAGTCAATCACTTTTTGCCATATAAACAAAGAGCGAATCATAGAATCAAAACAGGGGAAAAAAGACACCATTTTGGGAACTTAAATTGAAAGAATAACCTCCTTCTTAATGATCCCCTTCTTCTATTTTAGATATAGTTCCACTATTTCTCCTTCTTCCCCCCCACATTCAATGTCTCCCTCTTTTCCTTCATTAAGTAGAATTAGTAAGAACTCCCAATAGCTCTCACTTTCTTCTTCTTCTCCTCCTTCTTTTCCGTATAAATGAATGCCTCCTTCTTCATCTCCCCCTCTTTTGCTGTGCTCATCTCCTTCTTCCCCTTCAATGAATAGAATTAGTGAATACTCTTAGTAGCCATCACCTTCTTCTTCTTCTTCTTCTTCTTCTCCTCGTTCTTTGAATAGAGATAATATGAACTCTCTATAGCTCTCATCATCACCAAAAGGTACATGACAATCATCATCCACGACTTCTTTCTTCTTGGGCCTACCATTAGACAATTTTTGAATTTGCTTTTCCTATAGGAACTCGGAACCGAACCGAGAATTGCTGGTTCCCAAAAAAGTAGACCTAGGAACCGGAACTTCCCTCTTTAGAACTGGGAACCGCACTCACCCCTAGTTAGAATATGCACATAATACACACAATGTTGGCACAACACATGCACGATACTAGCACGACACGTGCATAACACACTTTAGAGTCCAACGCCTGCTAAAAGTCCAATACTATTGTTGACTTCGATCTTGATGTTTTCTAATTGCTGCAAAGTAAGTCAATCGGCACCTCATGTAAGTCAATCACTTACGTAAATTTGCAAGAGAAACTGTTTCAAGAGCCCAAGTGTAATTGACAAGAAGCAATACCATTGTCCAAACAAAGAGTGAATCATAGAATCAAAACGGGGGAAAAAAAGACACCATTTTGGGAACTTTAGTTGAAAGAATAACGAATAGTAACAAGCAAGCATACCCTGCCCAATTAATGAGTCACTACTTCTTCTTCTATTTTAGTATATAGTTCCACTATTTCAAGTAACGATCCCTCCTCCTCTGCTTCTGCCCCCCCACTTTTATCGTGCTTGTCTCCCTCTTCTCCTTCATTAAGTAGAATTAGTAAGAACTCCCAATAGTTGTCTCTCACTTTCTTCTTCTTCTTCTCCTACTTCTTTTCCGTATAAATGAAGGCCTCCTCCTTCATCTCCCCCTCTTTTGTTGTGCTCATCTCCTTCTTCCCCTTCATTGAATAGAATTAGTAAAAACTCTCGATAGCTATCACCTTGTTCTCCTTGTTCTCCTACTTCTTCAATGAAGGCCTCCTCCTTCATCTCCCCCTCTTTTGTTGTGCTCATCTCCTTCATCCCCTTCATTAAATAGAATCAATAAAAGCTCTCCATAGCTATCACCTTCTTCTCCTTCTTCTCCTCCTCCTCCTCCTCGTTCTTTGAATAGAGATAATATGAACTCTCTATAGCTCTCATCATCACCAAAAGGTACATGACGATCATCATCCATGACTGTTTCTTCTTGTGCCTATTGTTAGACAATTTTTGAAAATGCCTTTCCTATAGGAATTGGGAATTGGGAACTGCTTGTTCCCAAAAAAATGGACCCAAGAACTAGAACTTTCCTCTTTAGAACCGGGCACCGCGCTCACCACTAGTTGGAATATGCACATAATAGGCACGGCATATGCACGATACTAGCACGACACGTGCATAACACACTTATATGTCCAACGCCTACTAAAAGACCAATGTTATTGTTGACTTCGATCTTAATGTTTTCTTATCTTGCAAAGTAAGTCAATTGGCACTTGATGTAAGTCAATCAATTGCATTAAGTTGCAAGAGAAACTGTTTAAAGAGCCCCAGTATAATTGACAAGAAGCAATCCCATTGTCCAACCAAAGAGAGAATCATAGAATGAAAACATGGAAATAAAAAAGACACGCAAAAAAAAAAAAATTGGGAACTTTAGTTGAAAGAATAGCAAGTAGTAACAAGCAAGCATACCCTACCCAATTCATGAGTCATTGCATCTTCTTCTATTTTAGTAGATAGTTCCACAATTTCAAGTAAGGGTCCCTCCTCCTCTTCTTCTCCCCCCCCCCCCCTCCTAAAACTTTTGTCGTGCTTGTCTCGTTCTTCTCCTTCATTAAATAGAATTAGTAAGAACTCCCGGTAGCTCTCACTTTCTTCTTCTTCTTCTTCTTCTCCTTCCTCCTTCTTTTCCATATAAATGAAGGCCTCCTCCTTCTTCATCTCCCCCTCTTTTGTTTTGCTCGTCTCCTTCTTCCCATTCATTGAATAGAATTAGTAAAAACTCTCGATAGCTATCACCTTGTTCTTCTTCCGCTACTACTTCTTTTCCATAGAAATGATGGCCTCCCCATTCTTCATCTTCCCCTCTTTTGTTGTGTTCATCTCCTTCTTCCCCTTCATTAAATAGAATCAATAAAAACTCTCCGTAGCTATCACCTTCTTCTTCTTCTTCTTCTTCTTCTCCGCGTTCTTTGAATAGAGATAATATGAACTCTCTATAACTCTCATCATCACCAAAAGGTACATGACGATCATCATCCATGACTTCTTTCTTCTTGAGCCTACCATTAGACAATTTTTTAATATGCTTTTCCTATAAGAATCGGGAACCGTTGGTTCCCAAAAACATTGACCCAAGAATCGGAACTTCCCTCTTTAGAACCGGGAACCGCACTCACCCCTAGTTGGAATATGCACATAATACACACAATACTAGCACGGCACATTGATGATGCTAGCACAACATGTGCATAACACACTCAAGAGTCCAATGCCTACTAGATGTCCAACATTATCGTTGACTTCGATCTCAATGTTTTCTAATCCTACAAAGTAAGTCAATTGACACCTCATGTAAGTCAATCAATTGCATAAAGTTGCTAGAGAAACTGTTTAAAGAGCCCAAGTATAATTGATAAGAAGCAATCCCGTTGTCCAACCAAAGAGAGAATCATAGCATCAAAACATGGAAAAAAAAAAAGACACGCAAAAAAAAAACATTTTGGGAACTTTAGTTGAAAGAATAATGAATAGTGACAAGTAAGCATACCCTATCCAATTAATGAGTCACTACTTCTTCTTCTATTTCAATAGATAGTTCCACTATTTCAAGTAAGGGTCCCTCTTCCTCTTCTTCTTCTCCCCACTTTTGCCGTGCTTGTCTCCTTCTTCTCCTTCATTAAATAGAATTAGTAAGAACTCCCAATAGCTCTCACTTTCTTCTTCTTCTTCTTCCTCCTCCTTATTTTCCATATAAATGAAGGCCTCCTCCTTCTTCATCTCCCCCTCTTTTGTTGTGCTCGTCTCCTTCTTCCCCTTCTTTGAATAGAACTAGTAAAAACTCTTAGTAGCTATTACCTTGTTCTTCTTCTCCTACTTCTTTTATGTATAAATGAAGGCTTTCTCCTCCTTCATTTCTCCCTCTTTTGTTGTGCTCATCTCCTTTTCCCCCTTCATTGAATAGAATCAACAAAAACTTTCAGTAGCTATCACCTTCTTCTTCTTCTTCTTCTTCTTCTTCTTCTTCTTCTTCTTCTTCTTCTTCTCCTCATTCTTTGAATAGAGATAATATGAACTCTCTATTGCTCTCATCATCAACAAGAGGTACATGATGATCATCATCCTTGACTTCTTTCTTCTTGGGCTTGCCATTAGACATTGAGCAAGAGAGCAAGAGGCTTTTACTTTAGGGAATGAAAAAGACAACAATTTTTGAATATGCATGTATAGCCAAATCAAAATGTGAATGAAGCTTTTACATGCCTAGATGACAGTACTTTTAATGCAGCTCTAACATTCTACTTGCATTTCCATTAGTAGATAAATCAAAGAACCATTCTTCAATCTCCTATAATAAACGTAGCTATTCATCTGACTTTTTGAATAATCTTGATTAGCCATGAAAGCATCAAAACGTTTATACCAAACAAGCAAACATGATCTTCCTTACCCGGAATAGCAAATCCATATGGTTGCCTCATGTAAATTTGCTCCTCCAACTCATCGTAAAGAAACGTAGTTTTCACATTTAGTTGTTCTAACTCAAGATCCTATGAAGCAACTATGGCAAGTAAAACACGAATAAAAGTATGTTTTACCACAAGAGAGAACACCCCATTATAGTCAATGCCCTCACGATGTGTATACCCCTTCGCCACAAGTCTCGCCTTATACATCATTGTCTACATTAGGAATACCCTCTTTTCGTTTAAAGACTCATTTACTTCCAACAATCTTTTGACTCTTTGGTGCTTTGACCAGCTCCCATGTCTAATTTTGATGGAGTGATTTCATCTCTTCACTCATAGCCCCTAGCCACTGCGATGACTCCGAACTAGCCATTGCCTTAGAGTAAGACGAAGGCTCATCTATCTCCACCTCACCACCTATAGTCAATGCATAAGTAATATTTGCATAATCACAATATACCAATGATTTAATTTGTCTTCTCTATTTATCCGTGGCTATAGTATGTTGCGGCTATACTGGTTGTTCACTATCACCAACTTTAGGAATTGCAGTTTTATCTGCAGTCTCAACTTCTGTTATCTTTGAGGTCTCCAGAGTCTTCACCTGAAGCTCCACCTCACTAATGACATCATGATCTGTCTACTCTACTAGTTATGTCTTAGAACTTATATGTTAAAGCATTGTAGTCTCGTCGAATATCACATCTCTGCTTATTAGAAAATCGGGTAATCTGGGATCAGTGCACCATAGCCGGTAGTTTTCACCCCATGTGCATAACCCAAAAATATACACTTCTTCGCCCTCAGCTCAAGCTTACCATCACTCGCATTAGCATTCGCAGGACATCCGAATATACGTAATCTGGAATAATCAACAGGTTTCCCCGACCATAATTCCTCAGGAGTCTTCCACTCGATAGTAGATAATAGAGATCGATTAATCAGGTAATATGCCATATTTATTGCTTCGGCCCAAAATTCCTTACCAAGTTTTGCATGCGAAAGCATACATCGAGCTCGCCCAAGCAAAGTTTTGTTCTTTTGTTCTATCATGCCATTTTGCTATGGTGTTCCAGGTATTATGCGATGTCTCACAATAACTTCTTTCTCACAGAACTCGGTAAAATCTTTACCATAAAACTCCATGACATTATTGGTCCTCATAGGCATTTGATTTATTTATCTGACTGCTTCTTAATCAATGCCTTAAATTTCTTAAATAGATCAAACACATTACATTTGTGCTTCAGAAAGTATACACATACCTTGCTCAAATAATTGTTGATAAATGTAAGCATATATCGAGCACCTCCTTTCGAAGGAATCAAAGATGAGCCCTAGATGTCTGAATAAATATATTCAATTGGTTGTTTGATCGAATAAATAGTGTAGTAAACTTAACTCAATGCTGCTTCCCAAAGATGCAGTGCTCATTTGACCCTTCAATAACTCATTTTCACTTAGCATTGTCATACATGCCTCACTCATGTGCCCCAAACGCATATACCATAATTGATTCAAGTTAGAGTCTGACTCACCTGATGAAACTACAACAATTCCGATCATGATATTTCCTAGTAGATTATATAAAGTATTCACTTTTTTTTTCCCTTCATCACTGTCATGGCACCTCGAGAGACCTCGAGAGATCTTCAATACTCCACCTTTAGTGGTGTACCTACACCCGATGTCATCGAGTGTCTCTAGAGAAATAAGATTCTTCTTGAGCTCTAGTACATGCCTCACATCTATCAATGCGTGCACCACCCCATCGTACATCCGAATTTGAATTGTCTCTATCTCCACAGTATTACAGATTGCATTATTCCCCAAAAGAACTTTATTACCATCTGCAGTCTGGTAAGTAGTAAACCAGTTCTTATGAGGCGTCATATGATAAGAACACCTTGAATCTAGCACCTATTTATCTCCTGACAAAATAACAGTCACACATAAAACAACTTATGCATCACTATTGCTCCCATTGATAACATTTGCCGCATTGCTTATGGCATTATGCCTATCAACTTTATTTCTCCACTTAGGACAATCTCTCCCGATGTACCCCTCCTCATGACACTCAAAGCACTTCATGCGTCATTTGGACTTTCTATGGCGTGATTTTGATATGCTTTTACATCTGCTGCTATTAGGTCATCGATGTTGTTCTCTACCCCAAATTGTTAGTGCTTACACTATTCCTTGCATCAGACCGTCATCTCACAACTTTCTCTACCACTCTTGGAGAATAAGGCGGACTTTATCTCTTTTGAGGTAATTGTAGTACACCCATGCAACAGTGAATCAATAAAATGCTCTCATAACTCTAGTAAAGAGGTTAACAACATCATGCATTGTTCTTCATCATCAAGTATCTTACCGATGTTCTTTAGATCTACCATGAGTTTATTAAATTCATTTAGGTGGGTTCTAATAGATGTACCTTCAGTATATCTAAATTGAAACATCTTCTTCAATGTGTACAAGCTATTATTCAAACCTTTCTTCATATAGAGTGCTTGAAGTTTTGCCCATAATGTTGCGGCATCCTTCTTCTCAGCAACCTCTATTAAAACCTCATCCGACAAATTTAACAAGATTGCGCTCTTTGCTTTTTCCATTAGCTTTACCATTTTTGAAGCTTTCATTATAATAGGCAACTCATCTTCACCATCTAGTGCCTTAGCCAAACCTTGAGTTGTCAATAACATCCGCATATTGATGTTCAATAACACAAAGTTGTTACTCCCGTTAAACTTCTCAATTTCAAATTTTCTTTCTGACATAATTGCAATAACATAATTTTTAGATAATAAATGAAAAAAAAGCTCCAAATCATAATCAAGAAATCTAATCTCAAGCTCTGATACCAATTATTGGAATATAATACGCGGAAATGACATGATCTTGCAATTTACGTCAATGCAAAATTACTGAAGAAATAAATGAAAAATAATAAAGATACCATAAATTTACATGATTTGATCCGAGTATCAATACCTACATTCACGGGAAGAGCCAGCAACAAATAATCTACTATAATCGGAGAATCAAAATATATAATCAATCACACGCTCGAGTGTTTCCCATACCTAAATTTAACTCCAAACCCCAAGTGTTTATAAATAAACAACTCACTTGATATAAACTCATGGTACAAAATTACCGCGTGTTCAAGCTCAAAACAAACCGCTCAACGTATGCCAAAAAAAGAACTCCAGTGTTCGTCTTTGGTCCGCGTACATACAGCTTCACATTCTTAATCAAGGTTTCACGCGGCTTCAAGGACTTACGGCTAACGTGTAGTAGTCACTTACGTAAAGAAAAGAAAAAAAAAAAAAACCTATGCCTTTCGTGTGTGCACGCCCAAGGTCAAAAGTTGGACCTCGGGCCCCACTTTTCTTTCCTTCTTTAAAAGAGGGATTCGTACATTGCACGATGGAGAAGAAAACCTTCCTTTTTTTTCGTCTTCCTTTTTCTTATATCTCTTATTTCCTCTTTTCTCTTGTTTTGCACATCCAAAAGAGAAAGTTCAAGGAAGGAAATTGTTTTTCTTTCTTCATCCAATTTCCAATCTTTCGAAGAAAAACTTTATCGACAAATTCGGTTTCCGAATTCAAACTCGAGATATTAATTTAACAATATACATGTCTCAGTCTGGAGGACACAAATTAGAAATGAAAAAAGCATAGAACCCCGCATAGAAAAAGGCAATAATTACCGAAAGGGTTGACGAACGACAATATACGGTTGTCGTTTCTTTTTCTTTTGACTTGGTAATCGGTGACATAGAAATAATGTAGATGTACAAGTTATAATAAGAAGTTATAATAAGAGATAAGAAATTATAATAAGAGGTCAAAAGTTGGACCTCGGCCCCACTTTTCTTTCCTTCTTTAAAAGAGGAATTCGTACATTGCACGATGGAGAAGAAAACCTTCCTTTTTTTTTCTTCCTTTTTCTTTTATCTTTCATTTACTCTTTTGTCTTGTTTTGCACATCCAAAAGAGAAAGTTCAAGGAAGGAAATTGTTTCTTCTTTCTTCATCCAATTTCCAATCTTTCTAAGAAAAACTTTATCGATAAATTCGGTTTCCGAATTCAAACTCGAGACATTAATTTAACAATATACATGTCTCGGTCTAGAGGACGCAAATTAGAAATGAAAAAAGCATAGAACCCCGCATAGAAAAAAGCAATAGTTATCGAAAAGGTTGACGAATGACAATATACGGTTGTCGTTTCTTTTTCTTTTGACTTGGTAATCGGTGACATAGAAATAATGTAGATGTACAAGTTATAATAAGAAGTTATAATAAGAGATAAGAAATTATGCGAAAGGGAGAGTACTGTGTAAATTATGTATGTAAAAGTAGTAGATCATGAGCTTATTTATAGGTTTTATTAAATGACTATCTTAATTCAAAATGATAATTATAAATCAATTATAATCAATCATGGCTATGAACAATCAAGAAAAATATACTCATAATCCTGAGAGAATAAAGAACCAAAGGAAATTTCATAATCATCTTTATCATCCCCCTCAAACTCAAGTAACTTAAAAGAAGTTGACATGAGTTCCTCGGTTAGATTGATCCCATAATAACTTGCATCCGTCAAATCTGATGTAATTGAACCTATGTCAAAGAGAGCTTACAAGGTGGTCGGTTTCATCCCTCGATTTCCTTTCGACAGTCATGAACTTTAATTGGTTTTATAAAGTATATATTGCACTTATATATGAGTTTCAGACGGGGTTTCATGTCAATTATCATTACCATTTCATCAAGGTATCCACGGCGGGAGTTGTATTCAGATCGATTGGAGAGATATTAATTGAGAAAAGCGAAATAAAAAATCACTTTAGACTATGAAAAGATTCACATCAAATTTTGCAAGATAAAGTTTAACGCACATTTAAAGTTGGAGGGGCGACTGCCACCACCGATCCCAACTCCACTTGGGTCCGTCAATGAGTCAATGAATACACGCACCTACCCTGA
Source organism: Eucalyptus polyanthemos subsp. polyanthemos (assembly GCA_017140185.1). Taxonomy (NCBI): domain Eukaryota; kingdom Viridiplantae; phylum Streptophyta; class Magnoliopsida; order Myrtales; family Myrtaceae; genus Eucalyptus; species Eucalyptus polyanthemos. The sequence continues at coordinate 14,458,010 of CM029465.1, read as the reverse complement.
ACGGTCCTTAATAAGAGTCCGTTAGGTTCAGTCATTTCCATACTTTGGAATGTTGTAGCTTATATTTTTTGCAATAACAGATGATTTAAAACTGTCGAACGTTAAAGTCGAGTGAGGCTGCTTCCCAGAAAAGTCTGTAAGTTGCGGCTTTGGAGGTGCTGCAGCTGGAAGTGCTCGACGAATGCCTCATAAAAACGGCAAACTCCTTTTCATAGTTAAAACCGCTGCAAAGAAGCTGTACTAGATAGCACCTAGAAACAATTTGAAGAGCTCATAAGCATGTGGAGTCAAACCATTATAATACGATTTCATTGGACCAAAGATGAAAGATTAAGTATTTGATGCCTGACCACACGTTACATCCGAATTATAAAATCAGGTACGATTCACTGTATTTAAGAGTCTTCATGGATTGCCGGGGACACATCGATTGCAAGATTAGAATAATTGTTCCGAAAATTGGTCAATGGGGGGTCGAACTTGGTCTACCACGACCAGATTTTTGATACTTTTCTCTGGACAGTTGCAGAAACATGAGGTAGACTTTCTTTGTTTAAAAAATAATAATAATAACTTTTAGGAAAACATTTTTTTTTTTTCGAAATTCAGCTCACAGAAAATAGACTAGCAAGGGAACATATTTTCTGCCCATAGAAAAAGCACTCTCAAAAGTAAGAACATTTCCCTCCACTTTCTTCCACTTCTATAAGTACTTTTTTCCACCAAACACCTTTTTCCTTTTTATTTTAATTTTTGAAAAAAAATTTCCAGCTTTTAATTATTTAAAGATTTTTCCTTTTCTTTCTTTCTTTCTTTCTTTCTTCTTCTTCTTCGATCGGCCATCACCATAAGCTAGCTCCAATCTTGCCAATGTGTGGCTCAAACTCACTTGAGGCTATCGAGCGAAGCTCGAGTCTTGCCAAATCTAGCTAGTTGGCATAGCAACCCACTCATCGAATCTAGCGAGGCCCACGCTTGCTAAGGCCATCGGGCGAGTTCAAGCCTCACTAGTGGTGGATAAGGCTTTGGCAACCTCAAGTGAGGCTTATCGACCTCTAGTGAGGCTTAAGCATTGCCTAACTTGCTAGGCACCTCGCCTAATCCAGTGAGCTTGAGCCTCACCGACCTATGGCAAGGCTGAGCATGCCTATGGTCAATCGATAGCCATGGCCATAGTTGGCGATTGGCCGAGGAACAAAAAAAAAAAGGAGAATAAAATAAATATATTTAAAAAAATCAATTTTTTGGTAATTTTTTGAAACAGCAAAAAATATTTTGTAATTCATTTTCAGATTTTAATAAAATACTAAAAAATATTATCATTTTACTAAAAATAGAATTCCTCAAAAATATATTGAAAAACGTTACATTTTTCGCAAAATGAATGAAGCATTAAATTTTGGATGTTGGTCCCAAGATTCAATTACCATCGATTGAAGGCCGAAGGTTTTAAAAAAGCTCCAATCAAGTCTCAAGCTGATCATTGGTAGCGAAATTCTAGGGTCAAAAATCTGGCATGGCTCCGACATGAAATTTTTAAGTCATTTGCCATGTGCAGTTTTCTAACGCCCTGAATCCCATGGACGGCGAGTCCGAGACTCGATGCGACTATCTTTAAACTCGAGTCATCAACTGCCAAAATCTTCACTCCTATTTCCACGCTCCTTCCACAAAGACGTCCAACGTCGCTAAAGCCTTTTGGCTGTGATTTACTGTACTAGTCCTCATCAATTTGGAGCGAAAAGCATGAAACATGTGATGTAGTTCGACCCATTTTACCCGGCAAGTAAATGTTCAGGGATTAGAATGCAAATTGCAACTTAACCTTACCAAACACTTGTGACCTCTTCTCCCTTTCTATTACCACGTGTGAGGGAAGACCAAGACATCAAAGCCGGCGTTTGGTTCCGTCACTTACGCGAAGCAGCTGAAAAGGTGGGTGACCAAGCGAACGAGCGTTCTAGTTTCAAGACAGCTGCGTGGAAAGATCACTTTGGACATGTGGTGCAGAAACCTCGTATAGGACCAACCGGTTGGTTCGGGATCAGAATCAACCGCCCCAAAAAAATGCCGATTCAGAGAGTCAAGTCCACAAAAGCGAGACACCAAACTTCCGGGTTCGTTTCCCCTATATCCTGATTGAGGCGAATTCCGGGCGGTCCACTTTAATGGGCTGATCGGACCCGGGCCCGGGCCTGAATCGACTCTGAAACAGAAAGCCCGACGGATCAATTGGGCTGGAATTCCTACTTGGGCTTGCTCTTCGTCAAAGCGCTCCCATCGATCAGATTAAGAATAGATCATGTTCGTTTCAGGGGTAACCATGCTTTGCATTTGACAGTTCCAAAAGTGACCCTTAATGTGGATTTGCATCGTTCCGAAAATAACCCTTGGTTAGCATCTACAAAATTGCCCGTCACAAAGCGTTATAGTTAGACATAACTCCGTGCCTTGTGCTGATTATTATACGAAATACAATTAGAGTACACAAAGACTAGTATAAGCATGGTCTTATGCCGAGGTTGCATGTAATTATTGTCATGTCATTTCATCATTGGGTTTGCAATGTCATGTTACATATTATTATTGACATGTCATTTTGCCATTCATGTTTTAAATATGATTTGGCATGACATGGCATCATATCATGTCGCATGTGATTATTGCCATGTCATGCCATATTCTTATTATATTCTCAATTATAGATTTATTGTGATATTTCCATATCATGTCATTTCCTCATAATGCTTGAACTTCAAATTTGCATTGTCATGTTTTCTTGCATGCTGAATTTTCAATGTCATTGCCATGTTATGTCATTTCTCATCATGCTTGGATTTTGAATTTGCAATCTCATATTAATTTTTTGTTATATATGCATTTCAAACTTGCCTTGTCAAGTCATTTTTCCATTCATGTTTTGAATTTTGAATAGGCCATGACAGTATCCTATCATGTGATTTTATCATTGTATTTGTTATCTTGTTACTATGCCGTTGTCATGTCATGTCATTTTCTCATGATACTTAAATTTTGATCATTACCATGTATTTTTTCTCAAATCATGATTGAATTTTGCATTAACATTTGCATACATACATACCGATGACATATTGAATTTCTGATGACATTCGCATACATCCTGACTCCATTAATCCACAAACGGAGTCCTGCTACTATACACGAGATTATGACCTCGTTAATCACTACTGACGTCAAAAAGGTATTATGATGACATCTTGAATTTCAAAACAAAGGATTACATATGCTTAAAAAATTAATTGATGAATGATTTGGGACTAAACCAAAAATAAAGTTGCAACTTGAAAGGGCATTGGGGATGATAATTCGTCTCATGTGTAACAGAGATCCCGGACCTAAAATTTCTAGCTTTGTAGACCAATTTACTTCACACTTACACTTTCCCATCACTACCTGAGCCTGTAGGTAATTAAACTAGGTTTTGTAGAGCTGAAATGGCGGTAACTGTAATATGGTATCGTTTTTGCATCCCGTAGATTACAAGAGGATTTGGGAATATTCTCGAAACCAAGACTTTACTAGCTGGTGAACCTCGATTAGCAAAATTTAAGGTGCTCCTAGCTTAAAACCCCCGATTTCCAATATTTGAGGTGCTACTAGATTAGATCCCCCGATTTCAGATATTTCAGGTGCCACAAACTGGAATGTCTTGGATCGTTCATATGCTAGAATCCGTCAGATTTATACATAGGAATCATTAAAGTCTACAATTAAGAATGGACTAAAGGTGCATGCACTAGGGATATGTTATAAGCTCTCGCGAGTATTTTTGTCCTTCTTATTCAACGATTAGGTTCAAATCACCGCACTTACCGCGTGTATAGATGTATTGATGGCCAAGATGATAATATTTAGTTGTTGCAGAAAAAAAAAAAAACCAACAGAACCATAAGAGCTATTACATTGTTTGCTCTAGGCTTTGTTATAGCTATCGCCGTCTCTATTTGACATTATAATGGCAAAAGAATACGGACAAAACATGCAAATTCCTTTGTTCTCTCTAATATCAACCATTTCATATCTATGTTGCTCACTAGATTATGAATAATCTACAGTTATATACGTAGCATAGATGATATTTGATTATCGTCTTATGCCTAATGGTATAAATTATGGAATTTTATTCAACTAAATAATTGGGGATCATACTTACTGTATAGTTGCCATTAATTCAACCTAATAACTACCTGTACCTATTAAAAAGAATAAAGACACTTTACTTATTCCTCGAGATATGTCATAGGATATTCTAATATGTGTATGTCCATACATACGAGAAAAATACAGCAATTATAATTCTTCGTTACTAAATGAGAAACAAGGATTAGGAGGAACGACCAATGTAGCAACCCCCTCTAACGTTGACAGTAAGGGTCCCCATTCATTATTAAATGCTAATTGAGTCGCAACTATTCAATCCATTCGTACATATAAAAATCTTTCAGTTTAGCACCACATAAGTGCTAAAGGTTTAGAAATTTATCATCAACACAAAAATCACGGACTATTGAAGTTAGCAGGTTCGAACACGTGATCTTGTGGATATTAATTGATTAGCCTCGTACTGCTAAGCTGCCACCACTGGTTGCACTTTAATTTATTAATGACAACTGTATTGCCGGTAAATTTTTTACTATGCTTCTTAGATAATTTTACTTGTAGTTATTGCTAGTACTAATAATATATAGCTAGATCACTTATGTAAGCAGTCTTCATCTATAATTGATATTCAAGAAAAAAAAAAAAAGAAAACGAGGAACACCATGGAGTAATAATGGCCATTGCACTATAAAGCTTGTAATGGTTATTACAATTCTGTTTAGTGCTAGTATTGCCGCCTCCCCAATCTCTCTCTCTCTATCTCTATATCTCTCTCTCTCTCTCTCTCTCTCTCTCTCTCTCTCTCTCTCTCTCTCTCTACACATCCATGGTAGCGACTTGTCTCCATCCATTGAAGCCACCACGGCCGGCCAAATCACCATCACATTCGTCGTCTGTGACGCACTGCCCCACAATCCTCTCTCTCTCTCTCTCTACACATCCATGGTAGCGACTTGTCTCCATCCATAAAAACCACCACCGGCTGCCCAAATCACCATCACATTCGTCAGCTATGTCGCACAACCCCACAAACCTCCCTTCCTCCCTCCCTGCCTCTCTCACGTGTCTTCCTAAGACAACCTTGGATCTCATAAGTGATGGAGTTGTGAAGTCTAATAGAGAAAAACAATACTCAAGCGTAGAAACAATTTGTTGTAGGTAGGCATTTCCCAATTTGTCACCCATCCTGTCATGTCAAAGCAGATAATTGGGCTTTACATGTGATTTCCATCGCAATTATGTATGCCATAAATACTGTTGTTTCCATTGCAATTACGTATGCCATAAATACTGCTATATATTGGGGCAATAAATTTTCTAGTTGTAACGCTAAAACTCGCAACCCTAAAGCTTATAATGCAGATATTGATACCGATAGTGGAGAGATTACCTAATACAACACTATGATTTTTCCCTCCCTAATTTTGGAAATGATTTTCCACGTAAAAATTCTTGTTTATTTTCTTATCTATTTTTTCCCTTCATATATTTGTGTTCCTAACAACTAGTATCAGAACCTAGTTTTCATGAAATAGTAAAAGTGAATATGGACAAAGGAAAGGTGAAGATTGTTGGTTTGATGGCAATGGCTTTAGTTTTTGGAAGATGCGGAGTGAGGATATGTTGTATCAGAAGAACTTGCATCAACCTCTGTTTGGAGAGAAACCAGACTCTATGAAGCAAGTAAAGTGGAAATTGTTAGATCGACAAGCTCTAGATTTGATTCTTCTTACATTGGTGCAGAAACTTGCTTTTAACATTGCCAATGAGATGACAATGGTGGATTTGATGGTGCCGTCCAAAATGTACAAGAAGCCTTTTACATCAAACAAGGTATATTTGATGCATCATCTTTTCAATCTAAAGATGGACAAAGGTGCTTCTATGACAAATCACGTCAAAGAATTCAACTTGATTACAACTCAGATGAGTTTGGTGGATATCAAATTCGATGATGAGATAAAAGCTTTAATTTTATTATCTTCTCTACTTGAAAGTTGGATTGAAACTATGACTGCAGTGAGCAATTCATCTAGTAAGAAAAGGTTGAAGTTTCAAGCAATCCTAGATTTATCTTTTAGTGAGGATATATGCATAAGAGAATCGGGTGAATTTTCGGGTGCTTCCTTAAATATCAAAGGCAAAGGGAGAAGCAATCAACGAGGGTGGAACTAGTACCATGGTAGATCGGAGTCCAAAGGAAAAGCAAAGCAAGACCTCCTGGTGAAATAATATGCTGAAATTGTGAAAAGAATGACCATCAAAAACGAGATTGTAGAGCTCCAAAGATAATTTTGAGTATTGACAGTCCAATTGAGTCTTGGATTCTCGACTCAGGTGCGTCATTTCACTCTACTTCGTGCAAAGAGCTAATGCAGAATTTTGTTGCTGAAAAATTTAGAAAGGTTTCTCTTGCTGATGATGAACTTATGGATATTATGGGAAAGGAAGATGTTTACATAAAATCTACTAACATATATATCAATGGAAGTTGATGATATTAGATATGTTCTAGGACCTAAGAGAAATCTAATGTCTATAAGTCAATAAGATAAGACAACACGGGATACATAACTATTTTTGGGGATAACTTTTGGAAAATAGTTAAAGGTGCTTCAATTGTAACGTAGGGAATAAAGTTAGGAACGATGTACATGACTAATCGCAATAGTTGCTGAGTCTAAATTATGGCACCACAAGCTTGGACACATGAGCAAAAAAGGGACGAAGTTGGTAAGTAACACAATCTTCACATAGACTAATATATTTGGACTTTTAGGACCTGAGCATGTCCTTAAAAGGCTAAGTAGAAATGTGTTGGTTTTTTATGAAGTCACTTCAAGCTCTTAAAGAAATAGTCACTAAAGATAGATGAAGAGCGGGAGTATATGACTTAGGCATCTTATGCGTCAGCTATTAGTAATTTAATGTACACTATCATATGTACCAAACCAAACATAATTCATGCAATGGGAGTCGTGAGCAGATACATAACTAATCCAAGAATAAATAATTGAGAAGTTGTGAAGTGGCAAGATAACTTAAAGGGACTTAAGGTATGACATTATGTTTTATAAAAAACGATGTAACTTTATAAGGCTTCGTTGATATAGATTTTTGTGGTGACTTGAATAATAGGAAGAGCACATAATTGAGAAGTTGTGAAGTGCCAAGATAACTGAAAGGGACTTAAGGTATGACATTATGTTTTATGAAAAACGATGTAACTTTATAAGGCTTCATTGATATAGATTTTTGTGATGACTTGAATAATAGGAAGAGCACCTCAAGTTATATTTTTACCTTATGTGACATTGTGATCAGTTAGATGTCTAGACTTAAAACGCGTCTCTCTTTCAACCGCTAAGGTAGAGTATGTTGATAAATCTAAAGCTAGTAAGGAGATGATTTGATTGAAAAAATTTCTAAAGGAGATAGGTAAGAAGTAGGATAATGGTGTTCTTTTTAGTGATAGTTAGAGTGCTATTTGTTTTGCAAAGAATCCAATATTTTATTTAAGGACAAAACACATTGAGTTAAAGCATCATCAAATTCGTCAGTTGAATGATGATGGGACATTGTCATTAAAGAAGATTCCTGGTGCAAAAAATCCAACAAATATAATAACAAAGGTTGTCACCATTAAGAAACTAAGGCTATACATTGCCTCAATAGACCTCCATGGTAAGTTACTAAGGGGGCCGCCGCACTAGTACAATTCGACTTACAAAGATGAAGACTATGAAATATTATTATTGTTTTTGAAGATCAGCTTCCAAGTGAGATATTGATAGAGTTGTAGAGTCTTATAGAGAAAAAAATCATTAAAGCGTATAAATAGTTTGTTGTGGGCAGACACTTCCCAGTAGATCACCCATCATGTCATGTTAAATCAAATAATAGAGCTTTTACCGATGTTAATAGCATACATGTCATTTCCATCATCATTATGTATGTCATAGACTCTTGTTATATATTGGGACAATATCTTTTATAGTTGTAACGGTGGAACTTGTCTTTTAGAGCTTGTAATGTAGATACTAATACTGATAATGGAGAGATTGCCTAGTGCAGCATAATTTTTCCCTTCCTGATTTTAGGAATGGTTTTCCATGTAAAATTCTTGCTTGTTTTCTTCTCTATTTTTTATCTTCATATATTCACGTTCCTAATAATAGATTGTCAAGCTTCACCGGTGGCCTTTTACCATTGAAATGAGATTCGATTATGCCACACGAGAGAGAGAGAGAGACTTAGGGTATTGTAGGTGCTGTGATGATTTCTCATATGATGTGAGGACACTTTTGATAAAGCCATAAGTGTTTTCTATCATGTGGCTCAATGTAGTCATAGATCTAATGTCATTGTCTCCTCTTTTAAATCATGACAAGTGTTCATATTATAATGATCTTTCTCACAGATAATCGATTTCCACTTAAACCTACCACACTTCCATCTTATCTTATCTTTCTACCATCCTCACTATCGTGCCTTTTACGTTGTTACCACAAGCAAAAGTATTGCCCTAGTCTCTAGCCTCCACAACAGCCTCCGAGTAGTGTTGCCTCCACATTTGTTGTTGGATATTTCAATAATATTTTGAAATATTTACAATGATAGCTTCAATAAAAGTTATGATCACATTGAAGACCATCATTATTTTTAACAATCACATAACAATTTCTTAATGGTCATATAATGGCTTTTCATTCGTTTTGTAAGATTTAAATTTATTTCTCAAATAAATCCTCCATTATTTTACAACAACTCTTTTAACGGCTCTATTTTGTCTGAATATAAAAATAAAATCTCATAAGACAATCTTGAAAATATACATTGAATGAAAGAGAGAATATCCTTTCTTTAGAAAATATTTCCTTTTCTTTTCCTTGTTAGGTTATACACAACGTTGTTTCTGTTTCTTCCAATATTTAGTGTAGAGGAGGATAGCCGTTAGAAGCCTATCGCACCAAGTTTCGCACTCCGAAGGGCGGAATTATCCTTAAGGATAGTGCTTGTACTTGCACACCTCAGACAAATTTATTTATTCTCATTAGCTTTTTCCAACAATCTTAAGGATAACTCTCATGGAGCCTCAAGTTGATTTTGCTACTGATGCCTCAATCTTCGCTAGTCCAATTGCACTACCACCACTGCCACATATGTCCTATGCCAAACCATTCCCCAACATATCAAAGATCAAATTTTTTTAATGGCAACAATTTCAAAAGATGGCAAGAAAGGGTTTTCTCTATCCTAGATGTGCACAGCATGGCTTTTGCACTTACGAAGGCTGAACCAACTAATAACAAGCTGCGAGATCAATGGATACATGCTAATAAGGTAGTAGGCACACAATTATTAATAATATTTCTAATGAATTGTTTGATGTCTACTGTTCATACAAGGAAGCAAAACAAATATGGGACTCCATGCCTGCAAAGTACACTGCCAAAGATGTGGGCAGACAAAAATTTGTAATAAGAAATTATTATCGATGAGAAATGTCCGATGATAAGGAGATCAAGACACAAATCAATGAATATCACAAGCTAGTGGAGGAAAACATTGATTTACAAGAAGAATTTATTGCAAACCCACTGATTGAAAAGTTGCATGAGTCTTGGAATGAGTACAAGCAACAACTCAAGCACAAGGACAAGCAATTGTCACTAGCTGATTTGATCGTGCATATTATCATTGAGGATACAACTCGCAAGGAGATCAAAGCTGCAAAAGCTAAGGAAATTATTATTAGCGCAAATTTGGTCCAAGGCAAATTTCAAATCACCAAAATAGGTATACTAACAAAAAAACCTTATTACAACAAACCCAAGGTTGCTCACCCCACCTTCAAAAAGAAAGGCTCTTGCTTTGTTTGTGGAAAACCAGGTCATCATGTAGTGCACTGCAAAAAGAGAATAATAGGAAATAACAATTCTGCTAAATCAAAAGTCAATTTGGTTAAAACATATGACTCTAATGATATAATTGTTGTAGTTATTTCCCAAGCCAACATTGTGGCCAATGTGAAAAAGTGGGTGGTAGACTTAGGTGCTACCAAGCATATTTGTGCTAACAAAAATGCATTTTCCTCCTACATGCCAGTAGGGGAAGGAGAAGAAATTATTTGTCTTGGTGATTCAAGAACAGCTCAAGTTATTGGGAAATGAAAAGTTCTCCTCAAGCTCACATCTGGCAAGACTTTGGCCTTGAATGAGGTATTACACATTCCTAATATAAGGACAAACCTGGTCTCAGTAACTCTTTTAGGAAAGGTTGGGGTGAAGGTGTCGTTCGAATATGATAAGATTGTAATGACTAAAAATAACGTCTTTGTGGAAAAGGGTTATTGTAATCAATGACTTTTTTGTTCTTAACATTTCCAATGTTATCAATGAAAATGCTATTACTTTCACTTACTTGGCTGAATCTATTGACTTATGGCATGGTAGATTAGATCATGTTAGTATTTCTTATATTAAGAAAATGCAAAAACAAGGTTTAATTTCTGGAATTAAAAACCCATGTTTTAATAAATGTATAACATGTGTTGAAACAAAATTAACCAAAAAAAAAAACCTTGTATTTCTATAAATAAAGAATATGATTTGTTGAGTTTAATTCATACTAATCTAGGAGATTTAAAACAAACTATGACTAGAGGAGGTAAACAATATTATGTGACCTTCATTGATGATTATTCTAGATTTACTAAAGTTTATTTGCTTAGGCATAAAGATGAAGCTTTTGATATGTTCATTTTGTATAAAGCTAAGGTAGAAAACCAATTAAATAAAAGGATAAAAAGAATTAGATCGGATAGAGGTGGAGATTATGTATTGCTTAATGAATTTTATGAAAATGAATGAATAATTCATGAAAATATGCCTCCTTGTTCCCCCGAATCTAATGGCATAGCTGAAAGAAAAAATAGGACTTTGAAAGAGATGATGAATTCTATGCTTGTTAGTTCTAATGCTCCAAATAATTTATGGGTGAAGCTATTTTATCTACATGTCACATCCAAAATAGAATACCTCATTAAAAAAATAGGTAAAACACCCTATGAATTATGGAAAGGTTATCATATGAAATTAATATATTTGAAAGTATGGGGGTGTCTTGCTAAGGTTATGCTTCCTAATTATAAGAAAATGAAAATAGGCTCTAAATCATCTATTGCATGTTTATTGGTTATGTTGAACATAGTGCTACATATAGATTTCTTGTATTAAAAAGTGACGTGCTTGATAATAATACTATAGTTGACACAAAAAAAGTGGAATTCTTTTAGCATATTTTTCCATTAAGTATTGATACTATTTCTCCTGCACCTCTTCATAACAACATTTTCAAAAATTGAAATGATGAATTGAGAATGAGCAAAAAAATAAGGAAAGAAACTTCTTTTGGGAATGATTTTTATACTTATCTTATTTATAATGATCCTTTGACTTATTATGAAGCAATATCTTCCACAGAAAGCAATTTTTGGAAAAAAAGCTACAAAAATCAAGATTGATTCTATCTTACAAAATCAAACTTGGAAATTAGTTGATTTACCACTCGATGCAAAACCGATTGGTTGTAAATGGATTTTTAAAAGGAAATATAATCATGATGGTTCTATTAATAAATATAAAAGCAAGATTAGTTGTAAAAGATTTTAATCAAAAACAAAATGTTGATTATTTTGACACTTTTGCTCCAGTTACAAGAATATCATCAATTCGTGTTTTAATTGCTTTAACTTCTATTTACAAACTAGTTGTTCACCAAATGGATGTTAAAACAACTTTTTTAACGGGTGATTTGGAAGAGGAAATTTACATGGTGCAACTTGAGGGTTGTATTTTTCTTGGCCAAGAAAACAAAGTTTGTAAACTTGTTAAATCCTTATACGGCTTAAAGCAAGCGCCAAAGCAATAGCATGAGAAATTTGATGATATTCTAGTTAATAATGGATTTTTCTCTATTGGAGTAGATGAATGTGTATACACATAAACTGTTGATGGCGAATCTATAATTATTAGCTTATATGTTAATGACATGCTTATTTTTTGCACGTATATTGATGTTGTGAATGAAATAAAATGTTTTTTGACTTCTAAATTCGATATGAAGAACATGGGGGAAGCTAATATTATTTTGGGTGTTAGAATCATAAAAAGTGATAGTGACCTAATGCTTACTCAAGCGCATTATATGGAGAGACTACTTAAAAAATATGATCACTTTGATGTCAAATTTGTAAATACTCCTTATGATTCTTATATTCAATTAGTGAAAAATAAAGGGGATTGTGTGGCTCAGTCTAAGTGCGCTCAAATTATTGGGAGTTTGATGCATTTGATGAATTATACTTGACCCAATATAGCTTATGTTGTATGTAGACTGAGTAGATATACACAAAATCCCAATGATAATCGTTGGATTGCCTTGAGCACATTAATGAAATATTGAGAGAAACCATGAATTATGATATTTTATATAGTGGATTTCCTGCTGTATTAGAAGGATACAGTGATACTAATTGGATTTCAATTTTAGATGAGACAAATTCCACTAGTGGATATGTGTTCACCCTTGGTGAAGGTGCTATAATTTGGAAGTCAACCAAACAAACAATATTTGCTAAATCCACCATAGAGTCAAAGTTTGTGGCTCTAGAATTGGCTGACGATCAGGTGAAGTAGTTAAGGAACCTCTTAGCAAATATTCTTTTGGGAATGAAACCGACACTTTCTGTGTCTATGCACTGTGATTGCCAAGCGATAATAGCCATTGCAGAGAATAACACTTTCAATGGTAAAATGGACACATCCGATTGAGATATGATGTAGTAAAGCAACTACTTAAAGATGGAATTATATCCATTGATTTTGTAAAATCATAAGTGAATTTGGCTAATCCTTTGACTAAACCTGTGGGAAAAAAATTAATTTATGACACATCAAGGGGAATGGGACTTAAGCCAATTGAGGAAAAACAACAGTAATGGTAACACAAACTATGTGATTGGTGATCCCATTAATTAGATTCATATAGGTAATAACAAGTCACTTGGTGTTCTAGTGATGCACAATTAAAAATTATTGTCCATCCTAAGATGAGAATAGTGCAAAACTACAAAGAAAAAGAGGTTGAGCTAAGCTTTTAATGAAATTCCATGGCCATTATTGGTAGTGTATTAAGCTACAAAATACACTTGATGGAATCACCTATATAAGTGTGGAGTGGGGCCACTCCTATAAGAATTTTTGGCAAAAATCCCTAAAGTACTTATGAATAAACCAAGCATGCGCATAGCATATTAGCGCAAAACCGCATTGAACAACAAAGTTTGTGAAAGTGTAATGTGATTGATGAAAATTATAATTCACAATGAATAAACCAAGCACGTGCATAGCCTATTAGCGCAAAACCATGTTGAACAACAAAGTTTGTGAAAATGTAATGTGACTGATTAAAATTATAATTCACAAAAGAAATTTTTGGTTCATAAAAGTTTCAAACTTCACCAATAATATCATAAATTATATTTCATTTTTTCTAGGGTTGGTTTATAACGTAACAAGCATCAATTCTGATGCATTACACTCCAATAACCCAACATCATTATTAATATTTTCTTTTTAATTTTCAAAAAAAAATTTCCAACTATGATGCGTTATCTTCCTCATAAATTGGAGCGACAAAGCATGGCCAGAAGGTGCTTTCACGAAGGAGAAGGCTAGCTGGTGGTCTAAGGCGTGAATTTCAGTTAACAAACTTGAGAAGTTGAGATGAAAGTCTGCGAGGCCCCTTGCCCTAGTATAGTGACAGTCCTCTCATGCCCCTTCTCGTGTAATGTCCGGTCCAATCCCTTTGGAACTCTTCAATTTAAGCACAGATTCTTGAATTCTCTCTTTTTCCAAGTGATTTTAGCTCGTGGCCTTTGCCCGGGATTTCCATGATCTATCTTCTTCTTTCGCGAGTTCACTCCTTCGCAATTTTGCCATCATTCTTTTCAATCTTGTAATAGTCTTTGCTTTGATATGTAAGAGGCCAATAGCTATCCTTAAGGCATAATTCCTCCTTCTAGGACTCAATCTAAACCCCTCCTGAAGTTGTCTTCATTTTTTGTTCTTTACCTATTTCGAATACTAGAAGTGGTGAGGTGAAACGGCGCCTTTCTTTGCGTTGTTGACAAAATTTACTTGGCTTCGCCAATAGGCCTCATCTCTAGAAACTCAGCGCGCGAGGCGTACCTCTCACATTTTCATTCCAAACCTCGCCCCCCTCTTGTGACATGCTATCTTCTCCCTCTGTATTCTCGCGTCAAGGGTGAGTCCCCGGGCAAACAAGCCAGTATAGAGCTCTCCGATTTTAGAGCGGGCACCAAAAAAACGACCAAGCATTAGGATGTGGCGGTGACCAGAGGAGGGATGGAAGAGAAAGAGGGTATTCGGCAAATATAGATTTTTATGAGGTTATTGACTCCAAAAAAAAAACGACTAACAGCTTCTTATCGACAAGTAATAAACTCGATCGATAAGAATAAAGATTGGTCAAAACAGAAGTCATTAGTAAACAAGACAATAGACAAGCCACAAGCATGTTGACAGTGAAAGAAAATGGACAACAAGGTGATAAACTTGTCGACAAGAACCTTCACTAGGACTTAAGAGGTTGATCAACAAATTCATCGATAACAAGCAATCCAAATTTTTGTTATGTATTGAAACAATATCATCAATGAACAGAGCAAAGGTCTGCCAACACATCAATTGAAGACAAAGATGATCGATCCACACGAGCACATTATTGAGTGGTTAAGCCAATATTCTCAAGATTTATAACTTCTTGTAGATAATCATTATTAATAGATAGGAGATCATGTATAGATGTTGTAACTTTTTATCAATAACTTCAAATAGGTTACAAAGTAATTTGTAGATTCAAACACCTTCAATGGTGGGTCATATATGCCTAAGTTGTGCTCTTTGTAAAGGTTCACTCAATCAATCATACGATACCAAAAAAGTCATAGTATACCAATTCTTGCAAATTTATTTTTAAATTTAATTTCTTACAATTTTATCTTTCAACATGTTAAATTTCAAATACTCATAATTAAATTCCTTTAGTTTTTAGCCATTTACTTTCCTTTCAAAAATCAGTAAAAGTTCATTTCACAACTTTTATCAATTCCATTCAATCTATTATATTAAAAAGATTTTTCATTTTTTCAATGATACAGAGGTACGTCCAAGTGCATAATAGAGCATCTAGATACCATCATCTTGTTTATGGATACCATTGCCTAAAGATAGTGCAACTCAATGTACTTGCAGCTTAATTTGGGTTTTTTATTTAGCAATTGATGATACGTAAATTACTTAATCGAAGTCCATATAATATTGTGCATTCATCTTGCTCAATTTAAAGGATTCCAAAATGTTCAAGACCCCATATCTGGAGTACTAATATGTGTCCCTTAATAACTATATCAAGACAGTCGAATGCTCCAAAGTGACTAACATTTTCATCAATCCTTTTTCATGTTTCTTTCTCTTTCCTTTTTCTGAGTAATTAACCACTTTCGTGTTTTTTTTTCTTTTTGTTTTTTGCCTGAAAACCTTTCAATGATTTGCTTTTGCCTTCGACGGCCGCAAGGGATATGCTCCCCCCCAACTTCTTTTCCCATGCTTCTCGAGTTCTCATTATCTTTCTCTATTTGCCGTGTGAGCGTGATCTTTTTCCTGTGACACAGTCAAGTATAGAAAAAGTTGGATACATTAATATAGTGCTCTAGTCATTTCAAACCCGATCCACCACCACCCTCCCACAATCAAAAAGATATTAGACTTTCCGCCGGATGTTCATAAAGCCGATTCAATCCCAGCCGCTTAATCGTGTGAAATTCACGTGGGCTCCACAAGTTTAGACGGTTGAGATTTCGTGAGCTCATGAATACAAAGATGTGACTTTTTCCACAGTCGCATAGAAAAGGAATAACATAGAAAAATACGAATATTCACACTTTAATCATGACATGCACCGCCACTAACACCGCAAACTCTGACGTTGTATCATTTCCTCCCATCACGCTCTTACATTCTCAATCATTAGTTTACCTCCCAACCCACCAAAAAAAAAACACACAAAGAAAAGAAGACGGAAAATCTAATCCTCTCAACCATTGCTTTTCTTCCAAAAGAATCAAAAGGAAAAGGAGAGAGAAAAAAAAAAAAGAGAAAGAAAAGAAATTACTAATAGAGGCTCTCCTGATAATCATTACTGATTGTTAATCATGTGAATAACTTTGAAAGGACAGATTCATCATACAAATAGTGCCTCTTCAGATTTTGGTTTAACATCATTTTAGAGATGCTTCTTTTACACGATTTGCGAATAAAGTGAAATACCAGCTGTATTAAATTTGGGCGACAAAATCAACACTCTATAACATATCACAAATTACAAATGGGCATTTAAATAAGTCGGCAATATTACGCAGTAACAGTTTAACACATCACTCAGCATATTAGTTTTGTAAACCAAGCTGAACTAAAAGAATTTTTATGGTAAAAGATCGACCGACGAAGACCTCAAAATGGTTATCTTAAGCATAAAAATGTTAATGATCTTTGATTTTGCTTCTTTACTTTACTATGTGTGATATATCTGTTTTTTTTTTAAAGGTATATCTCGTAATGTGAAACCCCAACCTTTGACAAGCATCACATTAGAAGTAACGCCACAGATAATTAAAAGCAATTTATCAAATAATATAACAAATTATAATTGGTATTAGAACAAATAAATATATCATATTTAAGTATTGAGCAGAAGTTTATATCACTACATTATAGATTAAAATTCGCAATTAAGTGTGTGTATGTGAGAGAGAGAGAGAGAGAGAGAGAGAGAGAGAGATGGGGCAGGGGGATTTAAGCATCTTTTTTTCATTAAAAATGTCATTGGACTTAGACTAAAAGATACATTACGACAAGAAAAAGGAAAAGAGATCAAATGATTAAAGCAGAAGAATGCATGCGAGAGGGGGCATTTTCATCCCGATCACGAGTCGACAGGATATGTAGCATGCGAAAGCTCCTTTATCCACTCAAACGTTCGATGACGTGACACCTTCCTCTTCGCCTCCGTCGTCGCCATCAGCCTGATCTTCCCGACCACCTCGGCGTCGTCTTCCACATTGCTCGCTCTCGCCTGACCGCCGCTCCTCACGGCGAAGACGCTGGACGAGACCGCGTCCACCGAGCACCTGCACCCGCTGAGGAACGAACCGTTCAAGAACCTCTCTCTGTTCTTGCTCTTCTTCTTGTTCTCGTCGTTCTTCTTCTCCTCGACGTTCTTGATCTTGACGTCGACGCCATTTCCGAGACCTCCATTGTTGACGCTGCCGTCGCTGCTGCTGCTGCTGCTGTTGCGGCTTATCAAGCATTGGCTGTCGGCACCGCCATTGACCACGCTCGTGCGGAGCTTCAACTCGGCGAGTCCGATGTCAGGCGTGCGGATCAAGCCAAGCCTGAGGAACTCCCACATCGACGACGGCGGCGACTTCTGGCTGCGGGTCCTGAATTTCCCGGGGGAAGGCCCGATCTGGGGCTTCGGGCTCGGGTGGGCGTGAAACGGGTTGACCCGGTTGAAGCTGGCTCTCGAGGAGTTGGTCATCGACGACGACCGCGACGAGGACGAGGACGAGTAGTGGCTGCTCCCGACGCTGTTGCTCCTGCTGCTGCCCATGCTTGAGGCCCGGGTGCTGATCGACCCGATCTCCATCGAGTCCAATCTCGAGACGGACCTTCTCGCGTCGACCCGGAAGGGGTCCGAGCTCACCGAGAGGCGGAGAGGGAGGATCTGACCTTGATAGAACAGCTCGTCGGCGGCGCACATACGCCACTCGGGGGAGACGGACCCGGCGGCCCGCGACCCGAAATCGAACTCCTGGTCCTCCGTCCCGCACGACCGGGCTTGATCCCGGCCGTCCTCAGGACGATCCTCCTCCCCCGTTCTCGACTCGCCGCCGGTTCGGGAGTGGAGAGGCAGGTCGGAGAGCGATAGCGCCTCGTCTTCGTCGTCGTCTGCATTATCGTCGTTGCTGTACCAGAGCCTCTCCATCTCCAGAGGTCGAAAACGAGAAAGAGAATGTCTGTCCGGAGGGGAAAGGAACGAAGGGAGAGAGAGACCGATTTATAGGAGAGAGAGAAGAAGAAGAAGAAGAAGAAGAAGGTTTTTTGAATGGGGCCGAGGTTAGAGAGAGAGAGAGAGAGGGACATGTGGAGGATATAAGAGAAGTAAAGTGAACTGCTGCAACAGAGGCGCAGAGGGAGAGAGACGGGGAAGTGGAGTTTTTCTTACTTTTTCGCAGGCGGTCCAAAATGAGTGTTGGTGTGTTGGGGACGACGAGATAAAAAGGAAGAGAAAACAGGGGTTGGGAGTGGTGTGTGCTAGCGGAAGAGCCGGCCATATCTGTGAGAAATGAGAAAGGAGAGAAAAAGAAGGTGAAAAGCGAGTCTCCGCCATCGCCACTCTCGCTTTCGCTACCAGCGGAGTGGATTCTGGCATGCACGAGTGGGGTCCGCAGAGAGAACATGGAGAGCCGATATTTTATATGTATACATACAACTTTTTGAATGAAGAAAGAGAGTGTGCCTTTTTATATACAGGGGTTTCCTTTAAATTTTTTGGGGGGCCAAAAAATATGCCTATCCTATGCGTTTATTTTAATTCCACGGGCCGCTAAAGTCTGTTTCTCCATTAAAAAAAAAAAAAAAAGAACAATAGACTTGTTTCATGAATGATGTGATCAGGTAGAGTGCGCCATTCAAAACTTATGCCGACGAGGTTTGAAACGAGTTGTATTGGTGTTCGTGGAACTTGAACTCCACCAATTATTACACGGGCGATTTTGATTTTCTTTCCAATGAAAGCTGAAGAATTTTTTTTTTGGGGGGGGGGAATTTGCCTATCCTATGCGTTTATTTTAGTTCCATGGGCAGCTAAAGTCTGCTTCTCCATAAAATGAAAATAATAGATTCATTTTATGAATGATATATTCAAATATATTGCGGTTTTCAAAAACTTTTAACCAGCCAGATTTGAAATAAGTGATATTGGTGTTCATAGAACTCGAACTCCATAAATTATATTATAAGGTGGGTGATTTTGATTTTCTTTAGAATGAAAGCGGAAGATTGAATCAAATTCTTGTCAATTTTGTCTTATTCTTAATGATTGAACATAGTAAGAGAGAACACTAACATGCTATTAGTAAAAAGAAATAGATCATATTGATTATTTTAGCCTAATGACTTGAATTATCCCATGGGGTGCCACATTCTTCAAATTCTACCATGCTAGACATTAAATTTATAATTTTATTTCAACCAAATTGAAGAAAAACATAGGAAAAACTTTACTTTTGTCCTTATATTTTTGCTACTTTTCTAATCAGGTTTATTTATATCTAATTTTCTTAATCAAGTTCTTTTCATCGAACAAAATGTCTTATCAAGTCATTTTGATTCAAAATTCGGCCAAATTCAACTCCGTGCATAACATAGAATAAATGTTGCTAGTGTGAATTGTGGATAGATATTTGGTAGGAGATAAAACAAAAATTCTCAAAAATAATGTATTAGTTCATTGTCCACTCCCTGGGAAGGGTATCCACATATGCAATATGAAATCCATGTCATATTTGAGTGTACTCCAATAGCTATGTTAATTGAAGTTGGTTTTATTTTATGTAAAAGGGACTTAATTAGACATTTTTTATAAGTAGAAGAACTTTATCAAATAATTAGGAAGTATACGAATTTTATTATAAAAATAGTGAAAATAAATTAATAGTTGAATATTGAAAAAAAAAAAAAATCGGGAGGATATTTGCCGGCTTTAGGTTAGAAATTCTTCCTTTGGCACAACAACCAAGGAAAATTTGTCATCTTGATGTTCTTTCTTTCCTCTTCTCAAGTCCCCTTCATCTCACCTGTCGTCAGATGATAAGTACAAGGCACATATTAAGAATTACTAGTGATAAGAATATTTATTTCCCCCTAGGTCACAGACTTAAGGTACTAAACAAGTACGATGTTTCCCTACACTCAAGTCAATCCACCATATGAAATATTATGAACTGAATGAAATTAAGATAAGGTCAAGATTATTCACCCATGGTGTGTTGTGAGTGGGGCGCTATCTGCTTCCGGAGCACCTTAAAATCTCTTTTAGAATCAAAGTGCAACGTGCCGAGATTAGTCCGATAGTGAAGTAATTCAAACGCCCACATCTAGAAATCAAATCCTTTTCAATGAAAGGTATAAAAATTGAGATAATCCTTTTTTTAAAAGGTTTTTCCCTATCCTTTTTCATTGAGGAAACAACGCTACATTAAAGTGAAGCATACAATGAGGATAAGTTGGATAATCTGTCCACTGTGAAAATGGAGACGAGGAACTCTTGTTTATTAAATAAATTCTCCCTATTTCTTTTCCCCAAAGGAAAAAAATGTTTGGCTCCAAATTAGGCAAGAGCCATATTATGATGTCAAAATTGCAAATGTTAAAATAGGAAGTACGACTCTAAAGGTTGGTATAGTCTATTAGAATGTTGAGAAATTTCCATCTTAAAAATTGGAAGTCACCTATTCGAATCCCACAAATTATGTACAAAACCTTCTAGGCAAAGCACCTACATAAGCATAATGCCCGAATTGAATCGATTATGGGGTTTCCAGGGTACCCTTTTTATGGCCTTTAGGCAGCCGGATCTTTGCATTTAAAAGAAAGAAAAGAGAAAAAAGTTAGAAGTACTTGCAAGAAAGTGGATAGAGCCATTGAAAAAAAAATCCTTAAGTAGGAAGCACGAACAAGATACCTCCTACCTAATGGGAGCAAACTATTATCCTTCCTATAAAATGACATCTTGAAAACTTGCTTAAAATTTACAAATACATTTTAAAATGTAATTAGATCTTCTGAATAAAATCAAGTCAAACTAGTCCCACGACTATATTCCTCCAAAAATCCAATTCTTATCTCTTCATCTTTTTTTAATATATACTTCCTTTTCTTTCTCATAGAAATGGGAGAAAAACTCAATAATTTTGTGAAAAAATTATTTAAAAAATGAAACTATTTATAGGAAATTATGCATAAGTAGATATATTCTTATTACGGGCACACATCCGCGCATGCTTGATTTCTAAAAAGTGGACAGATTCAAATTTACAAGGTTTCATTTCTACATTCTCAGAGACAGCTCACATCGGCATGCACTATAATTGAAAGTGGCCGATTTTCGTGAATAAAAAAGATAGTGGATATTCTCCCACTTGCAATATTTGCAATGAATGGCTAATCTATGCTATTATAGAAAGCAAAGATGACGTAGTATTAGGAGATCTCTTCTCAAAACGTCGGTAATAACTTATTTTACAAATATTGAATTCATGGGCAAATATGAGTTAATTTTAACATATTCTCTCACATATGGTAACATTAAAAATATCAAAATTCAAAATTTTCAATCCAAGAACAATTTTTTTAAAAGGATTTCAAATCTTAACATATTTGTAATTTTTCCAAACATTGTCATACATTTCCTTCGTAATTTGCCTAATTTTATGTAATAAAATAGTTTTGCCCAATCTTTCGAAAGTTAACTCTCTCTATACACACAATGCATACGCATATTTGCTCATTTATGTTTTTTTTTTCTATGAGGAGGAGTGGTGGTGCTCGTATATATTTCTTTTGGTTTGGTGGGGGCGAATTTACAATTGGAAAATATTAATTTTTTGTGGTGTAAAATGAAAGATTTGTCCTTTCGGCTTTGGACGGCTCGCGAGCGACTGGAATGTGATGGAGTGACCAAAGGTTTTGAATTTATTACTTTCTTCCAGAAGAGGGGCATGCAAAGGTGGGTTCTCCTTTACCCATCCGGCGGGGAAGGAATTAGTGGTCCATGGTCGCTGCTCACTGGTCGGCCTTCAGATATTTTTAATTTTTTTTAATTTTTTTTTTACTTTAAAAAAAAATTCTTAGGTGCCTTTTCAGGGTAGAGAAAAGAATATGCCAGTTTTCTCCATATGGAGGAAAAGCAAATATACTTCAATACGAATGATGTGTTTGCATTTGAGTTAGTCATGGAATCAAATTTTAGATCATACCATTGAGTGAACCTTGTTTTGTTAACATAAGGACGCTAAAAATATCATAATTTTTGCATTGTTCATTTGTTGCCACAAATTTTCAAGTAATTACCTAAGTATCATAACTTTTAAAAATAAATCATTAAACTTATTGGTGATTTTATAACTTAAATGATTAGTTTTTAATTGTCATGACACTTAAATGATTGCTTGGAAAGTTATGGCACAAAATTGAATGCGATACAAAAAATTATAATATTGTTACTGGCATTTTCCCAATTTGTCTCTTCTATCTATAGTTTTATGTTTCTCACTATGGGGTCACAGCCGAAGTTACTTTGATTAGTGTAAGTGGGATGCATATATAAGTTCCTAGAAGGAAGCAACTTTATCTGAGGTTTGCATATAAACAATCCTTATAGGAAGGACTGTTAAACAATAACAATTTGCTTATTGGAATAATAAATAAAGTGTTTTTAAAGGTGATCAATAGGCAAGTCTAACCGTTGAATTGGGTCTAGGCCCGCCTATCACGAAAAACATATAACAGCAATTAATGTAGGCTGAGCAAAGGGGAGTGAGCGAAAAAGACTGGGAATCGGAAGTATGGACTAGCTCGACTTTTCAAATCTGAATAGGTTGGGGCCTAGATTTTGAGCTCCCCCTCTTCTTTTGGATAGTCTAATTAGGCTGGGTTTGGTTGAACTTTGGGTAAATGCAAAACCATTTTCCAAAAGACCTTTGACCAATATATGTATTTACTGACTGCAAATAGCATTTGGATAAGTGAATTTCTGTGTTTTCTTAATAAAGTGGCTTTGAAGTAAAAAAAAAAATAAAATAAGGGCAATGAAGAAGCAATGAAGCTGGATCCCCTCCACACTTGCAGCTTCATCTCCATTGTCTACTCACTCTCTACTTTGTGGCGTTCGCTACCACCATGAAGTCTCCAATTAAATTGCACTCAACTCAAGCCCTGATCTCAAATTTGGGGTCACATGAGCCCTTGAATTAGGATCCAGGCTCGCTCGACATCGGATCATGCTCAATTGGTTTGGTGATGACCGCAAATGGCTTGTTAGCATGGCGGTTGAGCAGCGTGGGGTCGATAGAAGGGGGCTCGTTGGTGTTGGTGGCTAGTTGAGCACAAGGAAGCATAGGAGTTGATCAAGCTATGTCAAAGATCGGCGACCAGTAGCCATAAAAGCAGGAAAAGTACAAAAATAATCCTAAACCTTTTGTAATAGTACCAATTCAGTTCTAAAATTTTCAATCGGACCAATTTAATCCTAAACTTTTTCATATTAGTACAAATTCAGTATATCCAGCTAATTTAAGCCAGGAAATTGCTGACAAGCCACTAGCAGTCTTATGTGGTGCCATGTGGATAAATTTTATAATTTTTTTTTCAAATTTTATAATTTTTTTTCCTTTTTTTTTTCTTTTTCTTTTCTCCTTACCCTCGCCGGCGACTGGCCAACCATCGCCAGCCACAAGCCGGTCGAGGTGAGGGGCCCCGCACCCTCATCAACAACAGGCAAGGGCCTTTGCATTCTCATTGGCCACAGGCGAGGGCTACACCCTGGCTTGTGGCGCTCTCACCCAAATCCGAGCAAGGGCATGTACGTGCTCAGCGCTTCTCCTCGCAGCATCTCTCTCCATCGCCCACCACAAGCGAGAGCACAACCCTTGCCTATGGCCGACGAGGGTGCAGAGGCCCTCACCAACCAACGAGCGAGGGTTTTAGCCCTCACTTGGATCTGGGCGGGGGCCGACGCCCTCACTTGTGGCCGACCGGCAACCTCGCTAGTTAAGGGTAAAGAGAAAAGAAAAAAAAAAAAAAAAAAAGAGAAAAAAAGGAAACAAATAAAAATAATTTAAAAAATCTGAAAAAATTATAAAAAAAATTATAAAACTTGTTCACGTGATGCCACATAAAACTGTTAACAGCCACATTAGTAATTTCCAGCTTAAATTAGTCATATGGACTGAATTTGTATCAATGTAAAAAGGTTTAAGACTAAAATTATCAAATTAAAAAGTTTAGGACTGAATTGGTACTGATATAAAAGATTTAGCACTATTTTGATACTTTTCCCCCATAAAAGCTGCTTTGAGCGACTTCTTTTCTTCTTCATCTTCACCGATCGCTGTGGCTGATCTTGTTGCTTTGGCATCATCTTGCCCAAGGATCAAGGCCGAGCGCATGGAATGTGGCCGAGGGGCATCATAAAAGTCATGGTTGAGGTAATTGATTTGATTGGCTCATTGGCATGGCGATGACTGAGTGGTGGCGAGGTGGTCAAGCAGCGGAAATGGGCATATCTGCGAGCTCGCTGGACGTGGCAGGCGAGCAGCACGCAGTGGAGGAGAGAGAGGAAGTGGACAGATACTGTGCAACGTAAGGGTAGAACTGAAATTTAATGATATAATAAGAGCAGTTAGGGAAGAAAAAGAAATTCATTAATTCTTAGACTTGTCCTTCAGAAATGCTAAAAGCTCTAGCAACTATTATCTTAGACTTTCGATTTTGCCAAGGCCAACATCCCAAAATCAAGGAGTTTAAAAAGCCCAAAACCTTTGAGAAAATGGTTCACAAATGCAGTTTAAGACTTCTTAAGTTTGAAACTGCTTAGATCGGGTAAAATTTATTTTTTTTAAAATAAAAGGTTATAAATATAAAATTTGAAAAGATAAATAATAGAAATGCATTATGAACACTTGAAACACTTTAATGAAGTCATAAATAAGCTAAAACAATTAAAAAGAAAAAGGTGATTTTGAGGTCTGAAATGTGATAACAAATCTGTTTTTTAATTTTTCTAAAAAAAAGAACTGGGCTAGGCCCGGACCTGCTTGGTGTAGTTCGGTCTGTGCCTTTTCATTTAAATTCGAGTTAGGCCCGCAAACCAGGCTTGGAAACTTTTCGAAAATTGTTCCTTCGACAAGCTCTGCTTGTTTCTTTCTCTAAGGCTACGCATACAACATTTCTTGGTGACAATTTCTTTTCGTAAATAGTTCTTTTCGAAATAGTTCTTTTCTATTTTTGTTCCGGGGAACGCTTTCTATGAAAAAAACCCGTTTGGTAACTACACAAAATTTGTACTCTAGAAATAGAAAAAGAATAGAAATGCGTTTGGTAAAAACTAGTTTCTTTTTTATATTTATTTTTTTTTTTTTTTTCCGGTAGACCACCGCCACCGCCGGAGGCCGCCGCCGCGCACGTCGCCGCCGTTAACCGCCGCCAGTTGCCGATCGCCGCCGCCGATCCGTCCGCACGGCCCATCGGCCGCCGCCGGCGGCGGTTGACAGCAGTCGATGGGCCGTGCGACGGCGATCGGCAGCGGCAGTCGGCGAGCGGCGGTTGGTCGGCCTCCGGCAACCGGCGGCAGTGGCGGTCGTCCGGCGGCGACGGCGGTGGCGACCGACGGCGGCAGTGGGCGACAGCGAGCAGCGATCAATGGCGGTCAGCAAGAGAAGAAAAAAAGAAAAAAAAAATTCACTTCAACCGTCGGCGACCGGCAGCGGCGGCAACGGTCGGCCGGTGGTGACTAGCGATGGCGGCGGTCGTCCGGCGGCAACGGTCGGCCGGTGGCAACCGGCGGCGGCGACGGTCGGCCGGCCGGCGGCAACGGCGACGGTTGGCCGACGGCGGCAGTGGTGGCGGCGAGTGACGACGGGCGACGGTCAAGGGCGGTCAATGGCAATTAGCAAGAGAAGAATAAAAGAAAAAAAAAATCACTTATTTCTTAAACTTGTTCCCAGGAACAAGAAGTGTCGCGACCAATTTTTTTCGGGGTTTAAACCACCTAGGGTTTGGCTAATGGATTGTTAAGCCTAGACTTAACTCGGGCTCTCCCAAGCCCATACCAATTCGCGACTTAGGTTCAAGTTTTTAATATGCAATTGATTTTCAATTAGAGTCGCCACTAATCTATTTTTGGTGGGTCGATTAGAAACCCAAGCAAAGTAACAGGAGATTTACTTTACTCCTACGAACCGAGATTTATGAGTTCGGGACTTGGTTATGCTAGATTTCTCTAACGCCCTTTCGGTACCTTTCTCTTTTATTTCGAAAAATGTTTGGCAGTGCAACTTGAATTGATTTTAAAATTATTTCCCTAACATGTGAAGCAATCATGCGGGTGCGCAAACCACCAATTTAACATCCAAGAAAGCAATGAATAAATTGCAGGACTTACCTCGTAGCAACGAAAGCATCTGCGTTGTTAGTTTAGAATTCACATCAATAATCCTAAATATGATTTCTAATTAACACGCAATTTCTCTTTTTGTTTCACTTATTTAATGATAATCATGCAATGCATGCGACTAATCTAAGATGATATGACATGGCAATATGACTTAGCTATATGACCTAAGCAATATGACATAACTAAGCATGTAGTCTATCCTAAGCATGAGATGATTTATTCTAAATAATTTTTTTGTATTTTCTATGAGATTCAAAATTAAAGAAATGCAACATTTAAATATGCAATCTAAATTAATCTAATGACTGACAATTTCTAATTAAATGAACCTAACAAAAATCACTAAATGACGTGCATTGTATGAACATAATTCTATATGACGTGCACATGGTTTTTATTCTAAATAAGCATGCAATTTATTATAATATGCAATGACGTGTAAAGAAATGTCCTAATTCTACATGACATATGCATGATGACCTTTTTTGTGTTTTTGTTTTATTAATTTCGAAACTAATAATTGTCAAATAATTAAACATGCAATCCGAGTTAAAAATCTAACAACCTAAATTGATTGATTTGATTTTTGATTTCTTTGCTTTTTTTAAATTCCTATTCTAAATATGCAAACCCTAAACCTACACTTTTTGGATTTTTTTTTACGAAAACAAAATTAACTTAAATGGCATGACAGCAAATCAGAGCAAAATTGATATCCAAATTGACGAACCATATTTCGCGCATGAGATCGGGTTGGCCAATTTTAAAATAAAATCGCGAATCATATCTCGAGCGTGAGATCGGATTGGCGATTTTTCCATGCGATTGCGAGTCGTATTTCGAGCGTGAAATCGGACTGTCAATCATATGCACGCTGCGAAATTAGGAAGATTTCCTAATTTAGAAGGCTACTCGAGATTTCACATATCTTAGCATATCGGAAATTTCCATCATGGGCATCAATGAATTTATCAAATAAGGAAATGGAATTTTTGAAAATCAAAATAGATAAGATTTTTACCTAATTCGAATATTGGCTTCCGAATTCCGATCCTCAAACGCTACTCGCGACCCGCGACCAAGGTTGGCCAGCGGTGATGGTTCACGGATGGGCAGTGAGACCTTGTCGAGACTCACGGCTGAACGGTGACTCAGTCGTGGTGCTTGCGGCGCTCGATGATGCTCATGATGCGGTCAGCGAGAGCTTCATATAACCTACGAAAAAAATAGAAATTCCGCAAGTTGCGGAGAGGCGGCCAGTATGAGACGATCACCCATGAACCAGACCAACAGAAAGCTTCGAGGGCGCTCCTGGAATGTCGAGAATGCCGCAGGACACAGAGACTGGCACGGCGATGGCTGCAACGTGGAGTTGGACCTGCGAACAGCAAAGTAACGACACCTTCTTTTGCCTCTTTCGGCTTGAACTCCACAAGGCAAAGACCACCGCCTCAAAGTCTCCTCCTTTCTCTATATTTGTGCGTTGAGAAAGTGGATCCTTAAAATTCTGACTTCATCGATCAAGCTCTCCTTTATACATTGACTTCTGAATTGCTCTAAGTTGGGTTGGATCTTTCAAGAGCGATGCAAAACCTAGATGCGGCGACAATGACTGGGAGGCAATAGGGGATATCTCGTCGCACAATCGAGGATGCTTCTTAGACTCGACAGCAACTTCGTTGGAGAAGGTCGACGGAATGACAAGGGGCAGCCACGAGCACTCTCTCGTGTACTCACGTGTATTTTCTCTAGTGCTCTGAGAATAAAATTGCCGACCCCACTTTCTCTTAATCATGTGGCCGTGTATGGAATTGTGTGGCCTCCTTCAGACCCTACGCATTTAATTTATTTATAGGCCACGGTTAGGGTTTTAATTTTCCAAATCCGTATCCACGAAAATTCCTTTTTCCAAATGCAATATTTGCTTTTGATACGATTTAGGATTGCAAAAGGATTCTTCCAAAATTTGAAATCTCACACAAATCAATCCGTAAAATCTTTCCGGGATACGGCCGCCTATTTACTTCTTTCAAGGCTTAGTCCAATTGTCAAATTAATATTCGACCATCAATTTGAACCCATTTGTCACCGGCCCAATGTAAATGCAAATTAAAATAGATGCACCTAAAACTATATGCTATGCAATTAATTAATTAACTAATATTTTTTTAGGGGTTAAAATTAATCCATAATTTTTTAATGCAACTAATAAT
This sequence comes from Eucalyptus polyanthemos subsp. polyanthemos, assembly GCA_017140185.1. NCBI lineage: Eukaryota > Viridiplantae > Streptophyta > Magnoliopsida > Myrtales > Myrtaceae > Eucalyptus > Eucalyptus polyanthemos. Next base: position 14,429,274 of record CM029465.1, on the reverse strand, counting down.
TAAAAGGGTCACCAAAATTTAGGTGTCAACAAGAAGCAATTTTTTTTTACTTCTCATTTCTATTCCAAAACCATTCATGGGCTAACTTTTTGTTCCCGGGAACAAAAAACTAACTTGCCATTATCAAACAGATTTCTATTCTTTTTTTGTTCTTTGTTAGAGAAGAATAGAAATTCTTGGGCTGGGGAAGTTTACCATGCGCACCCTAAGTTGATTTCATGATTGACATATGCGTATGGGTGTTCCGACCAAAAAAAAAAAAAAAAAAAAAAACGGTATTTGCTGTCATAATCGAAATGAGGAAAGATTTTTCTTTTTTTTATAGAAAAGAACCGATACCAGTTAATTATGTATTAATTTGGATTGTTTTCTGTCATTAGAACTAAGAAAAGACAATTTCTTATTCAAATCCCCTGTTGTGATGAGAAAAGAATTGCTTTGAATTTATAAGTTCGAGCCCCCACCAAAATATTTGAATTTGGTGGATCTGAGAAAGGAAGGTAAAAGAAAAAGTGCAATTTTATTTAAAATAAAGAGCAACACATGTCAATTTGAAAATGGAAATTGAAAAGAAAAAATGAAAATATACAGGAAAAAAAAAACTCAAACATGCGTTAAATTTTTTTAGGTTTATTTTTCAATTCATTTTATTTCATTTTCAAAATTAATTCTCAAGAGATATGTTCAAAGTGTTGGTTTATGACCATCGGAATAGTGGTTAACAAAGCACCCAACTTAAATCAACGACAGCGTCTCCTCATCGACTTATGATCTGTCAATTGCAAATTCAAATTCAGCAATCACGTCTTTTGACTAGAACTCTGTAAAATTCATGGTGACAAACAAAACCACAAAAGACAAGGCGACAAAAGTCTTACGAACGATGACTTTGGTTCCAAAAATCTCATAAAAAAGGGGAACAATTTCTATAATTTATGAAAAGATTATATTTCATATTGCGTGAAAAAGCTAAGCAAAAAATAAGATGCTACTTTAGACGTATCTGTTATATATAAATACCTCACCCGACTAACTAATAGAATTTAAGGTTTTTTTTTATAGGACCCCGGCATAAGGCCCATATGGCAAAAATATTTAAGCTAAAGAACAACTTAGAAAAGATAATTATCAAATTTTAAAGCACTTCATACGCAAAAGTATATGTATCCCTCTATTTATGCATCTTTGCCATTATCATTAACCTCTTCTCCTCCAAAATACTATAATGAATTTACACATGGCATCTTTGGCTTTTCTATTGAATGTCTCATATAAGTTATTGTCAACTATGTCACATTTGACCTTAGTGGTAAAGAAAGCTCTAGACTAGTGCTTTAAATCTACCATAGTGGGACTAATTTTTTTTTTTTTTTTTTTTTCAATATTTGAGTGTGTCCATCAAACTCTACCATAGTTTGCTCTTAACACACTACAAAAATAGTGTTTGGATTTGTATCCCATTATATTTCTTGCCCAAATTGGCATAAATGTGTCTAGTATATATTATATGCTAAACTGCAAGCAACAAGTCAGCCACAGCTTGTAGAAAGCCCTACAAAATTTGATTGTAGTGAAAACAACATACTAAAAGTGTAATTGTTTAAGAGAGATAACAATAATAATAAAAAAAAGAAATAAAAACCTTACCTTTTACTTGTCACTAATTATGACCTCACATTATCCATATGTGTTTATAATGTTGAGGTCCCATGTCAAATTTGTCAAGAACCAAGTTGAGGTGTCTTTTTTGTGTCGGAGCGACATTGAGAAATGACATTGAGGGAGTCTTTCCTTTGACTTGGACATATGAGAGCTCTTTTTTTTTTCTTTTAAATTTGGGAAAACATCATCGTTTTGAACTCCACCATCCACGTTAGCATTGGTAATCCGCCAGTCTAGTCACATATGACGATTGGCGTTGACTAGACATATATGTGGGTATTTTCTAGGCTAAATTGGCTGAAGGATTAAATTGACAAATTGTTAAAAATGTTTAGAAATAATTTGGCAAAATTAAAAGATTTATAAATTAAATTGGCCGTCATACAATAGATTTATGATTTTTTGGACAATTTTCTCCAACTTTGCCAAGGTCGGCATTTGGTCAAATGGGTCCCAAAAAACTTGTTAAATATCCCAATTTTTCGTCGAGGTGCCTTGGAGGTCTCAAACCTCTTAGGAAAGTGGTTTCCAAATGCACTTATCATAGTACTAATTAAAGGGAAGAGCAATGGCTCTTTAAAAAAGAGTCTAAATCAATGATAACTGCATGAGAACATCATCCCTCAATCCTTGGGATGCGACAGGGAGAAGAGTTATATAGATGACAACTCTATTCAAAGAGACTCCATGTTCTATTGTTCCATCTCAAAACTAAGCAACGCCACAGGAAGAAGGAAATATGAAGTTAAGACTGGGGAGATAAAAGGAAAATTTTGCTCACTTTCCTTTTTCTTTATTTTTGGATGAAACGAGTAAAATTTTGAGATTAAATTATTTGGAGTGGATGGGGAGAAAAAGAATGTTCACTTTGTGAATTTACTTGGAGGCCGAGCAGAGCAAAGCAAACTGATGGGAGCGTTGCAACATTTGCCTTGAGAATCTGGCTTTCAAGCCTGCACGCGAGAAAAGCCCATTCCATCCGGGCCGGACCGAGCGGATCGGAGTCGGGCCGGTCCAGTCGGACGAACTAACCGGCCCGCACGGCCCGCACCGATCGGTCGAGCGGCCACAAAGAAGTCGCGTGGTGCTTTCCAGTCCCTGTAGCTGCTGCGAGCCTGCGAGAGCGAAAGCCGGTGGTTTCTCCCACCTCCGAATCTCTCTCCGCCCTCTTCCTCTTCCTCTTCCTCGCTCCACTCGCCACTCGCTCTCCGGCAAAAATGGCAGCTTCGATCCTGGCTCGCAAGTCCCTCCAGGCTCTTCGGGCCCGGCAGCTCGTAAGTTCTCTTGGAACCCTAGCTTTTCCCCCCTTTTCAATTTCCCCGCCAGTCGTCTCGTTTCCCAGAAATTCGGCTGAGCGGGTAGCTCGATGCTTCGAATTTTTAACATTTACGCTGTTTTCGCGGATCTAGAGGCGCTGCTTCGAGTTTATCCGCGTTGTTGGATTGCCTGAGAGGACGTTTTGTTTTCATTTTTTTTTTTGGAGGATTTGTGAGGGGTTTGAAGTGGAATCGATCTTGTTTGCTGGTTAGATTATGAACTAGTCGTGATCGCATGATGTCCTGTCGTTTCCCCTCTCCTTTTGCTTTTGATTTCGACTGAAACGGCATCAATTTGGAATTCTGCGAGGCCAGACGAATCTTTCTGTGCGTTCTTTTATGTGGAATCCGTTCATCTGAAACGCGCGGTTGGTTTTTTAATGTGATTGAAATAACATGCTTAGTGCACTGAAGATAGTGGAATTGGTTCGTCCGAGGAAAACCAATTTTAAAAAATATGCCTAGTTGCTTCTTTCTTTCTTGCCATTTCTCACGTTCAGCTGGTGACCAAGAGGAAAACTTCTCTGATAATGGCCTCAGCAATGAGTCTAGCACCTCAAGGAGAACCCTGAAGCCAACAGATATTTCCGTTGAATTAACTGAATGTTCCATTGAAAAATGTTCAAAGCTTTCCTGCTCAAAATGACACATTCTTGATGAAAAGTGTCCTTTATTTGGGTAAACGTTTGCTCAATTATGTTAAAAAAATTTAAGGTACATGTCATTTGGCAAAGTTATTGGATGGAAAAGATTTCAATTGATACTTTGCTTAGATCGGATCTATTATCCTCTGCAGTGAGGATGTTGGAAGTTAAGTGCTCATATATCTCGTTAAGGAACTAGGAAAAAGCGAATGCATCCCTAGATACCCAGTGTCGTTCTTACTTAGCTTTTACATTGGATTGAAGATTGCTGCTACAGCTAGGTGGCAAAAAATTAGTTGCCATATAAGCCAGCTAACAAACCATTGGACAACATGTAGGATGTCAGTGTAGCATTTAATGACAACTAGCATCCATGTCAACAATTTTGGTTAATTATCTAAATGGAATTATTGAATTGAATAAAAAAGGATTAGGTTAGTGACATGAAACCAAAAGATAGTTCAGGTATGACATGGAATAATGAGCAAAGTTTATGGATTAGTTAGTGTTGTCTTCTTTACCCCTAAGGGCCCAAACCGAATGTAAGATAAGGAAACCCCTTTTTGCAGCTGCCACAACAATTAGGAAATTAGAGTTTATAGGGTAGTGAAAAATAATGGCCTGGTGACACTGCCCAAATTTTATGTGGTTTAGTGTGGCTGTGAAAGTGGAGGTACCTGCAACTATTGGTGGGAACATTACCTTCTCCCATACATTTAAGAATAGTTAATTGGGATTCCCATCGTCCTTTCTACTTGAATCTTTATTGTTACCACACTCTCGGCTTTAGAAGTTCATAAAAAGCATCTTGCATCTGTTGGGAAGAACTTATGATGTGGAGGCTCTGCACTTTTGTGAAAAAGTGATTGAAACGAGAGTAAGGGTACAGAGTTAGGTAGTGCAACAGTTGCCTGATTGAATTGTGTTCTGGCTGCATGAAGTTTGTCCCACTGTTAAGGGTTGGTATATTCAAGTTGCATTAGTTATTTTGGTTAGCATAATCAATATTTGACTTACTTTTGGGTCAACAAGAAAATGGAAAAAAGTTCCTCTTCATGACCCGAAGAGTTATAACTAATGTATATCATTTTAGTTTTTTCTGATCACGTGCATAGATATCAGTGGTGGCTCTTTTGCATTTCCTAAGTATTCTATGGCTTGCATTCTTTCAGCTTCCTTCTCTTTTTTTTGTTTGGTCAAATGCTTCCTTCTCCCTTATAAGCAAGTTTATAGAGTCATATTTCTTTGTTGACTTGCCCTTTTTTCCTCTTTATCTTTGACATCTAATGGCTTCGTTTTTCTTCTCTTGCCTTCATATTTTTAGGTTGTATCGGGGCAAGCATTGCAAAACTTTCATCCCTATGGGCTTCGTGCCAATCCATGCTCGTATTCATCTAAGAAAGGTTTGCTTCCTCCACTCCCTACCAAGAAAAATTCATATTGGGGTTATCCAAATTCAATTACCTTGCTTATTGCTTTGTTACCTCTTGCATGTAGCTGCAAAAAACTATTGAAAATAGATCTGAGGGAGGTTGTTGAAACAGTATGCATATGTGTAATGCACTCTAAAACGTGCATATGTAACTATGTCTGATCCTCTTGCATGAACCATTTTGTCTTAAGAAAATGTAATTGCTTGCTTATGTTGTTATCTTATGTTCTGGCATAATCATTTGGTTTTATGTTGCAGATGATGAAGAAAGAGAGCAACTTGCTAAGGAAATCTCCAAGGACTGGAGCTCTGGTAACTACTCTTTTGGTTGCTGTTTGGTTCAAGGTCACTCTTTCCTCAGGGTTAAGATTGATCCTCTTATTAATTGTAGTTTTTGAGCGAAGCATCAATACATTGTTTCTCACGGAGATGGTTCGAGGCCTCATGCTGACGCTCAAATACTTCTTTGAACCGAATGTGACAGTAAGTACCATGCCTACACAAGTTTAAGGATGAGATCATGTTGGAATCTATTATTGATACATTTTGTGTTTCTTAGATCAACTATCCATTTGAGAAGGGACCTTTGAGCCCCCGATTTCGAGGTGAACATGCACTTCGAAGATATCCAACGGGAGAAGAACGTTGCATTGCCTGTAAACTTTGTGAAGCTGTAAGTTTGAACTACCTCTATCTATTAAGAGACTCCGGAACATGGCAAAGTTGGTTGTAAGTGTTATTGGTTCTTCCTTCTTGGAAGAATGGGGCTATACATTATTGCCCCTCTGTTGAAAAAGGACCTCTAGCTCTTTGCTGTTTGATGCTGCCTTTTAGTTTGGTTTGTCTTAGCTAAAAATAACCCACATTTAATGTGTTTGTTTATATATACGTTGGCTCATACAATTACTCTAATGCTGTAATGCAGCTAATTGTTGGTAGCCAGTTGTTTCTTATTTTGAGTGGAATTTTGCTGACTGGTGTTGCCCTTTGGCCATCAGTAATGAGTTGTGTGTGGATGATTGATTGGACCACACTAAGTGAAAGCTATAATCCAGTACTTAAACATTGCTTTATCTGATCTTGACTGTCAGAAAAAGATTTGTTTCTTGTACTTCCTGGATAAAAAAATATAAATGAATAATTACAATGTCGTCTAACCTTTACCACTCATTGTTTTGGTGGTTGTCTGATGCAATTGTGTGTTTTCTTTGCAGATATGTCCAGCTCAAGCGATCACCATAGAGGCTGAAGAACGAGAAGATGGAAGCCGCAGAACAACCAGGTGATGAACTGTTCTCCCTTATGTTCTCTCTCTCTCTCTCTCTCTCTCATATCTTTTAACACTGCAGGTATGACATCGACATGACAAAGTGCATCTACTGTGGATTCTGTCAAGAGGCATGCCCTGTTGATGCCATTGTTGAGGGACCTAACTTCGAGTTTGCTACTGAGACTCACGAGGTATATGAGCAACTGTTACCTGACAGCAATTAGTAGCTATATTCTACTCTCAGTGATTGGACTCTTGAGTTTTCTATCTTTTTGCAGGAGCTTCTGTATGATAAGGAGAAGTTGCTTGAGAATGGAGACCGCTGGGAGACGGAAATTGCTGAGAATCTGAGATCTGAGAGTCTCTACCGTTGATGCTGTTTTCCCAATTTAGCTTCAACTTATGCTGATGTTTTATGTGAAAATAAGGAGATCTATGTCTATAGGTCTTGAGGGAATCTATTTTTGGGCTACTTTATATTGCAAACAATCAAAAACTTGTATTACCCTTCCCGCTACTTCATGAGATGTCTGATAATTTGACCTTAATGTAAGGAACATTTGGTCTTTGTACATTGGCTCTCAAGGCAAGAGGAAAATGTTGCTTTTAGAACTGATATTGAACGATGCATTGAGAAGAATTGCTGCATTACAAGCATGTTTAGATGTTACTTGCTTTTGGGGTTTGTCAAAAAATTTTACATACCCTCTTTTCTTGGCATGACAGCCCTAAGGTTTTGACTTGAAAGTAAATGAGCAGAGGTGGACGTGACAATGCTTCAGCTTGGGCGTGGCATTTGGCTTCCCCTCTTTGGAAAGATTAAGTTCACATTGACTTAAGTAGGTTTGCCCCTTAGGCAGCTTTCTTCCAGTACGATGAATACGGTGTGTGTGGGGTGGCAACTGGTTTCAGCATCTCTATAGTAATGCATGTTTGTGTATCTTTTTTGTAATAATTGTAGGACTAATTGCAAATGATTCTGAACCGAACTACTGTGGCCTCTGGCCACTTTTTCTTCGCGTGACACCATGCATGGAACATTTGAATTGACCTAGCCCGCATGTTTGTGAAAGTAGGCGGGAGGAGCGTGGGGTCTCTGGGTTGGAGGACTGTTCGTTCCAGCTACATATCAAGGAGTGGGTGCAGGTTTACGCTTTAAATCTCTGTATGAATATGCGTGCGGGTCAGAATGATTACATGCTTACGAAAACGAGCTTGAATCCAGTGTTCATTGTTTTAGAGTTAAAACAGGGACGGAGTGTGCTGTGGTCTAGTAGGTGGCGAGTCGACATCGAAACCAACCATCTAGTATGCGCCCGAGTCCAAATTCCGCACGTATATCTGTTTAAGGCAAACCTGGATAAGCTGCGTCGTTTGCATCAACAAGTTCCACAGACAAACAAGTATACATTGCGTTCCACATGACATGGTACTTAACAGGGTATGCAAGTATAACGATGGGATAATGATAATGACACTATAAGCATCATAATTTTCATATTGTGCTCATTTGAATCAATTGCTTTTTTTTTTCCAATCACTTAAGTGTCATAATTTATGTATGACACTTACTTGAGTGACATCACTTTTTCCATTTACTTCAATGTCATATAACTTTTTAAGGCGTCACTTGAGTACCATAACATTTTAAAATCATTTATTACAACATGCTATGCCATTTCAAACTTTTGACACTTGCCACTTGGGTGAACTTTAAACAGGAAAAAAAAATGCACTTAAGTGATTGATTGGAATTTTTGGCATTTAATTGATTTTTTTTTATTTATAAATTATGACAATCAAATGATAAAAGACAAGTTATGACACTTATTATGTCATTATACCGTACAATAATATGCACTGAGAAATAGTTGGCCCAAGCTGAACAAATCACGCAAGTGATGCGCGTCATTTCATAGCAATGCACGGAAATTTCCATCGGCAATCCTCAATAAAATGTCTCTTGGTGTTACGTAAAACCGATCATATTGTACAAGATAGCGATGGGTATGTATTGTCTTTTTCCGTAAAACGGGAAAAACATTTGGCATTATTATCATGGATTTACATCAATTAATTTTATAATTAAATAATCTTTCACATTAATGCAGAAATATTTAAATTGAAAACGCTTTGTGAACATACCATAGCTGACAATTTGTTATAGCTACGTTCTGTTTAATGAGAAATATAAAATAATAATATATTTTTAGAATATGTTATGGGTATCAACCGATTCTTTTTTTTTTTTTTGTATCGTTTATATATTTAAGTCAAAAGTGGGATTTGTGTCTCTCTCCCCCCCCCCCCCCCCACTTCTCTCTCTCTAATGATTTTCAGAATTAACTGTACGCAAAATCAAATTTATAACCGAATTTATCCATTGATAAACAAAAGAACATACTTCGCATGCATACTTTAAGGTTATTTGCTTCATAGTCTTTACTTGTTACGTATTTGTCAATCTGACAATGTGGTATGCTTCATTTCAAATCTCATTTAGCTATAGAAAGCCACATCATGTACGTCAAAAGGGAATTTTTTAAATGAGGTATTTTAATTGTTAATGGGTTTGTCAAATAATTTAAAAGTCAGAACACCCCATTTTTTCACTTTTTTTTTTTTAACAGCTGAAACAATTGCACCTCTCTCTCACGTGCGTAACGTGTGAGAGAGATAAATTTGAGATAATTACTAAAAGCCTCTAAGAGAAAACAAAAAAAACTTTGGAAGTTACAGGTCACCCTTCCAACCTCATCTTTCGGAGTTTTAGGGCCTATTTGTTAAAAAGTGGTTATGCTCCTCGAAACAAAAAATCTAATTTTTTGTTAGAAGAACAAAAACAAAACATAGAAAAAAGTAATTTTATTTGTTTTTCGGGAACAATTTCAAAAAACAAATTTTTTTTTTTTTCTCCTCTTTTCTTTCTTTCTTCCTTTTGGCCGATCGTTGGCCTCGGCCATGGTTGGCGACCTCACTAGGCCACTGCTAGGTCGGCGTTGCCCAGCAGTGGCCCAACGAGGCCGACCTCACTCCGCCTAGGCGAGTTGAGTCTCGCCGGTGGCCTGGCGAGGCTTGCTTGGTCACCGACGCCACTAGCGAGGCTTCGGCGAGCTTGCTAGACCTCGCCCAACCGATCATGGCGGCTGTCGGCAACAAAGGAGGAAGAAGGAAAAAAAAAAGAAAAAAAAAAAAAAAATATAATAAAAATATTGAAAAATTAAAAGAAATAACAAAATTATACAAGTTTACCAAACATATTTCTATTCCTAGATATAAATTTTTTGCAGTTATAAAGCGCGTTATTATACTCAGAAATTGTTCAAGGAATATAAATAGATAAATTATTTTAAAATTATTAAAAAATTATTCCCCAGAATAGAATAGTTACCAAATGCGCCGTTAATTTTTGATGCAGTGGATTTTTATTTGTTTGTCTGCACAACCCTTAAATGTTATTGAAAATGGGCCAAATCACCTTCTTTTTTTTTTTTTTCCCTCTCTCACTAATAAGTAATAACCTATGTTACCCTCGCGTAGGTAACCGTAATAGTTGGGCTTCACTATTTCATCACTGAAGGAATGAGTTTGAATCTCCGGATGCTCGCAACTTAAGTGGCGATCCTAGGGTGATTTAGGGCCAATTCGAGGTTTACGTCTAAATAGTGGTTTGCGACAATGCCTCATTGGCTCTACGGAGCACCGGAGGGTCTTGTGATTTCCGAATATGATCTCCGGTGGTCCCTCAATCATAAAAAATAATTAAAAAAAAAAAAAAAAAAAACCTCTACTCAATTTCGTTACCTTACGACCAAAAAATAAAAAGCAAAATCGTTACCTTCAACAGCCATGCATTATTCCGTATCGATTTCATCAGTGACCGCGGTGCAGTTCAGTCCAACCTCCCAACTCAGTCGGTTCATCCCTCGGTGCCATCGCGCGATCACACTCTGCGGTCAATCGAAGAAAGAGAAACCCGTAATCATGGCCTCTCTCGCTAATATCCACCGTCGCCGGCTGCCGATTCTACGCTTTCCCCAGCTACCCCGTCTGGGTTTCGCCGCCCCCGTTCCGTATCCGAGCCGCGAATCCCACCGCCGGCTCAGCAGCACCGGCGGCGACTCGTCTCGGCCCGAGCTCGGCGGGGGCAACGCGTACGAGCTGCTGGGAGTGCCGGAGACCAGCTCGTTCGCCGAAATCAAGGCGTCGTTCCGCAGATTGGCCAAGGAAACCCACCCTGACCTCGCCGGGTCGTTGAACGACGCCGGGACTTGTCAGCGATTCGTTCAGATTCTTGCAGCTTACGAGGTATGTGAATTGATCGTCTGTTGGATGATCGTTTTGGTTTTCGAGTGTTCCTGTTGGTTGTTTTAGATATTTCATGACATGATCGAACCTGGGCGGAGCTTGCATTTCTTGAATTATGGCGTAGAGCGGTATTTCTCGGGTTAGCTCTCCCTCTTTTTCACTCTGAGAAATTTGGAGCTAAAAAGTTCAAATCTTGAGTAATTCGAAAAAGTTGAGAATACTTTGTATCGTAGTTTCTCGGCTTCAATGTGAATCGCATTTCGGTTTTCGTCTCTGGTAATTGGGTACTAGGTCTATATGAACTCTAAATATGTAGGAGATGTCAGCAATCAGTGCGCTAACTGCATTGCAGGGCGTAGCGCAAGTCCTAAATTGAAAGTTTACGATGCAATATCCCCTTCATGGAACGCTAAATGAAGTTCTTTTTGGGCTTGTATGTTTTGTTCATCATGTCTTGGCTATCATCAGGTGTAATTCATGACTGGAGATTTTCCAGAGTTGTTGCCTTGTTGATGATGACTGTTGTTTATTTCTGCGATTGAGTAGAGGTTGCCTGACTTTAAAGCATAATCGGCCATGAGTTGCAGATTCTCTCTGATGCTGGAAAGAGGGCCCATTATGATAGGTACCTCTTGACTCAGAAAAAGCTAGTACAGAAACTTTCAAGAGAGTATTCAGTTTCTTATGTATACAGATCACATGCAACAGTATATAAGGAGATGGAAGTTGTTGAATGGTTGAAGTGGTATAGATATGCTATCAATGATATATTGTCAGAGAACAAAGTGGTCACTGGAACAGGCTATTTTGATATACTTGAAGGGGACTTCTATTCAGCAATACGCACAGCATATTATGGCCCTTGGATTGATTCGCTGGATCTTCTTCCCGACTGCTTTGAAGCTGAGGAGCGGTCTTTTCATGAAACTCCAGAGGTATTGCACTTGGTTTCAGGCCGATATCTCTTTGGCATGGTCTGTCTGGTCAACAAGATTCCTGAATTAGCATCTGCCTTCCATGAGAAGTTAAATGCTTATCAATCAGTGGGTCTTGGTGAGTGTTTTATGAGAAATAACACGGACACTTCCATCAATTATAGAATGCAAGCAAATGCTGATGTTTCTCAGACAGAGACCAGTGGTACAAATTATGCATCTGATGCATATAAAGACCTGGAGTTACATATATCCGGAAGAGTAGTGGCCAAAGCAATAAGATTGCCTCCCCAAAGCTGTTGCAACGGAATAAGAAATGATGATGCTGATGATCGTATATATGTGTTTCTCAATTCACATAAGGACTGCATGGATAATAGCCAAGAGTTTCTTTCCTCTATAGGCTTTGGAGTTGGGTCAACTCCACTGGGAACAGTAGTAGGACTGGGGACCAGCCCAGAAGAAGGATCATGCTTCGTTTATGATAGCAGTGGCACCAAAACCCATGTGATAATGAAACACAGAACATTTCTGGTCTGTTTGCATCATCAGTACTTAAATTTTACAAGTGTCCTTCGTATTGAAATTTTTTCATTCTACTTTGGTTGATAAGATATATTCAGACTAATTTTTTGTCCTTGACGATCGAGCACGTACTTGCAACTTCTTCTATGTGCAAATTTTTTAGAGTTATCACATGCATGCAACAAATTTTTCAATGTCAAGGAGGCTGGTGGTGTGCTGTTCCAAATGCTCCGGACTACTAGTTCTTTTGTGTCTTTTTTTGACTTACATAATAATAAATTGATTTATTTCAAGTGACTGTACGTAGCCCTATTAACATACTTAGTTGGGGAGAGAGAGAATGATGCATATGATTTTAAGACTTGACATTGTTTAGATGCCAGAGAACTTAGCCGATTGATTCAGCATGCCTTGTGTGGTGATTTAGCACAAGTGTGGCTGGTTTTTGTCAGAAAAGATGCATAGCATTTAAGCTTTTGTCCTTGTAATGAATACTACGATGGAATGACCTTGGACTTTCTGGCAGCAAGAAATTTTGGCTTCCGCATCTTTGTTAAATTCTGGATGGTAGGATCTATATTGAATTCCCAATCACTAGCTTTCCCACCTTGTGGTAGCTCTTTCTGCTGCAAACTTTGCTTTGAGTGAATGGTTGTATTTTAGCTCGCTGACCAATCTATTAGCAATGTCTTTTCTGTGGCCACATAGACTTTTGCTAGAAAAATCTGTACAAACTATAATCTGTATCATTGAGTAGGTCTGTGGACTTTACTTATGCTTTCCACTGATTTGTACACTTTAGCATATATTCAGTCATTATGTTTAATTATATTTTTCTCAGGTAAAGCATATGCACTGGTATCAATGCGGAGATAAGATTTCCATTTGTGAGTGCAGAAGTACTAGGGCCCGGCTACCCTCTAGCAAGTAAGATTTGTTGCTTGTAATTATTTTTCTATCTCAAGATCCCATGTTGAACTCTAGCTATATTTATGTAGGACAGTCTTTGTAATAATTTACAGTTGATGTGTAATCCTTGTGCAAGGAAGAGGATGGATCATTAGCAATCTTATGATTTTGTAGGCTAGGTAATGCCTGTGCATTTGAGTATGTTGGAATATTATGTATACTATCCTTGCTTTTGCTCTAGAAATTCACTAGAATATCCATTCAGGACCTTTTATATATATATAAAGCTTGAAACTGATCCCAGTGTGCGTGTTCTCTTGGACCATCTAATTTTCCTTTTGCAATTTAATTTTGCATGTATTGAAGGTGCTTTTATTGAAGATGTACACAAGAAATGACCTGTATGATTAGTCCAAACATTAATATTCGATACTTCTCCAGGGGCTTGGCTTAGGTGGATTTGTCCTTGAGTCATTACAAAACTAGGGATGAAAAACGTATGCGATTCTTTGAAGATGTACACAAGATGTCCTGTATTATTATTCAAGCCTCCGAGAGGCTTTTCTCTTCTCTTCTGTGAATACATCTTATTCTTCTGATGCTTAATCAGATTGACATCAGTATCTCTGCCATGTCATTCTCAGATCTCCAGTTAGACACTTGAAATTAAAGACTGAAAGGAGGAAACACTTCATCTAGAGATATGTTAGATGATCTTATTAATGTGGAGTAGCTTATATACATCAGTGGGAATGAACCAGAATATATGTTTTATTTGGGATTTTCATGGGAAAGAACTAGAATAAAAAAGTGTCATTCATTTATTATTTGGCGTAGGGTAATAGTTAGCAAATGCTTAGACTAGAGTGGTATTGGTCAAAATGATCTGGTCTCTCTCTCTCTCTCTCTCTCTCTCTCTCTCTTGCTCACTCGCTGGTGCACGCGTGCCACATACATAATAGGTCAAAGTTGTAAAGGGAACAGGGAACATATTTTTCATGGACTAATTGGTTTAGCTCTGAACTGGAATTACAAAAGCAACTTCTCAAAGTAATGCAGATTGATCAGGCTTTTCTACTTTTGTCAGTTGATTCAGTATGACTATTTATTCTACTCCATTCTACTCCTAACAACCCTGTTGAAAGCTTTCTCAGGTTTTGGCTGTTTGAGCCAAGGTGTGCAATGCATGATATTGGGGGCTGGTATGTTGAAACATTTGGAAGAGATGAGAAAAGCAAAACAGTTCCATCCCAGAGATACTGGGATGGTTTTGATGTGGAGGGACAGTTTGACAAGTAAGTGCATGGCATGGGTACTGGAATAGTAAACCTACGTTTATTTTCTTTTCTTTCTCAGTGATTGAAAAGCCATGTCAGAGTTAATGTTAGATACCGGTTTAAATACTCTTCTTTGTTAGTTTTTAGCTATTCCAGTGTAAATTATTGAACATAAAGAAAGCTCATGGATTGTTCTTTCCATTTTGACCATTCTTGATTTTGCTAACTTGCTTGCCAGCTTTAACTCCTCCAAGTAATAGATGTAAAGATGCAATAGTTCTTGAAAGCTGGATATAAATGAAAGCTTGCTTCTGGTGAATTTGATATTATTTTGAAAGTAACAAGCTGAATTCTTCCTTAAGGGCCTAGTAGCATAGAGAAATTCATCTGTGCCTATAGATAATAGAAGTTATACAATTAATATTCTACCATGAAATATCAATTACCCCTTTTTATGAAATGATAGAGTTGTGAGAAAAATTGAATGCTTAACATCATTTTGTGGCTGATACTGAAGATAGGGTTGATATGCAGGTCTTCATCTCACTTCTCTTCTCAACTTTTAGTTCATCAAGAAATAAGAACCGTTCCCCCATTGTTGCCTGACTAGGAATAGGAAAATTTTCCCCCATTGCAATCAACTGGTCACATAAGTTCTCTTTTGAGTTTAAAATCTCAAACTGCAAAAGGTAAATTGGATTTAATTCTAGAGTGTCATCTCAATTAATTGCCATCAATGAGGCTGGGTTTTTGTATGTCTACATGGGACTAGGAACCAAATTAAGAGCCAAATAAGGATCTTCACTTGATCTTTGAATGAATTTTAATTCTTGGGTGACCTACTTTAGCTGGGACGACTGGAGTTCAATTGCCCTTTCTCTCTTGGAGAGTTCAAATTTGGCCTTTCGTTTTAGTTGGGCTAGAGAATTCATGATTGTCCACAAACTTTCATGCTTAGTCGTCATGCGCATGTGTTCTTGGAGAGAGTTGTGCTATGCTCTAGTTACTGCAAATCAATGCTTTTACAGTATCCACCTGAACTTTACCATTAGATGCCAAAAGCTGATAAAATCCGTGTGCCACAAAGTAACTGAAATAAGCTTGGCCCTGCATTTACCTTTTTTTTGGTTGAAAGGTTGTCTTTGTTAAAGCATATGGAAT
Organism: Eucalyptus polyanthemos subsp. polyanthemos; assembly: GCA_017140185.1. Classification (NCBI taxonomy): domain Eukaryota; kingdom Viridiplantae; phylum Streptophyta; class Magnoliopsida; order Myrtales; family Myrtaceae; genus Eucalyptus; species Eucalyptus polyanthemos. Next base: position 14,413,835 of record CM029465.1, on the reverse strand, counting down.
GGGCCTCTTTTCAGTCATTGTACTTGAGACCTAGGGGCTAGACATCAAGCACTATTCACCTGCAAGGTTTTTTTTTTCTATACTGAACTGTTCAACACCCATATATTTACAATAGCCAATGAGGAGTAGGGTAAGATCATATGCTTGGCTTTTCAAGTGCAGGCAAAGGAAAGAATTATTGGATAAATATTTATGATGCTCATTTTCTGTGCAGGAGACTCCACCCAGCTGTGTATCTACTTGCTCTTGCATATAGAACATTAGATATTGAAGATGTTAAGAGAAGGAAACAAACAGTCAGAGGTGTTGTGGAAGGACACCTCTTTAGACTTCTCAGTTGGTGCAAGAAGCTTGTCTAAGAGTTCACTTTTGTGTCCTAAACCTCTCCTTGCATCAACGTAAGCTACAAAGAGCAAGCTAGCAGCAATATTCTGGCCTAAATAAGACACAGAAACTGCCACTTTGCTTTAAAAAGCTGACTGTTGGGATGTCAATTAATCTGATCCCTGTAGGGTGGCCTCTTGAGTTCTGAGAATGATGGTTGATCACCACATGTCCATTTTGATGGAATAGATGTCAAAGGAAATTTGTATGGTCTAGGGAGATCTGTAGGACATCTAAAGTGTCTTATTCATGATACCATGCTAAATCAAAGTCATACAATTCTCGAAGTTCAAAGTCCTGGATTACACTTCTGTGTGTGCACCAAGGAATGTGCGAGAAACCTACAGAGCCTGCGGAACCTGCATGTTCAGGTAGACCTGTATGCCTTAGTTGCTCCACTGACTACTGTTTGAATATTTGTCTTATGCATGCTACCATGCTAAAGCAAAGTCAGATTTTTGAAGTTCAAAAGCTCTGGATTACACTTGCGTGTGCACTAAGGAATGTCAGAGGCAACTTTGCAGAACCTACTTGAGCCTGTGGAACCTGCATGTTCAGGTAGACCTGTATGCCTCAGTTGCTCCACCGAGCTTAGTGTTTGAATCTTTGGGATATTGGGTAACTCTTATATGGGACTTATAACTGCTGTTTGTTGACCAGATGGAATCACAAACATCTGAAGTTTGGATCAAGCATCTTTACTTTAAGAACTGGATATCATGGACTAAGAGGTAAAAATGTGCACTGAGATATGGATGTGGCTGTTGTCTGATATTGGTTTGTTGAGGAGGAGACTCACCAACGAAGGTCTTACTTGAACTTTGCTGATCTTTGAAGCCAGAAGTTCGATGAGCTCTATCAGTTCACAAATTTCATTTTACTAGATACCTTGGCTCATAAGGTAACACCACTTTGACCGGTCTTTTGTGTCTTTTTTTTTTTTTTTTTTTTCCGGATACAAGTTATGGAAAGCTCTATCTAACTTGGTCATGGCTTGGATGGTGAATGATCAGGGTGGCATTATTACCGTTCTGTATCTTTGTGCAACAAGGCAAGCCATTGTATGATTTTGGTACCTCTTTCATTGTTTCTGGGGGGTTTTGTTTTGTAAACTAGGAAATTTCTATTTTGTGCTGCATTTCAGAAGGTTGTTGATAATGTACTCTTTTTAAAGATTGCAATGCGGAGAATTCCATTATCCCATCAGAAATCTTAATGACCTATGACTTAATTTGAGGATGCACATTTTCTGTAATTGCTAAAAAAAGGACCGAAAAATGAAATTTGACTAAAGTTAAGTTAGGAGCGATATTAATCGTATGAAGGGAACGGAAAATATTTAATTACAAAATTGACTTTATTAATGGCCGTTAAATCATTTTTCAAAAAAATAATTAGTTATTGACGCTTTTATTTGAAACAATACGCTTGGGCATGAAAAATTCAATGTTGGCTTTTGGCATTTAGGACTAAGTCTCTAGTGCTCAAGCGCGGGTTTATTGAGGCCTATGGGACCCGGTGGCCATGCTTGGATCTCAGTGCCCACGCTCAAGTCCACATCGTTGAGCTTGGGACTTCGGTACCCGAAGTCCATTGAGACTGGTTCTGGTGCTTATGCTTAATGCCTTGACACTCAGGTCCATGAAGGTCGTGCTCAGATCCACAAAGGCTGTGCCCAGGTCTATCGAGGCCGAACTTGTCACCTCAGTGCCTATGTCCATCGAAGTTGTGCTTAGGGCTCATGTGTCTATACTCCGCTCCTTGACACCTAGGTTGAGGTGCATTGAGGGTGAATGTGAGGCTCTAGCGCACGTACCTAGTTCTCAAGTTGTCCAGGTGCAATTTATTAGAGGTTGAATAGTGTATATCTATTTAGGAAAATCAAATCTAACTATTTTCACATTTCAGCCAAACATCAGAATATATAATCATTTTCTAAAAATTGATTCCTGAAAAGTATTTTTCAAAAATAACATATTTTTCATGAAACAAATGAAGCCCATCATGACGGAGCTTTAGACCTCAGGACTCGTGCCTACATCCCTGACGCTTGGACTCAAATTCATTGAAGCCTTAGCTCAAGTCCACGGAGGTCAAGTGGACCCTGTTTTGATACTAATGTATATTTTCACCTCTGTTCATCAATAAATACAAGTCCAAGAATGGGTCCGTCACACATTTTTATGTAAATGATGTGCTATACTCAACTATTCCTCAAGAAGGAGCATTAACCAGCAAGGCAAGGCAAATTCAGTCTAATGTTTCCCTACACAAGAAGATGATGCACAATATAGTTCGTTTTGACGATCACAAGTACACTATTTCTTTCTCGTCCTTACATTTCGTTTCTCTCCGTCATATTTGAGTACTCTGAGAGAGAAAAGAGCCTGTGCCAGAGCGAGCTTAATAAGCGAAATAGTAACACATAAAAAGACAATACATAGAATTGACTCAAGATATATACGCGTACACACACACTACAAAGAAGTCTCAAAGTACTAACTAACAAGAAAATAAAAAGAGAGAACAGTCTTTTAGTAACATAGCTCAACACATGAGTCTTTTAGTAACACGGCTCAATAAAATCTATGACTAATTATTTTCTCATTCGAATAGAATTTATTGATCCACACTTTTGGAAGATTTGCACTCTTCCCAGAAGTGCCTTTCCAATTTTTTCATTCTCAACTATTAAAAACTATCATCCCTGGGTAACTTTATCATATCCATCCATGTTCATCACCTTGTTAGAGTTTGGAGTAACCAACACTGTCTTTACCCAATGACTTAATTGCCAATGCCATCTCTCCAAGTTGTTTTGAAAATTTTGCATACTTATCATCATTGTCGGAACATGTTCGTCTTTAGTGAAACCTCTTTTTCGAAGGCACTATAGATGAATGTTTTTGATCCCTTCATCAGCTGAGTAAAGTCATCACCAAAATCAATAGGTGAGGAGTCAACTTCCATCACACATGGATCTCTCCGAGCTACTTAGCAAAACTTTTGATGCCATATCTCTCCCAATCACTAGAGTGATCACATCATACATATAAATCATCTTATTCAAATATTTTTCTTGAGAAAGATGGACCTATATCAATGTGGATAATCCATAAGCAAAACAAAACAATTTAGAAGGGTTGATGATCACTAAACTCCCTCAAAGGTATCCAACACCATGATAGGGAGAGATGATGTTGTTTTGGATTCCATAACCAACACCGACAAGATAATCTTTTTCCTACAAGTTATAAGTAAGTTTATTTACTAAGTGATGTAGAACAACTAGCAAATGCTTATATGGAAGCTTTCGAGCGTTATAAGGGGGTAGTCCCGCCCATGCCATAAATGAGGGGTCAACTTCAAACGGTCATAACTTTTGATCCGGGAGGAGTTATGATGCGCACAACATATGAAATCAAAGAAGTGCGAGATTAATTAGGGTATGTTGATTTGGACAATGTTTGATCTCCAAATTCACATGTTTTCCTTAATTTCCAAAGCTTCAAAGATTTCACACATGATATATGGATTTTTAGGGCACATTTTGATTCCCTTTAACAATATTTTTCCTTAATGATGTTATTTGATTTTGATTATTTGATTATTTCCTAAATGGAAACCTCCCCAAAAGTAGGCACTTAAGACATTGTAAACTATAACTCATTATTCATAATAAACATTATTTTTTAGAATCCTTTTCCAAGTATATCTTCCTCTACTTCACTATGATAATAAGCTCAATTTAAACGTTGCATTTAAATTCCATTTTCTTACTTCCAGGAATGTTCAACCCATCCAGCTTTTAAAGTGCATTAGATAAAATATGTGAATCATGTGCAGTGCTCTCCCAACTAACTAATATATAAGAAATATCAAGTCAAATGTAATAGCAATTAATACATTTCTTTTTCTTTTTCTTTTTAATTTGTTCTCTCCTTTTGACCATGAAATCTTCTTCAAATTTCAAAAGGACCCGATGCATGTAGATGTGTTCCATCTATTGCTTTGGCACAATCCTAAAATAATTGATATTGCTTCTCATATAATACACACACACACACACACACACACACACACACAAAATAGTTTAAAACCCTTGTAAAAATTTAAAATCACTTGCAAGAAGATTTTAAAATATATGTGCATAATTTGTGTTGACCTGTGGAATCTTCCCCTAGTGACTAAATCTCGACATTATGTCCAATGATATGGTAAAATACCATAATTTACTCTCTAATAGAAACATTCACTGTAAAATGCAACAAATTACTTGCACCGAGTGTCTTACAAAGTTCTAAAAAAGCATTTGTTGTCATTCTACTTGGTTTATATAATGAGTATCTCCAATGTATCATACATGATTCATATACAACTATCTCTTGAGATCTCGATTCACATGAGGCTCTCTTGGTATGTTGTTCTCAAAATAATTATAATCATCCATAACTAATGTGACAATAGTCATAATTGGTGCAGCCACACCCGTTATTGCCACTTGGATTTTGTCATTATCCATCTATATAGGAGCACATATCATAAAATGCAAAATGCATGTGAAGTACTAGAAGGTTAATACATTAGGTACTAATGTTAGCTATATGCCTTAAAGCAATTAGGTAATAATTACATGTTAGGGATTTAAGTTGCATTTAATAGCAAAGAAATATTCATTTATCATCCCATTTATATGAATGAGTCCATAAGATCAATTGTAACTAAACCCAATTCTTAAGGTGTTAAAAATATGTGTGATAGGTTTACATTTAAACTTAATATTTAAATAATTTTCGGTCAGTGAATCATTAAGAGGATATTGATGATAGTGTTGAGATCGGTGTGTTCTCAAGTTTCGCCATTGAGTATTGGATACCTCAAGGATGATGAGTCACAAGTCATTGGATATTATGATACTCGAACTAGAATAAAAATGTTTGTCTCAAACAAGTTCACTGAACATGACATACATAGAATGATTAGCAATATGGAAGCTTTTAGTGGAGTCAATGACTAATCGTTTATGCTTTGATCTTGTGTAAAATCTTTAGACCTAAGCCATGATGTTGACTTTTATATTGAATTGTTGCGATTCTCAAGTGCGTATATTAATGCTTTATCAAACCATCTTTGTACTTGATAGTCATAGTTTATTCACATACAAAGGCACATCCGTGAGCAATATGTAATCTGTCTTCTTGTTATATATGTAGATAAACACAATAGAAGATTGATGTCTTATGCAATCTAATCATGATAATATATTGAAATATTCGGCTAGGGTTGTAACCGAGAATAAGTAGCTTATGTCTATACATGTCGATTAAATTTGGACATATGATCGAATTAGTGGCTTAATAAATAATTCCATAGTCTTTGTTCAATCGGGACATATAAAGATGGAAGGATTGAATTTCATAGTCGCCAAAACTAACAAGTTCATTGGGTAGCCATTACATATTATTAGACGTCACTCATGATTTATAAGAACTAAAGATTGATAGGGATAATAAGTTCACTTGGTTGTGCTAACATATTAGTACAAGTCCCACCGCTAGCATAGTGATGCAAGTAGAGATGTCACACACCATGACAAATTTAGAATGAGGTTAGAACATGAGAGATAGTATTACAAATGTGTTTGCAATTGAGGCAATCGGATTTACTTGGGTAGAATATATAAGTTCTAAAACAATTTCAGACTTTACAGGCCATATTAAAGATTTAAAATGGTTTTAAACTTTACGGCGGAGTTCAAAGATCTAAGGTGGGTTCAAATTCAACGGCTGAATTAATGATCTAAAGTGAGTTCAGAATCAATGGCGACATTAATGATTTGAAGTAAGTTCAGAATCAATGGTTGTATTAATGATCTAAAGTGAGTTCAAATTCAATAGTCAAATTAAAGATCTGAAATAATTTTAGACTTCACAGCTAAATTAAATATCTAAAACGGTTCCAGATTTAACAATCGCATTAATGATCCAAAACGATTTCAAAATTAATGGGCAATTTAATGATTTGATATGATTTTGAATTCAAATGACCAAATTGATGTTTTGAAATGGTTTCAAACTAAACGGTCAAATTAAAGTTTTGTAATGCGGTTACAAATTAATGCTCCGAATAATACTCTATAGTTGTTACATAATTAATATCAGAATTAATGTTCTATAACAATTTTAAAACTTACATGGAGATTCAAAGTTCAAAGCGAGCTCAGACATTACGGTCAAATTAATGCTTTGAAACAATTTTAAAGTTGATGAGTCGAATTGAATTAAATAAATGTGATCTATGACTGATTATAAAAGGTGATTGAAAGAGAATAATGAGATGATCGTAAGATAATAATCAATCAAATTAGTTTCACACGATAACAATAGCTAGCACAATTATGGTAGTAAGCTCTCTCAATTTTTCTCTACCGTTTAAGGTGAGATTTGTGGTGTGTTTGAACTAAAGGTCCAACATTTGTGGGGCTAGAGCTAAAAATGTTAGAATTGGAATACTTTAGCAATGCTATGAGAAGATCAGACATTTGTGGTCAGAATCTAAAAAATGTTAGAACCAATGCTATGAGGACATCGGACGTTCAGGGTTAGGATTCAAAAATGTCATAACAAAACTTTTAGAGCATAGTACAAAGATGATGTGATTAGTCTCTTTCTCACTTCCATGTGCTTTTTATCAAAATGCACAAACAATGTCTAGGAGATACTATATATGAGCATTTTTGCTTCGATTGCAAATCATTTTTTATTAAATTTAACTATATATTTGTACCTTGTTTTTGAAACAAAATTCGAGGTGTGAACCCTTGGAGTGCCATAACTTGGCAGAAAGGGACACTTAAGTGCCATAACTTTTGAAAGGTACATTTAAGTACCAAAATCGGAGCAAAGTGGATCACTTGAATGCCAATTTGGCCAAAATCTGGCCAAATTGCATACATGGCATTTTCCGGTGACTTCTTTTACTGAGGTGGCAAATGTTTTTTTTTATTAAAAAAAAAGCCCACATGGACAACAAAAACAACATCGTCCATCCACATTGAGTGAGCTGACCTAAATGACGTCATTTTTCCTTGATGTTAAACGATGTCGTTAGGTTATTTTGGCTTAAGCACACCTGGCCGTTGCTGTTCCTCCCCATCCGCGTTCACGTTAGATCTCACGCCCTTCTCTCCATCGCCGTTCACGCCTAGAGGTGGTCATCGGTCGCCGTCGTCAGTCGCCGTTGTTGGTCGTCGTCATCGCTCACCATCGTTGGTCGTCGTACCGCTCACTATCATCGCTCCTCCAGGTTTGACCCCTTCTCCCCCTCCCCTGTGATGAAATTAGGGTTCAATTATTCTATTAGAGCTCATTTGATTATTTTATTAGGGCTCGTGCTCAATTAATTTATTAGGGCTCACTTGATTATTTTATTAGGGCTCCGATGGAATTTATGTTGAAATGCACGCGCTTTGTTTGGCTACTCCCTTGTGTGGAGATGCTTGCCTCGGTCGATGATTTTTGTAGTCGATGCTCAAGTGAAACGAAATATTGAATAAGGTGGAACTATGAACTAGTGTGTTTGAGTGAAACAAAATATTGAATTAGGTGGGATATGATAGATAGATTAAGGTGGAAGGTGTGAAATAATAGCCCTCAAGTGTTCTGTAAAGAGCACGCAACTTTGCTATCAATATGCTTTTATTCCCTTGATTATGATCTTTTGGTTCTTTTACTTTTCTTTCCTGTCAAATAGTCAACATATATGCAAGAACATTGAGGAGTACAAAATTTGTTTTGATACTTTATCTAAGCTCGTTTACCTGCAACGGACATTTTGGAACCACATGTAAGTACCTCATTTTAAAGTTTATATTAGCTCTTTTGATATGTAGTATTAGTCTACAGTGCAATGGATAAATTCTCTGAATTTCTCCTGGTTTTGTAATGACCTCTTGACACAATATATTAATGGCCAAGGCATCATAGAGTAGGGTATGATTTCTCCTGGTTGGATGAGAAACAAAACTTTCACCCTATATTTTTACATCAAGCTTTCCTTAATTTTTTGTATGTGTTTTCACAGGAAAAATAGATTTGATTAAGTTAATGTGCATTCTCTCACATTGTAGGTTTAGTTTAGCAAAAGATAGTAGACAAAATTGCTTGGGCTGTGCTTGTTGTGGGGAGCTCTTTTTAAAAAATATACATATTTTAAGGGGAGGGAAAACAAATAATTAAAATGACGACCTCTTTTTTGGCTATCATGTAGGGGCATATTGTTAGTGTGGGGACCTCTGTTTAATAAAGTTCATGAGAGTGGGGGGACTCCCATGTGCAATTGTCAATTGTCATTTGTGGATGTGGTCCCAAAAATAATTATTCTTTTTCTTGTTCTTGGTGCAGAAATGACTTGTGACAAGGATTATGCCACTGTCATAGTTTGCTACGGTAGGAAATTTGTGATTGGGGAGGATGAGTGGGAGTATGAGGGTGGAAATGAGGACATTATCTTTGTCGAGATAAAGAAGACATCTTATATAGGATTTGTTAGGGATATAAGGACTTATTTGCCTTGTAAAGTCCAGAAGTTGATGTATTGTCTTCTTGGGAAATACTTGAGATATGGTTTTAGATGCTTAGACGATGATAATGGTTTCAAGGATGTTTTATACCATTATCTTCATGGTGAAAAAGGTAAAAATATATGTTGAGTACGATAGTGAAAGTGAGGACAAAGATGATGATGGAGAGAGTGCCCAAGTAGGACAAACAGAGATTGGTATTCAAGCAAGTACTGACGTTATGAGGGTAGGATAGATATGATGGACAGGAGAGGAGCGCAAATGCAGTTGACCAAAGTGATGATGACATAGGTGATGTCACAATCAACTGGATTAGAGTGGGAAGTAGCTAAATCAATTGATGATGATGATGATGAATGATTGCCTGCTGAAAATTTCATAAGTGATAACGACGATGAGGAGCTTGTAGAGTCAAGAAAAAAATGAATGGATTTTTTGACATATAAGTTTGTAGCTTTGAAGGTAGTTGATGAAGTTCCAAATAGAGCCGAAGGCCCTACAGATGCTGGTATTGCTGGTGAGGAGACTGATTATGAAAAAAACATTGAGAATGTTACTTCTGAGGATGAGCTTGAAGAAGATGAAGGAGTTGTGCATAGAAGGAAAAGTAAGTTTCCTTCTTATAATCCATTAGTTGCATCTCTTACTTTGTTGATAAGTATGAAATTTCATGATGCGAAACAATTTAGAAAAGCTATATTGAAGAACTCCATTGCCGCACAGAGGAATATTGACTTCATTAGAAACACTAAGACCTTTGTAAGAACTAGGTGTTCGCAACAAAACTGTCCATGGAAGATCTATAGTGCATTTGTTAAGAGAAGTGGATCTTTCCAGATTAAAGCCTACCAAGAGAAACATACTCGTTCCATTAATTTTGAAAATAAAAGGGTAATAAGTGCATGGTTGTCGAACCATTTCTTTGACTTGATTGAGCCAATGCCTCAGATTAATATTACTCAGTTCAGGATACTGGTGAAGGAGTAGGTAGGCATTAATATATCCAGGAATCAATGCAAAAGATCGAAGCAAAATATGATGAAAATACTCATTGGTCAATACAGCACTGAATATGGACAGTTGTGAGATTATGCTTGGGAGTGTAGGCTGCAAAATCCTTCAAGTAGAGTGTATGTAGAGGTCGTAGAGAGACCACTTCTTGATATTGGGACCAAGTTCGATATGTTATATGTTTGCTTCGATGCATGCAAACGAGGATTTTTATCTAGTTGTCGACGGATTATAGGATTGGACATGTGTTTTTTGAAGTGCTTGTGCAAGGGAGAATTGCTGACAGCAATTGGAAAAGATGCAAATAACCAAATGTTTCCACTGGCTTGGGCTGTTGTGAAGGTAGAGAATAAGGACAATTGGTCTTGGTTCCTAAAAAATTTGATGACTGATTTGGAGATAACAAATGGGGTAGGGTGGACGTTCATGAGTGACCAACAAAAGGTAATGTTTGCTTTTTGAAAAATTTGGTCAATTATTTGCTTTTTGATATCAACATGTCATTTGCTTACATTTATTATTTTGACTTATTGTAGAGACTAATTTCAGCAATAGCTGAGTTGTTGCCTTATGTTGAACATTGAATGTGTGCATGGCACCTATACACAAATTGGGCAAATAACTATAAATGGGACAAGCTGTAGTCACACTTTTGGCAGCTAGCAAAGAGCACGAATATGGCTGACTTTAGGATGGCCAAACAAAAACTGCTTCAATTGACAATGATGAACTATTCTAAACAGAAACGAAGTATTGGTGTAGGGTGTTCTTCAACGAGAATTCAAATGTGATAACATGAAAAACAACATCTGCAAATCATTCAATGGGAGGATAATAGAGGCTAGATGCAAACCAATTATCTTGATGCTTAAGATATACGGGTTATGGTCATGACTCGGTTGCACAGACAAAGAGATGAGGCTACAAATTAGACTAGGCAATGTGGTTTTAGAATTGCTAAGAAATTGGATGAAAACTTGGCTGCAAGCATGTATTGTCATCCTATTTGGAATGGGATGAAGGATATGAGATCATGAAGGGTTCCAAGAAATATGTTGTCCATTTAGATACGAGGAAGTGTTCATGTAGAGCATGACAACTAAGTGGAATTCCTTGTGCACATGCCATATATGCCATTGAATTGAAGGGCCACAACACAAAAGACTACATTGATGATTGGTACAAGAAACCGAGATATCTTGCTTCGTATCAATTTATGTTGTTGCCAATTAGATATAGCAAGTTCTGGGAGCTAACAAATCGCGAAGCACCTCAACCTTTGCCACTAAAAATGAAATTGGGAAGACCAAAGCGAAAACGAAGAATGACAAAGGGAGAGGTCTCATGTTAGCGTAGGATAAATAGGACAGGTTTACTGATAAAGTGCTCTTTTTGCCACATAGCAAGGCACAATAGTAGAGGTTGTCAATTAAGGAAGCAATAGGAATAGTTGAGTAGGGCCGAAGGCCCTAGTGAATGGACAGTTGGAGAAGAAAGGTGAAATGAGTTGATTGTTCTTTAGTTGACGACAATAAACCCAGTAAGTCATGACAATTGTGTTTATTTTGCTTTATGGTTGGTTACAAATATATACATAGACATAAGTGACATGTATGTAATATTTTTGTCTTTGTCATGTCACGGAAATGACATGTGAAAAATTGACCGAAGCTCCTGCTGTACTTGAAACTGAAGAACATGTTCAAAGAATGCAAGGAAGAAGATAGCCAAGTGAAGGATTGGCCGAAGCCCTTGTTATACATGAAACTGAAGGGCCTGTTCAAAGAAGGAAGGTAGAAGACACCCAACTGCAGGATTGGCTGAAGCAACTAGAGAGCCAGTTAAGTTGACTGTTCGTCAGCAGCAGTAGAGAAAAAAATCCCGGTAAATTCACTAATTTGAGTTTAGTTTTCATTGATGTTGTTATATGGCTTGATGTTATATTTATGATGATGTCTTTTGTCTTTTTCTTAGGTTCGAAGAAGGCAAGCTACAGCTTAGCTGCCAATAGAGGGCCCAACTGAAGGGCCATCACAAGATCCATCACCAAGGTCACCACAACGGCCATTACAAGGGTCATCACAAAGGGTCACCACAAAAGCCAATCGAAGGTGTCACTAAAGCTGAAGGGCTAAATAGAAAAGCAACCAAAAGAAAGCCAAATCAAGAGCCACCTACAAGAAGGCCATCTAGAAGATGCCTAGCTAAAAATTGGTCGAAGAAGCCTCTGCTGTAGCTAAACAACCACAACAAGAGCCCAAGAAATCAAATGCGAGAATAAGAGTCAACCAATTACAAGTACCTAAAAGTGACGCTCCCATTCGAATAAGAGGGGCTCTTAGGAAGAGGCTAAAACAATATGGTTATTGACCTTTATACAGATGAGTGTTCTGGAACAATTATTCTTAATATAAGTTTTTATAGGCCGCATTTAATTTAATTTATAGTTCAAACTTTTTTGATCATTGAGTTTTCTTTTTGAAGCATGGGAGAAGTTCGGAAGTGTTTATCTCTCAAGACCCAACTTAAGAATCAACGGCTGCGCCAACAAAGAAGAAGACATTGGCTGTGCCAACAAGAAAGAAGAGTAAGAAGAACCCAATTGTAGGTCCATCTGAATCAGTTCAGTCTATGATAGTTGTAGCTCCTTTTGAATTAGTTCAGCCTACGACAATTGTAGCTCCATCAGAATCAACACATCTCGAGACAATTGAAGAAGAAGTCTCACGTCCAATTGTTAGAAAAGTGCACGGATTATGAATTAAGTGAAAAGTCCATTAAAAAGAGCACAAATAGGAGACATTGTGCATATTGATTGATAAAATAGGATGTGATATGGTTTGTGGGACTGAGGAGTCAGTTAAACAACTGTGGATGTTTTTTTTTTTTTAATAGTTTGTCAATTGAGTTTATGAGACTTCGGACTTCATTTCAATATCAATGGAACGATCTAATTGCTTGTCATTTTTGCCTTTTTCATTTTTTTTATTTTATTCTTAATTTTACTTATTGCTTCTGGTGGTGGATCTGTGGTGGTGAATGAGGTGCTCGTGTGGTTGGGGGTGGTGGGTGGTGGGTCCATTGTGGGGGTTGGGGTGGGGTCTCTTGCTGCAGCTACTATTGGTGCAAGAGTGCAGTGTGCATAGCTTGCACAAGCCCCTTTTGCAATAAACCCACGACCCACCACCAACAGTGGATGCTAATGGTAGGTCTATGGTGGTGGTTATGTGCTAGTGTGATAGTTGGGATACTGATGTTGCTAGTGGTGGTGGCTAGTGGTGATTGCTAATGCCTATTGATGGTAGATCTATAACGGGGTTGGGTTGGGGGTTTGTGCTGCACCTGGTGTAAGATGTAAGTATCCAATATGCACATCTTGCACCAGGTAGTGTTGGTGCAAGCTAGTATAAGGCACCTTGCACTAGCAACTTCTGCAGCAGCATACCACCAGCATAGTGATGGTTGGTGGTGGTTCAAGTGGCTGCATGGGATGCTTGGTGTGGCTAGCGGTGATGACTGGAGGCCGATGGTGGCTCGTGGTGGGCAGTGGTGGTGGCTGGTAATAGTTGATGGTTTGTGCAATTTATAGAGAAAACGTACAAAAAAAATTGGCACTTAATTGATCACATTCTAAAAAATCGAGCACTTAAGTGTTCACTTTTAATCATAAGTGGCACTTAAGTGATCACTTTTAATCACAAATGACACTTAAATGATTGCTTTTAATAATAATTTGACACTTAAATGATTTTTTTTTATCACGGCTGGCACTTAAGTGATTACTACATACAACTTATAGCACTCGAGTAATCACTCTTGTCTGTCTTATGTATATGATGGTTTGCAGCAAACTAGAGAAGCTACTAGTTTAATATGGCAACTCTATTCAATTCAATGTTTGCTACTAGTTTATATTTAGTTCAAGTAAATAAGTCACTACAACACATTGACCCAATATACATTCTATCATCATCGATTTATATTCGAGAATAAGTAAAAACACAGTACAAACAGCATCTCATTCATTAATTCATTCATTCCCTTTCCTTGATCTCCCCACGAGCAATGACAGCCCAAAAAAAAGAAAAAAAAGCCACAACAATCTTGTAGACAACACAAAACTTCTTTTCATCTTCCAAAAAGATAAGTCATTTATTTCATTCAAAACAAATACATTTCTTCACTCATTTATAACTATGGCAATCGGAGAAACTTCTTCTCAACTTCTAGTACTTTACATTTCATCATAAAGTAGGATAGACAAAAAAAGAATAACACAATAAACGCTTGGTAACATTTCCGTTTAATTTTCATCATCGAAATTTCATTCTTCAAATAATTAGCAAAAGATACTTGAGCTTGCATTGAGTCAATATCGTCCAAGTCATCCACAAGTGTAGATAGAGGTTGATGACATTTATCAAGTAGGTCCAATATCATCTCTGTGGCTCGATGAGAGAATTTCGCATCGATCCATTTGAAATATTTGCACTTTGAGCCTTCTCTTATTGAGCACATCCATAGAATCTTCTCCCGGGATTCGTTTGAGTCCACAATATTCTTCTTGGACTTGATAACTCACAAAAACGGAAATGCTCGCCTTCTCCTTCGCTTCGACAAGAGATATTTGAGCCGTAGCAAAAGTCTTGCTCTCCATTTTCAATATTTGACTAAGAATTTGGGGCAAATTGAATTAGGGTTCGGGACTACAGCTTTAGCGCTTCAATGGCATTTTGCCCGATTTAGGGTTTTAGATTTAGGGCAATTGGGGAGACGACGTTGTTTTAATTGATTTAAGGGCTCTATTTTGACCAACTATAAAAACGACGTTGTTTTTGGTGAATTAAAGCTGAGGCAGCTCTCTAGCGAGCCACCTTGGCGAGAAATATTAATATTTATATGCCACGTATGATTTCCGGCTGGCTTAGCCGGATGTGGCACTCAGGTGTCCCACTTTTCTTCAAATGTGGCACTTAAGTGTCCCTTTGTGCTAAATTATGACACTTGTAGTGTTTTTTTCCCAACAAAATCCCAACAACTAATCCATGATTATAAACAAAATGCTAGTAAAGTATTACAAAAGTCATTATTTGGGTGAACACCCCCCCCCCCAAAAGACAAGATAAACCGATAATCTCCCCAAAGAGCATAACCTTTCATGGAAAATTAGAAGCTAAAACAATATTCAGACCCTAGTCCCAATCTTGATGAATTTACACATGTATATGCTATAAAGCAGGCATGTTGCATAAGCTTTATGCAAAGCAGAAAAGGGCCATCACATTCCCCCAAGTGGACTTCTATACAAAGCATCCAAATAGGTGATAGTCTCAATCCACAAAATTTCCAATGAACTTTCTCAAAATTGACATTTAGCACATTCACTAAATCCTTCATAATATAGTTATACTTCCATAGGATACAAGAAAAATAACTCCAAATCCATACAATTACCTCTAGTGCCAAATTTTCAAGAATAATGTTCTCGACAATGAGACCCTTCTTTCATTATCGTGCTCTCACATCCTATGAAGCACCAAGACTCTCTAGGAGCTTTCGTGTCGTATCCGACACTTTCTAACACTTTTCAATACTCTTTAACACTCAGTCAACACATGTTGAAAAATCCGACATTTTGTCAACTTTCTTGACACTTTTCAACACTTGAGTTCAGAATTTCGACATGCGAATATTGAATTTCAACACTTAATTCAGACATGTACAAAGTCAATTTTAAAATTTTCAATGAATAAGGGGTCAAAACGTAAATATGTAAAATAATAAAAAGGGAAAGAAGAAAAACCTAGTTTTTTTTTTCTCTTCCGACTCTCACTTCCTATAACACATGATTCATCCCCCAAGTTTTTTGGTTTTTCTTTTCTCTTATCTTCCGACATACTCTAATATATGAGTTCATAATGTGGATTGCTTGTTTTTTTCCTCCAAATTTTATGGATTATTGGAATGGAATTGAATTTATCAAATTGAAACAATAAATAATATTAATAAATGGTAGATTAATATTTTTAGTGTAAATTCATTCTAGGCTCTTTTTTATTTTTTTTATTTGTAAGCTTGAATCAAATTAATTTGAATAAAATAATCATAAAAATATAATTTATTATGTATATATAAAATATACAACATGTTCCAACATATCACAATTCTTTACATTTTGGGAAACGACGTAACGACATGTCGTGTTATCGCATGTGTTACGTGTCAATATCGGTATTACTTAACTCACATCCAAACTTTTAAGTCCAATCAAATGATACACCTGAAAAAGATAGTGCCAAATTCAAACATCTGTTGGAGAAGCACTCTAAAATTCACATTCAATCATAATCCATAACTTAATGTCACCTGTTCTTTGCCGATGATGCCATCTTTTTTTCTCAATGGAACAATAACTGAATGTCAGAATTTATCAAGCATCTTAATGAATATTGCCTAGCTACAGGTCAGGCAATCAATCGGAACAAATCTGGATTATATCTTCCTAAATTCTGCCCTCACCCCCTCAAGACAAACTTAGCCAATGCATTACGAGTTCCTTTGCTGGAAAAAACTGGTAAGTACCTTGGCCTTCCATCTGATTGGGGATCCTCTAAGAAGGACATGTTTGCCTGGATATTAAGTAGAGTTAATTCTAAGCTGGAGGGCTGGAAAGAACATCTAATTTCCAAAGGGGGGAAAGAAATCCTATTGAAATCTGTAGTTCAGGCTCTACCTCAATATGCTATAATGACATTCAAGGTTCCTATTTCTATTTGTAGATCTATTGAGAAAAAAATAGCTCGTTATTGGTGGAAAAACAACAGTAACAGATCTGCTATTCACTGGAAAAGTTGGGACCTTCTAACAGCTAGCAAGGAAAAAGGAGGAATGGGCTTCCAAGATCTCATCTCATTTAATAAAGCCTTATTGGGAAAGCAAGCCTTGCGGATTTTTCATAACAATACCTCATTATTAGCCTCTGTTTTTAAAGCTTTATACTTCCAATCTACTTCTTTATGGAAAGCAGAACAAGGCTATCGACCCTCTTGGGGTTGGAAGAGTATACTTCTTGGCCGAGATTCTATTATTGAGGGACTTCAATGGTCAGTTGGAAATGGATCTTCTATTAATGCTAGAGAAGATAAATGGTTAAACATTGGCATTCTAGGGGGACCAGCAAAAAGAGAAGAGCCTAAAATGGTTGCAGACTACATCCTTCCTGAACAGAATGCTTGGAATGTAGCCCTCCTTCACCAGAATTTTCTACCTCAAATAGTGGATGAAATTCTAAAATTCAGTTATGGACAGTCAACACTCAAGACAGACTCTGCTGGACAGCCTCACATGATGGGAACTACTCTGTTAAAAGTGCTTACCATTTTATCACCCAATCGGCATCTACAAAGGTTCATCCCCAACCCTCCACTTCCTACACCCCTCCACCAAAAGTCTGGAAACAGATATGGAAGACAAACACAGCACCCAAAATTCGAACATTCCTATGGTCTCTATGTCATAAAGCGTTACCAACTAAAGCCAATTTGTTTCATCGCCGCATTATCACTGATCCTTCTTGCCAACTATGCTCAGCCAGTATTTCCGAAACCACAGAACACCTATTCCTACTTTGTCCATCAGCTAGATCTATCTGGAGTCACCCGAAGGTCAACCTCACCTTTCCCAGTTCATCAACAATCAGCATTGATCAATGGCTTGCATATATTATAGATCAGAAGGGGAACGTACCTAGCTTTGAGACCATTGCAGCTCTACTATGGCACATATGGAAGGCCCGAAATCATCTTATCTTTCGCAATTACCGAACAAATCCAGATCTCCTCATTGACACCGCTTTGCATATGGCCGCCCTCTGTCTCAGTTCACAGCAAATCGCATCTTCATCTGGTCCGATCCCCCAACACCGACACACTTCTTGGCAACCTCCAAAACAAGGTACCATAAAGATCAATATGGATGCTGCTTTTGTTAGCCCTAATCATACAGGTGCGATTGCTAGTATATTTCGAGATCACACGGGCAAGATGCTAGACGGATTCACACTAATTGTTCCCGCATTCACTGCAACTGAAGCAAAAACTCAAGCCCTTCTACAAACGCTCAAGTATCTCATCCATCAACAGCAAACAGATTCTCACTTGCAACTCGAATCTGACAGTTTAATCCTCGTCAACACAGTGAATAGCAGCCGTTCGCCTCCATGAAGCTGTCGAGCCCTCTTCGCCGAAATCAATTCCCTTCTGCTCTGTTTTCCTCATCTCTCTTTGCATCACTGTCCACGAGAGAGCAATGCCCTAGCTGACTGGGCCTGCAAGGCCCACGGACGAGGCCTCCTTCCCCTTAACTGGGCTCTCAAACCTCCGCATGCAATGTCTGATTTAATCTGTAATGACGCCCTTCTTTCGGGTTGTACTTCCTTTTCAAGTTAATATATATGCTTTTCCGACCAAAAAAAAAAAAATCATAATCCATAACAACGAAGAAAGAGACCTTGGATGTCGGATTGAGCGTGACAGTGGATGGATAGGAGCCAAATGAGCTTATCACTGAGGCATCGAGTGGAGATCAGATGACAATGGCCCAGCGGATGTCACCTCTCTACTCTACTTGCAGACGCGGCTAAAAGAGAAGCACGAGGCAACAACAGAGGACGAGAGGAGGAGGAGGAGGAGGAGCTCTGGATGTAAGAGAGATGAGCGAGAAGGTAGAGAGGAGGAAGGGGAAGGCGTGCAACGACGAGGAACATTCGGCAAAATGAGCTAGGATTGCGTGAGACGAGAGTTGGGAAAATGATTTCCGTTTTTCAGAAAGCGAAAGTCTTTTTCCCTAAATTTAAATGACTTTTTTCTGTTGACGGAAATTCTTTTCTTTAACCCATTTGTTTACCTTGGGCCAAACAATGAAACATCTCAAAAACCTTTTCTTGGAATATGTTTTGATGGAAACATCTCAAAAACCTTTTCTTGTATTTACACTCTCTTATTGGCTCTCGACACTCCTTATTACAATGAATTGACTACATTATCTATCGTGGAATCCACTATTGATTTAAGATCATCTCTTACCTTTTTCTTTCTTATTTTTTCATTTTTATCAAAAGGAAAACTTAGCAACATCCCTTTCAAAAAACTTTCTTTCACTTGAGCCGCTTCTTCTACATCTATCACATTTTAATGCATCCTTCATGTTTGTTTTGAACTTATTCTCCGTTATTATAATTTAAGCAAGGACTAATCATATATCGGAACAAAGGAATGTTAGTTTTATTTGCATATTTTTTACTTTATTTTCATAGATTATCCTCCTGATCTTGATTTTTTCAAATTCAATTTTTGGCACAAATTTACAAGAATTTACTTAAAATTGAATATTGTGTGGTTGATGTATTATACACAATTTACTCAAAGATTATTATCTTACTTGTGCTTAAGTTATTTTTTGAATAATAGTTTTCTAGTATCATAAAAAGGAAATATTAAACTCATTAACAAAATAATTAGTTTTTTTTTGTCAAAAACATAATAATTAGTTAGCATTAAGGGGTGGAAATAGCACAAATCCCTTTATTACAACTGAAACTACTATGCGAAAACTGTACCAAACAGTCTCTCTCGTATGGGTAACGCGTGCGTTGTAATAACCAAAGAATTTTGAAAAGTCATTAATTCGCTAGTGACGGCAGCGGTTGAGGCTAGCAACAAACAACTCCGACTTGGTGTGGCTGTGGCCATAAGCGATGATAGAGAATCTAGTTGGCGTGTAATCTTTCTATTAACGTACGAGCATTTTCCCTTAAATTCTGGTTAAACCAATGATGTGCCTTCAATGTGCCAAGTCGCATCATGAAACACAGCATCGATTCAATCGATTATTTGGCCAAAAAGACAATTTGGATGGAATTGACGTGAGATCCGTACTAAATTGCGAGGACTCTTTCCAGCAACGATAAATGTCTTCCCACGTGATTCTCAAGCGACATGTTCATTGAGATGTAAAAAGATACCAAGGGAGCACTCTAAATTTGCCGTATTAGATTTCTATTGCTGTTCTTGACAACAAAGAGTTGACTGACCAATAAAATAAAAAAAGCTAAGAGTTTTACTAGTGCATAATGCGTATGCTTCACTCTGTTTTTATTTTTTTTTATTTATATAAGTTTATACTTCAGTCTAACACACGTCAAAGAATGAGCTCAAGTTGAAAATTCAATTAAATCAGTCTCTTTTTTTGTAATTAACTAAAAAAAAAGCTATATTAAAGTACCCTGAAGAAGAAAGAAAGTCGGGAAACTAGAAAGGCAAGAAACAAAAAGTTTTTTATTTCAAGCTTCACAAATCACTTTCTAGTCATCTGTGTAATCAAGTACGGAAAATGGAGCTTCCAGACCCAACTAATTTCGCATTATCAGTGAAATCCTTGTCTTTGGGAAGAGATCATCTTTAAATATTGGTGGACAAGTGCTAATATGACACTAATGGCACGACTCATAAAGAAGGGGCGATTGATTAAACCAAAAAGCCTCTTGGGACTAATCAAATAATGAGTACATGCCGATGCTCAACATGGCAAAATTGTCCATAATGTCACAGTGGTTAGTGACGTATTACGGATAATTAGTCATCTTGCACTTGGTCTCTAATCCACTTTGTCGCCACCCATTTCTCCCCTTTGATCACAGGACAGCTCCCATGAAGTGAGGTCTGGCAAGGCCACCACAAGAATTGTTAAGCAGAATATTTTTTATTCTTTCAGTGTTATAACAACTTTGGGATAACAAGACTTGCAATAGAAAATACTCAGAAGGAAATCTTATGCAATGCTGTCGCAATTGAAATGATGGTTTGAAACATGATTTTCTTATGGAGTCAGGCAACTTGGTAACCAAAGAAGTAGCACTTTCATTGATTTAAATGCAAAGGCACGGATATTTATATTTAAGGAGATCGTAGATGACAGATTTACTAAGATGAGTGATCTTTTTTTCTTCACAATTACACAATTTACTGGAAACTGGGGTAGAAAACTCCGAGAGTATAGCTCGTAGCATTGACTATAAGAGATTCAGAACACATCTAACACTAACAGTATTCTGAGGTGAGAAAAACTTCAGCAGGTGCAGTTCATGATGAACAAGAGTAGTACTCACAGGATCAATGGTACCATTTGGTAACAAGGAATAGAAGAGAAGTCCATCACCCTGCCGTGGTTTCACCTTCAGTCCAACACATTGTTGAAAATCATAGGTCCCATCCATGTTCACTCCATTCTGCATGCCAGAGTCAAATGAGTACATGGTCTAACCAAACTTAAGAGGAAGAGACTATCCAAACATACCTCAAAAGGGAACACAGTTTCTCCCCCCTCTTCAACATCAGATAAGTACAGCAAAAAAGAGGCAACCTACACACAGATTGAGCGAGAGTAAAATGACCAACCATTTCAAGCTCTTGAAACATAAACGTTGTGCCTAACTAAGTATAACAAAGGGTTAAACGTATGAGTATTCTTGCACCTCACCCCTAAGCACAGTTTCTCTACCATCGAATTGATGAAATATGATAGGAAGAAACTAACAAGAAAGTCAAGAGAGATAAAGCAAAAAACACTTCACAGAAAGCATCAATTTAGATTGAACTGACTATAGCAATTTATTGTCGAGTGAACCTTGAATATATATTCCAAAAACCGAAAATGAAAAGATTTATGCTTAAAGCAGGAAAAGAATATCAACAGAGCATGAAAACATACACCACTCGTCTATACATCTGAAGTGAAAGTAAAAGAGCGTGGCCAAGATTAGATGACAGGAAAATAGCAGAGTGATGAATCAGGTAGACAAGTTTCTAATGAAGTGCAACTTTCTGAGTTAGAATTTTACGAATTATGACCATGTCCACCTGAGCAGGGCAACTGACAAGGGGGAAATAGCCAGGCAGTTTTTCAGCAGATAAAGGAGAACAGTTTGTTTCTTTGCGAGTCCCACCTAGTCAATAGGGTAGGCATCCAACAGGGTGGAAGCATTCTTCTTCAACCCCAGTGGAATTTCTCAACTTAGATAACTTCTTTCGTGAGATTCCACTAATATAGCCTTATGTACATACACACACCCGCAACCAAACACACACATGCACACCCGCACACACACGCACAAAAAAAAAAAAATCTTCCATTTGAGAGTAGAACAAGAAAACCACCAAGTTTTTTCACTCCCACATTTCAGAGAACTGTGAGCTCATCTAGCTTAATAATAGGTTGTACTGATGTAATAATAGATTGTGTTTCACAGCCTTGTCGGTGATAGTTAACCTTGCCATTATCTTGAAATTTCATTGACAAACTTCCATGATAAGGACTTTTAAGGGATCAATAACATACATTTACAAGGACATCATCATCCATGCCTCACCAAATTAGCAAAGGCAAATTTTTGTAGCAAGCATACCCTTTGGCTCTTTTGTGGACCGTATTCAACGGGACTGAATGCATCGTAATGAGAATTATATCTCTGTCCAATCTCGTAGCGTAACACATTGAATGCCTGAAACATGGTGATATCCTCAAACAATTTTAGATCTTCCCTGAAAATAAAAGGTTAAGAAATTCAACCAACAAGAAAGAATACATCGCATGCATTGACTATTTGAGAATGATGAAGAGTTTCAAACATGGGGTACAAACTACCAACATGTGCTTTTTCCCCTCTATAAATGATTAGTGAAATGAAAACCTCACAATCACAATTTGAGAACAGGAGGAAATAACATTGTACACACAAACTGTCAATGTGTGATTTTGTTTCTCTGTCAATAATATAGCAACAAAGAAAAAACCCTCCAGCCACAATTACAAGCCACAAGAGGAAGTTAGATCGTCTACACAGCTTAACCATCATAACATGTCGACCAAAAGTAAAATACTATATAATCTGTTGAGGTAACAGTTTGAGGAATGTAAATATATTTGGAGATTGAGAAGGAAGTAGGTTTTCCATATCTTAAGTTGTTTTTATCCAACGTTGTTCTACCATTATGTAACTCAAAAGTTGAGACGCAAATTATTCTATTCATGATCATTGCACCACATACCTTTTACCCTGAAATCTCACTTCTAGTAGGCCATAAAGACAACAGCTAGGGGTGAAACTAAGTCAAGCTACTAATAAGTAGCTCAGGATCACTCACTAATCACTTGAAATTGGCTCACCCCATTTCAAGGTAGCTCAAGCTGGAGCTACTAAGTATCTTGTCGAGTCGAATTCAAGCTTGCCAATACTCATCTTGACAAGCTCATTAGTCTAATCGAGCTTCCATTATATTTCAAAAACATCTTCTAATTACAGAAAGACACATAAATCGTTAAAATTACATATTTTAACTCTCATAGACATATACAGGGAAACTGCTTGAGCTTACTAAACTCGAGCTCAAGCCTAAATTCTGATACTCCATCAAGCTCGAATTGAGTTTGGAGACCCAAGTATGTAAGTTGAGTCAAGCTCGAGATTGGCACTGTATCAACTTGATTCACCCCAATTGCACCCCTAACAACAGCTACCCAAGACAAAGGAAAACAAACTAGTCAATTGGGTTTGTGCAATAGCATTCAAGATGGAAGAGCACTTTGTTCATTTGGATCATTCAATACAAAATCTGAAGGTATGCACTCTGATGTGAATGAAGAGAGTACTGGCGATAGTAAAGGCTGACGAGTTGTGAGAAGTGATACTAGGTCGGACTTTTGCTGATACATCACAAACTTACAAACTAATCACCCAAAAAATGCTACTAATAACGATGACTTCCCGGGTAAAATAGTACCTCTCCATGTTCCCTTGGAAGCATTGTCACCCTTGCAATTTTCTCTTCAATAATATCCAAGGTTCCGGTTTTGTCTTCAGAAGCACTTATGAACATGCCAGAACTGCTCGGAAAGAAAATGTTAACAAAACATTACAAGAAAGCCGCCTCTTATTTCTACTTATGCAATGAATGCACATTGTCACACATGCTTGGATATAAAAGAAAAATAAATAGAGGAACTTCAGATGCATAGGAAAAGTCCAATTGATCCAGTGTCCATAGTATTACGTTGTAGAAGTTGCATTTCTGGTTATGGATTTGGCCTCCACATATTCGCAAACCAATTCATAAGGAATTAGTCCATGTATCTCTTCAAAAGCTCCACTTATGCGATGGTAGTAGAAAATAATGATAGCAATTGAAAGAACAGAAAAGGGGAGGCCTTTCAGTTTATTATGCAAGGCACGTAGCAACGCAAATTGAGCCAGCTGACACAATTTAGATGCATGCACTTAAATCCTTATACAACATTGACTAGTTCAGACAAAATAAACAAAAATACCTTGTTCTAATGCCCTTCGTGTTCTCTGCCGTTTCTCCCTTTCTCAACGCCAAGGTTGAAGGTTTGAGACCTGTCTTTGCCACTTTTATTATGCTTTGGCATTGTTCAGCTGTTGCAAAATTAGGAAAGTATAGAGCACGAGGACCCCAGCTCAAAACCTACCCAAGAAACAAGACGGAATACATCATGTGAGAGACTACGTTCTCATCAAAAAACAGAGAATACAAAAGCTGACCTTTCTCAGCACGAACAGAAAAACCCGTAAACAGAGAAAAGAAGCAAGATCTGTTTTAATATTTAACTTGATCAACTTTACTTTTTCTCTAATAAACCGGGAAAAAAGACTAGGCGACGTTATCTCTCTAAGAACAAAAGACATCATATGGTTCGAAAGAAATTAACAGAAACATTTGTCACTGTTTTTGTTCAGAGACCCACACAAAACGCACACCCCACAAAGTTCTACGACCGTTAATCCACGCAATTGAACATGAATCCGACCAAAACCACAAAAATTCGAAAAATCCAAAAGATGATCCCAAATTCAACTACCAACAATTTAGGAAAGAAAAAAAAAGAAATGAAAGAAAGTCTCATGACAGTTGTGGAAACCTGGAAAGGAATCGAAACGAAAGAATCATCCCCGGTCTCTCCTCGCGGCAACGGCACATACTCTCTCTCGTCCCCGACCGATTCGAGAGCCCTCGCGCTCGCTCCTGCTCCAGAGACGTCCTACAAGATCCAAACGAACTCAACTCAACTCCACTTTCAACCGCCGGAAAAAACACGCGCGGCAAGCAAGCAAAATCCAGACGCGCACAATCAAAAACAGCGACCTGAGCAAGGAGCGACGAGCCGTAGAATCCGGCGAGGAAGAAGAAGGAGCAAGCGAGGACGACCACGGGCAGCTCTATCTTCGACTTGGAGCTCCAGCTCTGCCTGATCGGTTTGCCTCTCACTTCGCACCGCGCGCGATCGCCGCCTCCTGCTCTCATGGTCTGAAGAAGGCTGCTGGTACGAGCTTCTCGATGGCGAGCAGAGAATCGAATCGGAAGAGGAGGTAGAGCTCTCGATTTGTGGCAGACGATGAAAGCTTCAATCAAATGCAGATTCTTCTTCTTCTTCTGCTGCTGCTGCTGCTGCTGCCGCCTGCTGTTTCTTATTCTGGCTAGTTCAGAGGGTCAATGCGGGAGAAAAGAGAGAGACAGAAAGCAATTTACCGTACGACACGGCGGGATCCTTTTTTTCTTTTCTTTTCTGGGTCGAATACACGGCGGGGAGGCGTCCGTTCTGAAATTGTGCGGAAACCGAATCGGATGTCGGGAATCAAATCTGTGTTATGATAATTATTAAGTTTTCAAAAATTGCATACCGACATAACACTGTACCACCGTGAAACCTTCTAAAAATTAATATTACTAATAAATAGTAAATATGTTTTATGTTAAATTTCGTTGAATTTTATCTTCAAATTATAGAGTTAGAGAGTACGTAAAAATTAACAGTGTAATTTCATCCTATATAATCATGTTTATAGTTTCTAGTGGTATTAATCCAATTAAATTTGTTACAAATATCGGTTTAAAGTTTTAGATGTTTGTTACAAATGTATTGTTTAAGGATTTTTTGTGATCAAAAACTTCGTTGTGGTAAAATTATTGTAGATGTATTGGTTTCAAACTTTCTTGGTATTAATCCTTCTTTTAAATTAATATTTGCATCATAAAAACTCACAAATCAATACATTTATATTTATGCCAAACCGATGCATCGATTTATTGGCATGGTGCACCTGTTTAGAGTAAATATGGTATAGACATATTAATTTAGATTTGTTGTAATACAAAAATTAGTTTGGGAAAAATTGTGACCCAAAAGATATTGATTTGAGAGTTCTGTAACACAAAAATTAATTCGGAATAAATACGACAAGAGCGTATCAATTTAAGGTTTTTAATGATATTATTTTTAATTATTAAGTTGTTATATGGTCAAGATGTCATTGTTAATGATGAAAAATTATCAATTTTCATAAATTACCACATTATAATTGTTCGAGAAAAATTACAGTGATATTGCAAAATTACTAGTGACGACAACGTTGGATTATGAAGTATGAATTGGATAGCAATAAGTTTAGCCAAATTATCATATTTTTAGGCCGATTACCGAGTATAGATTCTATTAGTTATTGGGGTATGAGTTAATTTATCAAAATTGGGAAATTTCTAAGTGTAAGTATCTTCATATTACAAACTTTGTAACTAATATTTTTATAGGAAAATAAAACTATTAACTATAGGTTTAATCAAGATTACAGCAACTTTAGTGGTAATTGTGTGGTGATATCCGTCCTATAGTAAACATTACCCTCTGAGGTAGTAAATTACTTCTTAAAATCAATAATTTAGTTTATCTTCAAACAGTAATATAAATTACGAAGAAGTAATTTATACATCATAAGAAATAATTCAACTTGAAAGAAGTAATTTCCCTTTCTGATTGTATCCTTTATTGGAGTAATCTACCTTCAAAGTAGTAACATCTTATGAAACACTGACATTTTTCAAGAACTTTTGTGTCGTGTCGGACACTTCGACACGTGTTCGATACTATCTAACACTCTCGGACACTCTTTGACACTCGGTATCGGAAAATCCAATACCTAATTCAACTTTTCCAACACTTTCTTTAACACTCGAGTTGGAATTCCGACATACGAGTTTTTGACACGCGATTCCAATATCGAGGTCAAATTTAAAAAATTTCAATAAATGATAACTCAAAATGTATATATGAAAAAATAAAACACAACAATAAAAATAATAATGGAAAAAAAGAAAAACATATTCTTTTCTAACTCCTACTCCTATGATACACAATTCACCCCTCAAGAAAAACATCTTCTTTTCCAATCTTCCGACATATCTAAGATGTGGGTTTAGAATGTATATTGTTTGTTTTTTCTCCAAGTTTTATGAATTATTGGAATAGAGTTGAATTTGTCAAATTGAAATAATGAATGATATTAATAAATGATGGATTAATATTTTTAGTGTAAATTCATTCTAGGCTTTTTTTAATTATTTAATTATTTATGAATTTGAATCAAATTAATTTGATTGAAATAATCATAAAAATGATAATTTATTATATATATATAATATACAATGTGTCTTAATGTGTCAAAATTCTCTACTTTTTGAGAAACGGTGTATCGTGTCGTGTTATGTTGTATCGCGTGTCGCGTGTTAGTGTCGGTGCTATATAGGTAACGTCTATTAAGAGTCCAAGATAAGGTAATTTCTTTGATAGAATGTAATACTAAGTAGCCATTTACCTTGTAATCAATAAATTTAGTAAGCACTAATTCTTGAGGACCGTCATTATACTTATGCTTCATTCATTTCACGGAAAATATAGAGTTTCTGGAAAATATTTTCCAAAACACCATTTTTTAGAAAAATAACCAAATTTTCGGGTGTTTTGCTAAAACTTGAAAATATACTAGAAAATTTTTTCTACCATTTGGTTTGAAAAATTCGATTCAATTATTCTGCATGCACTTATTTAAATAAAATTATTTATTTATTTATTTTTTTTCTAAAAAACAGATTTTTAATTTTTAATTTTTTAATTTTTTCTTTTGCTCCTTCTTCTTCCTCATTGGTTGCCGTTTTGGCGACCAACCAAAGGCAACCTTTGGCAAGCTTGAGCTCACTCGCCCATGTGCCATTCGGCAATCTGATTAGGCCTAAGGCTAGCGAGCTCGCTAGCCTCGGGCCTCACCTACGAGCTAAAGACTCTCGCTCGCCAGCCTTGGGCCTCACCAGATTGGTGAGTGGTGAGCCTAAGCTCGCCAAAGGTTGACGAGCTCTAGGCTTGCCTCTAGCCAGATGTCGACTGTCGCATGGTTGGTGACTGGCTGGAAAAGAAGAATAGTAAGAAGAAAGAAAAATAAAAAATAAAAATCGTATCTTTTAGAAACGAAAAGAAAAAAAAAATCCAAATATTTTAATAAATAAGAGAGAAGTGGGGACCAATAGGTGTGTGAGATAAGAAAAAGTAAGTGAGAAAAATATTTTTCTATATTTGAAAAGTGGAAATTATTTTCTTATATTTAAAAAAAAAATTATTGATGAAAAATATTTTTCACAATCAATTTATTTTTCATGAAACAAATATCGAAAAATCTAGACTAAATTTTCTGGGACCAATTCTGCGGGACGAAGCCATCATCGGCTAAGCCACGAAACACCCCCGTAGACGATGAGAGCTCATTCCGGAACTTTTCCAACACTCTAACCTAAGGTCTTGCAAATCCGCAAGCAAATCAAAGGTCCTGGGATTTCCACCGTGAGTCGGTGCTAATTTCCGGCATCATGCTCAAAGTCCCTGAACGATTGACCAAGAGTGATGTTCAACAAGGACGGCCGCCGAGCGAGAGATGGAGAGAGAATATGGGAGGAGAAGTAGTGCAGCGTTGATGCCATGAGTCTAGGGGTTTCGTGGCGGCAAGCGCGTGGCATTAGAACGAGGCATTTTAGGAACAATTTGGGTGTGGGTTCTATACGGATCGGGTCTTGGGTTGTCACACAAAAAAATAAAATAAAAATAGAAGGCATTTGATGTTCATGGCCATGCCGGATATCTCAATGGGGACCTAAACCAAATCGATCTATTTACAACTTAACGGAATGGAGTCCCATATTTTTAATGTGGCACCCAGTAATAATACCTATAGAAAGTCTACAACAAGATAGTTTAAATTATAGATTGCAATTTCAAAGTAGAAATTATAACTTTTTCGATAATTTTTCAATTCATCTTTATTGAATGACTCAATAAAAGTACATAAAATGGCTCTATTTTATAGAGCATAAGCGATGATAAAAAATCTTGTCTATTTTAATGAATACTCACCTACTAATTACCGACAAACAACCCCGTTTACACTTCAACAGATTGCATGGAGTAATTTTCCTCAATCCCAAACCACCCTTACGTTTTGGGAAACATAAATCATGTGACGTGACTTTAGCCCATCTCCCACCTTGTGATTTGATGCCCTTCGAGAGAAAAAAGTTCATGCATTTACTTTCAACTTTGCTCGATCTTCTTTGGCTAGAGAAAACTCGGCACCAACAGTTGATAAGACTGCACATGGCAGATTTTAGTGAACATATCTTTGCAATAATGACTTAGTGGCTCCTAAGATCTTGTCTAGCCCTTCTTTGGCAAGAGAAGGACTCCGCACCAACAATTGATAAGACCGCACCCAAAGAAGATCGAGCAAGTTGAAAGTAAATGCATGAACTTCTTTCTCTGGAAGGGCAAAATCAGAAGGTCGGAGAGCGGCTAAAGTCACTTCACATTATAATGTCTGTTTACAAAACACACGAGCGTGGCTTGGGATTTCAGGAAAATTATTGTGTTGAAGTATATACAGGGATGTTTGTCGGTAATTAGTAGGTGAGTCTTAATCGAAATAAATAAGATTTTTTTATTATCGTTCATGCTTTATAAATAAAGCTCTGTACTCTTTATTGAGTCATTCAATAAAGACGAAGTGCAAAATCGTCTAAAAAATTCATAAACTTATTGTATAGTAGCAAATTCAATTATAAACTTATTAATTATGTCACTTTAGTCATAAACATTTTGAAAATTAGCTAATTTACTTCTAAACTTTTAAATTGTACAAATTTAGTTCTAAATATTTTGATCATTTGTCAATTTAGTTATAACAAGTGGTTTAGTTATGCTGACTATCCCATATGATATAATTAATTTGACATTGACAATTTTTTCAATTTTTCAAAAGTTTTCTTCTCTCTCCTTTATCGTACCTTATCTTTTCTTCCATTTTTTTTCTCTTCACCAACCACGGTATGGCATTGAAGTATGCTAATTGGAAATTGTTGGATAGACACTTTATGGGTGTTATTTGGTTGACATTGGTTGGTAATGTTGCATTTAACATTGTAAAGATGTTGATTTGATATAAAAAAAAAAAAAAAAAACCTATTGGATATGTATGAGAAGGCATCTGAGATCAATAATATCTATTTGATGCGGTGTCTATTTGATTTAAAGATGAGGGAAGGTGCGTTAGTTGTATATTATAGTAATAATTTCAATGTAATTGTTAATCAATTGAGTTTAGTTGAGATTGACTTTGGAGATGAGATACTTGCTTTGATTATATTATCTTCATTACCTAATAGTTGGAATACTACCGTTATTATTGTTAGTTTTTCCTTTAGGTCAACAAGTTTCACATTTGATGGGGTTCGAGATTTAGTTATGAAAGAGGACATCCACAGAAGAGAATCTTACAAACTTGTATCTGCTGCTTTAATGGGTGCAAATAGAGAAAGATCTAGTAGTAGGAGTAGTACTAATATGAATAGATGTAGTTAGTCTAAGATTGGTGGCGTTATTTGTTAGAGTTGTGGCAAAAGAGGGCATCTTAGAAGAAATTGCCTTAAGTTGAAGAATAAGAAGTGTAAGAGAATTATAATTGATTCTACATAAGATGTTGCAGCTATAGCTGTCAGTAGTTTGAATAGTGTTGATTATGTATTGTCTATCACTAAT
The DNA here is from genome assembly GCA_017140185.1 of Eucalyptus polyanthemos subsp. polyanthemos. Taxonomy (NCBI): domain Eukaryota; kingdom Viridiplantae; phylum Streptophyta; class Magnoliopsida; order Myrtales; family Myrtaceae; genus Eucalyptus; species Eucalyptus polyanthemos. The sequence goes on along the minus strand of CM029465.1, from coordinate 14,382,880 downwards.
TATTCATCATTTAATGGATGGATTATGGATTCTAGTTATTCATTTCATACTACACCAAATAAAAACTAGTTTACTACTTATCAGTGTATAGATGATAGCATATTGCAAGTGGGAATAATGCTAAATGCGATGTTGTCAGTGTTGATAATGTTAGAATCGGAATGCGGGATGGTATTGTGAAGATATTGATTGAAGTAAGGCATGTTCTAGAGTCGAAGAAGAATTTGATTTCCTTGAGTGCCTTGGATTTAGGTGGGTATTAATATATTTCAAAATGTGAAATTTTGAAAGTTGTTTGAGACACTTTGATGATCATGAAAGGAATCAAGTACAATGGCCTAGATGAGCTTCAAGGTGAAATAGTGAGAGATTTCGTCATGGATATGTTTGATGCATTCGTTCAAATTCTGAATTATGGCATGTGCATTTGGGGTATATTAGCAAGAGAAGCTTGAAGATTTTAGGTGAAAAATATCTGTTATGCGGTTATATTGCTAATGAACTGAATGTATGCAAGTGTTATGACTTAGATCAACGATGGAAAGTAAAGTTCAATATGATTGTCAAAGAAACCACGGAAATTGCAAAGTCAATTCACTTGAATGTTTATAGGTTGTTGTGGTTTCCTTCGATGAAGAGTGCCAGATATATGTTAATTATTGTTGATGACTACTTGAGGAGGATGTGAATGTTTGTGTTTAGGCACAAGTTTGATGCTAATATTAGGATTATGTAGTTGAGAGCTTTAACTGAAAAGAAGATTAGTAAGACAATCAAGCATGTGCAAATTGATAGTAGTAAGGAATTTTGCTCGAAACTGTTAAATGTATTATGCATGAAGGAAGACATAGTGAAACATCGCAATAATGCTAATGAACCACAATATGTTATGGAGTTGATGAGTAAAACGTTACAGAGATGGCCCATAAAATATTCTCTATTAATGTTATGGCTAGGAGAATTCTAACGGATATGCTTAGCATAATGAGCTACCTAGTTAAGAGATTCCCATCGACTGCAATTGGATTTCGAACTCTTGAAGAAATGTCGTAAAGTTGCTGATCATTATATTTTTAGAATATATGGTTATCTATATTATGTTCGAGCAAGTAATGATAAGTTCAATGGAAGGGTACGAAAGTACATGTTCATAGGTTATGCATAAGGTGAGCAGAGCAATTGTGGTGCCCGTATTAAATCCATTTGTTATCAATAGAGAAGTTACATTCAACTAGTCTCCAATGCTTTTGGTTAGGAGTGATTTTAGTAGCGTTTACACGGATCTGAACGGTTTTCAACTTGAGGTGGAGTTGCAACCAGAAACTATTAAGGTGGTAATCGACATAGATGGTGCTTCTAACAAGGTGGGGCCTATAGAGTTAATGGTTACTGTAATTGCTAAAATTGACAAGGTATGTGTTTAATCAACTGACACCCATGGATGTAACAATTATTTTGCTTTATTTGTGATAAAAGAGGTTGTGCTGGAAAATCTTTGTGAAGAAATTAAATGTGCTTGTGGAGTTGGCATTTTGATGAGATTTTTGATTATGGCAAAGTTCAAGGAAAGCTTGGACTTGAAAAATATCTGTGATGGTTGAGTCCCTTAAGCGCTATGAGAAAGTAGTAGTAGAGTTCGATATTTTTAGTAAAGCGATTGTTACTTAGCTTAAACTTCAAGTCAAATTGGAGATTGTTGAAAATATGTCTCGAATTTGAGCCGACGAATGAAGCAAAACTGAGATGAATTTGGATATAATTATGGACGTTTGAAATTGAGCAATTAGAATGCGGGAATTTTTTTCTATGAAGTGGATAAAGTCTTGTTTTGAAATCCATGGAGATTATCCCTAGCGCTATTCAAGTCAGTCCATGAAAACAAAAGAGGAAACCAAAGAAATTGATTTCCACTAAGGGTGTGTTTGGTAACGGTTTTGTTCAGGGGAACAAATTTTGATGAGAAATGATTTTTTCTGTTTCTGTTCTCGTGAACAATTTTTGAGTAAAAGAACGTATTTGGTAACTTTCCAAAATTTCTACTCTCGAGATAGAAACACGTCTGGTAAGCTTCTTAGATTTTTTTTTTAATTCTTTTATTATTTTTTCCTTTTTCTTTTTCTCTTTGGCTGATTGTCGGTTGGGTGATGTCCAACGAGCTCATTGGAGCCTCACCAGGCTAGGGCAAGGCTCGGCCTTGCCTAGGTGGCGTGAGGTCGACCTCACCCTGGCTGGTCGACCTCACCCTGGCCTGGTGAGGCCTAGCCTTGCATTGGCTGGGGAGGCCGAGCCTTGTCATGGCCACATGAAGCTCGGCCTCGCCTTGGCTAGGCAAGGTTGACCTCACCTAGATTTGGCCAGGCCAAGCTCGCCTAGTCACCATCGAGGCTCGACCTTGTTGGGCCACCGCCAAGCGATGCCATCTTGGAGGTGGCTGGGCGAGCTCGACCTCGCCAAATTTGAGCGAGGTTGACCTCGGCGTGCCTCGCCCAACGACGGCGAGGCTTTTGCCGGCGATTCTCCGGCAAGGTTGCCAGCCCTTCTAGACTAGTTGCCGACACCAACCATGGTCAAGGCCGGCGACTGGCCAAAAGGAAAAAGAATAAGAAGACAAGAAAGAGAAGAAGAAAAAAGAAGAGAGAGAAAAATTAATTCTAGAAATTTTTCCCGAGAACAAGAAACTACTTTTTTCTACTTTTTGTTTTTGTTTCAAATCTATTTACGGGAACAAAAAAATAGATTTTTTGTTCTCGGAAAAAAAATTATCAGACACGTTCCTATTCTTTTTTCGTTCCCGGGAACAAAAGAATATAAATTTTTGTTCTGGGGAACATAAATTTTTTTTAACAAATAGGCCTTAAGATTCGGCTAAGAACAAGAAAAGGAAAGTCCAAATCTTGGACTTGTTGACCAAACGGCATGGAATTTGTTTACTAGGTTGAAATCGGCAATAAAGACGGTCAAACTTGGACTTTACCTTTAAGTTTCGTTTTGAAGTTCGCTTCAAGAAGGGTTATCCTCATCTTGTTTGAAATAGAACAAATATATAAGCTGTTCTTTAGCCACAAGAGAAAAATGCCATTTTTGATGCATGTAATCTTGAAGTGCCATCTCCAAGTGAGTGCTTGGCTATGGATTTCTTAGGTTTCATTTGTGCGTTTACACCAAGCAGTATTAGGGCCCGCTTGGTTCGGCTTTTGGCTTTTGGGGAATGCATTTGCCAAAATGCAAATACCTTTGGGTGAAGGGGCTTTTTCGAAATGCAAGTATCATTTGGTAAAATTTGCATTAAAATACAACTTTGGCCAAAATACTGTTTGGTAAAATTTGCATTTGTAAATGACTTTTATTAAATTTAAAAAACAAAAACAAAATTCTATTTTCTTTTTTGAAGTCCAGCCACCAGAGCGTCGGATCCGGCGGCCAGATGACTGGATATGGTTGCATGGGTCGCCCGACCCCGGCGACCGTCGCTTGGGTCGCGCGATTCAGGCGACAGCCGCCTGGGTCGCGCGACCCAGGCGTTGCCTGAGATCCGGCGACGGTTGCCGGGGTCGGGGGACCCTTGGTCGGCGGTCGCCGGCGCATTACCGGCGTGTGCGACCCCTTGGCTAGTGGTTGTCGGCCTCCAATCGGCTTCTCTCCGGTGAAGATGAACAGTCGAAGTTGCATTCCGAAAATGCAACTTCCCAATGGACCTCTCCCCCTCCATTCCCCCAAAGCCCTTTCAACCCCCTTGGAGATGCAATTGCATCTCCCCAAAGTCCCCAAAAAAATGAACCAAACACCATAGCATTTGGCCAAGGGACTTTAGAGCCCAAATGGGCTTTCCAAATGCCCAACCAAACAGGGCCTTAGTGTTCAAGCCAATTAAGTTTTGTGAGTTTAAGATTTGTGTGTGATTCTATTATAAGATTGAAGGATTATTTCATGAGAAATTTCGAGGCTAAATACGATGTGCGTTATTGGGCATAATTGAGCTTGAAAAATACTAATAGTATTTGAGTGACTCAAGTGTGGTTGTAATCTTTATGTATCGCTTGATCTATGATATAATTCATTATTGTTCTCCCCGTAGGAATCACGTAAATTTACCGTATGATCTATTTTTTTTATTCAGTCTATTTTATTTTTCAATCGCTTGCTTTTCGGAACAAAGTTGTGCTCCTCCTCCCTAACTCTCTCTCTATCTTGCGCACGTGTGCCGCCACACTTGGATGCCATGGACAATCACTCATTGCATCATGCTTCTCGGTTGAAGTTGAGGATTCTCTCGCTCAGTGATTGTCCTTGTTGAACATCACTCTTGGCCCGCATGTACTCGGAAATTAGCACCGACTCACAGTGGAAATTCCGGGACCTTCAAGAACCTCCGCTTGCCTATTCACGAGACCTAGGCGATGACTACGGGTGATGACTCATGGTGGAAGTTCCGGAACGAGATCTCATCGATTACGGGTGTGTGAGAAGGCGACTAGCATGGGAAGGAAAGAGGGCGAGAGTGTGTGATTGAGAGAGAGTCAAAATCAAGCCAAATCGAATGTTAGAAGTTCAATAATGTATTTTGGGTTGGTTAAGAAATAGATTTGAAATCGAACTGAACCATCAGAAGAAGCTCGTTCTTTCACTTACTACACGATGAAGGGAAACCCGATCCAAAAAGACTCAAATTTTTTTGTTTGGATTAGGTCAGTTTAGTTTGGGTAGTTCTTCGACCACCCCATCATTTTATGTTCAAAATGCCACACATTTATAAATTACTTCGATTGTAGATAATTTGCGGACGTAAAAGATGATTTACAACATGTAAGATAAGTCTTACATTTACAGATACTAACGAATCTAAAGACAATTTATGATTTTAAAACTTATTTCATGAATACGAAATATAACTTACATTATTATCCATTACGATGCACTAAACTGTTACTACAATTATATTTCGTTAGTAATTATTTAGAATAAGTATAATGATGGTTATGAAGAATTAGTGCTTACTCAATTTACTGATTACAAGGTAAACAACTACTTTGTCACAATCAGTAAGGTAAATTACCTTATCTTGGACTCTCAATAGATATTATTTCTTTGTAGGTGGCAAAAGTACACTTGGAGTACTAAAACTTGACAAGAAGAGATATTTATGCCAAAATAACCATAAAATGGATCAATTAAATACTAACAGTGAAAAAATTTACCAAAATGCTGACGTGACGATTTTCCAACAAAATAAGTTCAAAATGATATCGTTTTGCATGCTAACGTAACTAGATAAGTGCAAAAACGTTGTTGTTTTACTGATGTGGCTAAATAATTAATATAAATATTAATTAAATTAAATTTAAAACTAAATTTATTTATAATTTTTTTTTTTAAAAAAGAGAAAATTGAGGAGGCAGGTGGTTGAGGGCTAAGCCCTTAGTGTTGCCTTCCGGCTATCACGGGAAGGGTTAGTGACCAGGGGGAAAAGGGTCGACTGGATTTGTCGAGCCTTGGTCACCATCACTAGCCCTTTTGGCAACTATGGAGAGGTGGCGACGAGGGCTCAACACTCAGCCACTTGCCTCTTCTCTCTCTCTCTCTCTCTCTCTCTCTCTCTCTCTCTAAATATAAATATTTTAATTTAATTAATGTTCATATTAAAGTTTTAAAAAAAAAAGACGTTGTTTTGGTTCTTTGTTTCTGAGTTAGCTCTTCAACGTGCCACATAAATGAGTTATATTATTAAAAAATTGTCACGTAGGGTTTCTAGCAATTTTCGCTAAACTTGGCACTCAAGTGACCCATATTTTTTTTTTTTAAAGTGGGCATAGTATCACATTCATAACTTTTGGCATTTATATATCATTTTGTGCCAAGTTTTGGCACTCCAAGTATCCGGCACCTTTTTGTAGGTACATTATTCCAATCAAGGATTACCATAAGAAAGGGAAATACTTCTTTCAAAGTGAATTATTTTCTATAATGTGTATAGACCTGTTAAACGGGTGGGTTTGGTAGGGTTTGGGTGTAAGGTCATAAATGGTCCGACCCAAATCGACTCATTTAATCCATTTAATTATTTCTTATTTTTTAAATTGAATTTTTAATAATTATTATTATTATTTTAAGAATATAATTTTTTATTTTCTTTTTCCTTATTCTTTTTTGTTTACTTCTTCTTCGGCTAGTTGGTGACCGGCCATAGGTAGGCTCGAGCCCTAGCCGATGTCGGCGAGCTCGAGTCTCGTTAAATTGGCGAGGCTTGAGGCTTGCCGGTGTTAAGCACGCCTCTTGCCAGATTGACGAGGCTCGAGTCTCACCCGACATCGGTGAGCTAGAGTCTCGCCCGACGTCGATGAGCTCGAGGCTTGCTAGATTGGCGAGGCTCAAGCCTCACTTAGTCGGTAGCCGGTTGTCACTATGCTGACCACTAGCTAAGGAAGGAGGAAGAAGGAAAAAAAGAAAAAGAAAAGAAAATTGAAATATAAAAAATAATTATAATTTCAATTTTTATTAAAAAATATTTTTGTAAAGTTAAAGAGGGAAGAGAGAGATTGTAAGGCCTTAGATGAAAATGGGTTTCAAGTTCAATCCATTTAAGACTCACTTAAGACCCATTTATCTTAAGTCTTTAATTATTAAACCCATTTAATTAATTTCTTAAAAAAATAAGTGACCCATGTATGGCCCATTTATATTGGTCTATGACCCATTTTGCTACTTCTACGTGCATATTACGTCTTTGTAACTCATATTACTACCTCGAAGATATGTTAAATTTTCGATTTTCAGAAGTAATTTACTACCTCACTGGGTAATGTTGACAATAGAACGGATATCACTGCACAATCACCACATAAGTCGCCGTAATCTTGATTGAACCTATAGTTAATACTTTCCTTTTCCTATAAAAATAGAATTATAAAGTTCGTAATCCGAGGACACTTACACAGTAATTTCTTTAACCGCATTAAGTTATAGAATCTATACTCGATAATTGACCTAAACTTTTGATAAATTGGCTGAACTCATTGCAATCTAATTCATACTTTATAAACCGAGAACGTTGACACAAATAAATTTCCAATACCATTGCAATCTTTCTCGAATAATCGCAGTGGGGTAATTCATTAAGGTTAATATATCATTAGTAAAAGTATACTTTAATACTTTGTAGCTTGACTAGAACAACTTAATAATTAAGGATAATACCACAAAAAACTAAGGATGTTAATGGTTCGGTTCGGGTTTTCAAGAAACCCGAAATGAACCAAATCACTTGGGTTTGCATTAGCTTTGAACTTAATTGCGAGTCAAACTGAAGACTTGATTTAGTTCAATTCGGTTTTTTGATTTTTTTTTTGTTGGTAATCTTAAGAAGATGGACAATTTTCAATTTGATTTTGAACCGAACTGAAATGAAATTATTTGAATTGGAACAAAAAAAGGATTATTTTTTCATTATTGGAATCGAAACTTGAATATAATTGAACCAAAAATGCATGAAAATTTGGCTTAGTTTTGATTTTGGTTCGGTTTCATGTTCAGTTTTGACATCCTTGCTAAAAACTCCAAATTGATAAACCAGTACACATTTAGTGAAAATTAATTTTTGTGTCACAAAAACTCCCAAACTAATATACATTGCACCACATTTATCCTAAACAAAAATATACATATGTCCAACATTTACCTCAATGTGCTGCATCAGTGCCAAATTTAATGCACCGATTTAGGATAAATATGGAAGTTTGTATCGGTTTAGGATTTTTTGTTATGTAAAAATTAATTTAGGATAAATGTGGTACCGGGCATTAATTTGAAGTAAATATGACATGAGCACATCGTAAATTTTTATAATATAAAAATTAATTTGAAATTAATATAGTAAGGGATGTATCAGTTATTGTTGGTAACCTAATAATTATTTACCTATATTTGATTGCCGACATCTGATTCGGTTTCCGCAAAAATTCAGCATGAACATTCCCGCCGCGTCGCAAGGTTTAAAGCGCGCCCTCTCTCTCTCTCCTCTCTCGCATTCTGAAATAGCTAGAAGAAGAAGAAGAAGAATCTGCATTTTATTGAACCCTCAATCGTCTGCAACAAAGACACCAACTTCTCTTCTGATTTGGCTCTCTGCTCACTATCGAAAGTTCATACGAGACTTCAGACCACGAGAACAGGAGGCGATCGATCGCTTGCGGGCAAAATGAGAGGCAAAGTGATCAGGCAGAGCTGGAGCTCCAAGTTGAAGAAAGAGTTGCCCGTGGTCATCTTCGCTTGCTCCTTCTTCTTCCTCGCCGGATTCTACGGCTCCTCTCTCCTTCCTCAGGTCGCTGTTTTGATTATGCGCGCCTGGATTTGCTTGTTGTGTGTTTTTCCAGTGGTGGAAAAGAGCTGAGTTCGTTTTGATCTTGTAGGACGCGTCCAGAGCAAAAGCAAGGGCGAGAGTTCTCGGATCGGTCAGGGACAAGAGAGACTATGCACTGTTACCACGTGGAGAGACCGGGGATGATTCTTTCAATTCCTTTTCAGGTTTCCATAACTGTTATGAGACTTCTTTTCATTTCTTTTTTTCCTATTTTGTTGGTAGTTGAATTTGGGATCATCTTTCGGATTTTTCGAATTTTCGTGGTTTTGGTCGGATTCATGTTCAATTGTGTGGATTAACGGCGGTAGAATTTTGTGGGGTGTGCGTTTTGGGTGGGTCTCTGAACAAAAACAGGACAGATGTTTCTCTTGAATTCTTTTGAACCATATTATGTTTCCCCCATTTATAAGAGAAAAAGTGACGTTGATCAACTTACCATTGAAACAGATCTTGCTTCTTTTCTCTGTTTTAGAAATATCAGCTTTTGTGTTCTCTGTTTTGTGATGAGAACATAGTCCCATACGATATATTCTGTCTTGTTTCTTGGGTAGGTGTTGAGCTGGAGACCTCGTGCTCTCTACTTTCCTAATTTTGCAACAGCAGAACAATGCCAAAGCATAATAAATATGGCAAAGGCAGGTGTCAAACCTTCAACCTTGGCGTTGAGAAAGGGAGAAACAGCAGAGAGCACAAAGGGCATCAGAACAAGGTATTTTCTGTTTATTTCGTTTAAACTTGTCGATTTTATATGAGGATTTAAGTGCATATTGTGTCAGCCGGCTCAATTTGCATTGTTACGTGCCTTGCATAATGAACTGAAAGACATCCCTTTTTCTGTTCTTTCAATTGCTATCGTTACATTCTACTACCATCACATAAGTGGAGCTTTATACATGGACTAATTCCCTATGAATTGGTTTGAGAAAATATGGAGGCCAAATCCATGACCAGAAATGCAGCTACTACAACGTGATACTATGGACACTGGATGAATTAGACTTTTTCTATGCATCTGAAGTTCCTCTACTTAATTCTCTTTTGTACCCAAGCATGCGTGACGATGCGCATACATTGCAAGAGTAGAATAAGAGGCGGCTTTATTGTGATGTTTGGTTAACGTTTTCTTTCCGAGCAGTTCTGGCATGTTCATAAGTGCTTCTGAAGACAAAACCGGAACCTTGGATATTATTGAAGAGAAAATTGCAAGGGTGACGATGATTCCAAGGGAACATGGAGAGGTAATATCTTACCCAGGAAGTCATCATTATCAGTAGCTTTTTTTGGGTGATTAGTTTGTAAGTGTGCGATCCTACCTAGCGTCCCTTCTCACAACATGTTGGCTTTTATGGGAAAATTACAAAAAATGTCGTAATCTATTGTAATTGTGTTAATTCATTTTTAAATTTATTTTTTGACTAATTGAGTTCTAAACCTTTTATAGTTGTGTTAATTTAGTTCATCCTATCAAATTCGGCCGGCTAATGCTAATGTGGACACTAGCTAGCACTAGCGGACAATTTTTTAATAATATATTTTTTACATTTTTGAATATTATAAATAATTTTTATTTTTTCCTCTCTCCCTCTCCCTCCCTCACTCCCTCTTGCTGAGGCAATCAGTTAGTGGCGAGCTCCCCTAGCCACCGGCGAGGGCTTGCCTTGCCAGTGGCTAGGTGAGGCTGATCTCATCTAGATTCAATGAAAGCTTGCCTCACCTAGCCCTTGGCAAGGCGAGCCTCATTGGATATGGGCGAGGTCAACCTTGCACTTATCTAGCGATGGCAAGGTGAGCTCGCCATTGGTTGATTGCCTCAGTTCGGCGACCAGCCCTCTTGTCTGGCTAGTTGGAGCAAAAGGAAGGAGGAGGGATGAGGGAAAAAAAGAAAAATAAAAAATTAATAAGAAATAAATAAAATAAAATATTATTAAAAAATTATTTGCCAACATCCATGTTAAAGCTAACTAAACAAATTTGGTTGGATGGATTGAATTGGTACACTTGCAAGATATTTAGGACTCAATTAGCTAAAAGATTAAATTTAGGACTGAACTGGTAAAAGTGCAATAAGTTTAAGACTTTTTTGGTAATTTTTCCAATTTTTACTATTGCTAGTGCTCTCTTCAGTCACATCAGAGTGCATACGTTCTTCAGATTTTGTATTTGAATGATCTAAATGAACAAAGTGCTCTTTCACCTTGAGCGCTATTGCACAAACCCGATTGACTAGCTCGTTTTTCTCTGTCTTGAGTAGCTGTTGTTACGGGTGCAATCGAGGTGAGTTGAGTCGATACAATGCCAAGCTCAAGCTTGACTCAACTTGCTTGCTTGATTCTCCAAACTTGGTTCGAGCTTGATGGAGTATCAGAATGTAGGCTTGTGCTCAAATAGTTTCCCTGTATATGTGTATGAGAGTTAAAATATGTAATTTTAACGACTTATGTGTCTTTCTATAATTAGAAGATATTCTCGAAAAATAATGGAAGCTTAATTAGAGTTGATTACACCAAGGAGCTTGTCAACGACAAGATACTCAGTAGCCTCAGCTTGAGCTCTCTAGAAACGGGTGAGCCAATCTTGAGTGATTATCGAGCAAGCCTGAGCTACTTATTAGTTAGTAGCTTAACTCAGTTTTACCCCTAGCTGCTGTCTTTATGGCCTACTAGAAGTGAGGATTCAGGGTAAAAGGTATCTCACCTCGTGATCATGAATTGGCAAGATAATTTGCATCTCAACTTTTGAGTTAGATAATGGTATACAGAATGTGCACAAGACCAACTTAAGATATGGGAAACCAACTTCTTTCTCCGCCTCCAAATAATTTACATTCCTCAACCTGTTATCTCAACATAATATATAGTATGGTACTTTTGCTCAACATGTTATGGTGGTTAAACTGTTTATACAATCTAGCTTCCTCATTTGGTTGGAAGGTTTATATTGTCACTAATTATTGATAGAGAAACAAAAACACCCGTTGATAGTTTGTGTGTACAATCTTATTTCCTCTATTGAACTCAAATTGTGATTGCTAGGTTTTCATTTCACTAATCATTTATTGAGCGGGGAAAAGCATATTGGGGGTTTATGCCCCAAGTTTGCAGCTCTTCTTCATTCTCAAATAGTCACTCCATGTGATATATTCTCTCTTTTTGGTTAAATTTCTTAACCTTTCATTTTCGGGGAAGTTTAAAATTGTTTGGGGTTGTCACCATGTTTCAGGCATTCAATGTGTTACGCTACGAGATTGGGCAGAAATATAATTCTCACTGCGATGCATTCGATCCCGCTCAATATGGCTCACAAAAGAGCCAGAGGGTATGCTTGCTACAAAAAAATGCAGCCTCTATTTTTTTTTTTTTTTTGAATATTTACTAATTTGGTGAGGCATGGATGATGATGTCCTTGTAAACATATGTCATTAATCCCTTAGAAATCCTTATCATGGAAGTCCGTCAATGAAAACTTAAGATAATGGCAAGGTTAATTATTACCGACAAGGCTCTGAAACACCATATTTTACACCAGTACAACCTATTATTAAGCTAGCTGAGCTCTCCACGGTTCTCTGAAATGGCTTATAGGAGTGGAAAAAAAACTTGGTGGTTTTCTCGGATGTATAGAAAAATGTGTTTTCATGCTCTGTTGATATTCTTTTCCAGATTTAAGCTTAAAAATTTTCAATCAATTTCGGTTTTCAGAACATATATTGAAGGTTCACTCGACAATAAATTGCTATAGTCAGTTCAATCTAGATTGATGCTTTCTGTGAAGTGTTTCTTGCTTTAGTTCTCTGACTTTCTTGTTAAATTCTTCCTATCATATTTCATCGATTTGACAGTAAAGAAGCTGTGCAGAAGGACAAGGTCCAAGAATACTCATATGTTTACCCTTTTTTCATACATAGTTAGCCACAACATTTACGTTTCAAGAGCTTGAAAGGGTTGGTCATGTTACTCTTGCTCAATCTGAGTGTAGGTTGCCACTTTTTTGCTGTACTTATCTGACGTTGAAGAGGGGGGAGAAACCATGTTCCCTTTTGAGGTATGTTTGGATGGTCTCTCTTGAGTTTGGTTAAACCGTGTATTCATTTGACTCTGGCATGCAGAATGGTATGAACATGGATGGGACCTATGATTTTAAAAAGTGTGTTGGACTGAAGGTGAAACCACGGCAGGGTGACGGACTTCTCTTCTATTCCTTATTGCCAAATGGTACAATTGATCCCGTGAGTATTTCTCTCTTGTTCATCATGAACTGCGCCTGCTGATATTTTTCTCGCCTTGGAATACTGTCAGTGCTAGATGTGTATTGAATCTCTTAAATTATAGTCAATGTGACATGCTATGCTCCCGGAGTTTTCTACCCCTATTTCCAGTGAATCGTGCTATTGGGAAGAAAACGGAAGTGCTCATCTTAGTAAATCTGTCATCGAGGATCTCCTTAAGATAGAATATCAGTGCCTGTGCATTTAGATCAATGAAAAGGGGTTGCTTCTGTGATTATCAAGTTGCCGACTTCATAAGAAAATCATGTTTCAGACCATCGTTTCAGCTGAGAAAGCGTTGCATAAGTTTTCCTTAGTATTTTCTGGTGCAAGTCTTGTTATCCCAACAGTTGTTATGACACTGAAAGAGCTGAAATATATTCTGCTTAACAATTTCCGTGGTGGCCTTGGTAGACCTCAATTCACGGGAGCTGTCCTGTGATCAAAGGGGAGAAATGGGTGGCATCAAAGTGGATTAGAGATCAAGTGCAAGATGATTAATCGTGCGCAATTTTACAATATTGAGCATAGGCATGTATTCATTATTTAATAAGTCTCAAGGGGATTTTTGGATTAATTAATGCCTCTTTTTCATAAAAATAGCATTTGCTCGTTTATATTTACAGATGATCTCATCCCAAAGAGAACGTTTCACTGATAATACAAAATAGTTGGGTTTGGGAACTCCATTTTCTGTACTTAATCAAACAGATGACCAGAAAGTAATTTATGAAGTCTGAAACCAAAAACTTCTGTTTCTCGCCTTTTAGTTTGGGGACCTTCTTGCTTCTTCATTGTACCTTAATATAGCCTTTTTATTAATATTTAAATACAGAGCAAAAGACTGATTTTAATGGAATTTTCAAGTTGAGCTCATGCTTTGATTTGTGATAGACCGAAGCATAAACTTATCCGAAAAAATAAAAACAGGGTGAGGCATAAGCTTAATGTGCACTAGTAAACTCTTAGTGATTGGTCTGTCAACTCTTACTTTGTCATTAAGAACAGATATACAAATCTAATTTGGCAAATTTAGAGTGCTCCCTTGGTATCTCTTACATCTCAATGAACATGTCCCTTGAGAATCACCTCGACGGCTAACTTGGAAGTACATTAATCATTGCTGAGAAAAGAGTCCTCGCAGCAGTGAATCTGACGTCAATTCCATCAAAATTGTCTTTTGGTCAAATAATCGATTGAATTGATGCTGTGTTTCATGATGCGACTTAGCACATTGAAGGTACATCATTGATTTAACCCAATTTTAAGAAAAAAACGCTCGTACTTTTAAAGAAAGACCACAGCCACACTTGTTACCGTCATCGCTAGCACTCAAACGTGCACAAGTAACTTGCAACCACCATAGTCGCGGCTCGAATGAAGGACATCGCGACATTCAGGAAACCTGTAATTTGAGGTCTTGTTTAAGGTCACGACCTCAGATAGCGTTTGACTAGGTGAAGAGAGGGAGATCGCAAGAGGGGAATGAAGAAAACAAGAAAGGAAAGAAAAATAAAGGAGGAGAAAAAAACAGTGTTGCGTTTTCTTGATCCCACCATGGCTAAATACTCCCCATTATATTGTTTTAACAATATTAACTTTTGTGGATCACACTTTTTCTAAGCACTCTTTTTGTTTGATTTTGGTTTCCCTTTTGTTTTCTTTATTGTCTTTTCTTGCGAGTCCCATTTTCATCCTTCTTTACTTCTCTTCATTCCATCTTAATGCCAATCATGGTTCAAGCCTTCTAGGATCTGTTAAAAAAAGAGAACATTCTATGGTCTGCCTCTATCACTTGTCCTCTAGGTCACATCGCACTCATTGGTTGTTGAATCCCTAGCTAGAGTTTGATTCCCAAGAACACAACAGACCTAAAGGGTCTTGCATTGAACTTCTTCACGGCAATCAAAAGATGGGGATTCGAACAATTGATGGCAACAGAGTTGCCACGTCACATATGTGCTCGGACTTGAGGGTTGAGTTTGTAATCACATCTTTAGCCCTCTCATTCGTCAGTGATAGTGGCTTGACGTCTAAGATTGGTGTGGAAGTAGAAGAGAACGCAAGGGCGAGGAGGGGCAAATCCTCGCCAATCTTGAGGATGGAATCGTTGTTCTTGAAGGTGGCATTTCGATTTGCATAAGCAACTTAGTGGGAGCAGGGGCAAATTTGGGCCATGGATCTGGAGGCTGGCAGGTGATGGCAAATTAGTGGAGAAGCAAACATTGCTAACGAGCCTAATGAGTTTCTGGGTGATGGCTTTGGCTCCTAAATTTGAATATTTAAACATGGGTTTTTCTTGTCTTCATAATCAATCAATTGAAGAATTTGACGCAAAATGGGACAACGAATAACACAGAGAGCGAAAGGGATGGAATGGGGGTAAAGAGTGAAGAGATATGAAATGGGCTTTTACTTATAGTTGAGGTATGAGTTGAAGAAATAGAGATAAAAGAGCGCTAGCCGGGTGAGGAGGTTTATGCAAATTTGGGCTTCAACTTAATGAGTTCCTTGTGTTTGTGATGGACTTTTTTGTGGGTTCGTTGACGGACGTTAGGGTATAAAAGATTTGTCTATTATTGAAATGAGGGGTGTTTTGCAAAGAGAGAGAATATAGAAAAATATATGAGGAGAACTTGAGAAGGAGTGGCACGGCAAAAAAAAAAAAAAAAGAAAAGCAACTAAATAATGCTTTAAAAAAAAGACCCATAAAATTTAATATTATCAAAAACATTGAGATGGGGAGTATTTTAACCATGACGAGAGTGGAAAAAGCACGACCTATTCAAAAAGAAGAATAGAGAAAAATACACACCCTCGTCATAAAAAAGCAAATACGTTAGATGTGTCAAATATTTGGAATGTAAATTTAAGATACAACTTTTATCTTCCAAAATTTAATGACTAGTATAGTCGGTGTACTTTGGTCACTTTGCTTCATCAAAAGCCCAAGTTAAAAAGAACCGACTTCTGCGCATCTACCAATAACACATCGAAGTCTGAACTCAACCACCCACTCAATTTGAGGGCTAAAGGTAGGGGTGAGCATGGTCTGGGTTGGTCCGGGCCACCCCCTAACCCTAGGACCAACCCGTACAGTGTCGGTCCTCAATTTTTAGGACCGAGGACCGACCCTATTGAGCTTGGGATCAAGGACCGGACCGACCCAATGGGTTCGGTCTGGTTCCAGAGTCAACTCGGGACCGATCGATAATTTTTTTCGTCTTATTTTTTATACTCCTAAAAAAGCAAACCTACAAATTCAAACTACACATCAATTGACAATCCGGCATTGTGCAACTAAATTATAAATACCAATACCTATTTAGCAAATTTAAGATGACATAATAGAAATTTCGTACTTGCTAACCGCTCATCGAGATATGGGATAAGATGAAAAGTTCTTGTAATCATCTATCTTTAATATTCATAACATCATATGCAAAAGTGTTTTCCTGCATTTGATCATGTAGAGTCCACTCAACCAAAAAATGAGCTTCACACTACTTGACTAGTAAATCACCGTATCAACTGCAATACTACTCTACTCTTCAAAAACTTTTACCATTTGACACAAATTGAAAAGTAAAGTGCGATTGAAATTTATTAGTAAAATACAATTGAACTATAAAAAGTTCAAAATACTTAATATAAATCATGAATATATAACTTCACATCTTGTTAATTCACTTAAACATCTAAACACCGAAAACAAAACAAACAACACATAATTAATACTCAACAAAAGTTTTAAATTGAAATTACTATTAGTGTTATTAATATAACATTTCAATATAATATAATATAACAGACATTTTACTTAGGTTTGAATATATAAAAGAATTATACATAATATAATATAATATAATATAATATATAGGGTTGGTCTAGGGTTGGACCAACCCAAAACTCTTAGGACCGAGGACCAACCCGTACAGTGTTGGTTCTGGAATTTTAGGACCAATGACCGACCTAGTCCCCTTGGGAACCGGACCAGGACCGGTAGGGTTGGGCCGGTCCAAGGTCGGTCCAGGGTCAACCCTAGACCGCTGCTCACCCCTAGCTAAAGGTACAAAAACACTGAGAACCACAGTTTTCCCTAAAAAAATAAAGGCTTTTTGTTGGCTTCATTTTTTTTCTCTGAAATAATAAATGTTTCACTTTCTTTTTGGTACAGAGACATTTTTCCATTTTCAAACTTGCCGATATCACGATTGCTTTCAAATCGCCACCCTTGAAATAAAAGAAGAAAAATAAAATAAGAATTCCCTAAACCTTAAGATTTCCTTCTTGAGACCTAGGCAAAAATTTAATCTCCAGAGTCTCAGACAATAAAATATATGGAATGCAATCTCTCAAATCTAGCAACATCAAAATAGTTGCCAGACAAAAATCCTCAGCATATGATTCCACAGCTAGCAAGAGGTCCTCATTCCCCAGGTGATGCCCCAATGGATCATTATCTTCTCTCATATGGCTTTTGATGATCAGGCATTGATTTCCTTTCATAGCTTTCCATAGAGTTCAACAGACTTTGCAACTGATAGTCACTGTTGATAGCATCTTCCTCGCAACGAAATAATTCATGTCTGCTATGTGGATTTGTACTGGTAAAGGAGGTTGAATTTGATCAACTCTTTTTGCCAATCATTCGACCCCCTTGCATGCTGTGACTGCATTTTATACGCAATTGAAACCAATCCTTATGCTTCCTCTGTCCCACTGATAAGCCATTGATATTAAAGCGATCCGGACATTGGCAGATGAGTGATGAACTCATAACTTGCGCAAGTGCTGGTACGGTTGCTTCCCTAACCGCTTCAAGACATGCATGCAACCAGCTGCAGCGAAAAGCCCAACGGCAGCAAATGCCATAATTGCTGCATTACCAACACTGCGATAGTAGCCTCCCTGGAACAAATGGCAACTCATAATGGACACATTTTCTCAACAGATCTACCCAAAAATGCAAGTAAGCTAAATTGTGGCAGTCCTCAGGAAAAAAGCGTGATTGAGGGTGTTGCTCCAACACCCAAACAAATGAACCACTGACAAGTCATAGAAAGTCATGCAAGAGGACTAAGTGAGGAGAACTTGGCTTTTCAGAAAAAGGTTCCATGTGGCACTGTCAAGTCAAAAGTCTTCTGTACTAAATATATAAAACCTTTTTTCACCCAGAAGTTTCACAGTGATAATACTTAGTTATCCCACCAGGAAAAAAAAAAATATGCAGGAAATTAGAAATGAAAAAACATATGTCTATACCAATTGTTTAATTCATCAATAAACCACTTACTTGCTGAGAACATCTTTCAGAAAAGATGCGCTCTTGACCAGATTTGTAATGCAAAAAGACCATGTAAATCAGCAAGTATGGCATAATGAAAGAGCTATTGTCAAATCCTTTTACAGAGGCAGAATGGTTTTTACTATGGTTCTTGATCATAATAGCAATTGAAATCTTATTCATTAAGCCAGTACTTCTAGCCAATCGCTTGTCCATTCTAAAAATGGAACATATCCTCTTCCATAAAATTCTGTAAATTTTCCAAAACTGGTGAAACTTGTAGATGGTTGTAACAATCATGTCCTTGACTTTGCCTTAGGATTTATAGCTGAAGCTAAACCATGTCCAAAACTTGGGCCATTTACCCTAATGATCTAAGTAAAAATTGAGACAGTACAAATACAGAATTGCTTGATCTCCCTCCTGATTTATGTCACCAGTGCAGGCATAAAACATGGAGATTGACTAGAAATTAGATCATATTTGAAACTCACGTGCACCAAAAATAGCAAAACTGCAGCATTCACAGGAGCAAGAGAAAAGCTTATCATTCCTCCTCGCAAGTCATTTGGTACATACCTACAAAACATGATAAACAATAATCATAAACATTCATCCATATATCCAAATTAGCAATATCTTGTGTTGGAATTCCAGCCAACAGCTCAGAATGGCATACATGGTCCTCAATCTGGCAAGAGAAGGTAGGATGACTCCTACACATGCCTGGAATAGGAAGAACAATGCTACTAGAACTCCAATTTCCTGCACGACACAAATATAGTATCTATCAGTATGTGGTGGTAACAAAATCAGATATCGATTTATATGTTGACATTTATGGAATACATGAATACCTGATAGTCATAGGCTATGACAGAGAGTACAAAACCGGATATGATGAATGCATAAAGTGTGCAATCTTCAGTTCGAAATGACAAAGATCCACTAATAAGCCAAGGAAAAATTGTACTTCCAAGCATTCTTGCTCCCAAAAGGCACGGATATATCAAGCCCAGATGTAGTTCTCTGCCATCAGCCTGCACTCCAATGCATTCAATAAAATCATGAAACAAGCTCACTCTTGCCAGCAAAAAATTAGAAGCTACAACCAGCATCTTGTGTGCAGAAAATGGATAATGCTGCTGTTCATTTAAGTCTTCCAGGAGATATTAATATTCCTTTCAGAAAGATATGTGAACGTACCACCAATATTGGGGTCCAGAGAATCCAAAACATTGATATGGAGAAGTGAAGGCAAGCTTGTGCACATGCCAATAACCATATTCTTCTATCTGTGAACAAGTAGATAAGAGTGTATGCAAGAAGAACTGAATAATGGTCTGAGTAAAAATTTAAAAAGGTACCTACAAATTGGTCTACTTATTAGCGAATACAGAAAAATATTAACCAAAATGTCAATAGCTTAATCTTAAAAGAGCAACAATTCTGAAAGAGTACGTGATTCGTTGACATGGCAGCAAATGATAGGGGCAATGAGAGAAAATAGACTGATAAAGAAGAAAAGAAGGAACCATTGGTCACAATTGTTTCGGAATAAGATAGCCAATTAAAGAAGCCACAGCCTTGAGGAAATTTCCTAGTTGCAGCTTTACCAACATCAGGCTTTTGAGTTCAGGCAGATTTTTGTTGAAAGTCTTGCAGATTTTCTCAAGATTATGACCTTTAATAACTTTAGCAGTATTTAGAGTAATAGACAAAGCAAAACCATTCTGCTGCAGGGACATTTGAATTCAGAAACGTCTAATCATCTTTTGGCTGACTATAACCTCCCTTGTGCCTCGAGGTAGGCAAGTTAGTACACTCAATCTTGGTCCTCAACTAACCACAATGAAAAATCTTGTGGACTAACCTTAACCTTAAAGTTCTCAAAGCTCAACGCAACAAGGAAACACAGCTTTATGTCCCACCTTTGAACCCTTTAGGTGAGGTAACGTTACTAAGTATGTGCTTTTTGGCTCCAAATATAATGGCATCTGATGCTGAGACATACTTCAGCCAATTTCATATCTTCCATTTGAAAATATCCATGAATGTCCTTATAAGTATAGTGTACTCTCGTTATTTGATGTAAATCAGATATCACATTGGGAACATCAAATAGCATTTGGAAATTTTTATTTTATCAGACAACAATTCAAGTTGAGATGTCAGTTTCAATAAAAAGTGGATACTTTTCATAAGATAGCAGACTCATATATGAGCAAAGGAGAGACCCAACTATTACCATTGAAAAAATAGCTATAGGACCTGCCATGATCCTCAAACACCTCTTGTTGAGAAGATCCTCTCCACAGCCGTGCAACACAAATAACTCCCACCAAAGCCAACAAGATGGCTGCCGTCAAAGGAGAAGTCATTCTCTTCTTCAGATCATCACCAATCAGCCAGTTGGCAAGCACCTGGCTTCCAATGAAAGATGCAGACCCCAAGAACGCCATTAACCAAAAGGTATCGCTCAATAAATCTTCTCTGTGCCCTTGCTGTAAAGAGAAAGCAAACAAAAAAATGCAGACTCCTTTTACAACCCTGAAGTGTGGTTTCTACTACTAATGAGAAGGAAAAATGTACAAAGAGAAATTTGAATGGCACAAATCGACATCTTATAGTAAATGGCAAGAAGCAACATCTTATGTACAGGGAGAAAATATACACGAACCTTTTCATGTTCAACAACCATCCATGTCTCAAAACTGAAAGAGTATATTGAAGAAGCCAGAGACAAACATACACTTGCTACCCAAACACTGGGATGGGCAGTTATCCTCTTCCATATACCAACAAAGAGGTGCAAGATGCAAAAGAATAAACAGAATTTCCTGTGGCCTCTGCAGACAGCAGTATATGTCAGTTCATGTACAATAATTTAACACACATCAGGACTAGCCGCATAACTGAGTCAAGAGAAAGCGTCATCCTGATTATTATTTAATCAACTTTTTGCAAATCCCCAAGATTCAGTGTTTTTAGCGTTAAATGAGTGGATCCAATACATCGTAGATTCTCAAAAACAGAGTGGATGCTCCTAGAACAAGAACATGAAAGCACCACTTGTTAAAGCAGCATGTAAGCCCAATCAAAGCAGGTCACACATATTTGCAGACAGAATTCCAGTCCCCAGTTGAATGCGATTGAGAAAACTTCCCAATGCTAAGTCCTACTATACTCAACTACCTCTCAGCCTGTATTTCTTTACTAAATCATCAGCTCAAATTGCAGCAAAGAAGAAATTAAGTTCACCCACAGAAAACAGGAGAAGAAAATGGACTCACATCGTATCAGAAAGCACTCCAAGGAAAGATCCAACAATGAGAGAAGCCGCAAATCCAACACAGAGAGATAAAACCATTTGCTCTCTACTCACGCCAAAGTAACTGAACTCGAACTCCCCGAACACCGACGGTAGCCCTTCCATCACTGCCAAAACACAGCACGAGAAGCGAATTCAATTCGACACGCACTGCAAACCGAGCACAGGAAATTCATCGCTCATCTGTTCGGACCGGAGCCAGTCGATCGAAGACATCAGCCGCACAATGTCCGTGCTTACCGACCAGAAACAAATCACGCATCTCCACGATTCGTTCTCCACAGATAGCATGTAAAGCGCAATCCGCGCGAAGAAAATGCTGACCTGTGCAGAGGGAGTAGAGGAGGAGGAAGTTCCGCTGGAAGCGCGAAGAGTGCAGCGAGGCTCCATGGTCGAAGACGGAAGGAGGCGCGCTTCTGGAGGCGTAAGGGAGGAGGAAGACGGAGAGCAAGCAAGCGAGGAAGATGAAGACGAAAAGAGAGGGGTTCGGCTCCCAGACGGAGCTCTCGATCACGACTGCCATCGAACCGCCGCGGCGGCGGCGGCGGCGATTCTCAGGTGTCTAATTCCGCCGCCGAGAGAGGAAGAATGAGATCGGCGTGGGCTGTCGGCGGATGGGCTCGACGGGGAAGCGGTGGATCGTAATTTCTGGGGAATCGCTTATTAGTTAATTAATTTTCCGGAAAAAAAAAATTGAAAAAGGAAAAGGCAAAAAGGTAAAGAAAAAAAAAAGTAATACTCGAGCTACAATCATGTTCTTCCGTATTGATATTTGAGCTCTTTTTATATTGCGAAAAATAAATTACTCGAAAGTTATTTTCTTAAAAGTCAGTACTTGTATCATCTAAGATAATTAGTTAATGAAATTTATTTTTCATATTCGACAATAATTTATGTCTAAACACATTTTTAAAAGATGAAATTTATTTTCGCTTATCCATTTTTGTAAGCGACATGAGATCATTTTAAAAAATATTTCCATAATCATTCACTTATTGTGATCAATTTCATTATACTCTTATCTCACCTTTATTTCTCATCCACTTCAGCTAGGTTGAGACTTGGCAGATAAGTTCTCCAAAATTGGGCTAAAACCAAACATAGAGTGCATTGTTAAATAGAAAACTTAAGATCTCTAAACATTTTCTTACAAAAAAAAAAGAGGATATATTACTTAGAGAGAATAATCAATATTTTTTTTTTCAATATCGACAAAAATTTGTCTAACTACACAGCTAGGATTGCTGTTTCCATGAAGACAAAAATGGATATATGATAAGATTGTTTCTTTACAATGGAAATATATGCATAATCAACATATCTCAATGAATACAAAATAGGATTTATACCTATACAAATTGTTGAGGGTAGTTCTACAACTAGACCAAGAACTATTGTAGAGGACTTAATGAAACCGTTGAATTTAAGAATATGATAGAGTAGATCTTAGATCGTTGATGATGAAGATATTTTTCATTCACTTATTTTTGTAAATGATACAAGTGACTATTTTAAAAAAAAAATATTTTAAAATCTTTAATTTTCCGTGAAACAAGCACACTTTTAATTCTAATAAATTCTACCTGTGAAATCTCTAGATCTATAAGGTGGCCATTACCAACTTCTTCTCTCTTCTTTTTCATCTTGCAAACTCAACATGATCACTAGGTGCTGATTCTTGTTAAGAGTTTTTAATGTATATGTACAAAAAGAGTCTTGCATACAAAGATCACATGGAAATTGATGAGTTTAAATATGAAAGTACTAGAGTAAATGCCATACAAAAGCACGGGTTCTCAAGTGGATACATAATCATGGATGTCCCATATTAAAATCAAAAGATTAATATCATTGTCACTACCCTGACTCCATCTCCAAGGTCTCAAGTAGCAAGGGTTATTTTCGCGACGTCCCAAGCACGTTCGTTGTCCCGTTTCTTTTTATCTTTTCATTAAGCACATTCGAAAGCGTTACAAACAACATCCGGACAATAAAAAGCAACTAAGAAAAAAACTATTTACAAACACATAATTGCATTAGTTATATTTATAAGCCCTTTTGTCATGAGCCATTATATTTACAATCATTACATGCTCTATGCTAAAAAAGGCTGGAGTAAATCTTAGCTCTTCTATCAAGATTGCAACTTATCTATACCTAGAATTTTGAAAAAAATAACGAAGTAAGTCATGGACTCAGTAAGTAAAATCCCTAATTCTCTACTAGGAGGATATCTTATCATCAAAATTTAGTAGGTACAACACTCGCAATGCAATGTTGATAACAGATCATTAGCAAACTTATTGCTACACCTCGACTACATGCATATATCCATTGCAGCATGCTTACCTTTAGCTTGTCAATGAACATATCAACATATCATGCTTATGTATAAACCGGCATTCATGCAAATTCGTTTATCATCAACCTGGCTCAACCAGGACCTCCCGGCTCAATCGAGGCATTCAGCTTCAAGCTACGCATCTTAGCTCAATTAGGGCATTCCGGCTCAATTGAGGCATCCTGGTGCTAGCTTATCAAGGCATCCGGATTCAACCCAAACATCCTAGCTCAACCAGGGCATCCCGGGGCTAGCTTACCCAAGGCATCCGTGCTCAAACCCAAGTATCTTGTCACAACCAAGGCATCTCGTTCAATGAACCGAGGCATCGCCGCCAACATTATGTGGCGATGGAGACATTTTTTCCTTTTTAGGTGCATCATATAAGTGCATCGCAAAAGCTGGTTCTTCAACTTTCATCTTAGCCAATGCATACAAGGCCCGAGGGCGTGCTCATTCAAGTGAGTGTGTCATGACCCTCAATATATGCCGGGAATGATTCTTGGTTTGTGGCTTGAGTCGCATACTTAGGCCATCGCGACTTGATGTCTATTCAAGCCGAGCGAATCTTGACCTCGTTCCGGTGTGTGAACACACTCAAGCATGCAAACATGAACAACTACACAAAAGAACATTACGACATACACACGGCTTACACAGGTGAGCACACCACTAAACTTGACGATGTAAGCTATCACCCTAGCCAAGAGTTAGAGATTCTACTTACAACTTTTGAGCCTAGCTCCAAGATACTCCTTTAGTGATTGGACGGCTCCTCAGGTGGCTTGGGGGAGAAGGGCATGAAAAAGAGGAGAGAAATGGAGAGGAAATGAGAGAATTGTTAAGCCTCCAAAATGTGAGGATGCCTTCTCCTATTTATAGGCATTCTTCCGTTTATAGACCTCCTCCTCTTCAATTATTGGTGCCAATCTCATAATTAAGTCTAAGGAACGAGTTGGCCTATCTAGTCTCCTTAGTTGGCACCTACGCTTATTTGTGCTTAATTGATTGGTCCATCTATTTACTTATCCTCCAAGGCTCACTTTAGGCTTAAAATGTGCCTATGGCCCTAGGGGACACATAAGCCCCTTGAGGCCTAATGTCTTCTCTTGATTGGTTGGCCTTTGCCTTATTCACCAAGGCTATCCTTTAGGCTCATCATAACCTAAGATTCTAAAAGACACTTAAGCTTACGAGTTACCGACTTTTTCTTCAAGGCAAATCTCAAGTCATCATTTCCAAATCTAATGACTTAGTGTCATCATTTAAGGCCTCGCTTGTCTCCGTTTCATTGGACCACATTAGCACTTAGCTTGTTATTAAGGGGACAACTCATTATGGATAGGTGGCACTCTAAAAGATAGGGTGACTTCAAGGCTATAGGATAGCCATAATTACTTTCAATGTGTCCTATTTTATTGGAACATTTGGATTGGATACTTTGCTTAATCCCCAAGGTAAATCCTTGGTAATCATGACCATATCTAGAAAAATTTAGGTGGAATGATAAGTCAACCTCTTTCATGAAGAAGCTAGGGTGTTCTAGAGAATTCAATTTTGTCATTTTCTTCCTCAAGAAGGTGGTCTAGAAAATTCCGTCGTTTGAGTTGGTTCCGAAGCCGTAGAAGGGATCATTAGGTACACCTTGAAAAACTAAATCACGTACACCTGAGATTCGGCCATCACGCCCAATGTTTGCCCGAATCGTTCCCTTGGATGGTTGGTCAACCTAAATGGTCGGTTGTCCTTTAGTCGGTTTAAAGCCAATCCTAAGGCTACCCATGGCCTAGTACTAAGCCAAGGCACTAATGGACCTTAGAATTAGTGACGGAATAGCCGAGTCTATCCCTGAGCTCATTTCGATGGGCACCCAATTCATCCGTATGGCTCATGGTCGGTGCATTACCAATCTATGATTGGACATCACCAATTCAAAATTCCTTTCCAATCACTAAGAATTAAATAGAGAATGATGCATTTTTGGTCGAAAGATGATTGCATTTGATCACGTCGGATCATCCGTGTATCGGCGCATATGTGACATCTGGACTTCGCTCGTGTGATATCTGGACTTTGCCTGAGCCTTGAATACTTAACGGTCCATGCCATGTTGACAAGCTTGTCATCGGACTATGTTGTTGGCGCCACTCACGGCCACCGTAACGCCACCCCCATCACCTCCCCGAGCCATCACGCCTCATCATATCCCCACAACACCATCTCATCGTCACTTCTCCGCTGCACCAGCTACTTAGTTTTTCAAGCTATCGACTTGGTGAATTGAGATTCACCACCCGTAGCCACGTCAACCCCATTCGCTTCTCCTCAGCTTGCCAGCAAACAGAGACCTTGACCACCGAATTCATCCACGTCCTTGCATTAACTTGCAAGGTGTCATGAACAGGTGAAGACTTCTCACACTAAAGACACGAATCCACGGAGCTGTATTCTCTTTCTGCTGCCACGAACTTTGAAGAAAAGTTGACCAAGATAGTGAACAGGCGGAGAAGCCGAGGCATAGAAGAAGACCGTCCCTCATTTTTCCTTCACCTCACGATTTCTTTCGTCCATCAGCATCTGCAACGAAGAAACATCTTCATCCAGACTTTCACAGCTTCGTTTTTGTCTTGCTCCTTGACGCTGGCCGCTTGCACCACCTCGCTGCACTGCCATCTCGCTTTATTCTTGTTGCCGACCAGAGACCTCACAGCTTTGCCGTCGGTCTGCTCGCATTGTCTCGCCCCTCCGCCACTAGCTCGCACCACAGCCCGCACCACCGAGGATTCGAGGCAAGTGGAAGTCCTATTCTTCTATACTATGTGGTGCTTCGGCTACTTGGGATTCCATTCGAGGAATTGACAAATTTGGGCTCGAATGCGTCGAGTTGCGGTGTATCATGTTGCTCCTTGTCGGTTAAAGCTGAGTTTGATCTTGACTCGTGTAGTCGTGCACCGTGACGACCGTCAACACGGTCAATGTTGGTTTTGGGTTGTAAGGCTGTGAACCGCGTCAACCAAGCTTTCATCTAGCGAGCTATCAATGAGCCTTCTTTAGGGGGATCTAGATCTACAATCCGGTAAGAGATGACTATTTTTGTTGGGTTGTCTAATGCATTAACTTTTGTTGTTGTTTTGGCCAATTTGACAGCAAATGATTAACTCCATCAATTTTTGCAAGGTCGGAAATGATTGCCGCTAAGATGCCATTATTCGTCGAGCTTTCTCCCAACGAGCCATTAACAAGTCTTCTTTAGGGGGGATCCAGATTTGCAGTCTGGTAATAGATGACACTATTTTTGTTGGGTTGTTCAATGCATCAACTTTTGTTGTTTTTAGCCAATTTGATAGCAAATCGTTAACCCATCAAATTTTGCCAAGTTAGAGGTGATTGCCACCAAGATGCCCTTGTTCTTCGGACATATTTGAAGCTTTTATCTCTTCCCCTATGCTATTCTCCTTATAAGCCCATAAAGAGGAAATGTCGAGGTGAGGTGATTATGTTTCCATGCTTGTGTTGGCGACATTGGAATGTAGCCACCCTATTCCATTTAGGTGTGGAATGGGAGAGGAAATAGGCGATTTGGTCTGGATGATCTCATACTGATTGAGTTGTGATTCTGATCTCATTGCTGCATTGTGTCATTTAATAGAATGCAAATTATGTGTTTGGTAAAACGCCTGAGTCGTATTAGTTTATAAACATGACTTCAAATTTGAATGACATCATCTTTCTTTGCTTGAATGATTCACTATACCAATTGGATAGGTTCAATAAATCTAAAATGATATCCACTTTTGAGTCCCTTCTCGAATGTCTCGATCTTGATAGGCTTTTGGCGCTTTAAGACATATAAACTTAACTTTATGAAATCAGCTAAAAATGTTGATGTGTTGAATTATGAATACTTTGTCGAGGGTCGCTGGTGCACTTAAGAAGCATAGGCTGATCATGTAGACTAATATATTGGAGAGCATATCGCATTTGCTGTACATATCTAGCAAGATTGATTTTTTGCATAAAAAGATTCAGGGGTTTCGATTTATGCGTCTAGCAAGATTGGTGTGAGATTTTGATCCCTACAGATACACCAAATGGCTCTGTTGACCGAGCTTCTTCTAGCGAGCCGTCAACAAGCCTTCTTTAAGGGGCATCTACATTTGTAGTTCGGTAAGAGATGACTCTATTTTTGTTGGGTTGTTCAATGCATCAACTTTTGTTGTTGTTTTGGCCAATTCAATAGCAAATGGAGGTAAGATATGACTCTATTTTTGTTGGGTTGTTCAATTCATCAACTTTTGATGTTATTCTCACTGATTTGACAACAAATGATTAACTCCATCAATTTTTTCCAAGTTGGAGATGATTACCGCTAAGATGCCCTTATTCTTCAAGCTTTCTTCTAGCGAGCCGTTAACGAGCCTTCTTCATGGAGGATCCAAATTTGCAATCTGGTAAGAGATGACTCTATTTTTTTTTTTTTTTTTTTGGGTTGTTCAATGCGTTAACTTTTGTTGTTGAAGTGTCTGCTAAGTTGGAAAGATGTGAAACGGTGGAAGTCTTCTTGAATGGTGAATCCTTCATTGTCCCCATCTTCTACGAGTGGAGACCGATCTCCTGTCCCAAGTGCCATGTGTTTGGCCATAACTGTGAAAGAGTAGAAGTCCCGATTCCCCCTGCTGTGGATTCTCGGGTGCCTGTTGTTGCTGAAGTCCCGGTCCCTCCTGCTGTGGAGTCTCGTACTCCTACTGTTGCTGAGCTTTCTTCGAATACTCAGGCTCATGTGGCCCAAAGTGACCAGCGTGAAGGATGGAAGCAAGTGACCCACAAGAAAAAGAAACAACAACCCAGTACATTAGTGATGGGTAAGTCTTCTACACCTCCTATTTATGCATTGAAGTCCAAAGACAATGCGGAATCCTTGTTTCCACCTATGAGCAAATCTGTCCAGAAAGACCAAGAGATCCTTAAGCCTAGTGCTGCAGGACCTTCTTCTTCGATTGTCCTAATGGAGCCAAATTTAAAAAATGCCTCTATGATGTCTGGCTCATTGGATGAAGATTCTGAGGATGTGGCTAGTGCAATGAGTAGTAGCTCTGACGAGCTTGAGCCAAACGACTCTCGAGAGCTTGCTATTAATGATGATCGTATTGCTGAAATTGAGACAACTCCTATCAAAGAGGATATCCCTCAGGTTCCAACTCCATCAATCGAGGTGGCCGTTGCTCTTCCGAAACAAGGGACTAGTCGAAGGAGGCCTCCTAAACGCCGGTAGCTCCTCTCCCTCTCTTTATATATATATATATATATATTTATCGCTATGATTATAGGAGTTTGGAATATAAGGGGTCTATGTCATCACTTGAGACAAGCGGAGATTAGGAATTTCGTTAGGTCCAATAACTTATGTTGTATTGGGATAGTTGAAACTAAAATTTCCCAGGGTGCTTTCGGTTCGGTCTCTGCTGTGTTGTTGCCGGGTTGGAATTGGGAAAGCAATTATAATTATTCCTCTAATGGAAGAATTTGGGTGGGGTGGAATCCTCTGGAAGTTTCGTTTATCGTTAACTCTTCTTCGGATCAAGCTATTCATGGAAAGCTTTCTAATGTTAGTTCTGGTAAATGGTTCTTTCTCACGGTTGTTTATGCTGAGCATACATTTGTCTCTAGACGGCCTTTATGGACCGATCTTATTCAGACCAGTTCTCTTCATTCGGTTTCTCCTTGGATTATAGCAGGAGACTTTAATGCGATCCGTGACCCTTCAGATAGGTTGGGCAGGTCTAATGGCTGGATCCCAGCTTTTGACGAGTTCCGTGAGTGTCTCTTTCAAGCTGGTTTAGATGATCTCAAATATACGGGTAATAGATTTACTTGGTCTACGTCGATGGGTCCTAATCGTAAGCAAAGGAAAATCGACCGTGTTCTGGTTAATTCATGCTGGTCAGCTGAATTCTCTTTCTCTGAAGCTTCGTTTTTGGCCCCTGGCATTTCGGACCATTCTCCGATGGTCATTAAGATCCTCCCTGCCCCTAAGTCTTGCAAGCCTTTCAAGTTCTTCAATTTTTGGCTTACCCACCCGGATTTCTCTAATATGGTTTCTCAAGTTTGGAACTCCTCGCTTAGGGGTACTCCGATGTTTATGCTTTGCTCCAGGCTTCGTCTCCTCAAATGTAGATTGAAGCAACTCAATAAGGAGTGTTTTTTTTTGGATCTCTCCTATAGAACGGCTGAAGCTAGACAGGTGTTATGTATATTACTCAGGAAGCTCTACAGGTTGACCCTTATAATATTTAGCTTGCTGAATTGGAGAAACTTCAGCTCCAGTCTTTTTTAGATTTGCGCCTTCAAGAAGAATCTTTTTATAGACAGAAATCCCGAGTTCGTTGGTTGAAAGAAGGGGATCTCAATACAAAGTTTTTCCATCAATCGGTAAACAAAAGGCATCTTCATAACAGAATTATTTCGCTGTCCAATGGGAACTACACCACTTCAAATCCTTCGAAGTTCGAACCTTTTGTTGATCATTTTCGTGAGCTCTTGGCATATTCTCCTCCGGTTGCTCGGCCTTCGTTGGAAGAGATGCGTGCGGTTCTAAGTCACACCCTTGATGAGGATCGGGTGTGTTTCATCTCTAGCCCTATTTCGATGCTTTGAGATTAGAGATACGCTCTTCTCTCTTGCGGTGGGTAAAGCCCCGGCCCTGATGGATATAATGTAGAGTTCTTTAAGCATTCTTGGGAAATAGTTGGACCCTCGGTTATTTTGGCAGTTAAAGATTTCTTTACAACAGGCAAGTTGTTGCGGGAGATAAATACAACCATCTTGGCCTTGGTTCCCAAAGTCCCTAATGCTTCTAATATTAACGATTTTCGGCCAATTGCTTGTTGTAACACCATCTACAAGTGTATCACCAAGCTTATTGCCGACCGGCTCTCTCATGTGCTTCCATCTATTATTAGCTTACCCCAAAATGCTTTTGTTAAAGGTAGGCGTATAAGCGACAATATTTTGCTTGCTCAAGAGCTCTTTTGTGGTTTCCACCTTGATCCTTATCGGCCTAAATGAGTGATAAAGGTTGACTTTAAGAAGGCTTATGATACGGGGATTGGAATTTCATTGATCTTTGTTTGCAAGCTTTTGGTTTCCCCTCGAGTTTATTGCTTGGATTATGGTCTCGCATCCGTACCCCTAAATACTCGGTTTCTATAAATGGGGAGCTCCATGGGTTTTTCTCGAGTGGTAGGGGTATTCGACAAGGTGACCCGATGTCTCCCTACATCTTTACCCTTGTGATGGAAATATTTACCGGCCTCTTGGATATCCAAACTAGGCGTCCTGATTTTCGGTTCTTCTGGCGGTGCAAGCCCTCTAGACTCTCTCATCTTTTCTTTGCGATGATGTATTACTCTTTGCTTGAAGCTAGCTTGCCGTCCATTGAACCGCTTAAGGATGGGATTGACAAATTTTCTAATTGGAGTGGACTTGTTCCGAACCTTAGAAAGAGTGAAGTTTTTCTCTCTAGGGGCTCCTCTGATCTTCGGCAGGATATTTTAAATAAACTGGGCTTCCAGATGGGCACCCTTCCTTTTCGTTACCTTGGAGTTCCAGTTATTTGTGCAAGATTGAGTAAGGCGGATTGTGTGTCTCTGGTAAATTCAATCACGGCGCGTCTCCAGTCTTGGACTCATAGATTCCTCTCTTTTGCAGGACGCCTTCAACTTATAAGGTCGGTACTCCACTCTATCCAAGCCTTTTGGGCCAACGTTTTCTTTCTACCTTGTTCAGTCATTAACCGAATTGAACAAATGTTTCGGCAATTTTTGTGGAAAGGCCCGACGATGGGCCCTGAAGGTGCTAAGGTCTCTTGGTGTGATGTTTGTCTTCCAAAAAAAGAAGGAGGCTTGGGTATTAGAACTCTTCAGGAGAATAATATCGCTTCCATGCTTAAGCACATTTGGATTCTCTTCTCTAATAAGGAATCCCTTTGGTGCAAATGGATCCATTCTACTTTTTTAAAGCGGAAAAACTTTTGGATTGTCTCGTGTCCTACTCATTGCTCTTGGGCGTGGAGAAAGATATTAAACTTGCGAGAACATTTCCAACAATACTTCAAGTGGAATATTGGGAATGGACGATCGGTTTCGTTTTGGTTCGACCCATGGCACCCAAATGGCCCTTTATATAGGATCTTCTCCAACCAAGATATATACCACTCCGGTATCTCCCGACTAGCGACGGTTGCTGAAGGCTTTACCACGCCTATGGGCTGGTACGTGATCAACATCCTGGCCAATTGGTGGAATCCACTCCCGGTGTTTAACCAAGAAGATGATCGCTTTCATTGGCTGCCCCACCCCTCTGGTCGTTTTTCCTCCGCCTCTGCTTGGGAGTTGATTCGGCCAAAGGGCAATGCTGTCACTTGGGCCTCCTTTATTTGGAGCACTTCCTTACCCCCAAGATATCAAACTCATCTTTGGCTTATTACTCGCAACCGGCTGCCAACTCAGGTGTTGCTTATCTCTCATGGTAGAATTTTGCCTACCAATTGCCCCCTTTGCTCGTGTAGACCGGATTCTGTGAATCACTTGTTCTTTGCTTGTCACATTTCGAGTACCCTTGCTTCTTTTTGGGCAACAAAATTTAACCTTGTTTGGCAAAACAAGCAGTGGATGGAGAATCTTGTATGGGCATCCAAGCGGTTTGTGGGTAAAAGCTTTTATCAAACTATGGCTCATTTTAGTTTTGGTGCGATGTGCTACATCATATGGAAAGAGCGTAACAATGTGCTTTTTTTTGCAATCAAACCCTTTCTCTTCCGGCGATGAAGATGCACCTCCGAAGGCTATTAAAGATAAAGCTATGATGTTTAAGCATGTTGCGACATTCCAAAGAATAGAAGACTTCAACGGAGCTGGATCTTCATCCTTCTATCTTTGATTGATAGTAGTTCTTTAGTTTGTTTTTAGTCTTCCTTTCTTTCTTTTCGTTGTTTGTTCCGTTTGTTGGGAACCACGGTACCCCTACACTCGCTTAGACTCCTGACTTCTTGAGTGTCTGTTTTTTTGTTGGTGCCGGGCCTCCCCCCCTTGTTTCTTCTTCGCAAAATCTATACTATACTTACCTTTACCAAAAAAAAAAAAAAAAACCTTTGTTGTTGTTTTGGCCAATTTGACGGCAAATTGTTAACCCCATCAATTTTTGCCAGGTTGGAGATGATTGCCACCAAGCTACCCTTGTTCTTGAGACATATTTGAAGCTTTCACCTCTTCCTTATGCTCTTCTTTCGACAGACCTAGAAATGTTAGTTTTAGCACTAGATTAGAATTGGGATAGTCCCATGAAGGTGGTGATCCCGAAGACATTAAGATGACAAATGGTCAATGTCTAATCCGACCTCTCCTTTGTACTATTCATTCCTTGACATATATCTTGGGTTATTTGACATTGTATAAATACCCGACAAGCTGCAAGTTTCCTTTTTGTCTTTCTTAGAATTGTGTAGGTCCTTTCTATATTGCCCTTTCATTATTCTTGGATGTTTGCTAACCCATGCTGCAATTTCAATACCTTGATTGATTTGCCTTTTCATTTTCTTGGTAATTAGAAAGAGTACAATGGCATGAAATGAACCATCCATGCAAGATTACTTTTTTCTCTTAAATTTGCACGAAAACGTAGAAAGAAATGCATGGTCACATTGGTTAACAAAACACACCAATTAGGTGTTGGAAGGACGCCAATAGCAACAATAACATAACCCAAGTCCTTGAACCTTAGATCTCTGGCCGCGTAGGTATCAAGAGACACTCCTGACCTTAGATCTCTGGCTGCGTAGGTATCAGGAGACACTCCTGACCCTCGATTGAGCACTCTAGTCAGCTTCGAAAAATGAGGTTAGTGGCAATTGTCTAAATCAACTTAAAAATAATTAATAAATCTATTGCAAGGGTATGAACTTTTGGAAATAGTATGCTGTCATTATTTAGCATACTTGGAGCGGTAAAGCCGAAAGGTGAAGTGATGACATCTTTGGTAGATGGACCCGAAAGGTGAAGTGATGCCATCTTTGGTAGATGGACCTTCGAGAGGGCTATCATAGTCGAAATACCCTTAAACCCACATTTATGTTCAGTTTTCTTTTGACCTTAAAACCATCAATTAAGATGTGCCATTATGCTGTCACGCGAGGCATGAACTTGAGAGGGCTCATGATTATGAATGAGTGAACTCATATGTTTGACTTTAAAGGATGAAGTGATGACATCTTTGGAATTATACACCGTGAGGGGACTCGTATGGTCAAGCACCTCTAAACCCACCTTCACACTCGTCACTCACCAATTGGGCGCCAAGGTTGAGTCACGATAATGTTATGCATGGTTAAGAGAGTTTATGGATGAATATGCTAATCCAATAAGGTGTTATAATATGTTTAGAATGAGTAGAGTTGTATTTAGTAATTTAACGCATGACCTAACAACACGATATGATTTGAATAAGGATTGCATTGGAGTTATGGATGGTACACATATCCTAGTAGTGGTACCTACATACCATAATTATTGGTCGAAATGGAACGACTACTCAAAATGTGCTAGTCGTTTGTAATTTTAACATGGAATTTTTCTATGTTTGCGCCAATTATGAAGGACAAGCTCATGATATTCGTATTTTCTATGACGCATCTAAAGACATGGTGCACAATTTCCTTATCCTCCTCCATGTTTGTTAGTTAGTGGTTTATGTACATTATCTTTGTGACATTTTAATTAAGTTTACATTATATTTGTCTAGGTAAATATTATTTAGAAGATGTTGGATGTTTAAATTCCACGGGTTATTTGGGTCATGTAGAGAAGTTAGATATCATTTGTCAAAGTTTTCGACAATGTCCTCCACCTACAGGATATCGAGAAGTAGTCAATTGTGTCTACTCCTCACCATAATAAGAAATTGAACGAGCGTTTTGCATACTAAAAAAGAAGTAGAATATTATAATTGATATACCAAGTTATTCGTATGAAAAGTAAGTGCAAATTATCATAGCGTCAATGGCTTTGCACCATTATATATGAAGAAATGATGTGACTAATATAGATTTTGAAATAGCTTATTTGGATCCCAATATAGATATTCAATTGCCAATGATGCTGTGAATGAGGGGATGAGTACTTCAAATGATAAGCCATTTCTAGACATGGCAAGTTTATGTGATGAAATAGCTATAGATTTGACAAATAGTTGAAGATGTTTCTAATATTAACGTATTTATTTTATCGGGACATATCTGATCATGTTTATTGTAATGAAATCACTCTTATTATTATTATTATTATTATTATTATTATTATTATTATTATTATTATTATTATTATTATTATTATTATTATTATTATTATTGAGAATATCCCCTTTGAGATGCTTTTTTATTTATAAATTTGTTAATGTCTTTGTTATATTATAATGCAAAAATATTATATTAAAGTCATTATTTTTTTTTCCAATTTTAAACAAATTAAGAAAAGTTAAAAAAACTTAATTTGTCATTTCAAAGGATTTTCCAAATATATGTTTACCAAATAGCATTCCTTCAAAGTTGTTTCTCATGGCACTTTTCAGTTATAGTCTACCAAATAGTATTTGTGTTGCCCCAAACTCCTTTAGGCATTTGTATTTCCCCAAAGGCTTTCTCTAAAAGTTGAACCAAACGCACCCGAACTACCTTTGGTGGTTTGTGCTAAAGTTGCGGTATGAGCTGAAGAGCTTGTCACTTCTTGAGAACGAAGTAGTGTATCATACTTAGGATATGTTAATGTAACCAAATTGCCTGTATTTTGTACATTAGTCAAACTTGGTGGAACTGATGAGGGAGGAATAATAGAATCCTCAGCCTCTACATATCCAACAAGAGGTGGTTTGAGCTTTAGGAGAAGCATATAGCAATAAGCTTTTGTATGTCCAACTCTTTGACAATGATAGCAATAGCGTGAGCCACAACCAGTCCTAGAACTAATGATACCACAAGTACTAACTCCCCCTTCATGGCCTTCACAACCTTGGCTATGAACAAAATCGTATCCATGTCCTTTGTAACCACAACTGCAACCTTCACGTCCACTAGGACCATGGGAAAGCATAGCACTCATCTCCATAGCCGGCATGGAAGAAATCTTCTTAGGAATTGTAAAATTGAGAGCTTAGGAGAAGACTTCATCCATCATGGGAAGAGAACTCGAGCTGTAATATGTTGATGAAGAGATGAACACTTAGGTCCTAATGACTTAAGCTATAATATTACCCTCAAATCCTCCCAGAGTTTAGCCAAAACATTTAGATGATTTGAGGCAAGAAGACAAGTTTCCAATTGTTGGCAAAGGGTCATGACCAAGAATAATGATTGAATAAAGATTGATCTCCATGCTAAATATCAAACAACTTTTCCTACGTGTCACATACTTGTATTATAGTATTTTGCCTTGTATTGAGTAATGTGCATATACCCCAAACTACCTTAGCAGAGTCACACTAAATAAAGTGAGGATTGACATTGCGGTCCATGCTATTCCATAATAGAGTTTGAACCATCGCACCTTCTTCAATCCAATTGAAAGTTAGACTCTTGTCAGATGGTCCTTTAGACATGAGATAGTCGAGTTGCCTGGTGGTAGTAAGAGAGACCTCGATAGCTTTAGATCAGGTGGGATAATTAGTTTCATCCAACTCAATATATGTTAATTGGAAATGACCAAAAAGGGATCCAGAAGTCGATCCATTGGTCGCTGTTGGAATTCAAGCCGGCGGAAGATGACTTACCTGATTTCGATGCGCAAACAGTAAGTAGCCCTGGAACGAACATTGAATTGCGAATAAATCATGAACGACACTTCTTCACATTAGTCTGGATGCAATCACAAGGAAAACACCCGATTTCCATGGTGTAAATGCCGATCGTTCTTGCAAAAGTGAAATGGAATTCATTTTCTTCTTTGATGGAAATGGAGAGAATTTTGGTGCGAATGAATTGCCAACTGTTCCAACGGTTGTGTTCAGGAGGTTTGTATACGTCTCCATGACTACCCTACAAATGGTGTCCTTCCATCGTACCGTATCAAGTCCAAATGGTGCGGTCCAATTGCACCCCATCATGGATGTACTAGCTAGCTAGTTAAAGTACAACATCTCTCATTCGGACATGATGGGCTTGATAGCATTCTATTAAGAATATAAGGCATTCAACATTCATCAATTTTACAAAAACAATTCATACTAACAAATAAACCGTGCGACCAGTGAGCACACCTACACTTGGGAGCTCAAATTATGCACCTGTTAGGGATGACATAATGGTTACAACCCCGAAAAGAAATAAACAACCGATGTCTCATAGTGCCCCAGACATATTTTGCTACATTAGTCTAAGTATACCTATCATTTAAAGGCTATACTTGACTATTCTCAAAACACCATGTATTTATAATTACATCCGCAACCACATAGGGTGATATAATTGGTCGACCAATAAATACATGTGATAGATGTAAAACAACAATAGTCTTCCTTCGCACTCATGTCTCTCTCAATTTTAGAACAATTGATTTCCTAAACATGTCCCATAGGCCATATCTATTCATGACCGCCTTTAACATGCTAAAGTAGCAACATTGATTTTTCACTTCGAGAACATAGTCAGAAGTAACATAGGGCACAAAATTGAGGTAAATTATAAATTACCCCAAGGACTCACACGATGAGTAAATAGGGATAATTTTACTCACCTTCCCTTATTGGTCGTATAATGCACATGTAATATGAATTACATGTTACAGTGGATTTCTCTTTCTATAAGAGCGTATGTCATTTATTAACCATATCCACTATATAGATCTTAGCCTAAACATAGTCACGTGCCAATCACGTACTCATGTTTAGCCCGAGTGCTATATCAGCTCGCTTTCTATAGCGCCCAATTAAGTACTCGCATCCGGCATTTTACAGGCATACATGATTGTGGGAATATCATGTTCGGTCTTATTATAAATAAAAACACAGATCTCATCTTGACTCTAATCAAGGTGACATATTGTATGTACCAAACTTGCTCTTCAGCATTTATTTGTACATAACGTCTCATCTCAACGTGCTAACTACAGCACTTGAGGCGATTGCTCGTGTGAGTGAGCTAATCATTGCCTACTAACATACTTTTTAATAATATATGTGTGTTTGTGCTAGTCTCATAGTGGATTTGTACTTTTTGATAAAACATCAAATCACTAATAAACAAACAAGTACAATACATCTATCCACAAATACATAAACTAGTGATCCTCTACAATAACATATATCACATTCTACGCAATCTTAGTGACATCCTATGGGTCAAGAATATGTCTCTAGGAATAGCCTTCGTAGATGGATCAGCAACCATTCTATTGGTTGAAATATATTGCGGGATCACTTTTTTCTACGCTATAATATCTCTGATGAAATTATTCTTTATGTCAATGTGCTTTGTCCTTCCATGATACTTGGGATCTTTCACATAGGCAATGGCTGCTTGACTATCACAATAAACCGTCACCAGTCTTGGAACTTTAGTGACAGTGGCTAAATTTTCCAAGAAACGTTTTAGCCATACTGCTTCTTGCATTGCGGCAGAACATGCAATAAATTTTGCCTCCATCGTAGACAAGGCTGTGCATGTCTGTTTCTTGCTATTCCAAGAAATCGCACCTCCATTGAGCAAGAACGCATATCCAGAAGTCGATTTACGCTCATCCAAGTCTCCACCCCAATCAGCATCTGAATAACCTAATAGGCGTAAATCATTCCCTTGGTAACAAAGTCGATAGTCCATGGTGCCCTTCAAGTATCTCAAGATCCTCTTCACTACTTTCCAATGTGCTTGACCAGGATTTGATTGATATTGGCTCACCAATCCCACGGCATAACATATGTCGGGTCGAGTACACATTATAACATATATCAAACTTCCGACCGCACTAGCGTAAGGAACATTTTCCATCACTTTGATTTCTTCTGGAGTCTTAGGACACATCTCAGTACTTAGGCCTTCACCTTACATGACAAGGGTATTAATGGGATTATAATGCTGCATAATGAAACGCTCAATAATTTTCATAATATAAGACTCTTGTGATAAAGTAAGGAGTTTCCTCGATTGATCTCTTTCGATCTTAACTCCTAATATATAAACATCTTCTCCCATGTCCGTCATCTCAAAATTGGAGGACAACCATTCTTTTATAGTGATAACCAAAACCTTGTCATTTCCAGCCAACAAAATATCGTCCACATAAAGTGATAAAATCACAAATTTATCTTTGGACCGCTTGACATATACATAGTGATCTTCTTCGATCATTGTGAAACCAAAAGTTATTATTGCTCAATGAAAACGAAGATACCAATGTCTAGATGATTGCTTAAGGCCTTATATTGAGCGATGAAACTTGCAAACTTTATGCTCTTGACCTTTAGTTATGAAACATATTGGTTGTTTTATATAGATTTCCTCATCTAATTCTTCATTGAGAAATGCCGTCTTTACATACATTTGATGTAATTCAAGGTCCAAATGTGTAACGATGGCTAGAATAAGGCGTATTGAGGCAAATCTTACAACTGGTGAAAAAGTTTCCGTATAGTCTATACCCTCTTGTTGAGTATAACTTTTCGCCACAAGACGAGCCTTATACTTTTCAATGGATCCATCCGCCCTTCTCTTAATAGACCCATTTGTTTCCAATGGCCTTACGATTGGATGGTAGATCAACCAAATCCCAGACATGGTTTGCCCTCTTTGACTCAATCTCATCTTCCAAAGCTTTTCTCCATTCTTCCTTGTTAGAGGATGAGAGAGCCTCTTGAACAGTCTTAGGCTCGGCATTATCTTTTTGAGCAATCATAAATGCTTCCCCTTAAATCTCAAAACGATGATGAGGAATACTTTTACGATTACTTTGAATTTCTCTTGAATTCAATTCATCAGGCGATGCAACACTCCCACTAGGTCTTGTGTGTTGAGGTAAATCTTCATTTCCCTCTACAACATCAGTGAGTGTGTTATCAGGATCTTCCATCTCATATAATTGGAAATCTTTATCAATCTCACCTCTACTAGGAAAATCGTTCTCCAAGAACGTGACATCTCGTGACTCCATTTCGGTCACACTTCCATCAATTTGTTCACCTATGAACACGTGCCCTTTGGAGTATTCAAAATATCTTATAAAGATACATTTCTTCCCTATATGACTTAATTTGTCATGTTTATGGGAAGAATCGTGAACATAAGCTGCACATCCCCATGGACGTAGACTACTCAAGTCTAGTTTCCTATTAGTCCATAATTCATAAGGGGTGGAAGTGACCAATTTGAGGGCACA
Source organism: Eucalyptus polyanthemos subsp. polyanthemos (assembly GCA_017140185.1). NCBI lineage: Eukaryota > Viridiplantae > Streptophyta > Magnoliopsida > Myrtales > Myrtaceae > Eucalyptus > Eucalyptus polyanthemos. The sequence continues at coordinate 14,342,895 of CM029465.1, read as the reverse complement.
CGGTTAAGTATATAGGTAGCAGTCAATAACGCATCTCCCCAATAAGAGATAGGTAAATTTGTTTGCGCCATCATAGACCTAACCATTTCCAATAGAGTTCTATTCCTTCTCTCAGCTATCCCATTTTGTTGTGGAGTACCAGGAATAGTCAATTGTCGTACAATTCAATTTTCATCACAAAGAGCCTTGAATTGCTCTGATAGATACTCACGTCCACGATCAGTTTTCAATGCCTTTATTGTTTTGTTCAACCGATTCTCTACCATCGCTATATATCGTCTAAAACAGTCTAATGCTTCTGACTTATGGGAGATCAGAAAGACATAACTGAAACGTGTGAAGTCATCTATGAAAATGATGAAACATGAGGCTACATGCCTCACCCTCACATTCAAAGGACCACAAATGTCAGAATGTATGAGATGTAATGGAAATTTAGCTCTAGTCCATTTACCGAATGGTTTTCTAGTTGTTTTTCTCGCCAGAAAATGTTCACATACAGATAGACTAACATTAGTTAGTGACCATAAAAGGCATTCTCTAGCTAATCTTTATATTCTTTGCAATCCAATGTGACTTAATTTAGCATGCCAAGTACTTGCATTAATCTCAACATTGTTAGAAGACGCAATTAAAGAAAAACAACCATCAACATTAACATTGTACTGATCATAGTCGATGTCTAACACCATAAAACCATTCGATACATGACCTAAACCATAATAAACTGTTCCATACAAAATGTCAACACAATCACCATGGAAATTCAATACATAACCTAAACTAAGAAGAACAACTACAGAAACCAAGTTTCATTGAATATTTGGAGCATAAAGGACATCATGCAGGAACAGGTTTTGACCACCACGTAAGATTAATTTACATGTGCCGATACCCTTCACTTCAACTCTTGAGTTATTCCCAACATATATCCATCTTCTTCCAGGCGGTATTCGACGATACTTCACAAATGCTTCTTCGTCTCTAGCTACATGGTCTGTTGCTCCTGAGTCTACAGTCCACATTGGATAAGATTCAGCAAGTATTACAGTACTAGAAACAAAAGCATTACTCAAAGTAATTGAGTATTGGGGTACCTTTTTCGGCTCAGTGCATTCACGAGCAAAGTGACCAAACTTGCCACAATTGTGGCACTCCATCTTGGTCTTGTCCTTCTTCCCATCACGCTTCTTGCGTCGGAAGATCTTAGCCCTCTTGGGTGCCTGATCAGTCATCTTCCCTTTGTTGTTGAACTGAAGATTCCTCTTGCGCTTGAAGCACGAAGCTTTGCGCGAACTCGATTCAACAACATAAGCATGGGTAGAGAATATCGCAGCCTCTAGGCGCTCATCATCTAATTCCAAATGATGCGCAATATCATCAAAAGTGACAATATTCTTATTATGCGTCATATTGATCTTCATATGCTCCCAATTGTCAAGAAGAGACCTTATAACAGCTTGAACTTGCTATTCATCAGTAAGGGAGTGACTTGCTGACTTCAGCTCACAGATCATGTTTCACATCTCCTGAAGATGCTGCCTCATCGTTACATTTGGGCGCTTTCGGAATGTGTCAAACTTGATGGTAAGTTTCCTCAGCTTAGTGGCAAATGTATCGCCAAATTTATCTTTCAAGGCAACTCACATAGCTTAAGCTTTGTCATAACTCTCAAACTCACACATGAGATCATCTTGCATACGGCTTAGCAACGTAATGCGAGCGATGCTATTTTTCTTTTTCTAAGCTTGATAAGCTTCCAGATCTTTCATGTGTTAAGCTGAAGTTCCATGCTCAGGTTCATCCATGATATGGTTGAGGGTTTCCAAAACCTCTTGCTCATTAAGGATGTACTGAACCTTTCGGTGCCAAATATCATAATTATCACCGTTCAGCTTCTCACTCTTATTGAGGTCAGCCACAATGGTTTTGGATGTCGAAGCCATAATCAATTGCTATAACACATTGACATAATAAACGCAGAATCAATACTAGCACCCTTTACAGAATAACACACATATTTAATTTGCAGTAAAGACAAACTAAATTAATGATAATTCAACAAAAGACACAAAAGCAAAAGTTCACTATGTTCCCAATCAACTTCTATGCACAATTGTTCTATTATCATTAATTAGTTTAATTTGCACAAATCTTAAGTTCTAGGTGAGAACTATTTCAAATTCTACCAACCTACGAACTCCCACTAGGAAAAGTAATTACACGACCTTATGTAATTTCTACATTTTTCCTTAATACGAAAATATAGCATGATAATAACTAACGTATAAACAACAATCATGCTTCAACTATGCAATTCAACATGTAATGGATTTCCTATCATTATTCTAATTTTCTAGCAACTAGAAAATTGCAAGTATATCAAAATATATATATCATATCATTGAACCAAGCTCTACATAGCATACATAATATCATTTGCACACAAGCTAGCTACTGTATTTCCTAAATCACAAGAAAATACAAGCTACAAATGAATAAGCTACATTAAACCCAAAAAAAATTACGCGTACATAGGGTTTTCAAAGCATTTTCATACATTTATACAATTCAAAAGTATAAAATAATTATATCATAATATAGAGAACACTCATACGAACCAAACGCCACCAACCACGCTCCAATCGGAGCTCGCACGCACCCCCACGTGCCGCCTGAGTGCACAGCACGTGTGGCGCACGCGCCAGCGAGCCAAAAGGCTCATGGCCGGTTCGATCGGTCCAACCGGTGACCGGTCCGACCGATTCGACCGCCGGACCGGTTGACCGGTCAACGGTCCGATCAGGTCGGGTCGGGTCAACCGGGTCAGGTCATGGGTAGGGTCGGGTCGAGTCGTGGTTCGGGTCCTCGGACGGGTCAGGTCGGGTTGAGTCGCCGGTCGATCAACTGTCGCCGGCGTTGACGTCATCGATGATGTCATCCCGACAGTTACCAATCATTGGATGACGTCACGGTGACGTCACCATGCGCCGGTTTGCCAGCTGGTGCGTGTCGCGCACGCGCCGGTTCGCCGACCGACGTGTGTGGCGCATGCGCTGGCTTCGCCAGTGCTTTAGGCGCGTGATGCCCACGCATAGCGGTTTCTGGCCGCGCGTGTGGGTGCGTCCGGTGTCTTCCGACGACGTTCAACCCATCTCCGGACTCGTCTCGACGAGCTCTTTCACCTTGTATATTCAAAATTTAATTTTGATCAAAAAATTGTTTTGAAAAATGGCCAAAACCTCACGGATCACGCGACCCCGAACCCGTTCTTTGCTCCGGTTTAATTTCGAGTTTTTCATGGGGCAATTCCAACTATCAGAGATCCAAAACAGTGTAGAATACAATCTCTTGATCTCAATATCAAATGGTAATATAGAAAACTCGATGAAAAACAAGGCAGAAATCACGATCGGGCTCTGATACCAATGTTGAAATTCAAGTCGGCGGAAGACGACTTACCTGATTCCGATGCGCAAATAGTAAGTAGCCCCGGAACGAACATTGAATTGCGAATAAATCACAAACAACACTTCCTCACGTTAATCTGGATGCAATCACAAGGAAAACACCCGATTTCCACGGTGTAAATGCCGATCATTCTTGCAAAAGTGAAATGGAATTCCTTTTCTTCTTTGATGGAAATGGAGAGAATTTTGGTGCGAATGAATTGCCAACTGTTCCAACGGTTGTGTTCGGGAGTTTATATACGTCTCCATGACACCCCTACAAATGGTGTCATTCTATCGTACCATATCAAGTCCAAATAGTGCGGTCCAATCGCACCCCATCATGGACGTACTAGCTAGCTAGCTAAAGTACAACAGTCGCCATTGGTGAATAAAGAGCATGATTGAGCTCAAGTAGTGAACTTCATAGGGACCAACACTTATATCGAATAATCCAATCAAATATGCGGTAATTCAAAACAAAAGGGGCTCAATCCAATCACCACTATTCGCAGCAATTCAATGACACTTCATAAAATCATTTTTATTATTAATAACAATACGAATCACCAAAGCACTAGCATGCTTATTCTCATTATCTCCTTCTATTCAAACAACATCACGCATAGGTGAGTAAAAAAAATCAATGAAATGATAAAGAAATGCGTCACCTTCAAGTGAGGAATAACAACTCTATCCTCTATTAGCCATGAAATTGATTCTCCATGATAGCCACTTTGGTAGCTCCTAATCGGGGGGTGGCAGCTCCTAATCAGGGAATTTTTTTTATTTCTTTTAAGGGTTCTCTAGTCCTATCTTGGTTGGACGTCATCGGATTTGAACTGGTCTAGATTTGGCGATGCCAGGATGGATTACATAGTGCTAGATTTGGTCACCAAGGCTGAGCGACAACGACCATTGAGTTGGGCGATGTTCGGAGATGGCAATGCCGAGGCTGGTCTATGTAGGGCAACTCGAATGTCACCGAGTCTGAGCTGGGCTAGGTCTTGCAACATCGGAATGGGCTATATTGTCGCCAAGGCTTGGCGATGGTTGCTCGTGAGTTACCGAGGTCGTCGTTAGAATTTGCAGCGCCATGGCATCGTGAAACACAAAGGCGTGGTGGCCTGGTGAATGTTCAGCGTTGTGGGTGTCGTCAACTGGTGGCGAGGCTTTTTCCGATGATAGGACAGTGGGCTTTGACAAATTGGCGGCTAGGGAATGAGTTGGGTTTTGTGTGGCTCTTATACCATGTGAAGAGATAATTATTTTCTATTATTCAATAATAATAATAGGGTTACAATCTATATATATATGCTTAGTGCTTAACCCAACTCACAAGCTAGTTACTATTCTACCCTTATTACTCATAATATTTCCCAACACAAGTGAATTTTGATTGATGATAGAGCTAGTGAAAATTATCCAAATAATCATATATTTATTGTACAATGGCCAATTTAGTCTTAAATTTTTTAATTTGACTAATTTAGTTATCAACTCTTTGACGATTTGTTAATATAGTTCTTCTAGTTAATGTCACCTCAAAATTGCCGACGTGGTGATTTAATTAGTACTTCCCGCCTATGGCTAACGATGCTACCAACCGACGGACAGTGATATGGATTTTAATTTCTTGATTTTTTTTTCCTTTCTCTCTCTCTCTATTTGTTTTTGCTATAAAAAAAGAGGACGTGGCTGGAAGGTTGCCGGCCATCATAGAGGCCCCACAACTGCTTTCGGCTCTTCCGGGAAAATAAACAATGACAGAAAATTAAAATAAAAGAAAGAAATAAATATATAAAAATCATAAATTCTATAAAAAAAAAAATACTAAAATTGTTTATGTTAAAGTTGACTAGCTTGTAGAATGGTTGTCATCTATATTAGCGATTTTTAATCAAATTATCTGAAAAGACTATTAGAAAATTGTGAAAATATTTATTACTAAATTGACAAAATTGATTAGTTTAAAACTGAATCGATTGCCATATAATATATTTAGGACTTTTGGGACAATTGTCCCGATAGGGCATGAAGGAAAATGGCAAAACTTGATAATAATAAGACCATATGGGCATAAGTGAATAAAATGAGATTCTATTTGGGGTTCTCTCTCTCTCTCTCTCTCTCTCTCTCTCTCTCTCTCTCTCTCTCTTTGTGCTAATCTATGATTCCGTATTTATTCTAGTTTGATTTGGCAAAAATTGGGGAACAAATCATGATCTGATTTATTATCCGATAGGTCATGGATTCAAAATTACAATCTTGAGCATAGAAAATTATCAACGTAATTGATGCGTAAGTAACTTCAAGGGCGAAAATAAACAATTTTGTTCTTGATGAAACAATTGAAGTGACTTTAGCTCAGTATTTATGATTTCACTTTTATTAAATTATGAACTTCTTTTATTAAATTAAGAACTGCCTAAATCTTCAAAAATTTACATGGGCCCTTTACTATCATGCCCATAAACAATAAATGCTAGGAAAACCCTTGATGAACTAAAGGAATTTTTTTTGCCTTCCTTTTTAGTGCGAAATTACACTCGAAACCCCTCTCTATTTCTGCACTTTCCTGAGGAGTGAGAGATCAAACTTACAAAGCGCAGCAATTTGATATTTGCAAGGATTTTCCACCCTTGAAAGATAAAGCACCATTTTTTCATGATGCCATAAATTGCATAGAAGATTGTACTCGTTGATCCTAAACATGCAAAAAAACCTAAGTTACTATCAGCTAAGACAACTTCAATGCTAGACTAAGAGTTCGGCACAACTCGACGGATGAAAAATTAATCCTTTCCCTAATGAATATAATAACTTGAACACACTCTTGATGTGCCTTCTTCACCAAGTCTTCTGCATCATGGAGCCAGTGACGTCAGGATCATTGTGCAGGATTCAGCTTTTATAATCTTCATGGAGGATTAAGGTGCAAGTTAGTCTCACGGAAAAAGAAAAAAAGGTCAATATCTGTGAAGCATGCTAGAAAGGATGGATAGTGGTCTCTTCAAAAGAGTGTTAAAAAAAAGTTCCGACTAATTTTTTTTCGCAAGCAATTATTCAATGAACCTAGTACATAATTAAAATGAAATTAGATTGTCGGACCAGAAAGGGCCTTTGTGGGACCCATCATCTCAGCGGTTCATATTGAATTTTTCATATCGACACTCATCTAATAATTTCTCCTTTTTTACCCAAAATCTTCGAACTTTTTACGCTCTCAGCACCTGCTTTGTCTTTATTGACAAATTTCTTCCAATTAGGGTCTCAAATTCAATATTCATGATGATTTCCTACAAATTTTTTCCCTTTTTTTTTCCATTTTAAGGAAAAAAAACTTAGAAACTGCCAACAAGGGTGTTTATTTTCTCAATAAGTGTATTTATATCTTCACAAACTTTAAAAAAGATGCTGGGGGCCCCTTCATAGTCCCGTATGAGGAACACGGCCAGATCCTGTCATTTATATTCGAAATTTTCCTCACTAATTACATATCGTTTCATACTTTTCCTTATGGGATGTGATTTCTCTTTTATCATAAGTTTTGTGGATCCTGCCATGTATAATATTCTACAAAATATTGGATTCGGCCAAAATCAATAGTAAATCTCTTTTTCTATTGTTAGTAAATTGGCTAATGGATTGTAACTTTTCTTCAGCATACATATTGTCTTCACTAATAGTAAATTGCATATCAAAACATCCTTTCGCAACTTTCTTTAGATGCCGTAATCTTTCTTTGGTGGTCGTAAGGCTTTGGGTCCTATGGTTTGCAGTATTCTCAAATTAGTAATCTACCTAAATTAATAGCATACTTTTTTGTGTTATTATCAGTTTAACATTTGATCGTAACTTTCCCTTATATAAAGTTTTACAATCTATGTTTCACCAGCTTTCCTCGCGTGCTGTAACTTTTCTTAATTAAATGTAAGTTCGATCACCTCTATGTCCACAAAAAACCGATCTTGAATGCAGATCCGGCCGACTGCCTTTTTTCCCCTTTCTTTAGAATGATCTATATCGAATGTGGGACCTATTACATTAAATAAGAAAGACTCAGGGGACATTAGGAATGCCCTCAAGATGCTGATTTGGTACCTGTTTCGGTCAATTTTCGTTTGCTGCTCTATCACTGTCCTCAGATTGCAGATTAGCTTCCAAAATGCCTCGGCATCTGTACAAACTTCATCTTCCTGACCAAGAAAGCACCGACGAAAGAGCAGAGCAAATCCTTCAGAACTGGAATTCTTGGGAAAAAAAGAGAAGACATGAATGGGAGAAAGTAAAATCGGCTACTTACGACCGCATCGTTCTGCATCCAGTTGGGAAATTTTTCCGAGAGAAGATCGATGTATTCCTCCATGGCAACCTCCGGGCTGATGTTCCCAAGCCGTTGCCAAGCATTCCTAGGCTCACAACCCACAAATATGTAATCGTCATTTTTCTTTCTATATGGCTATAATTTAGATAAGGCTAGAACAGGAAGACATTGTTCGAATCTCTATAATAGATAGAATATATACTCTTGCAAAAATAAAAATAAAATAGATTATTCTTCTTGGGTTTGATTTTTCTTAAAAAGGGGATGTACCATCAAATTCTAATAGTGATACATGTGAAAGATAAATATAATAGTTAATACCGTGATCGAGATCCCTTAAAAAGAGGGGATCGGTTTTTTTAATATATAATTAGTGAAAATAATTATAACATCAATATAGAAGATATAGATCGCTTCTAAATAGCAACTTTTTCGCTTCTTAAAAGACTTTGAATTATGATCTCCTCCACCGACCGACACGACTTATAAATGAAGACAAATAGAGAAATTAACTAAAAATTAAAATCTACTACGAATTCGAAAAGAAAGAGAATAATATAGATAATTATCAGTCAACAAATAATCCAGAAAGATATCGATGAACTAAGTTCGCTAACCACTTGGCTCGAGCCGAGACTTTGAACGCCATCGGCCGGTGCTCGCGGCACGGCCCCTCGAGAGCGACCCTATGGAGTCCGTACAGCTTCATCGTCGGCTCGCCGTGGATTCCCGAGATCAAATCAGCATTGCGCGCGGAGCACGCGAATCGGACTGCCCGACCGAAAAGCCTCGCCGACTGGCTCCTCTCCACTCCCTCCCAATCGTCATCGTCGGCCAATCCTCCGTCGATTTCATCGCACTCCTTCCTCCGCGGTTCCGTCCCTCTTCCTGCACAAACCCCATCCGGTTCCTTGGAACCGGCGATCCCGACTTCGCTCGCCGTTCGATCACCGCTCGCGAGCTCTCGAGCTGCCGAGCCGTCGGAATCCGATCTGGTGTTGCGTCTCGCGGCTCCTCCATCGCCGGTCGAGTCCTTGCGCGATCCGAGGCTCGAGGTCGGAGCCCGATCGGCTGTTCGTCTATCGGCCACGTCGCGGAGTTTGGCGACGACGACGCAGAGGAGGACGAGGCTCGCGAGAATCACGAAGAACGCGAATTCCAAGAATAGCATGGCTTCTTTAACTCGCGCGCGCCGGGAAAAAGATTTTACTGCATTCGAGCGTTACGAGAGAGAGGAGAGAGAGAGAGAGGGATTTTGCTGTGGAGAGGAAGGGAATATTCTGCTTTAGCATTGGCGGAGTGGGTCCCGCTTTTTGTGGTATATATAGGATTCTTCGGGAAAGTACTAAGTGATAATCGGAAAGTACTTTGGCATGCCCTTGGACTTTTCCCTATTTCCGATTTATACCCAACATGAAGCAAAATATTGAAGTCTTGACCCTTTCTTTTTTGGGTGAATTGTTATGGGTTCTATCTCGACCATTATTGGGCTTGGGAATAGGAGAATCTGATTAGGTGCACTAAAAATGTAAAAGAAATATTAGGCAATCGTGATAGGCATGTATGAAAATTTAGAAAAATTAGTTAATGAAAAATATTTTCATTATAAAAAATGATCATTTGTTTATGTAAACGATATCGCTATTTTTTGAAAAATATTTTCCAAATCTTGAATTTTTCCCAAAACAAATGTACCCATAATTTGAATTCTCACACACGTCATCTATGTAATTATGTTTATCTAAATTCTTTTGGTATCGGAAAACAAAGTTAGAGTATCTTTATTTCTTATATAGTTGGTATTAGAATTTATGTACATAATTTGTCTATAGAGAAACTCAAATCTAGGGAAAATTGTCCAATTTTTTTTAAAAATCCTAAATTTTTCAGTTTGTCAATGTAGTCCTAAACTTTTTGATGATTTTCTAATGTAGTTTATCTAGCCAATTTAGATCGAAAATCGCTAACATGGCAGTTCGGTTAGTGTTGGTCGTCTTATGTAGCATGACCAAAGATTTGACTTGTCTGACTTGATTTAAAATGATGTTATTTAGATAGATTTTAAAAACTTTTCTTTGTTTCTTTTCATTTTTTCTTTTCATCACTATTCATCTTCCAAGATGGAGTTGATGGGGATAGCTTGAGGCCTTTGATTGTTGGAAACCCTTGCCTAGCACATTCTTACCTATAGCCAACGAGGGTTGTCGGCTATCACTAAGGCTTTGGTGATCCTTGTTGGCTCTATATGAGGAAATGAATAGTGAGGGAAATGCCAAAAAAAAAATCATTAAAACTCTTGAAATGGCATTGTTTTGAGTGGAGTTGGACATGTCTATTGCCAGTTATGCCATGTAAAATGGTCGGCATTGATTAGACCACCACATCAAGGATTTTCATCCTAAATTGGTCAAACGGACTACATTATATAATCATTAAAAAAAATGTAGGATTATATTGGTCAATTGAAAAGTTTAGTATTCAATTGACACATATACAATAGATTTAGAACTTTTAGAACTATTTTCTCTTTAAACCTATGTGGAAATTATGACATAATCAAAAAGCTTTCAATAAACAAACTATAGAATTTGATAAGAAGGCTAAGTCATTTTGTAACCCTATGAGGTATACATTGTGGAAAAGGATTGAATTTGTGTGTGTAAATTAGGCGCGTTATCTAGATGCAATTCTCATCCCATGGAGTTTAAAATTCCATGTTGGGCCATACATTCAAGTTTTGATTCTCGTTTTACTGGTTTATTTGGTTAATACGACCAGAGTCAGTCAATTATTTATCATGTAGAATCAAAATCAAAATGTTTTAAACCAACATGACTTTGCACAAATTACAAATATGACTATGATACATCGACACAAGTTGCTAGACTTAATAGATGATAAATGGTTGGCGACGAGTGCTACTCCATTCGAATAAGAAATCACGTCCTTGTACTAGTTTAAGCATTTTTTGGGAATACATCTCACAATTTCTACTTGCATAGGAGTAGCCCATGTTTTACTGATATTCCTCCAAAACCATTATTTTCTCTATAATTCAATCATTAGGGGAGGTGTTAGAGTAATAGCAAGTATATTAAACTACTGAATTCATCTACTATTCTCAGTTTAAAAACCGGAAAATACTTGGAAGGAAAAATAGAGGATTCACAATTAGTGTAAGTAAACCATCGATTTGAGCACCTCTTGTGTGAATATTTCTTTTCATACCGCCAGAGTTTGCTATAATCCTCATATATTACGAGGAAAGATGTTTAGGATGCAAATTTAAGTAACTAAAGGACTTTTGGCTAAAAAAAAGTCTATCGGGGAGTAATTTGCGATTCCTCAAAAATATATAATGGAAGGTAATGTGTGAAAAGGACTCTTATCACCAAGAACGCTAACCCACAGACAGAGATTAAGTGGATAGTTAAGGTATCAGCTTTCAAGGACCTACCGACGGCTGTTAATTGACTTTGAGCGAAGTCAGTAGATGTCTTCTAGCTTACGTTCTACCTATATATATATATATATATAGTATCGTAAACGTCCACTAAATTAGAAGGCCTAATTCCCCTAAAAAGCATCAATTTTAAATCGAATCTCAATTTCTAATCCAAACTTTTTTAGGCCTCATAATGAAGCACCTTAGCTTGTACTCCATATTTAGGTCCCATCGACTTTCCATTCAATGATGTCATTAAAGATGCAACATGTCATTTATCGTGTACTTGGCGACTCATGTCTGAGTGGATGTGGAAAAGGAAGACATGAAAAATGATGAAAGGGAAAGAAGATAAATGATAAATAAGAAAAAAAAAAGAGACATTGATTCATCATGAGCAATCTTTGAACTGCAATATCTGAATATGCAGTTACAATCTCTGAATTTAACAAAAGTACCTAGATGAGGAACCATCCATACATACTTTGAATTGAAACTGTTGTAATTTCTTGAATGTAATACAAAACGCTTCACATCTTTAAGCAGGACTCTTACGGGTTTCTGGATTTGTTTGAAGGTTAATAGTAGCAAAATAATATTTGTATCTTTTTTTGGAGCGTACCATGTTAAATGTGAAAAAAAGAAAAAAAAAAAAAAAAAGAAGACAGAGTAAACGTTAGAGACATAAACAATTAATTTTTAGATGTACATCCAAATATTTTTTTATTATGGGAATACAAGAGGATAACTTGGATTAAAAAGTAGTTTTGAATTGCATGTTTACCTTAGGTTAAGATATAAATATAGATGACAGGGTGACGATGCCACAACTAGAAAAAAAAAAAAACAAACACAGATAAATTAAGTAATTGCTTTGGATGTAAAATAGTAAAATCAGTACTAGATCTAATAGTAACAATATGAACACAGAATAGAGAAAATTACTTAATCGGTTTAAATATATTGTACAGATATCAATTCAATCTCAATTTTAAATTTTTTTCAATTTAGTCCTTAACCTATGTATGAAATTCCAATACAATTGTTTCGCTGATTTTTGCCATAAATTACAAATGTGATGGTTTAGTTATTGTCGGCTGTCTTACATGGGTCAGCAATTCCAATGCAATCCTCCAGCTAATTTTCTCTAGAAATTGCTAACTTGATGATTCAATTGAGCAGCGATGATTGAACTGTCACATTAGCAATTTCCAGTGAAATTGGATGAAATGATTGCATTGAAATTTTGGCATAAGTCTAGAACTAATTTGGCAAAATTAAAAAGTTTGAGACTCAATTGATATCCATACAATATATTTAAATTTGATTGGACAATTTCCTCACAAAAACACAAGCACACTTGTTACATAAAAATAGTTTTAATTTCAATATAACTAACTCGAAAATAACATCATCGAGCAAAGTATAATTAAAATGCCATGTCACCTAATGATTTTTTTAATTATTTATCCATAATCAATATTGAAAGAGAGAATATTAAAAGCACGATAGTCATTCAAAACAAAGACTGAGATTTTTATATAGACGCTCTATTTATTTTGTGGAAATGAATGATTTGAAGAAAAAGGGCAATTGCTTATATCGATTATAAAAATGAATGAATAAAAAATATTTTTATCATCTCAAAAAATATTTAGACATAAATTATTGTCGATAATGAAAACATTTCTACCAACTAGTTATTTAAAGTGATAGAAACGATTATTTTTATGAATAAATATTTTTTAAATTGTCCATTTTTCACAAAACAAATGCAGCAAAAAATTCATTTCCGAACATCGAGTTTGCTCCAAAGTGAGACCCAAGATTCGTTTTGAAGTTAGAAGGGAGACAGCTCAGAGAAAGAGCTAGCAGAAGATGAATGGCCTTCTTCACCTAATCATCGTGACTTCTTACTGTTTGATCCAGAATAGTTAAGCATTCTCTTTTCGGTTTTCGAAGGGTTTCAAAGTCTTGGTGACCTTTTGACCTAATCCTTTATTTTTGGGAGGGTTTCGCTAACTCCCTTTGTGGATCAACAGTCCATTGTAATCCTTGTAAGCGAGTCAGAGCGCTCCCTTCGCGATTTCAGCCATTTGTAATGGTTAACTTGCGATTTTGACATGATCCTGCTCGGTGAGCGACTTTGTTTTGAATTGACACGATTTCCTCTATCTAGATGGTGAAATGATACAAGTTTAGGATCAAATAGCATATGACCTATTCGATAAAGCTATGATATGGACGGTAGACCCTTAGACCGGGGGCTTCCGATGGGGGCATGAACATGACCCCCATCCTCATTTTTTCTCAAAGTTTCATTTGAAATTCTTGAAATAGGAAGAGATTGATCCTAAAGAAAATTTCATTTGAAATTCTTCAATTAAGAAGACATTAGTCCTAAAAAAATAGATGAATTACCCACTTTGAGGAAAAATTATCAAATAAGTTTTAAATTTATTATACGAATGCCAATTTAGTCATACACTTTTTAATTTGACTCAATTTAGTCTCAAATATTTTAATGATTTGCCTATGTAGTCTTTCTAGTTAATTTTAATTGACAATTGCTAACAGTGGACACTAATCATCGGTAGAAAGGGACACTTAAGTGCTATAATTTACAAAAGGTACACTTAAGTGCCAAAATCAGAGTAAAATTGATCACTTGAGTGCTAATCGGGCCAAAATTCGGCCAAATTGCATACGTGGCATTTTTCCAGCGAAGTGAGTGCAAAGCGACGTTGTTTTACATGCTGACATGGTCAAATAATCCAAAAACGGTGTAGTTTTGGGCTGACATGATAAAAAATAATATAAAAATTAATTAATTTAAAATTAAATTTAAATTTAGTTTAAATATTTAAAAATAATGACTTTAATATTAAAAAAAAAAAAAAAAAAAGGGGGGGGAGGCAGTTGAGGTCCCCGTTGTCTTTGGGAAGGGTCGGCGATGGAGGGGGGAGGGTCTGCTAGGGACGCCGGCCCCTAGCCGAGCCCTCGCCACCGGTAGGCTAGGGTCGCCGGCCCTTGACCAGGGCTCGCGCGACCCCGGCCGACCCTCCCCCTCCGTCGCCGACCCTTCCCGGTGACGGCAAGGCCCTCGGTTGCCTCCTCCTCCCCCCCCCCCCCCCCTTTTTTTTCAAAATTTTTAGTTTTTTAATATTAAAATTATTATTTTAAAATATTTTAACTAAATTTAATTATATTTTATATTTTTTTACCACATCAACCCAAAATGATACCATTTTTGCATTATTTAGCCACATCAACGTGCAAAATGGAGTTGTTTTGCACTCACTTCGCCCGAAAAATACCACGAAAAATACCACGTATGCAATTTGGTCGAATCGGCACTCAAGTGATCAATTTTACTCTGATTTTGGTACTTAAGTATATCTTTCGTAAGTTATGACACTTAAGTATCCATTTTTGTCAAGTTATGGCACTCCAAGAATCCGCGTCTCTTAATCATCTTATATTGCATGGTCAGCACTAACTTGCATTTTTTTTTATAAATCATTATAAATTTTATGAATTATATATATTGAAATTTTTTATTCTTTTTTTTTTCATTGTGGGTTGTCCACCCTTGCCAACTACACTAGGTTTGGTGAGGGGCTTGTCGCGCATGACCACTGACTCTCCCTAGCCCATAGTTGAAAGAAAAAAAGAAAAAAATATAGAATATTATAAAAGTTGGCACATCAACACCATCTATTTACGACATTGATTTGGAAAAAAATGATTAAATTTTCTCTCAAACTAAGAGTAGGTTCCCTCTTGCATAAAAATTATTTGTACTGTCAACAAATTCTATGATTACTCATAGAGGAATAGGTCATATGGAACCACCGCCCGCGGTGGAAGCGTTGGTTAGGGCTTGGTTTCGAACCTCCGTGGAAGCGATTTCAATGCATAAAAAAAAAAAAATCAAAAAAAAAAAAAAAAAAAAAAAAAATAGGTCATATGGAAATTTATTTTTTTACCAAAAAAAAAGGTCATATGGAAAGTACCACCGCCTTAGTGGCCGCGATGGTTTGGGCTATCTCCCTCTCATGAAAGGGAGGAGTTCAAATCCCCTTATGGTCGCTTGGGTCTTAAGTGGGACATCGAGGGTGGTGGGTCCTCCCGGCTGCTAGCTGTACAGGATTCCTGGGTCACCAAAAAAAAAAAATGTCATATGGAAAGTTGTCCTGTGGACAAGAATGTTAGGATATTGAATAAAGTCGAGAAGATACTCAAGTCTGAACTTAATGACCATATATTCTTAAATTCCTAAGGCTTGTTTGATCATTTGGATTTTTAACTATGGTAGGATATAAAATCCAAAGATTTTGCCGTATTCTATCAATTATTTGGTATTTGCAATAATAAAATTGGATATATTTATATAATATATACATATAAATGACATATTAATATAAATGAACCAGTAAAAGCCTCTCACAACATTCTTGTCTACTTTAATTTAATTTAATTTTTAAAATTTTATTTTCCTCTCTTTTTAAATTAATTTTTATTTTATTTCTTTCTTCACTTTCCCTTGTTCTTTAAAAAAAAATCTATTAAATAGTAAACTATTAAAAATATACCTAAAATACCTAAAATATAAAATATATATTTATATTTATATAGTGAATTTATATTATAAGATATGATTAAATTCTATATAAATAAAAATAATATTAAATTATATAAATAAATTTTTATTTTCTGTTATACCTAAAAATAAATATCATTTATATTGAAATACAAATTTAATTTTTTTATTTTAAAGAAATTTATTATTTGAGCAAAATAACTTTCCTATTATGAAATTAGAAATCCTATCCACATTTATCCCACATTCCTCATAAGATAATTTTATTTGGCCTATATCACCATTATATTCAACTTTATCCTATCTTGAACAAGTACTAAACACATGATACGATAAATTTTATTTTATCATGAATTTTATCTTGATTGCCAAACACAATGTAAGTTTATAGATATCATATTGATGGAAAGACAATTTTATAATCATTATTTATGTCTTCATAAATCTATTCATCTATAAATGAGTCTAATCTCCCGCTAAGGGTTTTTTTAGTAAGAGTTCTTCAACCATACTTTTTTTTTTTTGGTCGAATTCTTCAACCTTACTTCACAAAGAGAAAAAATGCATGTGGAAGATGGATTAACATGCTAATTTACTTGGAAATAGTGAAGTCCTCCTAAAATTGTATCTAACAAAAATATTGCTCATAACTTTGAGGAGAAACTAACATGCAAATTGATCATAAAGCAAATGAAAGCACTAAATTAAGCAGTAAAAAAAAAAAAAATTAAGCGGTCAAAGCATGTCTAATTGTTTCATTATCTCAAGAGGATTCAAAGCCACACTCAAGAAAGATGATAGAGAATTGCTCTAGATTTAATTTCTGCATTGCATTACTTCTCTTGAGTCTTACCTTATGTTAATATTACATGTCACGTCCCAAACCTCGAGTGTGCGCACATCCCTCGGTAGTCGATAAAATTGTGACGTCCTAATATGCGTTGCCGACCCATTCATTTTATTTTACATGTGGAAGCAAAATAAAAACCCCTGACAGCAAACGACATGAGATAGAAAAGCAGGATACACATTTCATAAAACACTTTTATATACAAACTAGTCTGCCTACAAAACGATCAGCTTTAAAAAAGAAGCCGTCCTACGACACTACTAGTTGGGCACATTCGCCGATCCTTCAGACTCCACCTCCATAGGCTCCGGGGACTTCGAGTTGTCCATAACCCCATTAGGAGGGTCAGTTGCACCCTTGCCTTGAACGCCGTTGATCACAACGGCGGGGATATCAAAACCTTGAAGGGGACCTACCTTATACCCGTTGAGTCCATAGCGGAACCATGTCTTGAATTGATGAGGTACCCTTTGGGGTAGGCCCTCATCAACCCAGACAATGGTCACAATCAGCTCGTAGACCCAATGACTCTCGAAAATAGGAACGTCTATGCTTTGCTTAGTAACAGCTGAGGCTGACCAAAATGTTCTAGAGCGACCACCATCTAAGGACCTGGAAATAATGAGCCCACGACAGGGAGAGACAATGTCTAAGCAAGTTCACTCTCTAAACCCCGACTAGGAAGAAAATACGCCCAGAGACGGCTTAACCACACTGAGAGTGTTAGTATGAACAAAATAAAGGAGTTAGGGAAGAGAATAAGAATACAAGATTTATAGTGGTTCGGCTTAATCCAAGCCTACGTCCACGCTAACAGCCTTCTTGGCTAGATTCCACTATGCAATCAACAAGAGATTACAACTTCGAGTGCAAACACTTAGTAGTAGATCACACTATCTCACTAAATCACTCTTTTGGTATTTCTCTCACGATTACAAACGTTTAAGCTCTCAAGAGATAAGTATATGATCGAAAGTCGCTCAGACTTTGGAATTATAAATTCTACGCTCCGTCTCTTACTTGCTCATCGGTCCATGATCTCCTTAAATACTCCCCCACTTCCAAACTACCCGTTGGACAGTATCCCGGAGAATCGTCTTTCAATATATCCATTGGACAGCTCTGTATCTAGAAGATTTGGTAGCCGTTGAGTGACAAATGTAAAATCCCAAATTGATTCCGATCGCCCATACAAACGAAATCTTGGTTTCCATAAGTAAAGCTTCTTCGTATAGAAAGTTCTTGTCTTCAAGATCCAATCGTCAATCAATTAGATTGAATCAATCAAACCAATCTTGATGTGGAATCCAAACCAGATCACTAGCCGTTGTATGATTGAGCTTGAGTTACGATTCATCGAATCTGGATGTAAAGTCTGAGTCTGTAGACTTTACAAAATGAGTCTGTAGACTTTACAATCTGGGTCTAAACATATCTGCTTCTGAACAGATTTAGCTTTAAGGTTTGTACCCAGTTCAGCTTCAGCATAGAGTCTGTCTTCTGGTTCAGCTTCAGCATAGAGTCTGTCTTCTGGTTCATCATTCACGTTCAGTCTGGAATTAGTCAGAGTGAGCAGACTTCTGATGTAGAACAGACTTTGACACTAAAGTCTGGCAGTCTTCAGACTTTGAGTCTTGAGTCTGGCAGTCTTCAGACTTTGACACAGAAGTCTGGAAATCTTCAAAATATACTCTGGACATATGTTACGTTCAGTCTTCTGGCCGTCTTCTGACTTTGATAAAATCCTTTACATGTTCTATCATCTGCATGGTCTATTACTCAACCATCAAACATGTTAGTAGCCTTTGATTTATTTTGTCATCTTCAAAACATCATAAGGGATTTCCCTAACAATCTCCCCCTTTTTGATGATGACAAAACAATCTCTGAATATGCAGATTTGTAAACATACTTTTAAATCAAAGGATATTAGAAGATAACAAATAGATTGAGCATAAGAATATATAGAAAAATAATCGCAGCTCAATATTATGCAATAAATAATATCAACCAATCAGCACATATGCATATTCATATATTCTCCCCCTTTTTATCATAATCAAAAAGCGATAATAATGGATTCATGTAGAGAATATAAAATGATATATAATTTCCAAAAAGATCAGCTAAAACAAGTCGAATATTAAAGATATGCAATATAGCTCACTTCGATCATATATATCAGCAAATATTCAATAAAAATCACGGATGCATCATAACTTGCACGTACCATTTTTGTCATAATAAAATGATAATATCAGTAAGAGAATTGTTAATGACAAAAGGTAATAAAAGATGCACTGACCGGATTTTTTTTGAACAAATTCTGACACATTTACCTTTCATTCCATTCATAATATGATCACGATTAATCCAAAAAGATTTTTCCATAATTGATCAAAGCTCCCCCTCAATTTGTTGCCTTTTTGAGATGATCACGATTCTTTCCCTTTTCTTTTGGATTTGATTTCTCCCCCTGTGATCATGACAATATTTGCGAATAGAAACAATTGTTGCAATTGTCGTAGGAGATATTTTCTGATTGCACCAAAATCTGCATAGATTTGTAATCATTCTTGCCTTATTGAATTTCCTGCAATCAACTCATTTCCTTTTTTGGTATCCATCAATTTGGATCCTTCCTTGACGTTAGAGTAAAATAGAAAATCTCCATAATCAAATATTCTTTCTTAATTCATCGTAACAAAGTATTCAAAGAAAGAATATTATGCATAATGATATTTTGAAAAATAAATTCTCACTTAGTCAAAGCACAATAAAATCAGGGAGAATGAAATATTTGAATATCTAAGAATATCTTGCATCATAACGTAAAACAGATTTTCACTTTGGAAAATATGATTAAATCTGAGAGTATAAAATTTAGACAAAATAATCTGAATTATCTCAATTAATCGCACGTACTAAATCAAATCTCAACTCACAAATCACAAAAACAAATCATACGATTCTTTCTTCAATAAAGCAAAATATGATCATTATAAAATCTCAATCAATCAAGGATATATCGAATATCAAGCATAATGAGAATTATTGCCCAAATCAAATTGAGAATAAAAAATTCCTTACCAAATCCTCTTTCTTCTTTCTTCTTTATATCCTGCAAAAATAACTTATCTTTTCTTTGGTACCCATTTTTTCTTGATAGGTCTCCGAGACTTTAGGACAATCCTCGATTTCTTCATTGGATTACGAGTGCGTGTCTAAGTCGAGACTCTAATTCGAGTCTATGTCGAGTCGAGACTCTAATTACGAGTGCGTATGCGAATCGACTCAGATTCTGAATGTGCCATCAAGCATGGATTTCTTTGCTCATCATCTTCTTTTATTACTCTTTTCTGGCCATTCTGCTTGTATTTTCTTCCATCGAAATATGGTGGCCTTGTGTTGCTTTGCCTTTCCATAAGTCCTGGTGCCAATATACTAGCCATAAAAGAATCTTTAGCTCAAAAGTAAAAACACTTTTATAAACCGAGCACTTGGCTCTGATACCAATTGAGAGTGCTAGTATGAACAAAATAAAGGAGTTAGGGAAGAGAATAAGAACACAAGATTTATAGTGGTTCGGCTTAATCCAAGCCTACGTCCACTTTCCCACGCTAACAAAGTGAGAGTGCTAGTATGAACACCTAGAGGGGGTGAATAGGTGTATAAAATAAACATTGGCAAATGTATGCGGAATAAAATAAACTTCGAGTAAAATAAAGGAGTTAAGGAAGAGAATAAGAACACAAGATTTATAGTGGTTCGGCTTAATCCAAGCCTACGTCCACTCTCCCACGCTAACAGCCTTCTTGGCTGGATTTCACTATGCAATCAACAAGAGATTACAACTTTGAGTGCAAATACTTAGTAGTAGATTACACTATCTCACTAATTCACTCTTTTGGTATTTCTCTCACGATCACAAACATTTAAGCTCTCCAAAGACAAGTGTATGAACAAAAATCGCTCGGACTTTGGAATTATAAATTTTACGCTCTATCTCTTACTTGCTCATCGGTCCATGATCTCCTTAAATACTCATCCACTTCCAAACTACCCGTTGGACAGTATCCCAGATAATCGTCTTCCAATATACCCATTGGACAACTTTGTATCTAGAAGATTTGATAGCCGTTGAGTGACAAAGGTAGAATCCCAAATTGATTCCAATCACCCATATAAATAGAATCTTGGTTTCCATAAGTAAAGCTTTTTCGTATAGAAAGTTCTTGTCTTCAAGATCCAATCGTCAATCAAATAGATTGAGTCAATCAAATCAATCTTGATGTGGAATCCAAACTAGATCACTAGCCGTTGTATGATTGGGCTTGAGTTACGTTCTGTCGAATCTGGATGTAAAGTTTGAGAGCAATAGAATTTACAATCTGAGTCTGAGTGCAATAGACTTTACAATCTAGGTCAAACATATCTGCTTCTGAACAGATTTAGCTTTAAGGTCTATACCCAGTTCAGCTTCAGAATCTTCTGGTTCAGCTTCAGCATAGAGTTTGTCTTCTGGTTCAGCATTCACGTTTAGTCTGGAATTAGTGAGAGTTGATAGACTTCTGATGTAGAACAGACTTTGACACTAAAGTCTAGCAGTCTTCAGACTTTGACACAGAAGTCTGGAAATCTTCATAATATACTTTGGACATATGTTACGTTCAGTCTTCTGGCCGTCTTCAGACTTTGACAATATCATTTACATGTTATATTATTTGCATGGTCTATTACTTAACCATTAAACATGTTAGTAACCTTTGATTTATTTTGTTATCTTCAAAATATCATAAGGGATTTCCCTAACAATCTCCCCCTTTTTGATGATGACAAAACAATCTCTGAATATGCAAATTTGTAAACACACTTTTAAAAATATTAATTTAAATCAAAGTATATCATAAGATAGCAAATAGATTGAGCATAACAATATATAGAAAAATAATCACAGCTCAATATTATGCAATAAATAATATCAACCAATCAACACATATGCATATTCATATCTTCTCCCCTTTTTTCTCATAATCAAAAAGCGATAATAATGGAAAAAAGTATCACGTAGAGAATTATAACAAATATCTCGCATGAATCACAATTTCCAAAAATCAGCTTTTATAAAGCAAGTCAAATATTAAAGATATGCAATATAGCTCACTTCGATCATATATATCAGCAAATATTCAATAAAAATCACGGATGCATCATAAAATTCATTTATCCTTTTTGTCATAATAAAATGATAATATCAATAAAAGATTTGTTAATGACAAAAGGTAATAAAAGATGCACTAACCGAATTTTTTTAAAACAAATTCTTACACATTTACCTTTCCTTTCATTCATAACAAGATCACGATCAATCCAAAAAGATTTTTCCATAATTGATCAAAGCTCCCCCTCAATTTGTTGCCTTTTTGAGATGATCACGATTCTTTTCCTTTTTTTTTTGGATTTGATTTCTCCCCCTGTGATCATGACAATATTTGCGAATAGAAATAATTGCTGCTTGTTGAACAATTTTTTTTTTTTTCAGTATTTCCTTTGTAGCAACAACATCCGCAACGATCACTTGCATTTTGAAATTCGAGGCAAAAATTTATTTTCTTTAAGCAAGCTCATCTCGAATTCAACCTGCATTAACTTAACAAACTTTTTCCACAAATAAGCTGTAATAATATCCACGTAATATATAATGTCCTTTCTTCAAAAATATAAATTGAATAGCATATATAAAATTATCAATTATTAAAATTCAGAACTATTCAACCTTTTGTACGACACATTAGAGATTTCCTTAACAATTTGCAAAAACTTTGCACAAGGAAGGGAATTTTTGAACCTCAAAAAGATAGTATAGAATATCCATAATTTTCTGATTGAGTTTTCCAAAATCCATATGGAAGATTCTTTTGTGACCTGCAAATTCTTATATAACAGATAATAATCTTTGCAAAAATGTCACTTGATATGTTCATTTTATTTGTAGATCAAACTTGCTAGATATAATATATCTTCTAAGAATATAGCAAGAATATCCATGAATATGCAGTAATATCTTTCAAGATCAAAGAGATTTTCCTAAGCAGAAATTTTAGATATGCATTTTGTAAAAGGAAAATAGATATTTCTGTCACGTGCCAAAATTGCAAACCTTATATTTATGACAAAAGATATTCGCAATAAACAATCATCCAAAATCATGATAAATGCACGTAGAAATTTGCAAGGCTAGATGAAAAAAAATATTCTCTTACCCATGATATATATTTGCAATATACCATTGAAAAAAAAAATCATTACCAATCTTTGCCTGAGATTCTTTTCTTATTGCACAAAAATCTGTGTAGATTTGCAATCATTATTGCCTTATTGAATTTCCTGCAATCAACTCATTTCCCTTTTTGGTATCCATCAATTTGGATCCTTCCATGACGTTAGAGAAAAATATATAATCACCAAATATTCTTTCTTAATTCATCATAACATAGTACTCAAAGAAAGAATATTATGCACAATGATATTTTGAAAAATAAATTCTCACTTGGTCATAGTATGATAAAAACAGAGAGAATAAAATTCCTTGAGTGTCTAAAAATATCTTGCATCATAAATTAATATCATGTAAAACAGATTTTTATTTGGCAAAATATGATAAAATCTTAGAGTATAAAATCAAACCAAATAAATTCATTTGTCTCAAAAAATAATCACACGTATTATATCAAATCTCAATTCACGAATAATAAATCACACGATTCTTTCTTCAATAAAACAAATTAGAGAATATGATTATTATAAAATCTCAATCAACCAAGGATATATCAAATATCAAGTATAATGAGAAATTTTAAATTGTGTACTCAAACCAAATTGAGAATAAAAAATTCCTTACCAAATCCTCTTTCTTCTTTCTTCTTTATATCCTGCAAAAATAACTCATCTTTTCTTTGGTACCCATTTTTTCTTTGGTCCATGAGAGTTAGCAGAATATGCTGCTTTTATCCAATTTTTCTTAATAGGTCTCCAGACTTTAGGACAATCTTTCTCAAAATGTTCCAAATCTCCACAATTTGAACACTTAAGGGCATTTAGACCAACAGGTTTTGTAAAGATATTTTGAAAATGCTTCTTGTACGCAAGTTTATGAGGTCTTTGTCTAAGTCTCTCCTTAACTTTGGGAAAATCAATTAGAGAATCATTTTCCTTAATGAAACCAAGTCCCGACTTATTATAGTAAGGAACTTGTATAGAAAGGATATGCTCTAATGTTTTTGATCCATTTGAAAATCTTGTTGAAATATTTGAAAATTCTTTCTTCAAAGAATCATTTTCTTTGACAAGTAAATCTCGACTTTCTTTTGATTGTAGAAAATCTTTTTGCAAAATTTCAAAATTTTCTTTTTGAGAAAGATCATGTTGCCTAAGCCGAAATTTTTCCTTTTTAAGTTTAGAGATCATTTTAAGAGAATATTTGAGATTTGAGCAAAGCTTCTTTATATACTTTGAAACTTTGAAAGGAATTTTTGAATAACTTACCTCGATTTCCTCATCAGATTCTGAGTCTCTGTTTAAGTCAGACTCTGATTCTGAGTCTATGTCTGAGTCAGACTCAGATTCTGAATGTGCCATTAAGTATAAATTTCCTTGCTCATTATCTTCTTTTATTGTTCTTTTCTGGCCATTCTGGTTGTATTTTCTTCGATCGAATTTCCTTCCTTTTCTACTCAGCTTTTTGAATTTCTTGACCATAAAGGCAAGTTCTTCATCGTCCATGTCATTTTCTGAGTCTGTTTCATCAAAAATAACATTAGATATTAAAGCAATGGACTTCTTACCTTCGGGATCTTCATCGTTGATTTGTTCCACTTCATAGGATTGAAGAGTGCCGATCAATTCATCAACGGTGAGTGGCATAATCCTTTGAGTCTCCCGGATTGAGGTCTTGACATGGTTCCAATCTTTTGAGAGACCTTGCAAGAGTTTGTTGACCTTCATTGGGGAAGAAATTGGATGACCTTGATATGCCAAACCGTTTACAATTTCTGTAAAACGATTGAACATATCTCCAATCGACTCTCCTTGCTTCATCTTGAAGGATTCATATTTGCCGAGCAGGAAGTTTACTTTTGTCTTTTTTACACGATCGATCCCTTCATATGTAACATGAAGTCTATCCCAAACTTCTTTTGTTGTTTCACATGAAGAGATTCTATTATATTCAGTAGGAGACAATGCGTAATATAAAGAATAAATAGATTTTGCATCAAGTGCTTCTCTTTTGGACATCTCCATCCGAGACATAGGAGCGGGGGGTTAGCTTTCTTTGTCTTTGCCATTCTTATTTTATGTAGACGCAGCAGTAGGATTGATTCCTTTTTCCACAACATCCCATTGCAAGGGATCTTTGGATCTTAGGAATGCTTTCATTTTGTTCTTCCACACGTTGTATTCATTTCCATCAAAATATGGTGGCCTTGTGTTGCTTTGTCCTTCCATAAGTCTTAGTGCCAAGATACTAGCCATAAAAGATCTTTAGCTCAAAAGTAAAAACACTTTTATAAACCGAGCACTTGGCTCTGATACCAATTAAGAGTGCTAGTATGAACACCTAGAGGGGGTGAATAGGTGTATAAAATAAACATTGGCAAATATATGCGGAATAAAATAAACTTCGAAAAATAAAGGAGTTAAGGAAGAGAATAATAACACAAGATTTATAGTGGTTCGGCTTAATCCAAGCCTACGTCCACTCTCCCACGCTAACAGCCTTCTTGGCTGGATTCCACTATGCAATCAACAAGAGATTACAACTTTGAGTGCAAACACTTAGTAGTAGATCACACTATCTCACTAAGTCACTCTTTTGGTATTTCTCTTACGATCACAAACGTTTAAGCTCTCCAAAGATAAGTGTATGAACAAAGATCGCTCGGACTTTGGAATTATAAATTCTACGCTCTATCTCTTACTTGCTCATCGGTCCATGATCTCCTTAAATACTCCTCCACTTCCAAACTACTCGTTGGACAGTATCCCAGATAATCGTCTTCCAATATACCCATTGGACAGCTCTGTATCTAGAAGATTTGGTAGTCGTTGAGTGACAAAGGTAGAATCCCAAATTGATTCCGATCGCCCATACAAATAGAATCTTGGTTTCCATAAGTAAAGCTTCTTTGTACAAAAAGTTCTTGT
Organism: Eucalyptus polyanthemos subsp. polyanthemos; assembly: GCA_017140185.1. NCBI lineage: Eukaryota > Viridiplantae > Streptophyta > Magnoliopsida > Myrtales > Myrtaceae > Eucalyptus > Eucalyptus polyanthemos. Next base: position 14,317,017 of record CM029465.1, on the reverse strand, counting down.
TTTCAAGATTCAATCGTCAATCAAATAGATTGAATCAATCAAATCAATTTTGATGTGGAATCCAAACCAGATCACTAGTCATTGTATGATTGGGCTTGAGTTACGTTTTGTCGAATATGGATGTAAAGTCTAAAAGCAATAGACTTTACAATCTGAGTCCGAGTGCAATAGAATTTACAATCTGGGTCTGAACATATCTGCTTCTGAACAAATTTAGCTTTAAGGTCTGTACCCAGTTCAGCTTCATAATAGAGTCTATCTTTTGGTTCAGCTTCAGCATAGAGTCTGTCTTTTGGTTCAGCATTCACGTTCGAAATCTTGGAATTAGTCGAGTTACGTTCAGACTTAGACTGTCTTCACATGTAGAATAGACTTTGACACTAAAGTCTGCATGGTCTTCAGACTTTGACACGAAATATGTCTGGAAATCTTCATAATATACTTTGGACATATGTTACGTTCAGTCTTTCGGCATCGTCTTCGTCTCACCCATTGACTTTGACAATATCATTTACATGTTCTATTATCTGCATGGTCTATTACTTAACCATTAAACATGTTAGTAGCCTTTGATTTATTTTGTCATCTTCAAAACATCATAAGGGATTTCCCTAACAATAAGTACTTATAAATTAACATTCAATCACATAAACTAAGCACACCACTACAATCGGCACAAAATTTTGATCACCGGCTATCCCGGTATAATTTTCAGAAAATAATAAATAATTAAATAAATTACAAAAATAATTAAATAATGCAAATTAAATCCAATAAATGTTAACCTAGGCCGAAAATACTAATCTAACCACCTAAACGGGCCTAGAAAATTAATGCACCTATCTAGATAAATAGTACAATCTATTTAGCCCATAATCAATCTATTCTAACCACCTAACAAGCATAATTAAACAATTAAATCACTAATCCAAACTAACTAACCACATAATTTTATCTTAGGCTAAGCTAATCAACCATTAAGCATAATTAATCTCCTAAGCAAGGTTCCGATTTTGTGGGCCGGTGAGTCCACGGGGATGGCGATGTGGAGGTGAGCAAGAAACAAGTCTACGGCAACACCAAGCGAGATCTAGACGAGACCTAAAATGGGCCACAAAGCCCAAGAACCCTTGCTGGCTTTGGTTCTTTCAAAGGACCGAAGGGGCTGGGCCAAGCGGCTGCTTGGCTGGAAACGGCCACATGGGTGACAGATGGCTGCGACGGGACAAGGCGAGGCTTTGGCGGCTTGGACGAACAGTTAGGCGAGCTCGAGGACTTGCGAACAATGGCTTGAGGGCGTTGGAACAACGACTCAAATGGACAGGGACGTGCGGACAGGGACGACGGGTGCAAGGCTTTAGCAGCAGCTCGAGCGGCGCAACGATGCTCAATGGCGGCAGGGGCGGTCGATGGGCAAGGGGGAGGTGTTGGCTAGCTTTCCTCTTATTCTTGAGCTCTCTAATAACCTCAACAATGGATAAAGTGAGCCAAGGAGGAAGAAGAAGGTTGCTGAAGCTGAAGAGGGCCACAAAATATCCAATTTTACTTAAATGGTTGCCCCACCACCTTTAGCCATCATCCTTACCCCTTTGTTGCACCAAGGCTTTCTGAAGAAGTCTCCTAAATGGTCCAAAAGGTTGCTACAACTCCTAGTAACGAATTTTGAACATTTGACCTCCAATTTCATTCAATTCCTCACCAAAACTTCACCAATTGAGCTCAAATCAAAGGCCAAGAAGGATGCCCACATCACATTCCACATTCTTCCTTGCCAATTAGTCCAACTTAAATGCCAAAAGTGCAACAAAAAACGACCCTCTAATTTTCCCGATCCAAAAATGCCTAAATTTGATTTTTTGCCAAAATCTCAGGTTTGCAAAAAAATCTTCAGAGGATGAGTCAATGTTCTTAAAATGAATCGTGACATGACAGAACTTTCAATTTTTTGAAATTGGGTTCAAATTCACGGTTAATTTCAACCATATACGATTTTAGCGTGACCTAACCTACTAGGTAACTTTTAGAAATTTTTAGTGCAATTGACTCGTGGTTGATTATTTTTTAGCCACATTATGCATCTTCAACTCATTGACGACTCTTGGTGGTCATGAAAATCTCGAGATTTCAAATACATACATAAGGGTACAGAAATGACAAAAAATCGGTCTAATGCCATTCAACAAGAATTTTGCAATTAGGTAGAATCACCCACATATTAATCACATGTCTTTGTTGAACCGACCTATCTCCAACCTCTGATCGATTTTGACAATGTCATATTGACCTTTTGCAGATTAGCACGGTCGAGCAGTTGATTAATGATTAAATTCTCAAGTCTATCACGTTTAAAATCTTTAATGGCTTCACCAGATAGACTAGTTATTCCGTGAGTGATCAGCTCAGAGAAAAGAACTATAGGCGCGTTGATGAAAAGCCCAACTTATTCAATCGAAAACAGAATCAGAAATTCGAATTGTCACAACTCTTCCCTTCTTATAAAAATTTTGTCCTCAAAATTTAAACCATTACAATTTTTTAAACGAAAAGGTTGGGTATTATCGCCTCATTGAGTCTTCACTTTCTTAGGTTGCTCCTTCTGTGCCATGATATTGCCAAATCACTTTAACCAACGCAATTATCTTGGTGCACAGAACCCGTTCCTTGCGGTCTACAATCTGAACCGATCTCTCTATGTACAACACTCTGTTGTCTACATCTAACTCTTCAAAATTTAGCACGCGGGTCAGGTCAAGTTCATACTTCCTTAACATCAACATGTGGAAGACGTCATGCACTTGCGTCAGTCTTAGCGGCAATGCAAGACGATATGCTAGAGTCTCTATCATTTCCAAAATCTCAAAGGGATCTACATACCTTGGACTCAACTTTCCTTTCTTACCAAAGTACCCCTCATCGGTGACACCTTCAGAAAGACGTGCTTACCAACTTGAAATTCCAAAGGTCTTTGACATTTATCTGCATAACTTTTCTAGCGGCTCTGAGTGGTCTTTAATTTGTCCCTGATAATAGCAAATGCGTCCATTGACTGTTGGACTAACTCTAGGCCTGTGATCTTCCATTCTCCGACTTTATCCCAACACATCGGCGTTCCGCACGTTTTACCATACAACACTTCAAAAGGTGCCATTTGAATGCTCTGCTGGTAGCTGTTGTTGTAGGCGAACTCATCGGAAATCTCGAGAGGTTGCAAAAGTCCTCCCATCTTACAGTGATGTGCCTTCACTTGTTGACACATCAGACACTTGGCGACATGCTTGGCGATGTCCGCTTTCATACCGGTCCACCAATAATATTGACATAGATTCTGATACATTTTCGTATCTGCCCGGATGAATGTCATAATTGCTATGATGAGCTTTTAACAATATCTCATCCTTAAGCTCTACATCGTCAGGTACACACAATCGTTCTCAGAACCTTAGTGTTCCATCTTCAAAAATCTGAAAATCAGCCTTTCTTTTTTCGATGTCCTCTGAAGCATCTTCATCCCAATTTGCACTTCCGGCTCAATTCTAAGGGTGGCCATAAGATTTGAAAGGTGGCCTACCTCAAATTTGAAAACCGAATCTCGAGCTCCTTCAAGTAAGACCCATTCTTTAATCAATATCTACGCAACTAAAGACTTCCGACTCAATGCATCTGCGACCTTATTAGCCTTTCCAAGATGATACAAGATGTCGCAATCATAATCCTTAAGAAGTTCCATCCAACGACGCTGTCTCATATTTAACTCCTAAGAGAATAAGTACTTGAGACTTTGATGGTTTGTGAAGATTTAGAATCTTTCTCCGCACAAATAATGTCTCCAAATCTTCAGAGTGAAAATAATTGCCTTGAGTTCCAAGTCATGCATAAGATAATTCAATTCATGAGGTCTCAACTGACGGAACGCATATACAACGACTCTGCCATGCTACATTAACACTCAACCCAGTCCTTTAAATGACGCATCACTGTAGATCTTGTACCCTCCAAGACCATATGATATGATCAGCACTAGTGTGGTAGTCAGCTTCGCTTAAGCTCTTAGAAACTACACTCACACTTATCTATCCATACAAACTTCTCTTCTTTCTTTAGCAATCGATTAATGGCAAAGCTAAAGCTGTAAAATCCTTCCACAAACCTTTTGTAATACCCTACTAAACCCAAAAAGCTTATGATCTCTGTCACTATTATCGATCTTGGCTAGTTGATAACTGTTTCAATCTTGGTCAGGTCCACAGAGATTCCTTCACCTAAAATCACATGGCCTAGGAATGCCACACGAGTCAACCAAAACTCGCACTTACTGAACTTGGCGTACAATTCATGATTCCATAAGTTTGAAGCACCATCCTCAAATGCCTTTCGTGCTCTTCAAAACTTCTTGAGTACACCAAGATATCGTTGATGAACACAATCACAAACTCATCCAAATACTCCTTGAAAACTCGATTCATCATATCCATGAAAGCAGGTAGGGCGTTCGTCAAACCAAATGGCATTACAATGAACTCATAATGGTCATATCATGTACAAAACGCTGACTTCGGTATGTCCTCATTTCTTATCCTTAATTGACGATATCCTATACTCAGGCGATCTTAGAAAATATTGACGCTCCTTGCAATTGGTCAAACAAGTCTTTGATCTTCAGCACTGGATACTTATTCTTGATTGTCACTTGGTTGAGTTGATAATAGTTGATGCACATACGCAATGAACCATCTTTCTTCTTCACGAATAAAATTGGTGCTCCCAAGGTGATGCACTAGGATGTATAAATCTCTTATCCAACAACTCTTGCATTTGCACCTTTAGTCCTTTCAACTCTGACAACGCCATCTAGTAAGGAGCCTTAGAAGTTGGCTCCGTCCTGGGGGCCAACTCGATCACGAACTCAATCTCCCTTTCGGGAGGCAGCCCAAGCAATTCCTTTGGGAACACTTCTGGAAACTCTTGAACCATTGCGATATCTTCGATCCTCAACTCATCAACCATTGTATCCACGACAGTTACCAAGTAACCTTGACAACCCCCATTTAACAAACGGGTTGCCTCAAGCGACGAGATTAAGGTAATCGATGGTCCTCCTCAACTCCCAATAAACTCGAAACTTTCACCCGCTAATAGGTTAAACTAAATCGCCTTACGATAGCAATCCATCTTAGCTCATTGCTTGGTAAGCCAGTCCATGCCAATTATTACATCAAAATCATACATGCCTAGGACTATCAAATCCATCATCCACTCTCGCTCACCAATCACTAACTTGAAACCAAGACAACCCACTGTAGACAACACCTTATCCTTTAACGGTGTAGATATACTAACCACCGACTCCAACATTTCAGGACTCAATCTTACCAGCTTAAGAAATTGCTCAGCTATAAATGAATAAGTTGCATTATGGTCAAATAAAGCATAGGCAATATGGTCGTTTAGTGAGATTGTACTTGTGATCACATCAGGCGAGTCCTCTGCCTATCCTCTAGTGACGGCGTACACCTTTCCTTGAGCTGGAGGTTTGTTCTGTCCACCCTGCTGTGCATTCGGGGGCGTGTATCCCCAATTTTAACCTATCGGTGGCGGCAGTGGTAACTGCGGTCCCATTTGTCTTCTAGGACAATTCCCGGTCCATGTGACCCTACCAACCACATTCAAAGTAAGCACCCAACCTAGAATGGCACGGGGTTGATCCATGTCGCCTTCCACAAAAGCGACACATGCCCATCTGGCTCGATGTTGACTTACCTATCCCACCCTTCATGTTGGGCAGAACAGGATACCTTCCTTCCATCATAGGTTTCTTCCCTAACCTATTTCCATCCCTATTCAAACCAAACCGTGACCCAGATGTAGCGGTTTGTTCATTCAAATTCCTCTCTATCAACTAGGCCCAACCATATAGCTCGTTGTAATCTTTTAGGTCGAATGGCACCGGTGGATTCTTCAACTCCGATCAGAGGCCGTTCCTAAACCTCCGAGCTCTATCAACTGGATCCTCTATTAGTCTCGGGGTGTACTAAGATAACTCTACGAAATTAGCCTCGTATTGATCCATTGTCAGCATCCCTTAACGGAGGTGCTGGAATTCCTTCATCTTTTGCTCTCGGCGCTGTTAGAAAAATATTTGCCATTAAAGGCCTCGAGAAAGGCGTTCCACACCGGGACCATGCCTTCAGGAACTATTCTACCTCTAGTGTTCCTCCACTAGGTACTCGCGTTATCATGTAGCTGGTATACTATCAGGACAACCTTTCCTTCTTTAGTGCACATCAACATTACAAAGGCCTTCTCCAAATCTTAGATCTAAAGGGCTGCAGCCTCGAGATCTTCAACTCCTGTGAACCATGGCAGGTTCAATTTCAAAAATTGCTCCATGAGCTTGTGCATCAGACTCTCAACAACTATGTTCCTAGGTGGAACTTTGACAAGTGCAGCTGCAGCAGTGGCATCAGCAGCAATGGCATCAACAGCGGCGGAATAGCAGCATTGGTGGCGGTAGAAGCAATAGCTATAGCGGTGGCGATAGTGGTGGCATTGCCCCATCAAAGCTCCTAGCATCTCAAGTGCCTATACAATCCCATCTATCCTAGGATCACCAAGGGGCTACTACCCTAGCACCAACTAGAAGCGTGCTACTCCACTTACGCTGGCCTAAGCCGATGCTCTATCACGACCACCTCGGGTACCAATCATTGTCGATCCTACCCCGAGAAACGGATGCAACAGTCCTCTTCTAAGGAGTCCTCTGCTCCGGATCGCTCATTCTACAAGATCTCTATGAAACCTACTTTCCAATTCCACACAAAATTAGAAAACTGAGCAACCCGCACCAAACAAGCTACCAATCAGCTATCAATCACATGCATCAACATAATAAAAAGGTATTTCCTACTAACTATCTCATAACCCATTGCACCCTATCACTCCAAACACTAACCAGCTTTGATACCGCTCCGGGCGGGATGTCACACCCTGAACCTCAAGCGCACACACATCCCTCGATGGTTGATAAAATTGCAATGTCCTAAGATGTGTCGCCGACCCATTCATTTTATTGCACATGTGGAAGCGAAATAAAAACCCCTAACAACAAACAGCATGGGATAGAAAAGAATGATATAAATTTCACAAAACACTTTTATATACAAACTAGTTTGTCTACAAAAAGATTGGCTTTCAAAAAGAAGCTGTCCTATGACCTACTAGTCGAGCACATTTGCCGATCCTTCAAACTCCACCTCCACAGGCTCCAGGAGCTTCGGGTCCTCCACAACCTCATCAGGAGGGTCAATTGCACCCTCGCCTTGAACGGCGTTGATCACAACGGTAGGGATATCAAAACCTTCAAAACCCTGAGGGGACCTACCCTATACCCATTGAGTCCATGACGGAACCACGCCTTGAATCGATGATGTACCCTTTGAGGTAGGCTCTTATCCACCTAGACAGTGGTCACAACCAGCTCTTAGACCCAATGACTCCCGGAAATAGGGACGTCTATCCTCTGCTCAGTAACAGCCCGAGGTTGACCAAAATGTTTCAAAGGGACCGCCATCTAAGGACTCGAAAAGAATGAGCCCACGACGAGGTGAGACAATGTCTCAGCAAGTTCACCCCCTAACCCCCGACTACAAAGAAAATATGCTTAGAGGCAACCTAACCACACAACCATACAACCACAGAGACTCACCTCATCTTAGATCCTCCCTACATGTCAATACAGTTCATATCATAGACATAAGCAGCAATAAAACTCAATCAATTGGAACACCTCAATTTATGTATCAATAAACATAAGGGTCCCGATTATAAGGCCAAATTGTTATCACACGTCTCATACCGTGTCACACAATTTTGTCCCACAATCAGGCACGATTAAGACATTCAATCATGCGTTCCAATCTTATCACGGCCCAACAGGCATGGCCTACTTGACGTTCGGCGGTCTTCTGGCGTAACTAGGCATCGACTCATCCCATTAAGCACGGCAATGTCTATCTCAAGACAGCAATCCCAAAGGAGCATCGGTTCAGAATCTACTGCGATCGGCATCCGTTGTTTAGGGGCATCCAATATAGGGCAACGTCCACCCAACGCACATCAGGACGGGTTCTCATAACCATTCATGCACACATCAAATACCAGCCAATATATTGTTCCTTGTGCTCATGCCCAATTAAAATAATGTACTTGGTCAATTTTCTTCTTATTAAAAACACACAGTAAAAATAATCATGTATGGGTACACGGTTAGATCGAACTTTAAAAATTGATACACTTCCTTTTAAAATCACACTATTTGATATAGTATTTAAAACCATTTTCGATGTCAAAATCTGACACCTGGTATTTTCTAATTAAATACCAAAATTTCCTAATTTTTAAATAAATACTAAAAATCACAACCACTACTCAATTTGCACAAATTAACATTCAATCGCATAAACTAAGCACACATTGCAATCAACACGAAATTCTAATCACTAGCTATCCTAGTATAATTTTTAGAAAATAATAAATAATTAAATAAATTATGAAAAAATATTAAATAATGTAAATTAAATCCAATAAATGCAAACCTAGGCCAAAAACACTAATCTAACCACCTAAACAGGTCTAGAAAATTAATGCACCTATCTAGATAAATAATACAATCTATTTAGCCCCTAATCAATCTATTCTAACTACCTAATAAGCATAATTAAACAATGAAATCACTAATCCAAACTAACCAACTAATCTTATCTTAGGCTAAGTTAATTAACCATTAAGCATAATTAACCTCTTAAGCAAGGTTTAATGAGTAAATTCACCAGTTTTGCGGACCGATGAGACCACGGCAATGGCGACATGGAGGTGAGCGAGAAACAAGCTTGCGGCGACACCAAGCGAGGTCCGAACGAGGCCTAAAACGGGCCACGTAGCCCAAGAGCCCTAGTTGGCCTTCAATTTTGTCTTAGGACCGAAAGGGCTGGACCGAGCGGTTGCTTGGCTAGGAAACGGCCACATGGGAGGCGAACGATAGAAGGCGGGACAAAGAGAGGCTCCGGGACTTGGATGGACGGCTAGGCAAGCTCAGGGACTTGCGAATGGTGGCTTGAGGGCGTCGGGACATCGGCTCTAGTGGACAGGGACGCGCGAGCAGGGCCGGTGGGCATGGAACTTCAGCGGCAGCTTAGGTGGCGCGACGGTGCTCGACAGCGGCAGGGGCAGTCGACAAGAAAAGGGGAGGTGCTAGTTGGCTTTCTTCTAGTTCTTGAGCTCTCTAATAACCTCAACAATTGATAAAGTGAGCCAAGGAGGAAGAAGAAGGCTGCTGAAGCTGAAGGGGGCCACAAAATATCCAATTTCACTCAAGTGGTTGCCCCACCACCTTTAGCCATCATCCTCAGCCCTTTGCTACACCAAGGCTTCCTCAAGAAGTCTCATAAATGGTCCAAAAGGTTGCTGTACCCTCTAGCTACGAATTTTGAACATTTGGCCTCCAATTTCATTCAATTCCTCACCAAAGCTTCTCCAATTGACCTCAAATGAAAGGCCAAAATTTCAAGGAGGATGCCCACATCACATTCCATATTTTTCCTTGCCAAGTAGTCCAACTTGAATGCAAAAAGTGCAACAAAAAACGGTCCTATAATTTTCACGGTCCAAAAACGCCTAAATTTGATTTTTCGCCAAAAGATTCAAGTTTGCAAAAAAATCTTCAAATGATGATTCGATGTTCCTAAAATGAATCGTGACATGATAGAACTTTCAATTTATGAAATCGGGTTCAAATTCGTGGTTAATTTCAACCGAACGCATTTTAGTGTAACCTAACCTACCGGATAGTTTTTAGGAATTTTTAGTGCAATTAACTCGTGGTCGATTATTTTTTAGCCACATTGTGCATCTTCGACTCATTGGTGATTTTCAGTTGTCGTAAAAATCTCGATGTTTCAAATACGGGCACAGGGTAAAGAAATAACAGAAAAATCAGTCTAGTGTCGTTTGACAAGAATTTTGCAATTAGGTGGAATCACCCACACATTAATGACATACCTCTATCGAATTGACCTATCTCTTACCTTTGATCGATTTTGACGGTGCCGTATTGACTCTTGCAGATTAGCATGGTCAAGCAATCAATTTCTGATCGAATTCTCAAGTTTATTGCATTTAAAATCCTTAATGGTTTCACCAGATAGACTAGTTATCCCGTGAGTGATCAGCTCAGAGAAAAGAACTATAGGGGCGTCAATAAAAAGCCCAACTTATTCAATTGAAAACAGAATTAGAAATTCAAGCTATCACATTACATGATTGTGATGAATTGATTTCTATTAAGGTTTTGTTTTTATTCTCCATATTTAAATTAATGGATTTATTATGCTTTTATATTTGTTGATTGTCATTTCAAGGTATACGACACAAACATTGCTAGGAATTTAATCTTGCTATTAGATTCTCAAAACTACAAATATTGATAGGCTAGGTATCTAGGCAATCTCATCTCCTTGGAATTGGATCTTATGAAAATAAAAATTCTTTTAGTGAAAGTCATTTTTTGATTTTTTGTGGCAACTCCAAACATTAAAATCATAAGTAGACAAGAAACAACATAACTTTATTTCATATAGAACTATACAAACTTAAATCATGTCGGAATCTAATTAACAACAAACCTTGCAAAATATAGCCACTTCCACATAACCGAACAAAAATAAACTATGCCATAATTTAATCAACAACAAAGCTTGAGCACACAAGGTTGTAACACCAAAAGTTAATCCATGACACAACACATAAGATAAAGAGACATGGCAGATTTTAATCGAAGATGTGTGTCTGGAAATTGAAAGTTTAATGTAAGAAAGGAAAGATAACTCAACAACAGTAAATTTGTTTCTTTGTGTGCAAGGGGATGTCTATAGTAGATAAACATGGTATTTATGGTGGTTATGCCATAACCATCTCTAAATAGTTCACTAGTGGTCGTAGCCATGCTCCCTCATCTAAAAAATTTTTATGCCCATACTCTCACAATGCCGTTTAAATAAAGATCAATCATTCGCCTCAAAAATCAAACCCACAATTTTATGACGATTCAAATGGGAGAGCTTACCTATTCAAGAAATATCTAACACTTTAATTGAACTAGATGAGAATTGAATAATCACAATTTAGGCAATTGAATATTTCGATCAATATAAATTTGGAAATTACCTTAATGGGATTTCAATCTAAATGATAACCGACGATGAGGGCCACTTGGCGGTGATCGGCAGGGACTTAGGTGAAAAGTTTTTTAAAAAATTTGGCCTTTAATAGATTGATCGAAAGTTATGGCGTTTTAGTGAACGTTTATTAGAAAATATGACACTTAAATGGTTAGAAAAAAATAGTTATGACACTCAAGTGAGTGTTGTACGAAATTATAACACTTACGGTGTCTTTATCCCATCGATCTTTTATTATTGATAAAGCTATTGACAAGAGGAAAACAAATCTATTATGATGAGGATTTCATAAAGACTTGGAGGTATCACAATCAATCTTTCATCAACTAGAAGTCTTTAAAGCTTATATAATTAGAAGGATCATTGGATGATGATCGCAAGCTACTCCATTAGGTTTGACTATGGACAACACCAACAAACTAATAATAACGAGCACATCCTAGTTATAGGTAATGGACCATGTTCATATAAGTCTCGGATGGTGTTAATCACTTGCTCATTTAATTGGAAAGTTGATCACAACGAAAATAGCCATTGGCAAGGCTTAGAATTCACAAAAAGAGCATCGGAGTTTATTAGAAGCAATTATGGCAATTATAAGCAAGAGACAAACTCTAACAAGAGTAGACTGACTATTTTAGAAAAACTATTGCTGTCAGAAGTTTTGATGATTTTGAGTGCTGGAGAGACATTTTGTTGCTCATAATAATATAACCAACAGCTACTTGATGGAGTTGAGTAAGAAATGGTCATCTAAAGTTCGATGGCTATATATCCAATCCAAGAAAAGTAGTGGGGTTAGATGGAAATGAACAAAACTAGCCATTTGCTTTAAGTGTTCTTCTTTGCTTTGTTTTTGTTGACAGTAGTTGTGTCTTGCTAATAATATCTCCATGAGGTGCTATTGATTTATAATCCCGATAAAGTCAAGTTTATAAGTATAAGATCAATGGTTGTGTGATGATTGTGTGATCTATCAATTGATATAAGCAATACTTACTGATTATAAACTTTAAAGATTAGTAGTGAATTCTAGGCTTGTTGTGACTGGTAGTCATATAGAGTGGATGTAGGCTTGATTATAAGTTGAACCATTATAAATCTCCGTGTTCTATGTTTTACTTGTTCATTATTAAATCTCTACTTTACCAATTGCACCATGTGTAATTGTCATTATGTGCATTAGCTTATTTCCAAGTCAACATCTGATATTTATCTATTTATTCCTACTTGCAATATCTTCCAAACCTTCACTATCATCAACTCCCTCCCCCCCCCCCCCCAAAACCCCCCAAATTGTGTAAGTATAATTTTGTTCTATGATAATTCGTGAGATCAACCACGACATAAATACAATATTACCTTTAGGTATGGTTATTTGAAATCCATATGGGTTCCAGGCTTGTTTTTTGAATGCAAATATCTTCATGAAAAGATTGAATAGTACCACATTGCGATGTACATGATTCCTTCATCTTGATTCTTGAAGTATATTTGATAAATGTATTTATGAAGTGGGCAACTAGATTTCATCTATATAAAGTTCACAAGATTCATGTATAAATAGAGTACATATGTATAAACTTGGATGTATTTATAGTCAAAGTTGGGTAAAAAGACACTTCAAGTGCTAAAAGTTGTGTACGATACTCACTTTAGTGCCAAAAGTTTTTTTGGGGATCACTTAAGTACCAAGTTTGATCAAAGTCAGCAAAAATCCAATGTGGCTCACCGGCCTGCCTAGTTAGCATATAACCCTAAATGATGTCATCTAGAAGGTTTTCCCCAAATTAAAAAAATTAAAATTTAAAAAACCCTATATTGCAACTTACAAGGAATTTCCCATATTGAAAATCCTAAATTGACCAACAACCCCAAATCGAAACCCTATTCAATTTTCCCCCAATCCAGATGGAGGAGGAGGGATTGGGGTTGGAGGTGGAGGATTGGTGGTGGGATTTAGCCTTGAGCTTTCGCTTCTCTTGCTCACGAAGCTTTTGGATTTGCTTCTGCTCGATCTCAGAGGGCTTGAAGCTATGCCAGCCGTCGGTTTCTTCAACAATGGTTTGGTGCTTCTTGAGTAGTTCTTGCTTGAGATGTCCATTCTAGGGTTTCGTGAGTGGTGACTTAATGGGCAACGATGGAGAGGATGGTGAAGGAGGAGAAGAAGACAATGCAGTTTGTAGAGAGAGGGAGAATTGAAGCAAAAATGTCATCTTAATTTAGCAAGCCATGTAGGATTGCGCGATATTGTTTTATCTATCCATGTGGATTAATTTTTTTACATGACACATCATATAAGACTTTTAATTATAAATATCATGCATTTATTTTGTCCGGAATTTATTGTCAAAGGTACTTAAGTGACAATTTTTTTCTCCAATTTGGCACTTAAGTGATTCGACAAAAGCTTTTGACATTAAAGTGAATGCCGTATACAACTTTGACATTTCTTATGTCATTTTGCCATCAAAGTTACAACTTTGACTATAAGTTGTAAATGGTCCATTCCTTAATAATAAGGTATAATACTACATATAATTTGTGATTGCTGGAAGTTGCTTCACAATTAAGAAAAAGTCCATATGAGGTGATCGTTTGATATCATATTGTTTACCACCTAAAAGTTATGGTGGGATAAATGCCTTGAACATCGAGGTAATATTATTTTGGTGATTTATTTTTTATACATCGTTCGCATATATGCGTTGTGAAGATTTGAACAACATTTATTGAGTTGAGGTGCATTTTGATTAATGTCTAACAAATAATTAAATCATCGGCACAGTCAAGTCCATCTTAACCACAACCAAAAGCACACTAGTTGGAGAATAGACTATATCTTTTGTACTACTCCTGGATTATCAAATTGCAATAGACTTGAACAAGGTGGCTTTTAGAATTTCTTCTTTATGTTTTAAGGTTGAATCAGATCCCAATTTATATATCTAGAAATCTTTAGAATTCATTCATTTATGCAATGCCACTATTAACTATTGATTGCAGAATATCCAACATCAATCTTCACTTGAAGAGAGGCTTTGAGAGTGGCATATTGAGTGCAGATGATGTGCAAATGGAAAGTTAGATATGGTAGTAGTATATTCAAAACTTTTTTTTGCTCCTACTTTCCTTGATAATATCATTCAAAAGAAGCAATGTAAATTTGGTTTCATTAAAACATTGCATGGAGATGAAATGAATTTTTTAGTAATGTATGTCAGTTGAAAGGGTTGAAAAAATATAAATTTTACTTTATTGCCTATTTTATCATAAAGTGTACTCAAACTTCTTTTGTTCCCTTTGATGAGTAATAGCTTTGCACTTGACTTTTAGGGATTTATTTGATGCTAATGAAGCTAATGCAATCTATTATCTTTGCAATTCAATCATCATGGACAATCAAGTAGAATGTTTCGTTCAACAGTCAAGGTTGTTGGGTTTATAATAGTCTTTCATTGTTGAGGAGACGTGAGTCATTCTATATGGGTAAGTTATCAAAACCCTAAATACTTAAAATGTGAATTGGTTATTTTTTCCTTAACGCTTAGTATGTAATTTCATTTGGGTGCCAATTCAGTAGATAGGTCCTACTACTGCAGCAAAGGGTTTATCGAAGAGAAACATAACTTTTAGTGAGGAAGAAGAAATTTCTCCACCCAAGTTATTAAAGATCTCTAGTTCAAAGTAGTTTCCGAATGCTCCATTTGAAACTAGTACAAGTGTTGACAATACTAGTGTGGGAAGGCAAATCTAGAAACCAACGCTAAATGTTTTTTTGGAAGCAACAACCTCATGAACTTCTTGTATAGCAGATCGAGGGCACAAGATTTTTCCTTTGAAGCAAATTTTACAACTTAAGAGAAAATTGAGCTCCTTATATCTTCTAATTAATTGATTATTTTCGATAATATAAGGCTATTTAACCCAGTCAAAAGGCAAAAAAAATATATAAAAAGAAAAAGGAAGAAAGTCGAAAAGTCAACGAAGAATAAAAGGGGCGGGGGAAGAGATATAAGAAGGGAAAGAGGGCGCTCGGCAAGACAGAAAACACCAAGACATGACTGAGGAAAGAAAAGAAAAGGGGATGAAGAAGAGAGGAAAAAGACAGGGTATATGATTTGGTTTATGAAATGTATTCGAATTTATGACATGAATTATAAAGTTGAATTTTGGAATGGGAGGATGCTAGTTTGATACTTGTTATTGCCGTGAACCCGGTTAGGTGTTTCCGAGTATGCATAATGGTTTCAGAATATCTTTCTAGGCCAAGCCATCAATTGACAATAGATAGGGACCTTACCAAGGGAAAATCTTGGTTGCCTTGTCACCATGTAGTATATCGTGATCATAATTGAATATTGAGCGTGAGATTGATCAATGGATTATAATATTGATGTTTGTTTAGATAGTATTGATTAAAGGAATGTTTTATATATGTAAATAATTATATTGAAGTGATATAACTCATCTTGATCTTGTACATACATTATTTATTGGATTTGGGATAAGTGAGTTATGATATTATTTTATAAATATGCATAGTGAATGCTCAATCTGCTTAGAAGAGATTTGTATTTCTCATTGAACTATGATTGCTCATACCATTCATCTTACAACTTTTTAAGGTTCTTCAACCAGCAACAAGTAAAATGAGAGCACTATTGATGGGAACTTTTTGGTAGTTTGGATTTGAGTTTGGTTTGAGACAATTGTATATATGTCTGTTGATCTATTGGTTCATCCAAGTTCTGTGGATTATAGAATTTGGGTGTTGCAAAATTCTGTTTTTCATATATATAGTTGTATATATTTTGATAACAAGTTTATGGTGGTTTCTATTTGAAAGTGTGTCCTTCAAATGGGAGAACGACCGTGTCATTCCCTTATACTTGTAAAAGTCAAGGTATGACATGAAGAGAGTTATGCCGTTGCTCTCCAATAATGAATTCTTGACCCTCGAATGGATGGAGCTTAAGCATTATTCATACGCGCAGCTAGTATGGCCAGTGAAGGAGATCCTTCCATATGACAATTCCAGTATAAAGAGATAAAAACAAATGGAACACCGGATGATGTTGTGATCTTCACTGAATTATCTCTGCGGCGGAAGTTACAAATTCAAAACGAATCTTGGGTCTCACTTTGTAGTTAGAAGAGACAGTTTAGATGAATGGCCTTCACATCATCATCATGACTTTTGACCGTTTGGACCGGAATAGTTGAGCATTTTGTTTCTGGTTTTCGAAGGGTTTTGGAAAATTGGTGAGTTTTTAACCTAACCCTTACACTAATTCACAGTGCATTATAATCCCTCCAAGCGAGTCAGAGTTCCAACTCATAAATTAAGCCATTTCTGCTAGTTAACTCGTGATTTTGACCTCATCCTCGGGGAGTAACTTTCTTCGATTTGATTTCCTCGACCTAGACCGTAGAATCGCACATGTTTAGGATCAGATATCGTATGACCTATTTGATAAAACTATGATATGGAGGGTTAACCCTTATTTCTGATCGGAGTTCGGCCCTTGAGCATGACCCCCACCCCAACTTTTTCCTAAGAATTCATTTGCATTTCTTGAAATATGTAGAGATTGATCCTAAACATTATAAATCAACACCCACTTTGTATCAAGAATAAACTCATTCTGGACTTGAGCGTCTCCTGGTTTAGCCATTCCCTATTTTTTTTTTTTTCCTTGCTTTCCTCCCATTTAGGGAGCTTTTCTCTTTTGATCTAATTTAGGGGGAGGTTTTTATCCCGATTTAGTCTAGATCTATGGATTTTTACGTGTATGTTTTTAGGGTTTTGCAGGAGATCAAAGGAGTTTTGTGAAGGTTTTGCTATTACGGTTAGATTTATGCTCAATCAAACTTTTTACTTTGAATGGCGATCATATTAGGGATGTCAAACTTCGGCATGAACCAGAGAAAGGCAAAGCCATAATAACAGGTGAAGTTTTCAACATGCGCTTATTACTTAAGACGGATTTGGTGATTGACTACTAATTTTGATTTAAGATAGTCACAGATTTGTTTTTAGAGCGTATGACCTCATACCCCTAATTTTGTTTTGATAATTCATTTTATTATCTAAAGCGTGCTTTGCTTTGAATTTGGGATTTATTTTAGTTTGCAATTGGACTGTGTTATATTTTTTTCTTTTTTGTGAAAATGAATGAAATGTTACTTAAAAAAAAAAGAAAGGCCAAATGGGTACCCCGAGTAGCTCTTATTTGGGGGGAGCTCCAAACCTCCCTCACCATGTAACTGACGTTTTAGGATACTGAAAGTTAATAACGCTTACCAATCCCAACAAGGAAAACAGCAATATCATGCATGGAAAATGAAGAGCGTCAAGTGTCCTTTTTAGGCAGAAAGCGAGGTTAGAAAAGAACCCGTCAGGTCTCCAAAGTCAGCGAAAAGACATGCAAAAGTATGATTCACATCAAGCAGCCATTGAATCAAACTGTTGAATACCAGTTTGGGACCGTACCAACTGAAATAGGAAAATAAAGTGCAATTGCAAAGTACGAAAGAGGAAACGAAGTCCCAAACTTCGAGACAAACCAAAGTTAACTAGATACGATACGAAACCTATTCAGTCCCATCAGGTTCAGTTGCAAAACCTCACTAAATTCGCTTCCATTTCAATTACCCCCAAATTGAATTCAGTTCCACGTGCAATTCCACATTAAACTGCCATATTGCCATAAGAAATAGCATGTCTTGACAAATTAGAAATTTTCACTGAAATGGTGTGCTGTTTTATCTCTTCGGCATCCCTGCCGATTGCCTCTGTCCTGGGGACAACTCTCGAAACACATCACAATTCTTGATCCCAGAGAAACCATTGAAACAGAAAATAATAACCCCCCACAAAATCAATCTAATGTCAATTAATACAAAACAAAGGAAAAGGATGTCAGACCAAATATCTTACATTACTTCCCATCGTTCCTTTCTTACCTTATAAACTTAACTGAAAGCCCTTCAATCATCTCTCAGGGAAGTAGTTCCTCCAAAACACCCCCCCAAAGACCCCAAAGAATTACTTGTGCCTATATTATTCTCTTGCTGATGTATTCATTGCAGGGTCACAAACCTCATCTTAAAAAAAAAAAAAAAGACAACTGAAAATTATCAAATGCAAGAGGGCAACAAGGAGGAAATGATTAAAAGACCCTATAATGCTCAAATTCTCAAAGCTCTATTGCTGCCTCTAGGATTGCACAGCCAGCCTCTGAAGGTGTTCGATGAAAACCTGAAGGCTCACATCATCTGTGAAAATCACGTCCGACCCAGCAGTCATTTCATGGGCATTATTGTATGTGGCTGATGGGTTCAACTTTGCCAACAAGAACCTTGCCTGTTCATAATGCAAGAGAGAATAGAAACTGAGTTCTCTAAAAAAAGTAATGATAGAGTTTAGTGCGTAATCTCAGGGCAGCCCAGTGCATGCATTGAAGCATCTGGAATTTTGTGGCATGTCAGGAGGATAAGTGTAGCAAATAAGGTATCTAACACCAAATCAGAAATTTCTGGGACAATTGAGAAGTGCAAGTTATTAATTTGTGGATATGCAGAGAATTAAGGTAAAAACAACAAGGAATGTATGTCAAGCCAAAGGTCGTAACTTTGTACATAGGCCAAATGTACTCAAGCAAAATTAAGAAATGACTGTTCGAAACAAACACTAAACTCATTTGCAGTTTTGAAATAAGCTTCTAAGAAATATTTTTAATATATAGTCTCTTTGGCTTGAAAGAGAACAAGACGCACATAATGTCGAACATTGAGACAACAATTTTTTACCTTTTGACATAAGAATAAGCACATGAAACAAAATGAAATGTTTTAGAATGATACTGTAGCAAGGCAAAAAAGGAATTAGATAAAAGTGCTAACCTGCGATCCATGCTGATCACATACAACCAATCTGGGAACAGGAAACCGTTCTCTAATGATCATCTGCGCATCATCCTGAGGAGCTCGCAATAGTTGTGCAAATGCCTGTAAGTAGGAAAACAGAGTCAGATGGAACAACTCGAGCCAAAAGCAGCACTAGGCAGCATGCTGTCCCAAAAGGATTTGCTTGAACTTTGGCCTAGATACCAACAGATCAAATCAGTTACTGTATATTTGTAGTGTTAAGTTACACAGAGGAAGCAGAACAGAGTAAAAAATCCCAGTCAATGTTGTGATATATCTTACCAAGTAGATTCAAGTCTTAGATAATTTATGTGCTGAACAACAAGCATTTAGGGGTAGTATTTACCAGAACAACACACAGTTAAGCAGCACCATATCAGATTCCAGCAACACCACTTGAAAAGGAATTACACAAACACAAACATCAAGCAAAAAAATTTACAAAAACTTTCACCAACACATCTTCCCATGTAAATCTCCTGTTTTATCAAATCAGGAACAGACCAAATCAGGAAGACAGACTCTGCCTTAGGTTGAAACCCAACATGAGGCACATTCACTGATAGAGCCATCTGAACACATCTTCCCACCACATAAGCTATTCCCAGGTAAATAAAAATAAACTAGAAAAAGCCCAAACTTCAGTTCTACTTTCCATTCCTGCACAAGGTCACATATTATCGACAGCATCAACTAGATTAGTACATCAACAGTAGTCTGCTTCAGTCTGTCATTACCATTTTCACACATTAGCTAGGGAATCAACAGTATCTAAGCAATGACATGGCTACATTGTAGGCAATTCAGTCGATGAGGTTTCCATAAACTGTATCCTAAATAAGCTTAATCAAATCGGCTAACATAAAACATAGGCTGGTCAAGTTAAGAAAATCGGCAAAATGGGGTAACTAAGCTTCCATTATAAAATACTTACTTGACATTTCTATAATTATGTGTATTATAGACAACCCAATTGGGGAAAATTAATCTGCCAGACTGCAAAAGCTAAATTTTAAGTGCTGTAGTTATTTAGGTACATACACCATCTTGCTAGGTTAAACAGTGGGTTGAAGCAGACACAAAGGCTTAAGAATGGGCTCTTTTTACTAATTTACCTTTACTATTGTTTTATAATGTGTATTTTTGAGTTGTAAAGTGAAAGCAAAAAGACAAAAGTTTCACCTAGAATAATCACTTATCTACAAAAACATTATACTTTCCTCGAAGATTTATGGTTTAAAATTCTCTAAAGACAGTTTAAAGCTAGGGCCTTTTTATGCTCTAGAGACTAAAAAAGAAGATTGTCACTAGAGGTCACTCATGTTAAGAACAAAATTGTATTAATAAGAGCCTCCAGATAAATATTAATGTGCTTCACCAATGGTCTGAGTCTTGGGATCAGTAGTCAGAAAAGGATGAACAAATCTAATTTGCACAGGCATAGGGCAGCTAGAATCATTTAATAAACTCATTGGAGATTAAAACATAAAGTGTAAGCATCATAAGTTACTGCAAAAAGTTATCAATGACAATGAATTGCATCAAAAGCAAGATGCCCTACTAGCATTGCATCTTTTACACTCTAAACTGACACTTACCTTAAGATTTTTATACAATGCTAAAAAAAGAGTGGACATCAGAAAAATTCCCTTTAGGTGTAGAATTAACTTATTGTGTTTCATTGAGAACCCAGTATACAGGGAAACTAGTCCCATAAGCTCTAACCCACTCCACCCTGACCAAAACCGGAAAGGTATAGCAGCAGTCTTCTCAATAAATAGTACAAAGCCTATATTTCCCATCTGACTTATAAAAGATGTCTGCTGAAGAAGCTAATACCATAGGAATTCTAGCTTTTACGAATTTTAGGGGAACCAAAAGCAGTTTAACTCAGCATACAAGCATTTCAACACCCACTGAATCCCATGGCAATTCAGAGAACAAACCTGGTGCTCTGATTGATTCTGGTATCCCATGTTACGCCATTGAGCTATTGTCATTCCATGGAAAATGACAACACTAAAATATGAGTCTAGCAATAGAATACGATCAGCTGCTATGGAAGCTACATCCAGCAAAGCTGGTGCTGGTAATGAATTGAATGAATATGATATAAGTGACGGTTGAATCATGACCGCAGCATTAGCAACATTTTCACGGTTTAACAGCATCCGAAAGTAGGCAGTCTCATCTGGACTATTGTTGAAAACCTGCCAACCACACAACGGCCTCCGTAAAAAGATCAGTCAAAACAAAATTGATTCACTAAGAGACACACCAAGATTACCTGTACAAACTGTGACCGCCGTAAATTGAACAAAAATTGAGGAAATAATGAGAAACATGGATTTAATGTAAAGGATGCGGGATCATCCTTTCGATAGTCACCAAACTTGGAACATAGGCGGATAAGTTTCCTATCCAACCACCGAGTAGCATCAAATCCTTCCTGCTTTGATGAAAGGAAAAATTAGGAGAAAACTGACCAGAAACCAGGCAACAAGGAGCAGTTAAAAAGGATACTTGGCAAAATAAAATTGGAAATTAGGGTAATGCAAGCCAATTCTCCAGCTGACAAGAAACAAGGAAAGGAACACCACCAGATCAGATTCTTATCACTTCTTTCCTAATTTTTGCTCAATGATATTATCATAGTATAAATGGCATGTTTTTCATTTAGACAAGAACAGGAAACGAATTTTGGGGAGATTAAACACACTTGAGAGGCACGTGAGTTTCTTTACCTCCATCTCCATTTTGAAGGAAGCTATTCTTGCCATTACCACAGCAGCCGTCTCCTGATCAAAGCCTTGTACCAGGTCCTGGTAGCAGATGTTTTTTCATTTAATGAAGGACAATATCCAAACAGTCAACTCTGACAATTAGACAAGACTAGGAGGTCCACATAGAACTGAAAGAAAAGAATACACTCTAGATCTATTGTCATTAGTTCTTACACAGTCAACAAAAAATATCTAACTATTCAGACTACCGAATCATGTCAGCAGTTCAAATGCAGTTTCAATCAACAAGAAAGTCAATTTTGTTCTCTCTTGAAATAAAGTCAATGACAAAAGACTTGAATAGAAAGTGAGTAGATGGCAATTGCTCAAGACCTTACAGAAACATCAGCATTACACGATTGTGACCAGGAAAAAAAATTAGGTGACAATGGCACTTTCATAATGTTACTTCAAAGTGGACATATAGTACTATGAATGTGAACGACCTCCAATTTCCACATTCAGGGAACTGTGAGAAGTATGGAGTAGTATACATGAACAAAAGAGGAAGAGATGCACAAAAATCGTAGATGTGGAAGCTAGTGCAAGTGGTCACCATAGGCAAAATATGTCACTTGATTGGTCAATCAACTGTAAGATTCACCAAAATCACCAGCAAAAAATCAAGGGACTAATGGGAATTTCATCAACAAAATTGATAAACAATAATGTCACCTTTGGCTTTGAAAATGTTCATATTAAGTATGAGCACATACCTCAGAGCTAACAGAACTGTCTATCCACGTTCGAGTGACCGTTGTAACTCTAAGCATTGATTGGCCTTCAGGGTTCTGATAACTACAATTGATACATAATACAAGTCCATCAATGAGTGGAAGTTGCAAAAGCATAAAAGGAGCAGAAATATTCAAGTTTCTCATCAAAATGAGTCACTTGTAATACCTTGTGAGGAACTGCAGATACAACTGTGGGTTCACAGTTCCAGGAGCAGCAGACCGTTCACTGGATGAAAGATCAAACAAGACAGTAAAGCAAGTACTCTTGTCAAGGCCACACATTTTCCATGCTGTAGTGCCACCCTCCCCAGTGACTGTGTCTGCGACAGCTGGTCCTTTCTGCAACGCACATAGAGCAACTCTCATCCTAACCAAACCTCATCCACAAAATATACAAGCTTAAAAGCAACTTGGGAGGTACCCTACCTTCTCCAAAGATGTGCAAGGTCCAAGGATACCTTCTATTTTGATGTCCTTGGAGCAGTTGATCTCTAGTGTACCACTGCAAAAGTAGAAGGAAAAGAACTTGATATTTCATAATGTGCCACATCTTTAAAATTCACATAGTTCTTTAATGGCACCATGGTGGCATATTTTTCAAAATCAACACAAGATAGGAATTTTTTTCCTGGCCAAGGATATGTACACATGAAGTACTGGCTACAATCACAAAAGCATTAGACACCCTGAAAAATTTCTTGTAGAAGGGATTAGGTATAATGTGAACATGATATAGCCAAGGCCGGGATCTAGCTGCCACGGTCCATGTTATGCACTTACACTTGATGCCATTAAAAAAACTTTTCCTAAGCTATCAAGATTCATACATGTTAGATACCAAAGGCCAAGAGAGAAAGCACCTTCAATGAATTAAATGTCTGGGCCAATTGTGATACCAAAACTCAGCAACTGACAAGGACAGATAAACATTTTACAAAAAGTAACTGTAGTTTCATTCTTAAAACTTCTTTGATCAACAACCTGATAAAATCCCTAAAGTTGGTGATTTATGCAAGCTGTTATCTACTAAAGTTTGCATGACCAAGAGCACACAATAGATAGTCATAAAATTATGAGAATTCAGTGGTTCCATGCAAAAAGAATCTGCTTCTTATTATGCTTACCTAACTTTTTAGGATAAGCATATAAGTAACTATAATCATTCTAGTCAATCAAGTGGATCAGTGGTAGGTTAGCATGGAGTTTGGCCCCATTGAGAAAATATCTGAATCTGTCCCTAACAGATTTACTTCTCCAATTCCTCCTTGGCAATAGAAGGAAAGCATTGGCTTGGACTTGGAACCAGTAAAGTGATTAATCTTAACATAATGGTTCCACTCATATATAATCAAATAAATGAAATCAAGAGAAGAAGAATGCAATAAGACACCATACATAAGTTAGAAAGTTGAATATATGGTTGAACACCTAAAAACCACATACCACATCTATCATCTTTAGCAATAGAGAACATATCATCTCCAAATGCACAAAGATTGCCTAAGGACTTGCAACAAACTTAGCTTGCACAAGTCTCTAACAGGAAGCAACCACCACTAAAACTGAACAAAGGAGAGAGATCAAAAAACTTACTTGAAGCAAAGTCCAAGAGATTGTTCCCCATCTTCAAATACACGTTTGAAAGAGTCCTTAAATACAGAATGACCAAAACTTTCTGCCAAAACAACCAAACCACCGGTTCTTTCAACGGCAACCTTCATTTCTGCAACCCCAACCTAAAAAGGCAGAAAATTTAAGCCATTAGATAAAAGAAAAAAAAATCAAGAACAAATGTGAAACTAGTCAGAAACTGCTTAAGAATTTTTAGAGATAGTCATTCAATGCCCAAAAGGCATCTGGCAATTTAAGGCAGTGCTCTCATTTTAGACAACATCCAGAGACATGCATTTGTTCCCAATTGCAATATCACAATCTTGCAAAATGCATTTTGAAAACACATAACCACTAGAATCAATACAAATGCTAAAATGCCAATGTACAACATTGTTCTAGTTCTCAATCACACTGCCGCTATTCAGTCTCAAGGAAAATAAAGAAAAAATAAAAACTGAAAAAAATTAATTCTTTTTGACAAATATTGTAACATAAATCAAGTGCATAATACCATTAATTGAGGGGTGACAACAATTTATTAGTTGATGCAACAGTGGCTGCTGAAACTGCCCAGCCTCAACAAATCCCTATTTGGCCACCGTTCTATCCATATATTGAGTTCACAGCTTTTTTTTTTCTTTCCGCAATCCAATATTGTGGGTTGTGAACCAATTTGCTATCCCGATCCAAGAAAAGAAAAAAGAAAACACAAACTGAAATTTTCAAGTGATCCATCAAGGAGACAGAGAGATGGGGCCAAAGCCAACCCAACCAGATAGTAAGTTCACTTTTCAGACCCCAGCTGAGTTTAGGATTATTCTTATTTTATTTTATTTATTTATTTATTTTTTTGGTGTCTATGTAGGGTGTGCTAAAAATTGTGATATAGCATATAGCTAGAGTTAACCATGATTATAGATCAAACCAAGTATACCATGTATATTTCATGTTGTCTATTTTACTACTATAAGTCGTCAATTCACAACAGTTGTGATGTGAAAGGAAACCAGCACTACAGATGATGGTTCACCACTATTTCCACAATGGCCACAAGTAACATTCTCCCACACATAAATGAGAAAACCCCGCCTGCCTAATCAGTTTGATACCTTGTTTGCTCAAACAAAAACAAAAAATCAGTTTGATACCTTTATCAACTAGTATGTAGGTTCAAAAGCACAATCTCTACCTCCAATCAAATTTCTAGTTTTATTTTGGTGATGTTCATCATCCATTCTGTCAAATTTGTTGTGGTGAAGCAAACCCAAAATCTTCACTCTTCAAGTTGCTTGATTTTGAATTAACCTAAATCAACCCTTGCAGGGGAATTTAGGACACAATAAATCTTTTATCTATAAGAATTAAGGCAATCTACATGCACTTAGCAGCTACTTCTGAATTCTACTTACGTTGACAACAATAGTAGTTTATGCACAGATAAGATGCACAAAGGTTCTTTTTAAGTATTACATTTGTTAAAAGGGTGTAAAAACTTGCATCTTAGCTCAATTTTGTGATAAGGTCCTATACAACTAATCAAGGTTTATGATTAAAGGACTTTTTTATTGCTCGTCTATGAAGTGTATACTAAACCAAGGTTTTCTACATCATTGAACTTATGCATGGAGACATGTTTTCTGAATAGTCTTATCTGATCTATTTGACTTTATGGCAGGTCCTTGGTAATCCACAGAAATATTCAGAACTACCTTCTGGATCAAGTGTCTGTGCCATTAGATTTGCATACCTGAGTTTAGCAGCCCATACGAGTACCAAAAACTCATTGTTACACTTATCTCAGATAATCATTATATTTATAAACAGAGTATATTAGTATGTATACTTAAAAATGTACATTAGACCAAGCATATCTGCATTTTGAACTTGCCAGCCTAGTTACATTTTTGGAAAGGTTCCGTGCAGTTTACTCAGTTATATAGTGAGCCTAGAGTGCCGGAAATACAGAATAAATAGACAGCATATTGAAAGTTGAATTGCTGGACTGATTGAAGTTTTATGGTGGCTTCCACAGATTCCACTAGTCTATGGTGATTTCTATACATGAGGCAGTGCATGCAAGGTTTGAATCATAGATTCATCCAAGTCTTTCAGCCAGTGGTGTAATCCTGCTTTGTTATGTCCACTACAAAAATCTTTATAAGCAGATATCAGAATATGCTTTTAACCAAGTGCTTCAAATACTTTATAAGTCTAATGGAGGTGGCAGAGATTGCAGGGAAAACTGTGTCATCATACTAATTGGAAGTACAATATGCAGTGTAAAGGATTGACAATAAGATGGAACACAAAGAGCCATTAGAATCTATCCAGCAACAAAAAGGCCAACTGCTATACCTGATCAAGGGCTGATGCAAAAGATCTAAAACATGGCCCTGGCTGACCAGCTGCTTAGCAAGACTATCATAAAATTTGACTGCTTTCTTGAAATATGGTGCAGCATCTTTGTCAAGATCTTTATGTGACCGTACAGGATCCGATAAGTCTTTGGATACAATCTGTAAAATTCAGCATGATTTAATTCACTACACAAATAATGAGAAAGTAATACCAACTTCAGAGGAAACACTCAGAAATGATCGTCCCTCCTCCCCGCTCTCTGGATTCTTCCCCCCCCCCCCCCCCAACAAAAAAAAAAAAAAAGGACAAAAAAAACCCTTTCTCCCTCCCTTCCCCCAAAAAAGAAAAAAATCAACATATGACAAAATTCTCGTCACAAAAGAGAACATGCTTAAGGTTAGGCATCCCTATATGCTCAAACACCAGATATCATACCCCCCCAAAAAAAAACTCATCTTTACTTATATAAAGGGCAAATATTTGTAAGACAGAATTTCAACAACTGCTAGATGTAGACAAAAATCATCCTTTTTCCTTCAATCTATCTCAATCCCTGTAAATCAAGGTGCATGCAACCATGGGATCTATTAATAACAAACAAAATATACTGTCGATGCTCACAGGAGACTGCAATGCTTATTCAACAAAAGCAATTAGATAAATTGATAATTTATCAGAATAGAGGGGATTAATACAATCATAAACGGATTTAAATCAAGGATGAATCAAATAAGTCTGATTATCAATCATGGACCACAAGCTCAAAAGAATATAGGAAAAAGTAACAAGAGCAACATAAGAATTATCTGAACCATCAAGTCTCCAGAAAAAAAGGGTATTCCACCCATCCCCAGACTCCTATAAAGCTCAAGCAAGTCTGGCTCTTATTTCATCTGCAAATACAGACAGACAGAACTTGACTTTCATTTCTCTATCTCTCACCTCTCCAGCACCTAAATATGTACTGTGCAATAGGGTTAAATTGACTTGCTCTAATCACTTGAGAGGGATCTACCACAGCCTCAATATCTTGAAGCAAAGACAACAAGTGCTGGGGAAAACAAAGCCTACTGGACTCACCGTGCCCGGTCCTTCAGTGCATGGTCCTCCAACCAAAGCAACTATCCGAGCTCCGGTCCCAGGCAGACAGGCCCCAACTAAGCCGGCCGCAACACTCAATGCAACTCCCGTGCAGCGCGCCGCCCGATTACCTGGCCCAACAGGCCACTGATCCGTCTGCAGTTCATCCAACAACTGCAAAACAAGCACGGAACTCAATCAATAAATGATTCACCCATAATTCCAACTGCTAAAGCACGAAGAACGCACCGAATTGAGTGTGTACTCGCAATCAGACGCCGGCAACAAGAACCGGGTAACAGCAGAACCTCCCGGGTACCCATTTTGCACCATCCCCTTCTGGAAACCAGCGCCTCCCACCCGACTACGCGCAGAAATGCCCAGACCCAGCTGCTCCAAGACCTGCTCCTTTGCGATCTCCTTACTGCCTCGAAAGACATAAACTTTAGACATCTCAGAGAACCCCAACTCGTGGACCTGGACCTGCGTCCCAAAGGAGACGAATCCGACGAGGGCGTTGTCTGGCAACAACCCGATCGCCTGCTTGAGGGCTGACTTGGCGAAGCCCAATTCCTCCTCGATCATGCAGGTGTCGAGGACGAAGATGAAGACGGGGGAGGCATGGGCGTGCGGATCGTTGGGGTTGTTAGGGTTCATGGAGGGGAGAGAGTACTGAATTGTGGTGTACTGGGGGTAGAGCTCGCCAGGGAGGTTGCTGTCGGAGATGGCGGCGTAGTGGGGAGGGAAGTGGTTGCGCTGGTAGCAGAAGGGGCAGATCCAGATCTTGGCGGTGAAGTCGACGCGGGCGTAGGGGTTGAGGACGGCGGAGCAGGTCTTGCAGCGGAGCGGCGCGTACGGGAGCGTGGGGATGTCCGGGTGTGGGCGGAGCGGGGCGATGCAGGCGGCGAGCGGGATCACGCACTTGCTGGCCTCCACCTTCGTGCGCGGCCACACGTTCCAGCTCATGCGGACGCCGTCGATGCCTTCGGGATCCACGTTCGACATCTCCGAAGACATTCTTTCCGAGGTCTCGATTTCGATATCGATCGAATGCGGTCGGTCGAATTGATCTCTACGTCAATCCGATCTCGGCGGCGGTGACGACGATCTCTGTCTCTCCGGGGCGTGGGTGGGAGGTTTTTTTTTTTTGGTTGATCTCACCGAGCGATTTCGGTTTGGAAAGAACAAGGATGCTAATGAGGCTCCGACGACTGGGCGCAGTCCGGAGGACGAAGACGACACGAGACGACGGGGTGGCTTGGGCTATTTGTAAATTGCCAAATCTGCCTTCCATTCGTCGGTATTTACAAGATTGCCACGCTTGTGGCGACTGCTAGTTTCGCAGGAAAGTCGGTGGTTGTCGAAAATTCCCTTTTCACACCGAGCCCTTCTCTTTGGTTGCAAAAGAAAAAACGCACCAAGGCTACCTTTACTAATCATGATAAAATTTATCAAATATAAGAAAGACATAATCTAGATAAAATTATTCCACAAGATACGTAGGATCAAGATAAATGAGATTTCTAATATTAATAATAAAAAAATTTATTTTTCTTGATGATAAATGAGATTTCTAATATTAATAATAAAAAATTTATTTTTCTTGATGATAAATTAATAAAAAATCAAAATATCAAATTTCATTTTTATTTTTGTTCCTATTTTTATTTATATATTCAAATTTCTTTCTATCTTATGATATAAATTCCATATATAAAATTCTATATTTTCACTTTATATTAATTACATATTTTAGGTATATCGATATTTCACTATTTAATGAAATTTTATTAGAGAATGATGGAAGAGAAAAAATAAATAAGAAGAGAGAGAGAAAAATAATAAAAATTAAGAAAATAAAAATGAAGTAGGCAAGAGTGGCGTGAGAGATTCTTACCATATTTGTTTGTATAATTTTTAGGTTTATTTACACTCATATGTTATTTGTAACAAACAATGGATAGGGTAATATGTGAAAATCATCCTACTTTATTACTGCGAAATATAGAGCAGTGGATATGGTATAGCCAAATTTTTATATTTCATATCTTATCACATTCATTTTTATCCTAATTAAATATCTAGACAACCAAACGTAACTTAAAATTTTAAAACTTTATCGAAACATCGATCAATCGACCTAGTCGATTACATGTCAATCAGACAATTCCCTGGTCATTCTAGCCATTTCTATCCATTCTCACACTGATATATCTAATCATCGAGTCCACGTGTATTCTTCGAGATGACATACCTAGTCACCGAGCCCACATGCATTCTCCAAGGTGATATATCTAGTCACTAAGCCCACGTACATTCTCCGAAGTGATATCCTAGTCATCGAGCCCACGTACTATAACACATTTCTCTGAGATAACATCCTTAGTGATTGAGCCAACGTGATAAATTGCATAATCAATTTCTCATTTAATTACCAAAATTATACATCTTAGAAATAAAATACACATCCACACAATTTCACTCAATTTGCACAATCAAGTACTCAATTAAATAAATAGAGATTACCACTGCGATCAGCACGAAATTTCAATTGTCGACTATTCCGGCTTAATTTCAAGAAAATAAAATTAATTAATTAATTAATCACGGAAAATATTAAATAAATGAAATAAATCCAACTTAGGCCCATTATAGCCTAATTGGAAGCCGAGACAAGCCCGAAAAATTACCAAGACTCACTCAATAAATACTATGACCTATTTCCTTGCTAACTATACTAATCATTTGCCTAACATGCATTGATAAGTCTCTAATTTAATTACTCTAATCTAATCTATCAACCTAATTGTACTTAATTAAATATAATCAACCCCTAAGCATCATTAGCATACTAATAAGGGATTAGTGAGTAAACTCACTTATTTAAAGCGAAGACCGGAACACTGCGACGACAATGCGATGGTGGCTGAATTCTGAATTTTCAGCAACATCAACGAGTACTCGAACTAGGCCCAAAAGCCTTGCAAGCCCACAACAAGTTGCTGGGCTTGGTTGATGGGCTTGGGCTTGCTTCTTGGGTTTGACTGCGTGAGCCTCAAGTAAGCTAGAAATGGGCGGAGGATGGGCTTGTCTTCGGATGGGCTAGAAATTCGCAAGCTTGTTGGATTGAATTTGCAAGCTTCTTGAGCTAATCCACAAAAAGCTAGGCCCGTGAAACTTAAGATTGTTGGGCTCGTGGACTTCAAACTAACTGTAACTCGTTGGGCCATTGCTACTGAAGATTGAAGCTGAACTGGGTTTGATGTTGGGCCAAAGACACTGCTCTCGCAAGGGACGTCGATGCAACAAGGAAATAGAGCGGAGATGGGGCATGATCGCCGATAGCTTAATTGAAGCTTGGTGGAGCTTTGAACGTGGAGCTGGCAATGTGAAAGGGAGCAAAGGACTTTGGGCTGTTGGACAAAGATGGCAACTAGCTTCTTCGGTGGTCAAAGATGGAAGAATTGCTACTAATTGTTGACTCCAAAGGCACTAAAGACATGAGGAGGGGGCACACCAAAGTGGAGGAGGGGCAGACGAGCATGGCAGCCAGCAGGGAAGTGAGGAGATGGAGAATCTCGAGCTTCAAGGAAATGAAATAGAACAAAACCAGAAACATAGAGAGAAGTTTTTATTTTGATTGGTAAGAGAGAGGGTTCAAAGAAAAAGATGGAGAGGACGTTGCACAAAGGGGATAAGGCAGTTGGTGGTGTGCTTAGCAAGATTGAAGGGTTTGAAGTCAAATATATTATCCAACCAATTAAATGTTTGTCCCTCCTAAAGTCCACAAGTTTATCATCTTTGTCTCTAATACTTTCTTGCAATGAAAATCCACCCATTTAATCCAATTTAAAGCCAATAATATGCAGCCCTCCCATAGCTCCAAATTTCCTA
The DNA here is from genome assembly GCA_017140185.1 of Eucalyptus polyanthemos subsp. polyanthemos. Taxonomy (NCBI): domain Eukaryota; kingdom Viridiplantae; phylum Streptophyta; class Magnoliopsida; order Myrtales; family Myrtaceae; genus Eucalyptus; species Eucalyptus polyanthemos. The sequence continues at coordinate 14,285,388 of CM029465.1, read as the reverse complement.
GGTTTTGAGCTTTAATTTCTTTACAAATTCCCCAAATTTAATGTCCAATTTCCTTTAAGAAAAAGCCCATACCATTTCTACAAGTGCCCATCGCCTAATAGCTCGGCTTGAAAGTCAAAACTCCCTTAAATTCGGTCCGTAAGAAATTTCTGCTAATTTTCTACATCATCCGTAATGATTTTCCGTAAAAATTCTATCTCTAAAAAATTTTAGAGGATGAGTTAACGTTCTTAAAATTTATTGTAACACGACATAATTTTCAATTTTTGAAATCGAACTTGAATTCACAATTAATTTCCATTTTGCGTGTTTTTAGTGTGACCTAGGCTACTGAGTAGGTTTTAGAGATTTTTAGTGCAAATGACCTTTGGTCGATTTTCTTCGAGCCACTATGAACCCACTTGACACATTAACAACTTTCGATTATCGTGAAAATCTCAAAGATTTAATTACGAACATAAAGTACCAAAATGACAAAAGAATTAGTCTAGAGCCAACCGACAAGAATTTTTCAATTTAGTGATATCACCCACGATTAGACACACACATGTTAGTCGAACTGACCTATATCTGATCCTTGATCGATTTTTAACTGTGCCGTAATGATCTCGGTAAATGAGCACGATCGAGTAGCTAATTATTGGTCGAATTCTCAAGTCTATTGCATTAAAATTCCTTAATAGCTTTCCTAGATACTATAGTTATCTCATGAGTAATCAACTTGGAAACTAGCACTACATGCGTGTCGATGAAATGCCTGATTTATTCAATAGAAAACATGACTGAAAATATGGAATGTCACAAGATTTGACTTTTTTTTTTACTCTAGCAGGCTTCAAAGCTTGACAAAAATATGGTTTATCTATAATCATTTTAGCAACAGTGACTTCTGCTATGCCCACCTATTCTAGGTCTTCATCCATTTCTGTAGAATTAGTCCAACTAACAAATGCTCGTCTACCATGTCTTGTCTTTTTCTTTGAGCAAGATCTCATGCTTAATAGCTATGGTGAATAGTTGGAACAAATCAAAATATGTGTTGTCCAATCATTCTCTCCCAAATTTCAAATTTTAAACTATTAAATGCAAGATCTGCAAAGGTTTTCTTAGGTGAGGGGATCGAGCACTTATTTCTAGCCTTCTTGAATCTAGAAATGAACTGGTCGATTAACTCATTATGTGACTATTTCATGGTTAATAATTCAGTGACTAACAGATCTAAGAATGTCCCTTAGAATTGGGTATGGAACAATTTTTCCATTTGCTCCCATGAATTAACCAAATTTGGCGGCAATGCAATATACCAAGTAAAAGAAGTTTTTGATAATGATATAAGGAATAACCTTAGCTTCCAAAATCTATGTGTGCTGTGTCCCCACACTATGCCAAGAAACGGTTAACATGCTCAAAGGTTGACTGATCATCTTCACTAGTGAATAAAATAAACTCAAATATTTTAAAACCCCTCGAGTATGGTGTAGTATCCATCTAATATGGATATGACTTTTATAAATGTTGGCTAAGCATGTGATATCATTGACATATCCCCTCAATAATGGTATAATTATTAGCTTATTTTGAATTAAAGCTATATGAGGAAACCTTGAGACTTGTTGCGTAGCATAATTGGGCTGCAAAACTAGATTTGCATTTTTCTAAGGAGCTTGATGATATTGATGTTGAGGTCCATAGAACTGTGGCTATGGTTGAATTACAAGTGATGAATTTATTGGCGGGTTGAATAGATATTTGTCGCAACCCAATCTTACCGCCGTCGATCCCTCACTATCACGAGGAGAGAAAGTAGGGAAATGTTGGATTTAGGGGTACTTGATTATGAGAGTTCTCTCACGACTCGCGTTCTAAAAGACATTATCACTTCGCCTTTCGGATCAAGCCTCTTGTGAGTTCCTTCCCCGAGATCGTGAGCTCTCCCAAGCTCGTACCTCATGTGACAGCGAAGTGTCATGATCTATACCTACATGAACAACACATGTTAGAAGAAGGGGTCAGGTGTGCATATTGATTTAAGGGTACCTTTACTATGGTAGCCTTCTTGACAGTATGCTTTGCTCATAAGGATGACATCACTTCATCCTTTGGGGTACTCACATTTCGAGTATGCTAAACCATGGTTAGTTTCATCGAAACTCATACTCCGCATGATGGGTTTATTTATACTATTTAGTTGCTATAACAACCTAAAAATAAGGCAAGAGTCGCCACTAGCCTCATTTTGGAGGTCCCCTAGAAAACCCAATCAAGGGCCATGAGTATTCCCTCAATTCCTACGCAACCAAATATCTAGGTTTGGAAACTTGGGTTATGCTAATATTTCTATTAGTGCCCTTTCAGTACCTAAATAGTATGTTATGTTTTCCCCAACGTGTCCATGCATTTCTTCTTACATTTTCGGGATCATTAGTCATAAACTAAGTGATCATACGTGGTTGGTCATTTTCATATTATTCTATTTCTTAAAAACAAGAAAAAAAAGCAATCAATGGAATTAAAATTACGAAACAGTAAGTAAACAATCAAGGAAAGCAGTAAATCTACCATGCAATCCTAAAAAATATAAAACAAAAACACAATTGAAAAATATGAGAGGAAAAGAGAAAACCCGCATTTTATCACCCTTTATACAACAAATAAAACCTGAGACATATGTCAATGGAATGAATAATACATCATAATAGTCAAAATGGACATCAACCTCCACCACGGTCTTTCGTGCTTTCTCCATCTTCGGGGTCCTAATATAAACCTAGTCTAAGAAATCTATAACTATGTGCAAACAATGGAAAGAAACAAACAAACATACTCTTCAAAACAATCAAAAACAAAACATTATGTCAAAATCAATCATTTAAAGAAAGTTCGATACGAAAATCAAATTTCAAGGCATTAGGGTCGGTCATTTGTTTTTCATACAAGAGTCCTACTAAAACACTTACCAATTCATTTTTTATGACTTATAACAATTTGACTAATTATGTTTTCGGATGGCCAATAACACTTATAAGTCTCATAATCAAGTGATCTATGTGATCCTAAAATTTTCCCCCGATATCATGCATCAACCCTACCATTCATCTAAAAGTTACATGCATAACAAAAATTTAAACATGCATGCAAGTCATTTGAACATTATTTCTCAACTAATTAAACAAGGAAGTGAACCGTCAGCGGGCCATTTATTACCAAAGACATGCGCTAATCACAAACACAAGCAATTTCTAATGTGTAATGGGTTTATATGTATGAATGGTACATGTGATATTTCAAAAACATATTTTAAAATCATTCATAGAAAGTTTTGAGACAAAATGATGTTTTAGCTATGAAATGTCTTCAATTGCTAAGGCTAGCCCAAGACTCGCATAAATGCACTCACAAGTATCGTAGACATTTCAAATACAAGTCAAACCATGACTTTCACGATATAAAATCAGAATTTTAAAAAAAAGATTTGAAAATATTTAGGATTAAGAAATATCTAGGCTATAGAACACATTCAATTGCCAACACTAGCCCGAGGCTCGCATAAATGTACTCACAAGCATCACATGCATTTTGAATATGGTCAAAACCATGATTTTTCCTTAAGTCAAATCGAGTTTTGAAGAAGAACCTTTTTAGAAATTTTTTTGAGAAACATCACATGTACCAAAGTATTTTTTGAAAGATGCAATTTGAAAAAGCCAATTGTTTAACGACAAAGATCAAAACATTTAAAAAAAAACTTGCATGAATATGGCATGGCCTAATTTCATGCAAAAATTAGCCTAAAAGATATAACTAAATAATCACAATCATGTTTATATCAAGAAATTTCAGAACAAGCATGTGACAACAAAAAAATTGGGTAATACCTAATGATAATTTAGCAATGACAAAATTCCCTAACATGCATGACATGGTGATGAACAACTATCGTGAAGAAAGTTTTCTTATAAAACCTCAAAAAAATTTCGAAGAATGCACAAATAGCATGAAAAAATCACATAGGATTTAGGATTGATTTAGGATTGAATGATACTCAAAGAACCTAGAAAGTTTGGATAGTCATCTAATCCTAAGTCAACATGCAAATAGAAATTTACAAAATAAGTTAAAAACTCAATTAAGATCATATGAGTCATAACAAAAATGGCAAAATCAACAAACTATATGCCCACCTCATGTTACTATATTACATTTTACTCTAATGCATGCAATTGACTCATTTTGCCAAAATAAAGACATTGCAAAGCATGCATCAATTGAACATATATATCATGTATTTTAATTCTTATGGAGGATTTGAGACCAAATAGGTGCATTTGTGGACTTAATTTCATCAAAACAAATTTCATACCAATGCAATACAAATATGTTCAAATCTAGCCAATCTTGACCTAGCTAAACATGTTTATAAATTTTGAAAAAAAAATACAAGACATTCACAACACTTATACGAGCAACTTTTATGAAAGAAAGTTGTTCCGGAACTCAACACAAAATCAGTACAAAAATGGAAAAATTAGAGATCAATACGGAATAGATTGACCTAGGCATAGATCTAAGTAGATCTGACCTAGTTAAGTACATCCAAAAATCATGAAAAAAATTACAAAGGATGCATGAGATGATTTGGAACAAAACTTATGAAGAAAATTTTATCAAAATTGGATCACAAAAGTCAGCACAAAAATAGCAATGTCAGAAGGCAGAATAGAAAGAGAATTGACAAAAAAAAAATTAAACTACTGTAGAATTGTTCATCTTTGGAGGTGTTTTTTGAGAGTCAAACAACGCTCGATTGGGACGTACAACCTACTATTTCGAAGCTTGGGATGTCTATTATCTAATCCTAAAAGGACTCGAGCAGAAATAAGGTCGTTTCAAATCTCGTTTTGGTCAAAATAGTAACCTAGGTACAAACATATAAAAATTACAGATTAGGCTCAAGAACACAATAATCATTCAAATCATTAACAAATTATTGTAGCATTCATAATCATTGATCATAAGCATGTAAAAGTTCCTAATCTTGAATCCTAGCCCCGATCGACTAACTCAATATTGCTTCATTGGATTCAAGTTTTGAATTATTACCTTCATCGTAATTTTTGCGAACTTTGATTGAAATCGATTAAAGTTTTCATCGGATCTTCAATCCAACCTCCACAAACCAGCAAACACTAGATCTAGACAGCAATGGAGATGATCGCTGATGAAGATGGATTGTTGTCGGTGGGGGTTGAACTGGCGATAATTCGATTCCCCCATTTGAAAATAGAAGAACATTTCATTTATATACTCCCCACATTAAGTAATTTCGGCAGTCGATTTGATCTGACAGTCGAAATTTCAATCCAACGATCAAAAATTGATTTTAAAGGCTCCATCATGATCTCGAGGTGTTGGGTAATTGATCTAGTGGGTTTGATTGGCAAAAAACTAAGCCAAAGCTAAAATTTTGGGAAATTGAATGTGTATAAGTGAAATTAGCATTGAGAGGGTTCCAGAATCGATTGCCAAAGGCCAAAAATCAACCGGTAATGGCCTAAATGGACCAATCCCACCAGCAGCCGATCAGACCGGTAAGAACGAACCAATTGTTTGGTCGGATTTTGATCAGTTTGGTCTGGTTTCCTGCTACTTTGTTCACTTGGGACCCATGTAGGTCCAAAATTTATGCAATTTGGCCTCTAAAGAACCAAATTAAAAAGGAATTTTATGCTTTTTAAGAAGAAATTGGCCAATTAAGATACAATTCGGCTAGTCAAATCTTATGAACGTGATCTAAGGGTCTTTTATTGACATAATTGAATGATTGTCATGAAAAACAATTAATCGAAACCATGGGTGTTTTGAATTTGGCCTAAAGGGCTAAATGGTAAGATTTGCAATTCAATGGGCAAAATTGCAAATTAACTAAAATTGAATTCAATTAGTGTCACAATTGCCCTATCTAATAAGCTACCCATATGTAAGATCACTTATCATATTCAAATTGATCTTGAATTGAAGTGCTTGAGCTTAGGTCAAAAATGGATCTAATAAGTCTAATATTAAAATTGGATCTAGATTCATGAAATTAAACTATAGCCATGAAATGGGTCAATTCGAATTTTGTCGATTGAAGCTTAATTGCTTGATTTTCTAATGCCTAGGATGGTAAAATTCTTCATCTAGTGTGAATTTCACAAAATCAATCTCAAATTTAAACTTATCTTATGAAAATAAGTGAGAAACAATCGTCCATTCGCAAGTTATCAATGATCGATTTTGATCCCCTAATTAAGGCTTAAATCGGCAATTCGAATTTTGACTCGATAAATCGCAAAATTGAATGTTCAAGTAGATTTTAGATAGTCCCTAAACAAAATGTCAAAGAATGAACTACTCCTAATTATGATTAGAATAAAAGTAATTTTATTTTTGGTCAATTTAGAACCTAAAACTGAAAAATTCATAAATCAAGGTTCTAAATCGAATTTTGTGAAATTTTTTTACTGAAAAGTTAAATTGGCATTAAAAGAAATGTATTTGTGCATTTTTTATTTTTTATTTTATTTTTTTGTCAATAGTTTGACCAAAAGTCAACTAAATGGTTGACTTTTCATAAAATGTTGATTTTTTTGATCAAATCTTTGAATTTTCAAGAAATTGATTTAACAAAAGTGAGATTAAAGCTAAATGGATTTTTTTTTGGGTAAAAGGTCAATTTTTGACTCGGGGTTGACTTTTGGTCAAAGGGTTGACCAACAAGTCAATCTGAAAGTCAACCATTTGACTTTTCGAGTTTTTCTTGAAAATAAATTAGAAATTGCTTAAAAATGACAATGCAAAAGAAAAAAAAATGAAAAATGACACTTTGAATTGAGAGATGGGGTTCCGTTGTGATCAGAAACCCAAATTTTGATTTTTTTTACATTTTAATGATGCATTGACTAAAAATTAGGTGTCAACAATATTTACCTGAACAAAAGGAAGAGCTTGTTACAACATTTGAGGGTGAACATTCAAAAGTACTTAGGGTTGTATATTAGGGACTTGTTGCTAAGCATTAAGAAGCCCTAACTAAAGTATTAGGGATAATAAACATTTGGTATTGCCATTTGGGGTAACTAGGGCCAAAATGTTCACTTGTTGCAATTGGTCATGCCTCCTAGCTAGAGTCATTACAACTTAGGCGACTTCCACCATGATAGGGAACACATTTGTCTAAGGCATCTAGATGGAGCCTGGCTGAATTAGACCCATTCCTGAAGCATTCTCTAATAATGTGTTTTGTTGAGTTGTTGGTGGGATGTACAGTATAGGGCTGCAATCAATATTTATAATGACATGTGTGTTGGTAGACCCATATGCTTGCGTGGTTGTAAGAACTTTTCCCCTTTGTAGAATTTTGGAAGGCGACCTAGTCGACGTGGTTTGTCCTACATTACTTAATGTCACTTGTGAAGCTAATGATACAAGAACATACCCAGTCGAAACAAGGACTTGTATGATTTAAGGCTAAGCTGAGTTCATTGGGACTTCATGTTGTCTTGGGCACACTCATGATAAGTATTAATGATTAATGGCCTAACCATGTCAATCATCCACCTGACCATGTAATTAGCAAACTCATTTTGAGTTCTTCCATTGTTCGCCTCATATTAGCAAGCATGACCGATGTGAGGTCTACTTGCATTCTTTCTTCTATATGATGCCTTGAAGCATCAATTCCTTCCTCTTGGACTTGATTCATGACCTCATTACGGGGGTGTTGGGTTGATGATGACTCGGCTTATGCATTGTTCTCAATCATCAATACTTGTTCGTTGGTGGTGTTATTCAAGTTGATTTGACTTCAGATCAGTGGCATAGCACTCTCTCCACTCAACACAATAGGTCCCATTAGGCATGCCAAAAAGATGTTTCATCGATTTTAATCCCCGTGAAAATCTTTCACCAAACATTGAGTTTTGGTTTTATTATAAGAGATTTAGGTCCTACGTTAAGTTTGGACAAAGAATGTCAAATATAAGGGAAATTTTATTTATCAACTCATATATACAACCTTGATAATTAATAGTTTGCTGGCTCAAAGACTAATTGCCTCTGGCTACAAATTACACCATAATTTAATTAATGATGCAATCTAGATACTAATAGCTAGATATTCTATGGTTCAAACTCAAATTATGTCACACCCCGATCCTCCGAGCACGTGTCCATCCCTCAACGGTCAATTATGTTGCGATGTCTCAAAACACGTTGCCAACCCATTCATTTTAATACGCATGCGGAAGCGAATAATTAATCCCCAGACAATAACAATATGAAATAGTAAAGTAGGGTCACAATTTTCAAATCAGATTATTATTAAAAATCACAATCCGGTCTACAAACAGAGGTCAACTCTAGGATCTAAGTACAAGAAGTTTATCTTCGAAAGAACTTCTGAGCCATCCATGCTCATGACCATTCTGCCTCAAGCTCCGGAATTCTTCACCCTAAGAACCTGAAAATGTTATCCCCCAACGGATGAGACAATGCCTCAACAAGTTTGACCCCATAAGACCCGACTATGAAGAAAATACATCTAAAGGGCTACTTAAGCACAATCACAAGTTAGAGGACTTACCTTTACCTCAATCTCTTCCTGCAAGTCAGTAAAATTTAAATAACCATTCAATCATTTCAACCAATCAGATCAAACTATCAATCAATCGACTCAATTGATTACATGTCATCACGACCTTCTCTCGGTTGACTAAATCAACACTATCTATAAAGTTCAACCACCTTGCGAACAACTTATTCTAAGCTGAAAATAGATAGAAGTTTGCCTCAAAGGCTAAGGAGAAAATAGTATACTGCCCTCTCTTTCTAAAATGACCTATCAAGCCATCGAGCTGATAAAGTATACTATTAATGCTCACCAAAGCTGTGCGAACCTTACTTTGCTCATCGAAGCCGTGCGGACCTTAATTTGCTCCTCGAAACTATGCGAATCTTAATGTTCACCGAAACTATTTGAATTTTAATGCTTACCGAAGCTACGTGAGATTTAGGGTAGCTGAGGTATCAAGCCCGCAGGCTGATATAGTATATCATTATAATTAACCAATGATTTATCAACTTTTATCATACCCAATAAAAATATATGTGTGTGGGTACACAATCGGTCTTAGCCAAATTCTTACTTTTGAACATCCCACCATTTTCAGTAGTCCCAAAATATATTTAGGCGTTGTAGATCGACACCCGATACTTTTCCAATTAATTTCTCAAATTAAATAAATTTAAGAATAAATTCCAAAAATCACAAATCATACACAATTGGCATAAATAAGAACTCAATTAAATAAATAGATTACACCAATACAATCAATATAAAATTCCGATCACCGGCTATTCTAGTCTAATTTTCAGAAATTAATTAATTAATTAATTATGAAAAATAATAAATAAATGCTAATAAATAGAACTTAGGCCTGTAAAGCCTAATTGAAAGCCGAGACGGACTTGGAAAATTTCCGAACTACTCTAGTTAAATGTTAAAGCTTGTCTAGACTCTAACTACACTACTCTAACCACCTAACATGCAACAACAATCAATTAAATTGCTAATCTAATCTAACTTTCCACATAATCCATACTTAGTCTAAACTAAACAATCCTTAAGCGTCATTAACTTACTAAGCATGGATTAGTGAGTTAAACTCACTTGATTAATGATCCGCTCAGATCAAAACGACAGGGACACGACGAGAAACGACAACCTCCAAAGTGGGACCGCCAAGCAGGGCCAAACCGGGGTCGAAATCAGCTACACAAAGCTTCGCAGTTGGGCTAGGTTCTGCTCCTACGTTGCTAGTCATGTTGCTTCAGTTCCGTGAAAATGAAAGGTGGCTAAAGTTCGGAGAGACGCGGGCTGCAGCAGGGCTACGACGCGGCTAATTGGTGAAGGAGCTGTAGCGATTGTTGTTGTGACTAGAACGCACGGGCTGAATGTGCAAGCTACTCGATGGACTTCGCAGCTAGACAAAACGAAACAAAGGGATGGTGGCTAATCGGTGAGTTGCGGCCGAGAGGTTGGGCGGTAGATGATTGAGTGTTGGCGCGAGGGAGATGGACGGTTGAAGTGGCAAGAAAAGAAAAGGAAATAACATCGGGGCGTCGCTGGCTTTGGTGGTTCCATGGAGCAAAGGACGTGTGAAGAAGATGAGGGAGAAGAGAGAAATCGTAGGTGAATAAGAGGAGACCGGTCAAAGGGGAAATGGGAATTGAAGACTAAACATGGGTTGTTAGCCAAAGGGGATGAGAGAGAGAGAGAGAGAGAGAAACGTGCGTGAGGGGGGGGGCGAAAATTGGGGAGAAAATAAATAAGAAAAATAAACAAAATATTCCACAATTATTCAAATCTTGGTCTCGCGACTTCCATTCAATCCAATTTGGTCCTAAAAAATTCCTATACTAAAATACTTGATCCTCACTTGCTTTCTTGCATCAAATTTACCTCAAATAACAAGTCTTGGGCAATAAAAACGGCAATTTCTCTCAATTCCGAATTCTATTTCATTTTTCTCAGAATCCGATTTTCCGAACAAACCTCTTTGATTGAGGTCTAATTTTATTGAAGAAAAAGCCCACACAACTTTCTTTAACCAAGTAGTTTACACACAAGGCCAAAATCCCTTCAATTTGGCCAATCCAAATTTCCGTTCATTTTCCGAACCGTTCGAATCGATTTTCCATAAAAATTCTGAACTCGCTGAAAATTCCTCAGAATGTGAATCGACGTTCCTAAAATGACACGTAACATGACGGAACTTTCTAAAATTGGGTTCAAATTTACAGTTAATTTTAACCAAACGCGATTTTAACATGACCTAACCTACCGAGTAGCTTTTAGGAATTTTTTATGCAATTGACCCGTGGTTGATTTTCTTCTAGCCACAGGTACCTCTTCGACATATTGGTAACTCTTGGTTGTCGTGAAAACCTCAAGATTTCAAATATAGACACAATGCGCCAAAACGACAGAAAAATCGATTTTGTGCCAATCGACGAGAATTTTGCAAATTAGTAGAATCACCCACGTTTAGCCACACATCTCAATCGAACCGACTTATCTCCAATCTCTAATAGGTTTTCGATTGTTCGTAATGACCCTTGCAGATCAACACGGTTGAGCAGTCGATTCCTAGTCGAATTCTCAAATCTATTACGTTAAAATCCCTTAACGGCTTTACACATGATAACCTAGTTATCTTGTGAGTGGTCATCTAAAAAAAGAGCACTATAGTTGCGTTGATGAAATGCCTAACTTATTCGATTGAAATCAGAACTTGAATTTTCAAGATGTCACAACTCTTCCCATCTTATAAAAATTTCGTGGATGAAATTTAAGCATTTACCAATCCCTAAACAAAAAGGTGGGGGTATCGTCGTCTCATCGAGTCTTACTTTCCCAGTTGCTTTTCAATCTCGTGGTGTTGTCAGACCACTTTGACCAAAGGGGATCATCTTGGTATAGAATATGTTCTTTCTAATCCACAATCTGAATCAAGCTTTCTACGTATGACACATTGTCGTCGTCCACGTCTAATTCATCAAGATTTAGCACGTGAGTTGAGTCAGGCTCATACATCCTCAACCTTGACACTTGCGCCTACCTCGGCAGCAACGCAAGACAATATGTTAGAATCCTGATTCTTTCCAGAATCTCAAGGGACCTACGTACCTCAGTTTCAATCTTCCCTCATTGCCAAAGCACAAGGTATCCCTCATTGGTGATACCTTCAAAAAGATGTAATCACCAATTTGGAACTTTAAAGGCCTTCGATGCTTAATGATACATGAGCTCCTCTCTAAATTATATTTTTTAATCTCATAAGCTACATGTCTCTTAAAGAAAACTTGTATGTTGTGTCTAAAATGGAAATGCTTATAAGGCTATCATTATTACTTCTAGCATTAGGTTTCCACTTTCATATCCTAAACTCTCTCCACTTGGTTAGGCATTACATAAGATTTGCATTTGTAAATTCAAATTAGATACAACATCACACCTTTCTTTTTTAATGAACTCTTAAGTAGAATTCAAAGTCCATTCACTTTGTCATAGAACTCATTTTACATTTCTCCTCACTTTTTCTACCATTTTCCAATCTATGAGTTGGGGAGCCAAGGTTCCATCTTCCAAAAATTCAAGATGATTAGAGCTTTGACTATCTAAGTTACATTCAAGGTAAGTGAAGATTCTAGATGTTAAATTAGTTTAATCTACTTAACACTTTGGACTTGTTTAGTTATTGTGACATCCTCAATCTGACCCCAATTTTCAGAATGGTATTACAATAGTGGCAAATCTTCAAAGCAAGATTGTAATGGGGATCGATAGGCCACGTAAACATTGAGGTCACTTTGGGGGCAAAAATTCAAATTTTCATCGATGGAACGTGAAAATTAGGAAATGTGAAATGGGCCACGGACGAGGACCCAAGTGGGCCCAAGCTCACAAGTGGGCTTAATGGGCCCTTGGACCCATAAAGGACGGCCCAATGGACCCAAGCCCAAGGTGTGTAGCCCAATGGGCCTCATGCCTAAGATGCGCGGCCCAAAGAAGCCCATGTACCAACCAAGCCTTTTTTGGTCTTTTCAAGTCCCTCATTAATGCTCAATGAGTGAACAGTACCTAGGGCTTGTGAAATTGCCATTTTGCCCTTTTGCCTAATAAAATAAGAAATTGGCGCCCAATGAGGAGAGGAGAGAGAAGATGATGGCATGCCTAACCTACCCTACCTAGCTAAGCCGACCTATCCTATTTTCTAGTCTAGGCATGATGAGTTCATTTAATGTGCAATAAATGGTATTAATGGAACTTGTGGATGAAGTAAAATAAGAAGCAATAGCCCTCCATTCTTGTCTTGGGGAGTAAGAATGCATCTTGGCCATCCAATGACCGAGACTTGTGCAACAATCTTTCTCTCTCCCCCTAGCTCATTCAGCCATCTCTTTTCTCTCTCATTCTCTTATTTCTCTCACTTTCTCTCTCTCTCTCTTTAGCCCTTTGGACAAATTTTTACTCTCTCTCTCTCTCTCTCTCCATTTCCTTGCACCAGTTGAACCCTCTTATCTTCCCCATCCCTCATCTCACACCCACATCACTCTCTTTTCCTCTTTGTTGGAGCCACCATGAACCACTAGAAGCCACACGCCCTTACCGTCACCATGGCTGAACCGTTGTCCTCACCGCCTCACGCCACTGTCCCTTTGCTGTTTTGGCCTTGTTGTGGGCTCCCAAGCACCGACCATCCACCACCAAGCCTTGCCGAGCCTCACCAGGAGCCGTGCCACTGGCCCCAACCTTGTCGTGATCTCTTTGGAAGGTGACCAACCATCACCGAGCACCACAGCAACCATCCAACTCTTGTTGCACCTTCACTGTCACTTGCCGAGCTTGGAATCAGGAGTGAGTGGCTTTCTGGCCCTTGAATAGGGTTGTTATTGCATTTGGGAGTTAGTTTAAGGCTAGATTAAGGTTAAATGATGTTTTGTTGACGTGATAAATGGGTATTGCATGATAAGTGATCATAAGGTTCTGATAGGTTACCATGCTTTGCTGATAGGTTATCGGGATAAGTTATCATGCTTTGCCGATAGATTATTGAAATAGGTTATCATGTTTTGTCGATAGGTTATCATAACAGGTTATCATGCTTTTCCAATAAGTTATCGTGATAGGAAATTATAGGCTACAATAGGTTATCGTGATAAGTCTTTCTAATACTCAATAAGCTATTGAAATGTGATAAGTGGAGATGCGATAAGTTATTATGTTGTGATATGTGATAAGTATTAAGTTATGATGACATGTTATAATAATGTGATGTATAGGTTATGACGGCATGTGATAGATTATTCTAATAACTTATACACAATTGTAATGATTTATCTTACCTCGATGAAAGTTCTATATGCCATGAGTCCTAATTTGCTTGATGTATTGTTGATTGCTAAAGTTGAATATAGTGCATGCTTATGTATCTATTAGAATGGGAAAATAATAAATGTTATGGTATTCATTGATTCTAGCTAATTAATAAGCATGTGAGGTATGTGGAAAGATGGTATGTTGAAGTGTTCAAGTGATGTATTTGGGTGATATGATATGAAATACAAGTATGACATGATGGCATGTGACTAATGAGCACGTACGTATGAATATATGAAAAGATAGTATGAAGACTGTTTAAAGCGTTGTTATGAGATAATATGCCCTGAGATAGAAGTATGATTAATTTAACAAATGCTTGATTGGGATGTGATCACGTGGCATACCAGCATGATATGGTATTATGTAATTAGTGATGTCTAATATTGATTAATGAAAAAGATATGAAATGAGCTTGAGTGATATATGCTCGTGTGATCACTTAGATACCTTGATGACGTATGCTCATGTGATCACACAAATACCATAATGTGTATGATTATGAAGGGTGATTGTATGCTCGTGTAATCACTTAAATACCCTAATGCGTATGATTATACAGGGTGATGGCTCCATCCTAATGCGTATGATTATGCAAGATGATACTTGATTAAGTTCGAATGCCCCCAAGTCAACGGGATGCCATTCGCAGACAGATTTTGGAATGAAACTTCTTATTGGAATGTTGTCCTAAGGCATATGCATACGCAGATGATGTTGTGCTTGATGGGGCAAACCGATACCTGGTTACGCCGGATGACTACGAACTTTCAGGTTGGCCTTGGATCTTGAGTGGCTATAATAATCTGGACACAGTTATGTGAAAAGTGCATGAGTGCATGAATGCATATTTTGAGAAGTGATGCTATAGTCGTCACACATGTGATCTGAGATTGATATATGAGTAGGTCTAGATTATTGCACGGCATGGGCGCATGATTACGTTATATTGCACGTGTTTGTGTTTGGCTCTTGAGTGTATGAGGTGTTTCAAGAATTGTTTATATGATCGTATTGATGGCTTTGAGAAAGTGAAATAACCATTCATGTTATAGTTAAGGCACAGTAGATGTTGTTTTGCTATTGATCTATCATTGATAGATAACTTGCACGTTTAGGGCATTTCCGAGGTGAATGACTTCCCTTCGCGAGGTCTAGGGAGTTCACTCATTGAGTTTATCTCACTCCTCATTGTTTAAACCTTTTTCAGGCCCTAATTGTGACTAGCCAAACCTTTTCAAGTCACTTCGTAGCATAAATGAGCTAGGCTAACCTTGAAATCTTTTTGGAAGTGCAAATAACCGCGCATTTTGATTGAACATGAAATGGCGTAATGAGTGATGTTGAAGTTTGGATATAAATATCTGGTATGTTGTAATGACGTTATGGATGCATATATGTATATATATGAGTGTGGTTAAAACTATCCCTATTTGTTGATTGGGTGAATTGTTTATGCTTCCACTTGCGAATTTAATCGAATAAAGCGATTAGGTCAGCGACGCCTCTTAGGACATCACAATCAAAAGACCTAAAGGAAATGAATGACGATGAGCACAGGTTGTCGCGTGTCTCGATCAGGTCGAGGCATGACAGTTATTGTATGACTTAAGTTGTCAGTAAATTTGATGATAAGTATGACTTCATTCAATAATGGTGTGTTGATATGTTATGATGTTTTGATTTGTTTTGATTGATGTTTACATCCCTAGCAATTGTTCGAGTTATTTACTTGGGATGTGGTAACATGTTGCATGTAGAAATGATGTTTTCAATTCACTTTTTGAACCTAAGTATATTTACTTTATGAACCTAAGTTCGACTATATTTACATTCTGAACTTGAGTATATTTACGTTTTGAACCTAAGTATATTTGCTTTCTAAACCCGAGTATATTTACTTTCTGGGTTCAAGTATATTTATATTCTAAACTTGAGTCTGAGTATATTTACATTTTGAACTAGAGTATATTTACTTTATGAGCCCGAATCTAATTACATTCTAGGTCTAAGTATATTTACTTCTCGAACCAAAGTTTGAGTAGTCACTTTCTAAACTGAGTATTTTTACATTCTAACCTGAGTATATTTACTTCCTGAAGGTGAATATATTTACTTTATGAATCCAAATATATTCATTTGTTTGATTAAATGTTTCTTAGTTAATATGTTCATTAGCTAGACCGCATTTTACTAAGTTTGAAGATGTTCATTTGTTCGATAAAATTTTATTGAGTTTGAATATGTTCATTAGTTCGACTAGATTTTGCTGAGTCTAAACTTGTTCATTTGTTTAATCAGATTTTACTGAATTTGGACATGTTCATTTATTCGATTGGATTTTACTAAGCCTAGACATGTTCATTTGTTCGACTTACACAAGTAAACAGCCAGGTCATCAATGGCATTGACCCAGCCCCTCACATAATTCGGCAATGCCAGCTAAACAAGGACTGTGTTCTGCTCAAATTGGACGGTGGAATCGTCCTTAAAATACAAAGATCAGGGCCCGATTGTGAACAAAAAGTGCGTAATACTCTCTCACAAACAAATTTACCCGCTGAGCTTCATTCATCGTGCAAGATGTTTCGGGCAGAGAAACCCTAGAGAGAAGGGAAGAAGACAGTGGAGACGGCGGAGTTGCAAGATGCATCATTGTGCTAGTTGCCGGAACACATTAGTAGGGAGCAGTGTCCTTCTGTGAGCACTTTCTTTTGGAGGATGCGTCGCACGACGTACTGCGTATCATGACCTCGGTGTTCCGTGTCAGACACACGTCACGGAACAACAAACGGTAACCCAAGAGACCTTGACTGCCCAAGCGGTGGCGGCAGCCCAAGCAGCAGAGGCGGCGGTAGCCGCAGCTCAGGCAGTGAGGGCAAAAGCTCAGGCAGACCAGGCGTTAAGAGGTCGTGGACGTGGGCGCCGTGAGCGAGGGCGAGGCAGGACTCCTGAGTGGAGAGGCTCGGGAAAGGTTGCGACTAGTTATTTTACCAGTACTTTTTCTTTAAGATTGGTAGCCGAGCTTCTCCAGGGCTAAGCCTGCTTTAAATTGCCTACTGCTATTGTGATAGATGGTGAGATCCGCTAAAGGGGAGGCTCGAGAAAGGTTGGGACTAGGTTTTTTTGCCAGTTCTTAGGTTCTCCAAAGGCAATGCTTTATATCGCTTTATATGTTTTGTATTAGATTGTGAGATGTGCTATAGGAAAATCATGGTAACAGAACTGAAAGTTCTAAATTTATAGAGGTCCTAACTGAATGCATCTTATAACTTCTGACAAAGAAAATGTGTCAGCAATGGCTTCATCCATTAGCTCCCATCCTCTGCCTTCACACCCAAAATGCCGTCAACAATGGTTTCATCCATATGCAAGGAGATTGAGATGCCGTCTGCAGCAATCTAAACTGGTGTTAATAAGCTCCACTATCGGTACTCCAAAGCTACAAACGTCAGATTCTCAGAACATATCCCACCCATGAAAATGTACCACTATCCGGAGAAAGTTTGGAAAAGGAATGCAAACCCACAAGAAAAGGCAGAAACTTAGAAAATATCCACAAACATACATTAATCCATTCGTGAGCTTTAGATCTTGTCAGGATTAAAGTACTTGGTATGTCTTTCCTTTTCTGCTGCAAATAAACAAACAGAACGGCCCATTAATCCACTCCACTTAAAACAAAAAATTCAGAGGGAAAAGGAAAACCAAAAGACCAATGAAAATTACCATAGAGAGAGAGAGAGAGAGAGAGAGAGAGAGAGAGAGATATTGGCCACGCTTCAGGCAACCACCAACGGCGACCAGTACCGAGGAAACTTTCATTGACGATATTCCAAGTTTCCTCCACAATTCTCTCATTCGTCACTCTCAATTTTCGCTCCCCAATAAGGGATGAACTCATTTGGCATCCACGGTGGACCAGCACTCACACAAGTCAATCCCAGAATCAGGTGATCTAGCACTAGTCCATAATACTTGACAGCAAAAGAAATAAACTTAAGTCTCCTTATAAGACCATACGAGTTCATGCAGATCATGACAACCTGCAACAGAAAATTCTATCATATCCAAGTGAACAGGAGGAATGATTTGATCAAATCGAACATTGATGTCACGAAAGACTTACTTCTTTGTTGGCACACAGTGTGATGACACTTTATTTGTCACAAAGCTTAACGAGGATTATCATGTGCTAGTTCAATAAGTCCCAAACTCCTCCCTTGGCAACTGAGTCAATCTCACATCAACACTATATAAATCTATCAACCTCTCCATAGCCAAAATAACCATCTTCGCATCATGCATGTTTCTAAACAGAGGGGAACAGGAGAGAACTATCTAGATTCCAACCAGAGCCAATAGTGGTCAGGCGTGAAATGTTGACCATCTTTCAAATAATTATGTTGCAGGAGATCATATTCTCAATAGGAGCTGGAAGACGACCATCCTGTGGATAGGCCTGGACCATCAAAGATAAAGCGATGCACATATACGCTGAGGAAAAAAAGACAATAATTGCACACTGCTTCATTTCAATATTGGTCACAATTAAGAACATAAAAAGAAAAAGTCCAAGCAAGCCCACACACGGTACCTTACCAAGAATATTGGCTTTCCAACAGCGCCATGCTTCAGTCAGATGCTGCAAAGTCATTCTTGCTTTATTCTGTAGGAAGCCCTATGAATTAGCATAAATTTGACTCAATAGAAGTTAAAATCTAGAGTTGATATCGCTCTCACCAATCAGTCTTAGAAGCAAAAGCAGTTTGTTCCAAAGGAATTAATTCATCACCATGCCCATTGGTGGTCCTTGTCTTTACTGCTGTAAGATGATTCACTTTTTTTGCCTGAAGATAAAATAAGAGTGTTAAGCAACAAGGCAGATTTCATGAGACACTAAGGCCAATTCTAACACTATTCAAAATCTCTGGCTGTGAAATTTTTTAAAACTATTCTCCAGACCATAATATATCAGTACCTGTTTCTCAATATCAGCAAGTCACTCTCTCTGTTGAGATGGCGGGTTAATCCCAGCCCCACATATTATCATGAATCTCTGACTGTGTGAGAGCTGAAGTACCAACATTGTCCTTCTTTGCATAATCAGAGAGGATGGAGTCTCTCAAAGCACCTTCAACCTGAACCACAGAAAACTATATTTGAGCTGCTATTATGCCTATTAAAGCAGAGGAAGAAAAGTTGTCTACTTGGCACAAACTAAAACAAAAGTTGAAAAATGTAAAAAAGCAATTTTATGAAAAGCAAACCACAGTAAAAGGAGAGAACAGAATGTTGAATAGTTTTACCAGCCAAAAAATTGCATGGTCAACAGCTATTGCACAAAACTATCGAACATTCTTTCAGAACACAGGTACATAACTCTAATCCAAACATGCAATACACTAACGGGCACTGAAGAAATTATACACCAAAGATATCACACTAAAACAGTTGACGATAAGACTAGAGAAAGCAGCCAAATGCCAACCACTCCCACAAACATGACAGGTCCTAAGAGCAACTTACAAAGATAAGATACAGACTTATCAAGCATTTGAAAGTTCCACCGTCAATGCAAAAAGGAGATCTTGTAAGATAACAGAAGAATCTAAACAAAACAAAAATATACTTGAGCTAGACAGATGGGCTCGACAACCAAAGTTATTTCATTGATAAACGTATTTGCTTCGGATATGCTATGTTGCAATTGCTCAACCATGTACCGGACATTCTTTTGCAATTGTTCTCTAAGCATATAAGATTAAAGTAGGTGCCTAAGGAATTCAACCAGAAGCATTTCATTGCATTTCCTAGAAAGTGCAGACTTGGAAAGACCAACAGTTTTCTTTGCAGATATCTAATTCAGCTCATTTGAATCAGAAAAGAAGATTAAAACAGAATTGAATCAGTTAAAATAAGCAGAGGATGTGTTTTATAAACCAAAGTGAATAGATACTCGGCTTAAGCTTGGTGACCACGGCACTTTTTTTCTCCATAAAGTTGTCAAGGCTAGTAATTCAAAGAATACTTTGCATGGCATAAGACAGAGAGATCCTTTGTCTCCTGATGTCTTTGTTTTCTTTATTAATGTCTTGTCTAAGGTGCATGGTACATCTTCACCCTCTTTGTCAGAAAGTTAAACTCACTCATTTGGCTTTTGTAGATGATATTCTGATTTTCACAAAAGGAAGGCCTGAGGACCTTACAGAAAACTTGACGATGTACAGAAATTCGACATTATGTCTGGTTTTGCTGAGAATATTCTGATTTTCACAAAAGGAAGGCCTGAGGACCTTATAGAAAACTTGACGATGTGCAGAAATCCAACATTATGTCTGGTTTGAAGGTTGATCCTTGAGAGTCCGAAAATTTTAACTGCTGGGACTTCAGAAAGAAAAATTGCAACTATTGTTTCAGCTCAGTGGAATTAGAAAAGGAAGTTTCCAGTTCAGCTAAGTATCTTGGTTTACTCTGCTTCCTGGAAAGCTGTCTCTCAAGGGTTGTCAGGCTTTAAGTAATAGAATCACAATTAGAATACACAGCTTGACTTGTAAAAGACTCACTCATGCCAGAAGACTGAAATGGATTAACTGTCATTCAGAGTGTTGCTAGCTATTCAAATAATGTTTTCATCCATCCAAAGAAAGTTTGCACATGATTGAACAACAGTGCCATGATTTTCTTTGGCATGGCTCTAATCCAATTACTATGGGAGCACAGTTCACATAGGAGGATGTTTTTCTTCCAAAGAGAGATTGTGGTTTAGGTGTCAAGAATCTATCTCGCTGGAACTCTACTTACACTACAAGGTTTCTATGGCTGAACCAATGCTTATAGGCCGAAAGATGACAAGTCAAAAGTATCTTCTACTCTTAAAATGCTTGGGGCGAACTCTGGTGAAGATCCCTGGAGATGGTTCTGCTACCATTTTAGGTTTAAACTTGAATGCTGCGGTTTCAATAATAATCACATAGTTGGCACTAACCTATAGTAAAAACTTAATACATGTTGAGGATTCAGAATGACGTGACTGACTTGGAATGAGACAACTGCATTAAGTATAAGCACAAGAAACTCAAAAATAGTGATCAAACTTTAGTACTCGAGCAAGGTTTCTTTTACTAACCACAATTCTTCCTTGGCAGGGGAATGAAATTCATAACCTTGGTGGTGGAATTTGTAAAATAACGTGCACCCATTCTTTTGCTTCAAGCTTAAATATAAGGAAATATTGTTTCCAATTTATTGGTAATTTTTTCTTTTGCAATGACATTATTGACTCTGGAAATTTTGATGCATGCATTTTATAAATAGTGGGAGTGGTTTTAAACAAAAGCTGCGCATATATATTAAGTCTATGTGATGATTTTTCAATAATATTCATGTACCACTTAGATCTTTTCTTTTTGTCCTGTTATAATATGTCTTGTGCACTTCATTTTCTAGAATCAGTTCACGTGGTCACTGTTAAAGCAAAAGATACTAAGTTTTGACATGAACAGGATGTGTAATGGTAAAAAGAAATGTCTTCCTCACAACACAAATTGTTAAACTTATACTTTTTACTGAGGAAAGCCCATGTGAAGCATCAGAGATCACTAGTTCTACTATAAATTCAGGAGACCTAGAGACGACTTTCTCAAGTACATGACATCGGCTCCAGCAAGCCAGTGTTAAAGCAAGTATCAATCCTCAGGCATCAAATGTACAAAAAGCTAAAAGGTATCTAAAGGAAGGAGCAAACATAATTCAGGATTAGTTTCTACACACAGGTGGTGTAAGAATTGATGTACAAGCATATCTTATTTTTTGGTATAAATCTAGAGTGAACTTTACTATGGTTACTTGTATGGTGGCAAAATCTTAATTAGGAAAATTTCAAAATTGAAATATGGAGTATAGAGTATCAAAATTGGAAGTTCTTATCACATCTTTTTAATTTGTGTTGCTGCTGTAATACCTGAGGAAATCATTGTGGATAAGTTCGTACATTGTCAGTGTATGGAAGATTTTCCCATATGATGATCCACATATATGGTATATCTCATCGGAAAATCAGAATTGTATACTAGAAACAGAGCATACCTGGATTTCAATGTCAAAATTATTGCAACTTAAAAGCCTCCTCCGAATCTGACAAAGGCGAGAGGTTGCAATTTCCAAGTATATGTGCATTCGGGCACACTAAGAAGTCACTTGAGTCCGAATAAGCACCTAGCCTACAGCTGGCTCTCTGAGGTATCATTTTTGCTTCCGGCATGCTCCATAGCTTAGCTTTGCGATAGGGACACAACCCTGTCGGGTGAAGCTGAGCTCCCCTTTGAATCAGCATTCCCTTAACCATTGACATTGAGAATGATTTGAAAACCCCACGAAAAAATCCCACATCCCCCTCATCCCCTTGGTCTAGATGTTCACAAGGATCAGACACATAGAGAACATCATTTTTTGCATTGTGGCATGAGAAAGCTTTTCCCCATTGTCCTAGAAAACTGGGTACAGTGAATAAAGTGACCAGGCACTTGGACATTATTATTAAAGAGGCCATCCTTACTGCACTCTGAACAGTAGATTAGCAGCTTTGCCAATGCTCTTCACTTCCCACCAATCCTGTGGCTACCACTAGATTGCAAATGGAGCATCATTTTAGGAGCTCTCATTCAACAAAATTCCTTCCATAAGACTCTTTTAGCAAGATCATCAAACCATCATCAAACCACTTGCACACAAGAGACACGGTGGCCATTGCTTTAGGTTTCCACTTCATCTGTTGGACTACTATTAAAATCACATCCTTGCTTAGATGTCCTTTCGTGCCCTTACAGCTTGACGAGCGTATGCAGCGCTATTGCTTCACAAAAATCATCTTGTTGAACTTATAAGATGAACAAAGAAAGACTCTTTCATTCAAATCATACATCAAAAATTTGAACGAATTCCTCCTACAGAGACATAGTAACTCGCAACTACGACACAACCACAACCGCAATGCATTCAACGCGTGGCAGATCACTATCTCAGGCGTTCCCAATGTAAGCTCATAAAAGGAACTCGACAACAGTGGACACAATCTACTCCGAATTCCCAGATGTAAACTAGAATAGCTCAAACTATCAAACTCTGCGAATGCCACAAAACCCAATATACACGGACAGGAAATGAGATGACCGAAATCGTTTACCTCCCCCCCCCCCCCCCGGGGCCGCGAGATCGGTGAGATTAGGGTTTGCAAACTTGAACAAACGACTTCCAAATCTGGGGACGGAATCGAATCAGAGAGGCGGAGCAGAGGCAAAGGATATCCAGATCATGCGAAGGGGGAGAATCGAAACGCGGCATGAGAGACCGAGTGAAGAAGAAAAACCCAGATTATACGGGCGTGCTTCGTCTGCGCATCACATGGCGGATTAAGCTTGTGGAAATCTGCAGGATTCGTACAATTTCAAACGAAAAAATGATCGCCTTGGTAAGACGAGAGCGTCCCTTGTGAGTCGACCCCATTGATAGAGCAAGAATAAGCTATTCCAACGGCTATCAACACGATTGTGATGACATTTTATTTGGATGTATTTTTGAATCAAGAAGATTCGAGAAGGCAATGGGCCAGCCCAGCCCGGTCCAGCCTTCTAAAGCCGAAATGTCCCCTGGCTGAGAATTATTAGAAGATTGTGTTTTCTAATTCCAAAGAGATGGCATACTTAAAGTCCATTTTGATGTAAAAGGAAGGTATAAACTCATATTGATTCTCGCGCGCGGGTGAGTGAATTAAATTCAAGAAGCGATATGCAAACAAAGTGACAATATGAGAAAATTAGGGATCTTTCTATTAATGCGATCGTATTCACAATTGTTGAAATCTTGGAAACAAGCATTGGTAGGACAATCTCAGGGAAAATAACCAAAAGATTATGAAATCTACTGCACCTATGCCAATTAAGTACTAAACATTTTAAGTGTGAAACATTTTAATTGTGATAATTGAATTCTAAACATTTTCACGTTTTATCAAATTTGATCAGAAATTGTTAACGTGAATAATAATGTCTTATTTGGCATAGTCAATACTAATGTGAATAATTTTTACAATTTTTTAAATCAGAATAAAATTTGATTTTTTTTTAAAAGTACATCTTATTTTCATTTATTTTTCTTTATTTTTCTTTTTCCTTTTGCTCTACCTTTCACTATGGTTGGCAATTGACCAAAGGCAAGAGCCAACATGGCTTGACAAGGATGAATCTCACTCGAAGGCCAACAAGGCTCCACCTCACTAGATCTAGGCAAACCTCAAGCTTATCGACCTCCCCAAGATTGGCAAGGTGGATGGGCTTTTCAACGACAATTGGGCCTTTTCTTAGTGAACCCCTAAATTTCATAGTGGGTTTCTCCGTCGTTGGTTTTACCGGACAATGGCATACTCGGAGCCTTACTAGATTTGATGAGAGCAACCCTTGTTGGCCCTTTCCTCTGATTGATCATGACGTGATCAACGGATGAAGAAGAAAAAGGAAAAATAAATAAAAGAAAATTATTTAAAAATTTTCAAATAATTTACAAGAAAATTGTAAAAACATTTCATGTTAGTACTGACCATGCTACTTAAGACAATTGGCATCCATATCAATAATTTTCATCTAAAATTGGTTGGATAAACTCAATAGGCAAAATGTAAAATAGTTTAAAACTCAATTAGTACAATTGAAAGGTTTATGACTGAATTGACAAAATGAGAAAAGGTTTATGACTTTTTTGGTAACTTTTTTGAGCAACCTCAAGTCATTGACTTAATTAAAAAGTCCAATTCAAAAGGAATATGAGACAATATTTCGGCATCCCCTCTCACTATAAATATTAAAATATTCGACTCAAAGTCCAAGGTGATAGATGGAGTAAGATCGCATGTATATCAACAGCATATATGACATGTTACTTAAGCGATAATATTGGACAATATTTCAACAGACTTTAAGAGGTCAGCCAACTTCAAATCTTGGACATATAATCATGTGTGCAAACTAAATTAAACTCCACTAGATGTCCTCAAGCATATGGCTTGCCCAAACAGCTGCTTCAAGTGCTCTCACAGATCTGCTACTAATATGAATCAGATCATCCATAAATTTTCAAAACATCATTATCTTTATTCTAACACTACTGTTGTACATGACGATGGAAAGAACAAGTGCCTAACTTAAGATCAGAACATTTTAAACTCTTAGCTGGCGAATATTCTAGCTCATTTATTAGGAGGGAAAGCAGGTAAAGACTTTCAAACCTCAAGAACAGCGATTGGGTTTGTTCATTCAATGGGCTGAAGCACGTGGAGTTGGAAACGAAATTGACTAGTGCTGACGAGGTGACAGAGATGTTTCACGTCTTTTCTTATCGGGTCATGCACTGTAGAAGCCGAAATGCACATTCACGCATCATGCCGGCTATTTTCATGAGCAAGATATAGCAGCAATTGTGGACAGGCAATTGAGACAGCTGAGAGCTTCCTAGAATAGCCAGCCTTAACTGACTTTAGTATAGGAGTTCACGTGGCAAACGAGAGAATCATGCTTTTCCCGATCTCTCATTAAAGAGAAACTTCCTCCTCGCAGATCTTTTAACAGCAGAGAAAAATTCACATGGCAATATGTAAATTTAATTAAGAAAAACACACAAAATTAAAAATTAAACTCAAATCTCAACCCTAGCCTCTCTCTATTATCTCTCTCCTGTCTTTTATTTTGCACCCTCCCCTGCCTCTATTGTGACTATAGGCCACATCCCAGCTCTTTTGCTGACGGCATATCTATAATCGAGAAAATGTTCGTGATAATATTTCTTTAATCCAATATAATAGCCTAAAATATATCATGGAAGTTGAAAATATCATGGTCATTTCTACGTAGAAATAAATAGATACTGCTACATATCACATTAAATATAGTAATTGCAAAGACTATGGACTTATGATTGCAATTTGCCATCTGGTAAGTCTCATTGAGAACATTGCCTAATAATCATTATGGTAAGACAGGGAAAAGCGAAACAACAGTTCCCTAATTTCAATTATAGAAAATAATAATCATTTCTCTTACTTGAAAAGGAAAATACGAATGAAGAGAAATGTATTTTTTAATTCAAAACTAAGCTGAAGTAGTTTATCTAATTTCAAAAATATGAATCAAATTTACATTAGAGATTTCAGTCGACATAAAGAAAAAAAGAAGAAAAACTAACACTTTTATCCAAGGTATCATTAGTGAAACGAGAATACGGAGATGAAATTAGTGAAAAGACAAGAGTTTGTGTTGAATAATATAAAATAAAATACTATTCTAATTACGGAAAAGAAACATTTAAATCTTTCCGTAAGAGGTTACAATCAAAACTGAAAATCAAGGTACATAAAAGTAGAGCAAAACTTATAAAAATTGTGCGACAGAAAAGATCAATTTTATTACATATCAAAGATCATTATTGAAGTCTTTAACCCAAAAAAAAAAAAGATCATTATTGAAGTAAAACATAAAAAATGAAAAAGTAATGTTCGAAAAGTAGGAAAGTATCACAGTAAAAGTTGGATTCAGAATTAGGCTTCAAGTCAAAATTGCACGTTCTAATTTAGCTTCAATAAAAAAAAATCAAGAATATTAAGTATATGTCGATATTAATTGACTAATCTAATCGGGATCATTACATCAGCATTTTTGCTTAATTTAGTCAGCTTTTGAGGTTATAAAAGAGTATCTATTCTAATATAAATAGCATTTTTATTTTCTTGACTCAAATCAATGAACAATAACTCGGTATTATTTATTTAAACACCTCCCATGGTAATTAATTTTTTTCCTTACTATTTCTCTTCGAGTAACACACGACATTATTTATGTATACATAAAAATCTCATTAGCATCTATCCAAGAATTTATAAAATTGTTCTTTGCACAGCACAAGTTATTGTGCCAGTTATCACGAATTAGGAGTAATATTATGAGTAGTTCCTAAACTTTTACTTGCTATTTAATGAAGTCTTGAATTCTTTTATCATCAATTAAATTCTAAGCTTTTGGAATTGGGTAAAGCGCGATCCTTTTGTTAAATTCAACGCGAGGTCATGAAATTTCTCACGTATTTAAACTGCCACATCAATAAATGAAGGGGCAAACACAAAAAGCATGCTTTGCTCAAAAAAAAAAAAAAACACACAAAAAGCATGCCGCCATGGTCATATAACCACCGCCTCGTGTCGTCCCGCCTCTCTCTAGCCGCAAATGTTGGCCTTGGGTCTGAGGTGTGCGGCCACCTCCTCAAATTAAAGGTGGTTTGACTTCAAATATGAGGAGTCAACACCTTACACTCGAGGTGAGATCTCTTTACACTGATTAAAAGGTTACAATTTTATATTCCATTTCACTTTTCAATTGGGATTATTTTCAACATTCCCTTCACGGTACTACTTCGCTATCAATTATCCATGAGTATTTAGCTTTGAAAGATGGTGCTTGTTAATTCATACACAATCTTACTTGTCCTACGCTACTCAAGTCGAGGTGTAAGTCAATGATGTTTTTGGCTATGGAACTCTCACTATCAAGAGTGTAGCACTCCACTACTTCACCTAGCAGCACAACACTCATATTACATTCCCACAATCCCATTTTCACAATTTTGACTACTCCCATCCCATTTTGCTCCCCCCACACTATCAAGTGGTGTTATACTTCATATTGTGGGCTCCTCAATGGAGAATAAGGAAGAATTTGGACCGTCTAATTGGGTACTTCAAATGCCAACCAGGACAAATAACAACCAATCAATAGTTTTAATTGCTCCATCGACAATTTCCATTTGTCAATCTAAAAAGAAACATAAAACAAAGTTTTAAGGATTATTTTGAGTCTTGAACAAAAGTTCAAAGGTTACCCACGATGTTATCCCCCAATAATTAAATGAACCTCAGTCAAGCTTATTATTATGATTCCTTGAAGACAAGAAATGGAGGCCTCAAGGCATTCTACAATGGCGGTAGGATGGTGAGAAAAGTCTGATAAAGGGATCTTGACTTGAAGGATGACATGCGTCAAGGCCCCACCCCTTCGTACACGAGCGGGCAGAGAGTACCCACCTAACAGCCATGCATCGACGTTCAGAAATGGTGGCATCGCATGCCCACTTTTCCATTCAAAGCTCAATAATTCGTAGATGACTGCATTCGGATCGTGGTGCGACAGGAAGCAAAAATAATTTTAAAGCAAAACTGTGCAATATCTCGCAATTGATTTATTCTAGTTCGACGTGGAATCACGTTCGACTTCAAATTCCGGACAATCAGAGCTGATTGTATAAAAAAAATAGGGCGAAGCATATCCCTTTTTTCTGCTTTTGACTTTTCTTGCAGAACGTGTAAGGATCAACCCTTTTGAAGAACCATAACCAATGGTATTCCAGTGATAATAAATTAAAAACTGAATAAGGACCCTCTCTAATATAAGTCGATCGCAATCAGTGATATTCCAATAATAGAAACTTATAGAAATGAATAACGACCCTCTTTAATATTTATTTAAGTTATCTTCGAGGTCATGATAACCCGCAGGCATCTCTTATATTGAATTTTCGGCTGACGGGTCTTGGTCCAAGGAGTAATTAGATTAAATTTTATCCCAAGGTGAGAGGATATCAATCCTATTTCAAAAATGTTACACAGCCTATGTATTGATGATCAATCCGTGTCCATATCAAAATGTGACCAAATTAGTTCACTGACCAAACCAAACCTTGCTAAAAAGTTAGCTATAGGTGAATAATTTTGATTATTTGACATTTATTTTCTCAAACAAGCGTACTTTTTTAGCAAGAACAGTTTAAGGCTTTTTACCGGGTTGCGTCACGAAGTATTACTTTATGCAAGAGCAATTTGTAATTGGCAGCAGAATCCTAAGTTATCTTTGTCCAATTAGGATGTCTTAAAGAGTTTTCTGGTTGATAGATTCAAAGTAAGACTCGTTAAAGATAACTTAACTTATTGTGTTATTCGGTGGATTTGGTGCCGAATTGTCCTCCTGACACTTGACAAATCGTCATTAACTCATGTCATCGTGACATGCTGCAACCTTTCATCGACCTGTGTCCTTGTGACACGCCACATCTTATCAACCACCAATTTTCATACACAATGATTGCTGCACGGCACGATCTTATCTATCTACCAGTCTAATTCAATCATTATTTGTAGACATTTGCACACTTGAAAGTAAGGGTTTTAGTAACCGAACCGAAAATCAAATCGAATCGAACCGAAAAATTCAATTTTTTCAGTTCGATTTTCATTAAAAACCGAAATTTTACGGTTCGGTTCGGTTTTTATTGGTTAACTGAACCGTTAACCAAACCGAACCAAACCGACAAATAAAAGTGGAGAAATATGAGTTTAACAGAAAAAAAAAAAACGAAAACCGAAAACCAAAGGTTAAAAACCAAAAATCTAAAAACCGAAAAATCGAACCGAAGTTTCGGTTGAATTCATATTCAGTTTTCTATCGATTCGGTTCAATTCGGTTTTTCAAAAAAATCGAACCAAACCGAACTGTTGACACCCCTACTTGAAAGCACTTCTAGGCTTTGCTACATCATCACTTCCACACTTCTAAGGCTTTTGAGTGCCGACCTCGACTTCACCATCTTCAACTAGGATTTTAGTGGTGGATCAAATCATCAAGAAACTCTACACAGCAGATTCTTAGAGCATTTGATAATTATGTTTCTGAAAATAATTTCCTTTCGAAATAATTATTTTTTATTTCTATTCATTGGAATAATTTTTGAATAAAATAACGTATTTGTAACTATATAAAATTCCTACTTTTGAAATAGAAAAAAAAAAACAAAAATACGTTTGATGTGACTCACGAATTTTTTTGTGATGTTGAATTTCTTCTAATTTTAAATAATTTGTTGAGGTTTTTCTTTTTTCTCTTATTCTTCCTCGGGCCGGTCACCGTGGTGGGTGGCGATCACTGATGGTGGGCAATGACCGAAGGTGGGTAATCGGCGACAAGGCTCCAATGACTAGTTAAAAGAGAAAGAAGAAGAAAAGAACAAAAAAAACAAAAAAAACGCGTTTGGTAAACTTGTTCCTAATAAAAAATGACTTATTTCTAGAAATTGTTATCGGGAACAATAAGTTACTTTCTTCTACTTCTTAATTCTATTTCAAATCTATTACTTGGCCACTTTTCTATTCCGAAAATAGAAAAATTAACTAATATTACCAAATAAATTTTTGTTCTTTTTCTCTTCCAAAGAGTAAAAGAACAGAAAAATAGAAAAACAAAAGCATTGTCATGAAAACCCTTAATGACTCAACACTTCTTATCTGTCACTTGGCATTCAAGTTCATTGTGCTTTCCCACTCCTCTTAGTCCTCTTTACCTCATCCAACTACTGCTATTATTGATCAACTTTGCTAGCTCTTTTTCGGGAGTAAAACATCCTCAACCAAGGGTCTGCATAGAAATACTTCTGTTTTTCTATTTTTTGTTCTTTTGTTCCCCGAAATAGAAAAAAAAAAAAACATAAATCTATTTGATAACATCAATTAATTTTGCCAATTCCCACAATAGAAAAGTGGTTAAGAAATAGATTTAAAACATAAATAAGAAATTAAAAAAAAATAGCTTCTTGTTCTCGAAAATAATTTTTGAAAATAAGTCATTTTTTTTTTTTTGTTCTTTTCTTCTTCTTCCTCTTTTAACTAGTCATTAGAGCCTTGCCACTCACCATTGCTTGCCGCCATTCACTGCCATCGTCGCCCATTCTCATTTCCCACTACCAATCGCCACTATCACTCATTGCTCGCTATCCCCTGCCGCCACCACTCACCACCAACCACTCGTCGTGGCAACCAACTAGAGGAGGAAGAAGAAAAGAGAAAGAAAAGAAAAATCTAAAAAAAAAAATAGAAGAAATTCCATATCAAAAAAATTTGTGGGTCACACCAAACACATTTCTATTCTTTTTTTATTCCAAGAATAAAAATTTTATATAGTTACCAACTCGTTGTTTTATCAATAAATTGTTCCAAGAAATAGAAATAAAAAAACATTATTCCCAAAACAACAATGTTTCTAAATGGATCCTAAATTTGGTCAATTGGGTTTACGGAGAACTAGACGGCGAGGATACTTTACATATTCCAAACTATAGTGTCTTTTTTTTGGAGACTATGGGCTGTCATTTACTGGCTATAAGAGAATTCTTGTCTTCTGAAATCGATGGCTGCCAGAGATATGCATTAGAAACAAGCTTAATTCCTTTAAATAATCAAACTTAGGCTCTGTTCGTTTCGCGGAAAAAAATTTCTAGGAAAAGGTTTTTCGAATATTCTAGCGCTCGTTTCACAAAAAATGAACTCCTTAAAGAAAACATTTTCCATGAAGAAAAAAAGTCTTCTAAATTAAGGGAAAATGTTAGAAAACATTTTCTTCACTTGATCTCTCTTATCTCACACCTTTACAAATCATCACTTCCTCCTCCTTTTTTTTTCTTCTTATTCTTATCTTTTTTCATTTGAATTATTTTTTAATTTTCTTTTTCTTTTTTAATTTGAATTATTTTTTATTTTTATTTTTATTTTTTTATTCGAATT
The DNA here is from genome assembly GCA_017140185.1 of Eucalyptus polyanthemos subsp. polyanthemos. Taxonomy (NCBI): domain Eukaryota; kingdom Viridiplantae; phylum Streptophyta; class Magnoliopsida; order Myrtales; family Myrtaceae; genus Eucalyptus; species Eucalyptus polyanthemos. Next base: position 14,253,766 of record CM029465.1, on the reverse strand, counting down.
ATTATTTTTATTTTTTTATTCGAATTATTATTTTTATTTTATTTTTCTTTTATTTTTTGCCATCTCGGTGAGCTCGAGTTGGAGCTCGCTAATCTAGCGAGGCTCAAGGCTAGCGAACTCGAGGCTCGCTGGCCGCAAGGCTCGCAAGATTAGTAAGCTTCGAGCTCACCGGCCATAAGCTCACGGTCATTGATCTGGTGAGCCTCGAGCTCGCCGAACTCAGGCCTTCCCAGATCAGCGAGCTCCAAGCTTTTTGGCTTAGGCCTCACTAGATTGGCGAGCCTCGAGCTCGCTGCTCACGCGACGCTTGTGCTTGTCGATCTAGCGAGTGATGAGCCTAAGCTTGCCAGAGGTGGGCAAGCCTCGTGCTCACTGATGAGCTCGAGGCTCGCCTATAGCCAATCATCAGCCGTGGCGTGGCCGACGACCAGCCAAGAAAGAAGAAGATGGAAAACAAAGAAAAGAAAATTAATTTAATAATCAATTTTAAAAATAAAAATAATTAAAAGTCAATTTTAGAAAATGAAAAATCAATTTTAAAAAATAAAATAAATGAAAAAGAGTATATGGAAGAAAATGTTTTCCTTACTGAACAACAAAAAATATCTTCCACTTCATTTTCAGATTTTATTCAAACACCAAAAAATAATTATATTTTCTTGAAAAATGACTTACTAGAAAATAATTTTCAAAAATGTCACATTTTCCGTGAAACGAACAAAGCCTTAAAGTCAAATCCCAATTTTATTCCTAATTTTTTTTATCTACAAAAAACACAAACCTTCACTATATTCCCAAATGTTCTCTAATTTACTCTTCAACCAAAAATTGTTGTTGTTTTTTTTTTTTTTGGTAATAACCAAAAATTGTTGTTGATTTCTTCAAAAATCACAAACGGAAGCAACGCAGCCTATGCAAGTGGTGTCATGATGACCATTGTGAAGAAATGCAATCTATGTGAATGACATTGTTACGAAATAGACTCGAAGGAACTTCTTCATATAGCATGGCTTGCAAACTATGCAACAACATAATAGGTAAATTGGCTATTGAATGAGATGATTAATGTTGAAATTGACTTTCACCAAAGAATATTGGGACTTAATGAAAAAAAAAAATTGGAGAATATTAGAACTTATTGAAAACAAATTCACGAGATGCAAGACAAGCTCCAGATGTGCACTTGACGACCAACTCTAATACCAAGATAAGAAGTAATATGTAAAAAAAAAAATATATGTGTCTTTCAATTTTTTTTAATGAAGAATACATGAACCTATTTATACTATTAGATGATAATTAAATCAAGTACGATCAATCAAGGATTTACACAACTGGAGATATAGTGAATCTCCCAAATATATGCAGAATTTTAAAAAATATGAGAAACATCCTAAACATCTTTAAAATATATCCTAATCATCTCCAGCATCCAACAACAGACTCGCCCCTTATGCTCAACGCTCCTTAGTCGAGACATCCCTAGGAAATGTTATCGTGGGATTTGTCCCTGGCGGTCCTCTCTGTTGTGCCTCAAGAAGCTGGTCTAGCTCGCTTTCCAAAGTAAGGAATTGGGCAGGAGGGACACATTACCTACTCGGAATCGGGAGGCATACTTTGACAGGACATAATATTCGTAATTGAAAGGAACATAAGGATGTAGGGTAGAGTTACGGGAAGGATAGCCTTACGTCCTTAGGTATTGTGGCACATGGGGATACGGTGGTTCATGGGTATATGATCCAACATTTGGGAAAAAACTTACCTGAATTGTCAAGTCCCCATTTACATATAGATCTTTACGTCGAGTATAGGATGACAAGGTGAAGTTACAATCGGATAAATAGCCGAATGTCATAACAAGTGGTTACATGCCCTACCAAATAGCAACAATCATGATGTTGGCGGTTAAAATCATCCTTAGACAATGGTTCCGCCACTGATCCCTCCAATGAGATAAAGTTTAAAGTGAAGGTCTTGTCGGAAGGCCAATGATCGGGAATGGATGACTCGAAATGATTAGAGAAGTAGTTTATTTCCTTAGACAATGGTTCTGCCAATGATCCCTCCTCACTTGCCTTACCAGCATAGCTTGGCTAGTGAAATCGCTCGCCTCTCTTGACCCACCTCATTAACGCAACTCAACAATCGCAAATGAAGATTCCTATTATTACTCTATCTTAGATTTATATTTGATATGTATCGGTTTTTAGAGTTTGATTACTCAATATTGTATTATTAATTTGAAAGAGTATGTTTATTGTCTCAAGAAATATATATAAGCCAATTGGTCTCAAATTAATCTTGGAATCAAACTAGACCTATAGGGTCAATCTGATCTTCAGTCCCAAACTTAAAAAGGTGGGTTCACGATTCCAAAAATTAAGGATTAATACTGTATGGATTAATCCCTAGGTTTGGTATTGGACGATTCCAATCTGAACCATGCCCACTCTTACCCATTATAAATACATAAATTAACATTTCTATTTTGTCTCTTACATGCTTCCATATAAGAATCTGAATCTATTCTATATTATAACAGTCTTCCCAAAAAAATCAAATTTTGAGATACTTTATTTTTCCATATATACGATTTCTTTGAACAGTGCAATTTTTTTTCCAATAATGACTTTCCATATTAATTATTCAAAGATTTCATGATAAACGATTTCGCTAATCTCACAAACATCATTTTCTCGAACGCACGCAACGTGCGCACGTATTTGCCGGTGGAAATTAAAAAAATGACCCCTAACAAATTAAATTTCGTATGGATCGATAGATAATCCAGCTGTTAATGACAAGGACTTGAAAGTGTGGATAAGCCCGTCGTACGCTCCAATATCAATTATATCATATTTTAAAATAAAAAAATAAGGTAAGGTAGTCAATCACTAATCATTAACCAAAAATGCCAAAAAAAAAGTTAAAATTTAAATTACATTTACAAAAGGAATCACGCCGAGGCGTTATCAACACTCCAATTGTGTGGAAAGTCATAACAAAGCATGGCAACCACATTATTCTCAGTTGAATTCGTCATCCCAACTGATAAGTGCTTTATTCAACGACTTCTGCACTTACATTGAAACCCAAATTCATAAATCAGATGTATCGTTTTATTCACTTTTCTTTCCTCGCTAACTAAACGAAACCAAAATTAAACACGTTTCTCGTCATACTCTTTACTGTCTTCCTCGATTGATCGGATCATCAATTGAATACGGCGCAGTCGCGGCGGATGTTTCCGTTCTTCCCGGTCTTGACCCCAACCCGGCCCAGCTTGGTCATGGCGGAGACAAAGGCGCTCTGGAAGGCCGGGGAGTTACTGGCCCATGCGTTCACGGTGGGTTTTGACCGCGGGTCAGTGAAGAGGACTTGGTCCGAGGTGAAAAGGCCCTTCCCATTTTGCAGGTTCTTGAAGTACATGTTGTCGAAGGTCCGGGGGGTGTTCGGGTCCATGTTTATGGCTATCCTCGGGTCGACGTTCCGGGGGCACATGCCCTGTAGCTGGGTCGCGTAGTTCGGGTTCAGGGTCGGGTCCACCGGCTTCTGGCGGCTGAAGTTGTATATCCGGTTCGAGAATTTGTCGCAGTGGGAGAATCCGAGCGTGTGGGCAGCTGTAAAATGACCATGGATAACGAGACAAATAGATAGGGAAACCTAATCATGTTGCAGTGATAGATATGACTATAATGTGTATAATATTATTGAGTGACAGCAAGATGACCTGCATCAAACCCACCAAATCTCATTATATAATTGACCCTTTCCATGTTCTAGTTGCACATACTTCTAATGGTTTGTCAGCAATGTACCATCTCTAATCGGGGCAATATCACCAACTCTTGTGTTATATAGTTTGTTTGATCAATGTAAAAAAACCAATAAATTGACGTTCCTTGAAGTATATATCGGATAATATGGTGATAATGATTAACTTAATAGTCTATCAAACAAATTTCGATCACATGATGAAGCAGTATCACCCCTGGATAAGAGGTTATAAATTTAAGGAGCATATTTAGTAATTACTAGAAACTATCCAAGTTAATTTATTGAATAGTTGACCATGTTGTATTCACTTTATACATCTACATGCGATGGGACCGTGCTGAGCACGCGCGGTTACCTGAGAGTGCGATCATGTCAGTTTGGGAGAGGCCATTAGCAGCAAACAAGGCGTTGAGCTGGCTAAGGTTGTCGGTCGGATGAGGGAGCCTCCCATTGACGCTCGCCGCCTTTGAACTCAGCCCGTCCAATCTCCCTAATTCCACTGCATAGGACGGCCCTCCCGACTGCAATTTCACCAATTCGCTCGTTCAATTTCATGCACAGCACCAAGATCGACATTCGGGGCACAACGATCGGCATTGTGATGACTCGAAAACTATTTAAACGTGAGAAATTAGCACACCCACCAGTGCGATGACATCTCGGGTGGCCATGGCTAGGATGTCAGCGCACGAGACCTTGTTCCGGCAGCTCAAGACTGCGTCGATGGCCGCCTTCGCCTTTATCACAGTGTCGAACCCGTCTCCGGCCAACGACAGGTTGTCTGGATGATCCTTCTCCGCCTTGTTGGTTGAGGTGGACGCCACTATCACTGAAGCATCACAACCCTATCGATCCAAACCAAGTACCAAAACACGAAAGGCCAATAAAAGATTGCCGATTGGTCAATCTCGAACAAAAAATGACCAAATGGGTCTTCAAAGTCAATCATGGGGGGAATCGAAATTACCTGGACGAAGCAATCATGGAAAAAGAGACGAAGAGTGGCGGGGACAGTGACGAATGTTTGCTGGAACTTCTGTCGAACGGCATTGCGCACGATGCTCTCCACATTCGGGCAGACGTTGGCGTAGAAGTTCCGCCTCAGCTGAGCTGACGTCGGGTGAGGACAGAGGCAGAAGCATATGGCCAGCGACCACAGCGCGAAGAGTCGGAACAAAGCCATCGTCGGAAGGGGAAAAGAAGTAGGTTTCGGCGAGGGAGCGAAAGACAAAGGTGGTGTATATATAGGTCAATTTCATGGGTTCTGGTTTAGACAAGCGGTCGTAGCTCGTAAGTGCCCGCTGGGTTACGAGGGGAATCTCTGGGCCTGCATGGTTGCCACTTATTTCTGTTCCTGAACAAAAATTTACTTTTTTTTGTTCGCGGGAACAAAAAGAACAGAAACGCGTTTGTGCGTTTTTGTTCTTTTTTTTCTTTTGTTAAAGCGAACAAAAAAAAAAAAAGAAACAAAAAAAAAAACTTGTTTCTTTTTTAACACAAATCGAAACACTTTTTTTCTTTTTTCTTTTTCTTTTATTTTCTTGTTCTTCTTTCTTTTGGCGGTCGTCGCCGGCCATGGCCGGCGACCGGCCGACGAGGGGCCGGCGGCCTCGCCCGGCCACGGCGAGGCCGCGCGCCCCGGCGAGGCCGAGGCTCGCCGTCCCCGGCGAGGCCGAGGCTCGCCGTAGCCGGGCGAGGGTCGGCCTCGCCATGGCGGGCGAGCTCGAGCTCGCCCGATCCGGCGAGGCCGACCTCGCCCGGCCGGCCGGCGAGCCTCGGCCTCGCCGGATCCGGGCGAGCTCGAGCTCGCCCGGCCATGGCGAGGCCGACCTCGCGCCGGCCGGCGAGCTCGATCTCGCCCGGATCCGGCGAGGCCGAGCTCGCCCGGCGGCCGGCGAGCCTCGGCCTCGCTGGCGGTGGCCGGCGAGGCCGCGCCTCGCCGCCGGGCCGGGCGGCTCGGCCTCGCCGGATCAAGGCGAGGCCGACCTCGCAGCCGGCCTGGGCGAGCTCGATCTCGCCCCGGATCCGGCGAGGCCGAGCTCGCCCGGCGGCCGCGAGCCTCGGCCTCGCACAGCGGTGGCCGGCGAGGCCGCGCCTCGCCCGCCCGGCGGAGGCTCGGCCTCGCCGGCCGGTCGCCGGCCAAGGCCTTGGCCGGCGACCGGCCAAAAGAAGAAAAAAAAAAAAAAAAAAAGAAAAAAAAATAAGAAAAATAAGCAAAAAAAATAGAAAAAATAAAAGAAATAAAAAAATTATCAAAATTTACCAAACATGTTTATTTATTTTTTTGTTCAAGAATGTTTTTACTAAACACGCATTTTGTTCGAAAATTGTTCCCGCGAATGTAAATACTTTTTTTATTTCTCGCTCCCTAACAATTTTTAAACAAAACGTTCATAAACGCGCCCTCTCTCTTTTTAAAAAGAAGAAGAGGGTCAAAAGTAAGGGGACAAAGAAATTTAAAAGAGACGTCGATGTGGGCTTCTTCGAATGGCCGCCTTCGTCTCATTCGTTCCGTCGTGTTGCTAATCAGTGGACGAGTTTGAACGAGTTAGAACCCAAACGTGGTCCAAATCGCGAGACAGACAGACAGATGGAGAGAGAGAGAGAGAACGTAGCATCCACGTTACCACAGCTTCGAGTGCGCTTCGGGAAGTACTAAAAAAGGGTTTGCACGTTGGCCTGCCAAGCGCCAATACTTATTGCTGGGAGAGTATCCATGTGATGGAAAGGTCGTGATACTCTCGGCACTGCATAAGGTCACTGAGATCTTTTTCTCCATATGGATGCGAAAATGAACTGGAGTGGTTGAAATATAAAAAAGAGCCAAAATAGGTACGACCCATGTGGATGTGCCGGGGAATCTTGCCAATAATGGTGATATGATGAGCCAATTTGTCTCGGCACAGCTCTAGCCAACGTCGATGGTTGAGCAATCAAAATCCCAACCCAGATTTTAGGCTCCGAATGACTATTCGTAGCAATGATGACGTGAAATGGATGGTCTCACATGTAGGGTTGCATTTAAATAATCTCCTCATTGGCCATTCGGTCATTACGTGCACATTCCAGTCATAAATTTCTATGTCGAATCATTACCAAAATTGGAATGATGTGTATGTGCTAATTGAAGGAATTCATAAGTGGATTCCCATTTCATGATTTTGTTAATGCCTCGTTTGGATCCATTAATGAGGAATCGATAAATGGATTCCCCTTTCATGTGATTTCATTGGATAAAATTAGACTATGTTCCTATCATGTGAATGATAATGTTTAAGGTCTTTCGATAAAGTACATCTTAGCCGTTGAACATTCAATGGTTAAGATGTAGTCAACTTTTTAATTTTTAATTTTTTAGCTTTTTATCTTTCTTCCTTCGCGGTTTTTTTTCCCCATCGATCAGCCCCTTTGTTGCTTGCCCGTTACCGGGCCACCGCCAGTCCGTCGCTGCCATGAGCCTTCGCAATCGAGGCCTAGTAGTAGGGCCGACAGATGAACTTAAAATTGAACATGGGAAGCAACTAACCACCTACACATGGGCGGGGCCCCGGGAAGCGTGATCGTCTCAGATTAGTCAAACGATTATTAAATAAATAGAGATTAATCAAAATTAAATAATTCCAGAACCGTTTCTCTTGAGTGCAACACCGAAATTTATATTCTGTCTAGATTGGACATAGATCTGCTTCTTTTATTTTATTTTATATTTTAGTACTTACTGCATAGAGTCTTGTTTTATGGTGCATTTGGGAGTGGCTTTGCCAAGCCAAGCCTTTTGAACTAAAAAATGGCATTTTGGAACTTCTTTTGTAAAGATACTCCGGGAAAAGTGAGCCTTTGGAAGGCTGAAAGCCCAAGGTTACCATGGGGCTACCTTGGGCATTCGGCATTCTCGGAATGCTGAGGGGAGAATAAGACCAAAAAAAAAAATTCACAAATATCTTCACTAACATTTCGTTTTTCTGGTTTTATCCTCGTGACCATTCACCTTCTTCTATGTTGAGGTTGGCCTGCGAAATTGCGCAGAGCTACAAGGGGCCGGCAATGAGCTGGATAGAGGTTGGCATGAGGCCAATGTGGTCATGGTGACCGTCGATGGCCACCTTAGCTACCCCCCATTAGTTGCGTTGCCGCGACCGTTGCTACGACCTTGCTGCAAACTAGATCTAAGTAGGCAAAGGTTTGGCGTGCGACGTCTGACGACCACCTAGATCTGGGTCACAGCAAGGCCACACGATTGCTGCGACCCCCGGCGACGCTGCAACCCCCAATGGCCCAAATCTGAGTTGCCTACATCCCGGCGGTGGTGAAGAGTCGAGACTTGGAGAGGTTGAGGGAGCGGAGGACGTTCCCATGGGCAACAGCGACAATGACAAGAGAGGCATCGGTGACGCGGATTCAGAGGGAGAGGTCGAGGGCGGTGGCATTGGGGTAGTAGGCAAGGGTGGTGGGGAGGTGCTCAGCATGGAGGAGGCCAATGGACTTGGAGTGGTGGGTCAACGGCCTAGAAGGAACAACAAACGAGGGAGAAGGACTTGTGGTTGCCGCCTACCCTTCGACAACCAACTATTTTTTTTATTATAAAAGTTATTTGTAAATGTAAATTTTTCCAAACACTATTTTGCCTTAAGATACTTCATAATGGACTTTTACATTAAAATTTATCAAACACAATTTGCATTCTAGAAAACTCTTTTAACTTAAAGTCCTTTACATTTTTCCAAAGGCTTTTACCCAAAAGTCCAATCAAACGCACCCTTAGTTTACCCTTAGTTAAACTCTTATAGTAGGGTCACATAGTAGCACGTGACTAATTATATAAAATCAAGTGCTAGGATGACAAATCAAGTGGTCTTTTCGAGGGCACCTCCATATGAAAATAACATAGTTGAAAAATTATCAAAATTTCTGGAGAATACTTATATATCTCTTACGATTTGAGTTGTTCAACAATAATCAAACATTTGATTCCAAACACAAGGTTAAACACAAATTCAAAAGCTAAAACTAAAAGTATTACCAAACACAATATTCTTGTGTATATAGCTCTAGCTATGTCTGTTTTCAACACTTATTACACCACAATTGGAGAGACACTGTTGGGATCGCTAAAAAAAAGTCCAATATCTTCACCTAAGAAAATTACTAAGATGGAGCGTAAATCCAAGTTCATCAACATATTCAATTAGAACCACATCACTAAAAAATTTAAGCCAACGGGTTATGAGCCAACTAGGATAAATATTAGCTTAACATGGGACTTCTAAACACAACTAACATGTACATCTCAATAATTCCCCTTCATGTGTGACCTTGGAATCGCATTATTATACCCCAACGCCCACCTTCACTTCAAGTCTCTTCCGCCAAATTGAGTACATCTCAATAATTCCCCTTCACGTGTGACCTTGGAATCGCATTATTATACCCCAACGCCCACCTTCACTTCAAGTCTCTTCCGCCAAATTGAACCGTGAAGGTTGCATGTTCGTTAGAACATTCCACCAATCAATTTTCGACTCTCATGCCATCTGTTGGGAGCGCAAATTAAAAGTCCAATACCTTTGCCTAAGAAGATTGGCAAGAGAGAACTCATATTTGAGCTTATCAACATATCCAATTGGAAACCACTTTTATTCAAAAATTTAAGTTAGTGAGTTGTGAGACAATGATTTACCTAGTTATTGTTCCCGATAAAATATTTATAACAGAATCATTCATAATGTGACCGTTGATAAATATTACAAGCGTTAGGTTTGGCCGATGGTTGTTCCATAATCTCATTTGCTAAGATTTGAGTGCCGCCAATCATAAAAAGGTTTGTCATGATAAGCACTATATAACCCAACTGCCGTCGAATTCCCAACGGCCCGACCACGTAGGCCTTCAAACGTTGGGCCAACTCCGTGACAAAAACCGCAACATCGAAAGCGAGAAACATGGGCAGATTGAGAAGCTAGAAGTCACGAACTTTGGAGCAGCATGTTTCAATAACATCGTGAAGCCTAAGATCCCCCGTGTTTCGATCCCCATAGGTGAGGAGTAAAGAGCAAGCAGTTGGGCTTTTTAAAGTCTCACCTTAAGGCCCAGTGGTCGGCCCACAATCTCCATATGTATGTCGGTCGGCCTGTTTATGTATCTCCAGTGGTGCACTTATATGCCATACGGGCTTGACTTCTATTTTCATGTCCGGTAGTAAGGCTAGTTTTGCTTGTAATAGCTCTTTTGCTGATTAGATATCTCTGAAAATACAAGGAATGAGACTGCACCATCGTCTAAAGTAGTTCCTAAACCGTATTTTTTTTCTTTTTCATGTTAGTCCTTCTACTAAATTGGCAAATTAACATGCTAAGCTAGACTCTCACATTAGCACCACGTCAAAAATGACTGGATAACCAGCAGTGATAGAAATTTTATTTCTGTTTAAGTTAAATTATAATATTTAAAACTTGAAAAAGCTCTTGCCAAGGTCACGTGACCGAGTCCACAAGTCGCCAAGGTTTCAAAACCTTATTTTAAATCTAGTTGGAGATACAAGATTTCATGTGGAACGAAATCTCAATTAGATTTGCAAGCCCCGCAAAACAACTGTGGGGGTCACATAACCTTGAGAAAGCATCACGAAACCCATGCCATACGACAGATGCAATCTGTGAGGGTCACGACCCCCTACAACCAATGTAGAAACTATGTTTTGTTTTTTTTTAAACTATATTTGTTCTCTTTATTTTTAAGTTTTTTTTATATTTCCAATTATATTTATTTTGTTTTTTGTTAGAATTCTAAAAAGCCACATTAACGTAACTTGACGAGCTAATTTTTTCAGCCAGGTAACCAATTTGATTAAAAGTATTAAGTTTAGGGATCAAATATCAAAGAAACAAAGTACATAGATGCCATCAAAGAAATTTGACACATACACGGAACTTGTGCCTGGATATATATATATGTGTGTGATTAAATGAAAGTTATAATACATATGTAAATTATAATTTATTTAGGCTGAATTCTGTAAAATAAAACCTAACATTAAATTCAATCTCAATTATGTCCTCAAATTTCATTTGTTTTTAAGAATTATCAACTTTTCCTCTAATTCTAAACCTGTCCCGATTAGTTCTTTGTCAAAAACCTATCGTTGATTTTTCCAAAATCATCAACCTCATTGTTTTTTCGTCCGGACAAATGATCAACGTCATTACTTGACGGTTCTCCGTTCAAAAAGGACTGTATGTGGATATGATGGAGGTGGAGCCACGGACGAAGATGAGCACGTAACGACAAGGATCGCCAATTTTCCTTCGACACCTGCTTTTTCCTCGAAGCTTTGTTGGGACCAATGGCAGGGTCGTACGTTTCTTTAGGTGACGCAATCAGCCCATGATGGGCTCGATTTTATCGTTCGGGAAGCTTTCGACGGGACCCTCAAAATGACTGGTTTCTATGAATTTTTTTTCTTCCGCATCTTTTTCCATGGGACATTGGTTCTTTTGTACTGTCCCCATGTTTGGAGTCTTTCGCAGATGTTAGGTAAAAGATGCCATTTGATCTTTGAAAAAGGAAGGACATAAGAGGTCATCTCCAAGCCAAGTTGGAGATGCAACATTGCATTTTCAGATGCGATTTAAAATCCAAAGTTTGAAATTGATTTCTTTTTTCAATGCATGTTATGAATGCGTAAATATTAACTCACTTTTTTCGTCTTTACCAAAAAAAAAACTCACTTTTTCGTCTTTTGACTTACTCTTGTAAAGGTATTTATCATAGTTTCACATTGTTAAAAGGAATATTCAATGAAATCAAAAGCGTGTTGATCATTCTCTCTCGATTTGATTTGATTTATAAATTAAATTTTATGAAGCATGTCTTATTGATCAGTATTTCAATTCACAGATGGAAATCGAATGCTAAAACACTATTTTTTTTCGCCAGTCAATTACTAATTTTTTTTTTTTGTCAAACATGTTAGAATACTTGAATATAAATATCTATGGATGTATTGGTTCTTCCTAAACCGAAAATGTCTCAAAAAGCAGGCAACAATTTGGAAGACCAAACTAAGTAAGAATTCCTTCCCTTATTTTCTATAGTCGAATATTACAAAGCACAGAGCGGCAAGCGTGTGCTTTTTTATAGGAAGTATTTATTTATTACATAGAAGACGAAATGGATTCACAAGCTTCGTAGTGTACGTTGAATTTGGCTTTCTAGCTGATCACCAAATCTAACAAAAAGCACATAGAATTTGACCAAAAGATCTATCATTATTTTTATTAAGTACACACCTTAGTAGGGAACTAAAAATTTCAAACAATACGAAATGAATGTGATTAAGTTGTTTAATTATTATCACTGGCCCGTTTGGCTTAATCACATGGAATCCACAATGGATTCATATTCTAAGCAATCAAATTTTATGGAATACTATTTCTTTTTCAATTTTTTGGATAATTGAAAATTTTTTGATATAGGAATTTTCCTAATTTAGGCTTTTGGGGAGGAGCACATCTCGGACAATGAAAACTTAATGGCTGATATCTGGTTTATTTTTTCTTTCATTTCTTTCTTCTTCTTCTTCTTCTTCTTCTTCTTCAAAACTTTTTGTTCCCAAGAACAATTTCTAGAAATAAGCTAATTTTCTTTTTTATTTTTCTTTTGTTCCTCTTTCTTATCGCGGCCATCTCCGATCCTTGCCCGCTTCTACCATCGTGCCGCCATACCGATCGCCATCCATTGTCGCCGTCGATCATTGCTAGTTAGTTAATGCCGGCGTCGACAAATGGCAATCGACGATTGGCGATTAAGTAAACAAGAATAAAAAATAAATAAATACAAAAAAGAAATTATTTCGTACCAAACATATTTATATTATTTTTCTATTTCAAGAGTAGAAATTTTGTGTAATTATCAAATCCCTTATTTTACTCAGAAATTGTTCTCCAGAGTAAAAATAGAAAGAATTATTTTTGAAAAGAAATTATTCCCCAGCCAAGAAGCGTTACCATGCACATCCTTATTCTCTGGGTAGATATGGTTCCGCAGCCAACACATCCATGTCAATCCGCCAATTACTCCACAAACAGCACAGAGTTCATGACATTGTTACATAAGTTATGCTACCCAAAATAGGAATTTACATTGGGAAAAAGATTATGCCACGTGTACCGCACTAGTTCCAAATTTTTTCTTTAAAAAATATATAATGAGGAAAATAATGAGTGCCATTAAGCAGGAGTTAACTCGGGTCCCACCGGGAATCAATAATCGTTTGCTTGTGTCCCATTAGATTGAACCTAGAGAGTTATATTAGTTGTTTAAGCCTTCAGACGAAATAAAAATTGAGGTTTCTTGATAATGACGGGAACTAGTAAACAAACAGCGACAGATTGTCCAGACTCTCTCTCATTCTCATCATCAGTTTAGAAAAGGAATAAACAAATCAAATCGCGATTCATGCATATTCTCTAGAAAATCGAGTTTCCATTAGAAGATTGATTTGCTAATCTTATGACCAGCGAAACATGAAGAATATTTAAAGTTTTTTAAGCAAGTTGTTAATGCTAAAGAAGTACGATATGTCAATCCAAATCTGTTCCCATTCATTCATTCAAGCAGGAAAGGATAATACTTGAAAATGCAACAACTGTTCATGTCGATCGCACGACATACCTGTATCATGTGTTGTGCTAAATTGTTAAGTGAGAATTATTAGAATATTGCAAGTGTCACAACTTTTTAATTAATTGTTTTGAGTGATGTGACTTTTAAAAAAACTTTTACCACAAGTGTCATGCCAAGTCAGGAATTTATCACTTGTGGTGGACGTTTTTTAAAGTCCACAACGCTTGCGTGATGGATTGAAAATTTACAATCACTCAAGTGAATGTCCTACAAGAGTTATAACACCTAATTAATCAATTGAAAAGTTATGACATTCAAACCATGGTCGTAAGAAAATCATGGTTTTGATATTGTCCTTTTCTCGCCATGACATTGCGTCTGGCATGGCCAAATTCTAGGTACAACCCCTTGCTTTTTCAAAAACAGTATGACACCCCCGTCTATTGAAAAGAAAAAAAAAACAGGGCAAAGTTTTGTCAAAACGTTTTGGATAGACTCGCTAAACGACATGATTCAATTTGTCGGAATTTTAGTGTGGAAAAACTAGTGATCCTATTATTCACTTGAACTGTCATCGATCATAACAAGAATTCTGAAGTCTTTCAATAAAAAATGTCGTCTCAGCATTTTCTAGTGATTAGAAAGCAATGTCCCTAACAAGGGGGTTAGAGCCGTTTGTCTTGCACAAGTTACGAGGTGCCAACCCAATATTAGATAGTTATACATAGAGAAAATATTGGGTGGTCCGGGACCACCATGTCAGCGTGGTCCCGGACCACTCACACAGCGCCACGTGTATGGGAAGCGCAAACAAAGGATTGAAACTGGACCCACTTCTCTGACGCTCTCTCTCCTCTTTCTCTATTTTGTCCCCTCCCCTCACATGTGGCGCCATATAAGTGGTCCGGGACCACGCTGACGTGGCGGTCTCGGACCACCCAATATTTTCTCGTTATACATATGCAGATTGTAGGGAGTGTTGTCAACATGGTTTAGTAAACCAAGATGGTGCGACGTTCGTTTATTTTTTTCTGTGGTTATGTTGAGTTTGATGTTGCATCCGATCATGTTAGTGTTGGCATGCTGTCTCTTTATAAGTGTACATCTTATGGGCAATGTGACCTTGTTTGGATATTTCACCAGTTTTAAAATATTCAAAAGAAACTGCTTTGATAAATTATGACAACCATACAATTTTCGTGATGATTTTGTAACGTGGTTTAGTGAAGGTTTTATAATGGTCTTGACCGTAATCAATTTGTAACAGATTTGAAATGGGTTTCATTTTAATGCAAAAATTGATATGAAAAACAGCTCTCTTTATAATTGAAAAGTAATATGTAAAAACATGAAAATCTCCTACTCTCATTCCATTTTCTCTTTCCTTTCTTTGTTGAGCTATTCGTTCAATTTAATTGTTCATTTTCCTTATGTTATTCTGTGTAGAGTAAAAGAAGGTCTTTTTTTCTTGTCAAAATCAATCAAATATAGTTTTGCTAATTATATCAAATGACTCCAATAACAATCTCGACAATAAATACTTGTTTATATTAATAATTACCTAACAAAGGGCTTATAATTTTTTGCTAAACACGCTTTTAGACACACACCTACACTTGTATTGCATGTGTAAATTGCCCGTGTGAAAAAAAAAAAAAAAGAGGGGAAAAATTATCAAAATGTTTTAAACCTAACGCAATTATATTAATTCAGTGATAAAATTTATAATTGTGCCAATTGAGTCATGTTTTGGTAATTGAGTATGATCTAATCAATTTTGACTAACAATTGCTAGCATGGACAATGGTCGTTTTACGTGGTGTGACCGGCGTTTACGTTGACATTTTTAAAATAATATGTTGGTAATTTTTTTGAATATTTTTTCTATTATATTCTTTTTTTTCTTCCTTTCTTTCCTTGAACTTGGAGTTAGCGTGGGTCTCTAGCCACAGGCAAGGTTAGCCCCGAGCGAGGGCATCATGACCCTCACCAAGTTTGGATGAGGGTTGCAATGGCCTCATTTGCTCACATCAAGTGAGGCCGTCACGGACCTTATAAATCCTAGAAAATAGAAAAGAAAAATTATACAAAAATCAAAATATTATTAAAATATTATTTTAAAAATCAATATCAACACTGGCTATACCATGCGAGATGGTTGACATTCACATTAACGATTCTTTGTCAAAAATGACTAGATAAACTTAATTAGTAATATATGAAAATGTTTAGTATTCAATAAATATAATTAAAAAGTTTATAATTGAATTGACATAATTATAATAGATTTTAATTTTTTTTTATCATCCACCCGGAAAATTTTTTACATCATTTTCTCCTCGGGCGTCACTAAGCATAAGTGGGGTAGACAAATTTGACAATATCATACCTTTAGTACCAATTCATCAAGGGCACGGAAAATTAACCCATGGTTGACATCCTTCCATATGCAAATGTCAAATCATAATCTTATCAGTGCCTTTCTTTTGTCATCTCTCAACCATTAGGCTTAAGAAAATGGTACTATTATATATATATATATATATATATATATATATATATGGACTCTTTTATCAATTATATTAAAGACTTAAACTATACCATATAAATTTTATACAGTAATAGGTTTTGCAATGAACTTGGAGAAATCATGTGATCAATTAGTGAAGCAAGGACTTCAATTTCAAGACAAACAACTGGATCAGTTTAATTTGAGAAGAGAATCGAACTAGCCTTACCAAATTGGCTTCAGATTCATAGAAGGATAGATTATGCTTTTCTGTACTATACTGAAGATGTTTAAGGTCGGAACATGATTCATTTCCTCTAGTATTCCTCTATATGCCGAATATGTGGACCAATTCATCTTGTTTTTTTTTTTCATCTTGTTAATTCCTCAATTAATCAAAAAGACAAAAAGAGAAGCGCATTCGTTTTATCATATATGGCCCTTGAAGTTAGGGAAATGTCTCAAAATCAGCGAAAGGATGCAGCCCCAAGCAATCCAGTACCATGTATTGAAACACCAAGACATGTTGCAGTCGCATGCATATATCGAAAATATAAAAAAATTAAATAGTCATATAGGTTTTTTTTTCCCCTTTATGCGACTGGTGTGCTAATTATTCTCTACACATGACTCAATTTCCAAGCGTGGCGGCCTCTCTCTCGTCAGATATCCCCACGAGAAGCCGACAAGGCAGCAGTCAGATTCCACATCCAGTCATGCTTTGAAGTTTCTCGAAACCCTAGGGGGACCTCGCAGGGCGAGAAGAGAAA
The DNA here is from genome assembly GCA_017140185.1 of Eucalyptus polyanthemos subsp. polyanthemos. NCBI lineage: Eukaryota > Viridiplantae > Streptophyta > Magnoliopsida > Myrtales > Myrtaceae > Eucalyptus > Eucalyptus polyanthemos. The sequence goes on along the minus strand of CM029465.1, from coordinate 14,237,086 downwards.
TTGCAGGTCTGAGGTCCAAACAGGAACTTGACATTTTCTTTTGCCTTTTAGGTATTTTTTTTTAATAATCAATTGAGTTATTTAAATGAATCGACACTCCCCGCATCATGAACGATCATTGTTTGGAAAATTGAATTATTATGATAAACATTGTTGAACAAATGCCTCAAAATTGTCGTTAATACGTACATGGAATTAAAATAATTATTGAATCAATCGATATATTAACCCATCATAGATTGATAAAATGGTTGATCACTACAGCTTGAAATGTTTAGTCCAACACCAAAACAATGTAGCCGTGTCTAAGTTTTAAGTTTGTCACTCCTTGTAAATCTTATAATTATCTCTAATCTAACCAGATTATACGAACTTCATTCATTCAACACGTGAAATCTTATGATATTAAAGTTAAGTTATAAACCTATTGTACAGATGTATATTTAGTCTTAAACCTTTTAATTTAAGCAATTTAATTTTTAATCTTTTTTATGATTTGCTAATATAGTCATTTCAATTAATTTTATCCGATAATTACTAACCTGGATATTAGTTGTCCTATGCAATACTATTGACATTGATGTAAATAATTTTTGTATTTTTTGAATTTATTTCTTTTCTTTTTCTTCTAAGATTGACAAGGGTTGTTGCCAACCCATGCTAGTCACAGGCAATGGCTACAAAGCCCTCGCCACTCTTAGGTAAGGGTCGTGGCCCTCACCCAAATCTAGCTCGCAGCCTTCGTTGGACTTAGTAGGAAAAACTAGGAAAAGAAAGAAAAGAAAGAAAATCACAATATTTATAATAAAAAAACATAGAAAATTTTCAAAAAATAAAAAATGTCCATTTTTATAACAGTGATGTCACATAGGGCTAGCATATATGTAAACAATTTCCAACCAAAAATTGACCGAAATGTTTATATTGACAAATTATCAAAATATTTAGGATTTAATTGACAAAATTGAAAATTTTAAAACCAAATTGATATCCATACAATAGATCGATAATTTTGTTTAATAATTATTTCATTAAAGTCTTGTTCGAATGACTTCTTGTGAATTCTCTAGGCACAACATGAACATGGTCTATCTACGGTCACATCAGAGTAGTGAACTTAGCCCATGCACGAGATGAAAGCATAAGCATTCGAAAAAAAAAAAAAAAAAAAAAAAAGAACTCATTTGACCTATGTCTCTATTTATACAAATATCATCTACATACATCTAAACAAAACCCCATGATAAAAAAAAAAAAAAACAAATCAAATCAAATTGTCATCTTTGTAATCTTATTTTAGCATCTTACTTAGGGTTTGGGTTGTTTGGCTTTTAGTTAGATTTTAGTGTTTTGGATGAATTTAAGAACTTAGCATGTAGAGGTGGGCATTTTTTTAAAAAGAAAATGACAATTTTGTAGATAGCGGAAAAAAAATTGTTAAAAAAGTAAAAATGGATTATGTATTTCTTGTTTTTGATGTAAGAGGTAAGCAGTTATTTGATGAAATAGGAAGCATGTCTTTCAAACTTTTCTGAAAAGGATGTTGATGATTTAATCGGGGGTGGGACCCAAAAGAAGAAAATGAACAGGCCGTGGGGATTGGTTGATAAGCCTTTTCAGCGAGCCAAAGGAAACTCTCGCGTTGGACCCACCTCCCCATACGGCTGCTCCTCCCATCGCCGGCAACGCGTGCTTCTTTCTGTCCCCCCCCCCCCCGGTCTCTCTCTCTCTCTCTCTCTCTCTCTCTCAATTTTAACTTTACGTGCGATTTTTCAAAGTTCTATGATTCCCACAACGTCATTAAAAAATAATTTAAGCCCGAATCAATTATATAAAAAACGGTAAATAAATAGAGAGGGAACAAGACAGTAACGGCTCATTGGAATTGGTGTGCGTTCATGTATGCAAATAGCACGCTCTTCGAATGTTCATACGTTTGTCACCGAAACCTAAATTCCAGATTAGGTTGTCCACGGGTACTTCTTATTTTTATTTTTGTGGGTGCAGAAATTGTCATATTTGTAAGCAATATACTAGAGAAAATCTAAAGTAGGAATATAATACACGCATGATGAGTAAGGGGGCAGATCTCTCAACCGGTGATTTACGAAAATAAGATTATTATTTATGAGGAGCACTGTGTGGGTATCGAGGATCTTTATCCAAAGAGTTAGGTTTGCAAATTTAGCATTGCGATAATGATAAGCGTACATGACTTTAATGGTTGCATCTCCATCGCGAGCCCCTTTTAATGCTACAATTTGAAAATATGTATTTGGTAGAGATCTAAGTTGATCCCGCCCGAGATGATGACTTCCTAGAGTAACGTGAGCCTTTATATTAGTCTCTTTTTAATAGGATTCAAGCAAGGAGGGGAAAAGATTAGAAAAGAGCAGGAATAAACGTAAACAAGCATTTGAATTTTCGCTGTTAAAGCAGTTTGTATTCCTAAAATATCCCTACATCCACACGAAAAAGAGTGCACCAATGGTCAACCACCACAATATTATGGTCGAGCACTAACGGCTGCCGCCACCAATGTTGACATAATCTTTAGTTACAAATTGCGAAATATATAATCTGGATTGCAACGAACCATTTGGTTACCCCTTATTGACGAGGATAAGCGGAAAGGTGACGTACTCGCATTTTGCATTATTAGAATAAGCCAATCATTAATCATTTTTTTAATTTGGATAAACTAGAATTGTGGGTTTGTCCTTATTCTTTGTTTCAATCACTGAATTTCCATAATTCTTTAATCGCCTTGTGTCTCTCTCCTGTCTCTCTCCTCCGATCTGCTTGGTAGTTCCCAAATCTTCATCCGTAAATCAAATTGTTGCAGATCTAATCCATATGCTGTTGAATTCTCTCCTGCATTCATACACAATGTATACTTCCAAAGAGAGATTATACTAAAGAACACACTTTGTTGTACATCTTTTTTTTTTCTTTGTTAATTTGTGGGTCCACTTAATTTCTTAGAATTTTATTGGGACTGAATCTTTTAATAGTTTCTCTACTTTTTTATACGCACCTCGTTTCTCATGGTCAGTTTTTTTTTTTTTTGATCTGACCATGAGAATGATGACTGACCATGAGATGTTTCTCATGGTCAGTTAGGGGATGCAATTATTGTGCCGGTTGTGTTTCTATGAGTGGTGATGAGGAATCCGCCCCCCACCCCATATGACCCTACAACTGTACAGGTAATATCTGATTCTTGTTTCCTAGACTTTTCCTCTTCTTTTTTCTTTATTGTTTTTTTCTTTTATGATGATCCAAGTTGGATCTCCTTTGGGATAAGCAGTGTATTTTTAACCCAAAAAAAAAAAAAAAAATTCCATCCCAAATTAAATTGACAAACGGACAAGTGAAAAGATAGCACATGAATAAAAAGAGCATATTAAACAGCCATATGGAGTAAAACATTGGTTGTACAAAGTTTTTGGAAAAAAGTAAAATATAAAAGTCTAGAGAAGCCTACTAGTCATTTGAGGGTACAAATCCAAAACCTAGTAAAAATGGGAAAGATATTTAATATCAATAACATGTTTTGCAACAAACTCCAAATAAATCATGGGATCAATTACTAAAGTAAAGATTTCAGTCAGGCCAATGCAATCTAGAAGTCAGATCTAATTGGCATTGCCCAACTGATTTTAGTTCAATTCACATAGAAATCATTTTGATTTCAATATGATTCTTCGGATGTCAAAGGGAAGAAAATACTTCATCTCATTTGTAATTACTCTATATATATCAAGTGAGTGAATATTCATTCCTCAATTTCTCAAAAACACAAAAAGAGAAGCGCATTTTTTGTTATATAATATGGCCCTTGAAGTTAGGGAAATGCCTTCTCAAACTCAGCGAAAGGATGCGGTCCTAAACAATCTTGTACCATGTACCGAAACACCAGGACATGTTGCAGTCGCGCGTGCACATATCGAAAATTATATATACATATATAGGCACATAGGTTTTTCTTCCCTCCCTTCATGTAGCTGGTGTGCTAATTATTCTCAACGCCCGACTCGCATTTCCAAGCAGGGGGGACTCCGTTATATCATATGTCCCCACGAGAAGCCGACAAACCAGCAATGAGATTCCCCATCCGGTCATGCTTTGAAATTTCTCGAAACCCTAGTGGGACTTCTGCGGGTGGGGGAGGGAAATTTGCCGGTACGAGTGTCAAAAGAGAAGTTCCGACATTTTCTTTTGCCTTTTTGTGTTTTTTCTCCTTAAATAATCGATCGAGTTATCTATTCCAAATGATCGGTAATTCTCGTGTCATTTAAGATCATTGTTTGTAAATTTGAATTATGATGATATATATATTGAAGAAATATCTCATGAATCTGAATTTTATATTACATAACAAAAGATAAAAATGGTTGGTGAGAATAAAAGTTAAATAAATCTTGATGTTAGGTTCATGCCACCAAATCAGTCGCAATATTAACCATCGTAAATTGATAAAATGGTTGAATGGTTATGGTTATGGTTTTGAAAGATTTAGTTCGTCACCAAGGCAAAGTTGCCGTGTCTAAGTTTTAAGGTTGTAACTCCTTGCAGAACTTCTAATTTGGGCATGGACATGATCCATCTCTAATTAGATTGGAGATATGAACTTATTAATCCAATAGGTGAATCTCATATGTCGTAAAAGTCTTGTTTGGAAAGAAAATTGACATTTTAATGAAGTTTCTTTTGAGTTTAACTTTACGTGTGACTTTTTAAAATTAATGATCATGTTTTTGTCTCTAAAACCTAACTTGCAAATTAAGCTGTCCACAAATACTTCTTCTTCTTCTTCTTCTTCTTCTTTTTTTTTTTTTTTTGGGTGCAGAAATCATCATAGTAAGCGTTATATAGTATTTGACAAAAAAAAAAAAAAAAACTATGAAGTGTAGTAGAAATTCTAAACTAGAAAAATAATACAGTCACGATGAGTAAGGACAAGGATCCCCTATTCTACATTATCTCTAGTTGATATCTCAATAAATTTCAACCATTTATTTATGAAGATAACGTTATTATTTAATATTGCGATCAGCATTGAGTGGAAGATCCTTATTTGTGAGTTAGGTTTACAATCCCTTAGTATTGCGCTAATAATATGGGTACATGAATTCGGTGGTTGGATCTACATTACTAGTCCCTTTGTATTATGCCATATGAAAATATGTGTTTGGTTGAGATTTAAGTTGATCTCACCCGAGATGATGACTTCCCAGAGAAACATGAGTCTTTATTTCGGCCTTTCTTCTTAGAAGGATTCAAGAAACGAGGAGAATAGATTAGAAGAAAGAGGGGATAATATTAATTAGCATTTCTATTTTCCCTATTAAAAGCAGTTTTCATTCCTAGGATGCCCCTACATCCTCACAAAAATAGAGCACCAAAGGCGGGCCACCACCATATCATGATCAAGGGCCACCAATCATGGCCTCTAATATGTATACAATTTGAATTGTGGTCATCAAATGAATCATGTGGTTATCGTTGTAAGTAGAAAGGTGACATACTTACATTTCACAGTATTGGAATAAGCCAATCATTAATCATCTTTCAATTTTGATAAATTAGAATTGTAGGTTTGTCCTTCCTTATTCTTGTAATGGTTGTTGAGTCAGTGTATTTCTATAATTCTTTAGTAGCCTCGTGCCTTTCTCCTCCCTTCTGTCTCAACAGGCACTTAACAAGTCATAAAAAGGTGGCAGTTCCCAAATCTTCACCCATAAAAACAAATGGCTGCAGATCCAATCCTTAAGCTGTCGAATTCTCTCCTGTATCCATACATAATGTATACTTCCAAACAGAGGTTGTACTAAAGTACATCCCTTCATTTTACATCTCTTTATTTTACTAATAATTTTTGGGTCCACTCAATTTCTTGGAAATCTATTGGAATTGAATTTTCTTTCTTTTTATTTTTTTATGAACGCCTCGTTTCACATGGTCAATTAAGGGATGCAATTATTTTGCCGGCTCTGTTTCCGTGAGTGGTGATGGGGAATCCACCCCCCACCCAGATGACCCTACAACTGTACAGATAATATCTGATTCTTGTTTTCTAGACTTTCCCTCTTCTTTTTTCTTTATTTTATTTTATTTTATTTTATTTTCATGATAATCCGATTTGTATCTCTTTTGGGACAAGCAGTATTTTGACAAAAAAACGAGTTCCTTTACAAGTTGTATTGATTGCATTATTTGCTTTTCTTTTCTTTTTTAAGGTTAAAGATGCTTTTAAAACAAATCATTTGACTTGTACTAAAAAAAAAATCCGACCAAAAAAAAAAAAAAAAAGAATTGTAGTAAAAAAATATATAAAGTTTGAGAACCAATTAAAGGGCTAGCAGGATCCTCATTTGTAAGTGTAATTTCGAAAATGACAACCTTCTTATTTTCCTAGGACTTCTCAAGTATCATTTTGGTAAATTAGCTCTCTCGCAGACCAAGTTTACTAGGTTTTAGGCTGTACCTTCATTTGAGGCCGGTAGGCTTCACAACATGTTCTACGTGATCCTCTCTTTTCCAAAGGATTATGTTAGATAAATGTTATGTATAACTTATTTATTATTTTTGATATCTAAGATATTATGATATGCATAATTAATAATTTAAAATATTGATATTTTTTTATTAAATATGTTTGATAAATGTTGTGAGGACATTGATTTACGTGATCTTATTATTGAAATGAAATTTTTTTATAAAATACTCATGTCTATTTTATAAGTTTTACATAAATGGATGAAAGCCCGTTGATTGCTTGAATATATCAAAGATCCTCTGCTACGGACGTTGACATCAGTTAACTTTCACCTATATCCACGTCACCAATTTCTTGCACAAATCTACATAATCAAATAAAAATGTAATCCATTTAAATAATCAACACCCTTTATTTCGGAGTTACTCCTGGGTTTATTCCAAGCGGTGCAACTTAAATGGGCGGTCAAGATCCACTGGTCGGCTGGCCAGGAGATGCCATGAATGCCTCACCAATAAAGATGAGCACATATTATTAATCTATGACATAAACATAACAGACAAGTATAAAAAATACATGAGACAACTCGTACTTGATCATAAAACTGCTGGGTGCATGTGATTCATTTTCTTTCTTTTTGGCAGGCCTTTGTTTATCTTTATGATTGTCTTGAGCTATGGAAAGAGGCTTTTGGATCCTTAACAATCATAAAGAATGCAACCCAACAATCTTAAACAATTTCACATAAATGATAACATGGGATCAGTTCTTTTATTCCAAGATATCTGCATAAAATATGTGTGCATTGCTGGATTTGTCTGGGGGCATCTCTTTCACTAACCCTAAATGGGATTGGCTGAGGGCACTGGGATTTGTTCGGCATGCCTGTGACTTGAATATGCATCTAATCATCAAAGCTTTTTGGGTTCTGTGAAACTTTGAGAGACAATCTCAAATTCTTCTATAGCTTGCATTATCATTATCCCCATTATTTAAGTATATGTTTCTGTATCTGCTTTGGCATGATCATGTACTCATAGAGACAATGTGATGGGAGGGCAAAGTCTCTTTTTCTCTTTGTGAAGGAAAAAAGTAAGCTTTGGCTGAAGAAGAAAGAGTTGAAACTAACAGATAGAGGCGAGACCTTTAAGTGTTGGCCTTTTCTCTTTAAGAGAGATCACACAGTCATCATTCTCTGTTTCAGGCCAAACAGAAAGTTCCTTCCTCATCAACTCACCAAACTCTTTCAGGTTGGATGGTATATCTTACACCTTCTTCTTCTTCTTCTTCTTCTTCTCTTCTTTCTTCTTCTTCTTCTTCTTCTCGAGTCTTTTTCTTTATCAATTTACCAAAATATACACCACCTTATACTCTTTAGTCCTTTCACTAAGAGTGATCACCTCTATTTACAACATCGGACTGTAATGATAGATGGCATGTTCTTATCTTTTCTTTTCTTCGCAATTTTTTTCTTTTCTTTTTCACCGCTTTGTCTTGTTTGCTTTGCCATGTATTTGGGATCAGCTAGAGATCTTACAAGTACACAAAAACTAATAATTCTTGTATTGGAGCCCCAGGTTTCGATCATAATCACGTAGAAAAAGAAGTCTTCATGGTGATAATTGTTCTCGTTTCACAAAGATTTCAAAGAGTCCATGCAAGATGTCTGAGAGAAGACCTGTGTGAGATTTGACAGCAGAAATTGTAAGAACTAATTCTTCTTTTTTCTGTTTTTAATCTTTTTCTTTGGTTCTGTCAGATTCTCTAGTATACTGTACATCAATTTCACAACCTCAGCCTTCTAAAATGAGCAACCAAGCATGAATTGCCCCAAGATACTTGGGATCTAAGGAAAAAAAATGGACTATACTCTTGGAAAATGCTAAAACAGGTGTGCAATTATTGTCTGATGGAAAATGTCAACCTGTCATGTGTGTTGCTAGATATTTGTGTTAGAAAGAAAAAAAAAAGCCAAGGAAAGAGACAAATTATCCTTGAAACAGTTTATATTAACACCCATTTATTCGGGTACCATTCAAAGAAACATTTTACAGCTCTTATCACTCTCCCTCTCCAGTCCAAATTACCTACTTCTTTCTCATCTATTGCGATCTTTCTTTTTCCAACATAGAGAAGTGAAGAATTCAAGACCCAAATTCGAGTGCAACTGGTTACGAAAGAAGCACTTGACAGCAAATTGTTATTGCGAATTTGACTGGCTTGGAACCTCCATTAAAGCTTCAAATGGAGAAGCTTCTGAGGCCATATGATAAAGAACACATGAAGTTGGCAATGTTAAAGCATGAAGAGACATTCAGAGAGCAGGTATACTTCTTCATCCTCCCCATCTTACGGACAAGTTACAGAATTCCTTGCTGGCTCTAATCAACTCTCTGAATTATACTAACTTTGGATTGAAATTGTAGGTTAATGAACTTCATCGTCTATACCGGATCCAGAAGGCATTGATGAAGAACTCTAAGAGCAGCAGCAGCAGCATCCATGGAGAAGGGCTACACCTGGAGAAATCGAATTACATTTATAGTCACAATTCTAATCCTCTTCCAAGTTCAAAGATGAGTGTCGACCTTGAACAGCTGGCCCGAGTATACAACAATGCCGAATCGGAGGGATTAGTCGGAGTTAACTCGGAGATTTTAGACGAGAGCGAGATTGAGCTGACATTAGGCCCCACACGCTACAAGAGCAGGAGGAGTAAGAGAGCGGATACAGCGTTGACTTCAGATTCCAGTCCAACCTTTTCTTCTTCCTCCTCGAGATCGTCGAGTCACAACGGGTCACAGTGCGGCACCCATCAATTAGGTCCTGTTCAGATGCCTTACACGAAGAAAGCTTCTGAAAATGGTGGGAAAGGCGAAACCGGTGACGGAGTCGAGGAGGGCTTGATTAGAGAGAGAGTCCTAAAACAGTCCCCTTGGCTTTTCCAGGTCTTGAGTTTAAACTCTAGTTAAGAGAAGTTAGATGATTCTAGGTTTTTCTTTTTTTCTTTTTTCTTTTTTTTTTTCCAGCGAAACTGTTTCCAATAGACTAATTTGGCCTCTGATTGATAATTTGAAGTTCGAATCTTTTCACCTCTTAATTTCTTTTCTTTCCCACCTCTATTTCTAGTCTAGTTGGGGGGATACTTGCGTAAAAAAATTGCTCCTTTCTCTGGCTTGCAAAAAACCCATGGAGACGTCAGAGAATAATTAACATCAATTTAGCTTTCTCCAAGATTTTTGTCCAATTTCAGAGCATAGTTACAGATCATATGACTTTGCTATTTGTTTCTTTTTATGATCAATATTTACCAAAACTAACAGGGAGGATGCAGTTTAAACAGACAAAAGAGTCCATTTCTACATACTATAATATCTAGCATTCTGGTCCCACTATGGAAGACAGTGAGTGAAGCAATATAACTATCCTATCTGTGTCCTCTATGACTTGATTCTTTCATGGTATCATAGCTTTGTTTGATGTGTCTATGGGCTTAGAATGCTCCAACTAGTTTTTATTCAAGAAAGTGCATGTGGAGCTCGAGCCAAGAGTTTTACTAGAAGAACAAGAAGATTGTGCAGAGACGAGCAGTGTTAGATATAGGAATAGCTTGGAAACAATAAATACAACGGACAAAAGAGTAGTCCACCCAATATTTCAGTTTCAGTAATGATATGTGTAGCTTTTATATATAAACCTAAAATAGATATCACAGAGCAAATAGCAATAAAAGTGGTTTGGCAATTGGTCTACGTCCATGGGCAAGGCTAACAAAGTTAAACTACAAAACATCCGAAAATGATCTCCAAAACCTCACGTTCTCTTCAATCTGAAAATGAAGAACAGCTGTCAAAACACAGAGAAGGAAACCCGATAAACAAATAGAAATCAAACCCTTGCAGCCTTTATACTTGATAATTTCAGAGAGTGTCGCGTGTTGGACTGGACCTGTACAAGTATTCAAACGAATCCATGGACACAAATTTGATGTTATGTTCCTTCCATGATGGGGAATTTGTGATTCCAGAAAACTCGCGATTCTTGATGAGGATCAAACTGGAAAAACTTCACGAGCGGTATGTGTGCGTTTGTGCTTAATAGATAACTGAATCTCCTCCGATAGCATCAAGACAAATGGCTTCAACAAACAGCATTCACACTGAAGGTAATGAACTACCAATAGCATTGACCTAGAATGTTGTGTATCTTCTTTCATGAAAAAGGTTAAGAAGTTTAGCGGATTTTGAAAGCATTTTGGTTCCTGTTAACTTTGGAAGGACGGTTACGGTCTGAACATTAGATTTACAATGTCAGCATAGAATCGCTTCTCTCACTTTCTTCCTTTTCTTAAATTGTTATTGTTGTTTTCTTCTTTAGTGTATAATTCACCTGTGGAAACTGTCGAGAGAAAACCTTACTTGCCCAGAAACTCTCATGAAAGAGATGACTCGGCAATATGGTCTCATAGAGGAACGCCCATGAATTCGCTCTGGCAAATACTACATTCGCCCTGGCAATACTACATTCATCATTTAACTGTCACAATCTATCATATGATAAAAATATTTACAACACACAATGAAGAGGAAAAAAAAGATAAAATGAAAGATAGAAACAGAATGATAGGAGCTTCTAGATACCCTTGCGATCCTCATTAAGCTAAACAAGAAGACAGCTAAACTCTTCTTGAAGTATCAAACAACTTCAAGGCATACCAACTCCTCAAGATATTGAATGCCGACGGTCCTTGCTTGGCTTCATTTTACCTTTAGCATTGGGAGGGGCGACTCCAAATGGATAAAGCCGACCCAGTTTTTTTGACATTGAGTTTATAAATGATTTTCGAGGCAAAGGAGGCTTATCAGCAGATGACAGTGTGCTCCCCGCCGGGCTTCCTCCGGCTGATTTCAGTGTCGATTTTTCGATCTCTCTCAACCTCATCTTCATTTTGACTAGCTCTATTTTCAGATCCTCGTTCTCTCGTTTCAATCTAGAGAGTTCGTCCGAGACTGGGTGGATGTCAGTGGAGTACACATTTAACTTGCGTGGAGCAGCAGGGGATTCACCCCCTAGGCTTCCATTCATGGCATCTCGCATGCGCTGTTGCTCATAATACAGGACCTGTACCACAGTCTGAACAGGAAGCCGGTCATTCTGTGCAGCATGAGCACAGGCTTCTCTTGATAGCTTCTGGCAATCCATCAAGCTGCAAACTTTCTTCCTTTCCAGTTCACTGAGAACAGGATGAGCCTATGAAATGAGAAGAGACCTTATTAAGAAAAGGAAACACTTGTCATGATGCACAAAGTGAACAAGATAAAATACTCCACAAATAGTGACACAGAAATGGACCCATATTTCATAATGCACTTATGAGCGGAAACCTCCTCAAAAGTTAGTACAATGGACACATTATGATGTTTCTGCCAATTTAGCTAGTTTAGTGTTTCTTAAAGACACTACGGTACTCCTCATTGTGGATCATAGAGTGAGATTCTTGATTTTTCCTCAGTAAAATTGTTGCTGGTTGAAACTGTAAATTTCTTTGTGCCTTCTAAAGATATGAAAGTTACAACTTCGTTAGGAAAACAACTTCTGAAGAAAACAGGGTATTAACCATGATCACAAGGAATCTCCTGAAAGGTACGTAAACATCATAGATGTAGGAAGTCACACATCAGCAGCACATGGCTGCAAGATTCATCTGTTTATTCACTTGGAGCAAATGCATACGTATGGAGATATATATATATTCATCCATTGAAGCATCAACTTGATTCAGATATTTCATGAAGATAGCAAGGAAAACCATCAGATAACTAGACGGAAGAAGAAAGAGAAAAACAGATGACAAAACAAACCTTGAGGTAGATGTCAATGGCTCTGTACATTCCATCTTCTGTCACCCTTGCTTGTTCTGGAACTAACTCAGCAAGGCTAATGAACCTTGAGACAGACAAATTCCGATCTGATGCTATCTCTGCAAGGTAGTTCTCCATAAGCTTCCCAACCCTCTCCATATCACTAGGAGGAGCAGAAACATAGTCTTCTTCAGCATTAGATCCAAAACGTCTCCCATCCATTTCATACTCCAAGTAGTTCTCCATGATCCGCTGCATGGTATCGACATCGAACAATGTGCCCGCCGTAAAAGAATAAGAAGGTATCAACAGATCATCTAGAACAGCTTGTGGTAATTGCAAGCCCATCCTCTTCTCCAAGTCCAGGCGACAAGCTACTGTGGTCTCGAGATACATAGCTGCACGAAGAAGCATCGAGAGGAAGCTTACCGACATAGTATTCTTCTCCCTTGGAAGAAGACTTACTATTGTTTCTAAAATGACCCGCTTCTCATGCTCTTGCTCTGGCTCAATTTTCTTTCTTCCCTTCCCAAATATGTCCTGCTTTAGAAACAAAAGATCAGCTTCTGAAATACAGAAACTGTCCTGCATTAAAGAAAACTTCCTATCTTGAGAATTTAGTGTATTTGCCATGAACTTACCAAACCTCTCAGAGATTTTTGGGCATAAAGCATAAGAATTGGACCGAGTGCATATTGCTTATAACCTCTGGCTGTCATTGCAATGAGAACTCTCTGAAAGATATCGATTCTAAGAAGAGTCAAGTCTTCAGCCCACCATTCCACAAAGGGGCTCTTTTGATGCGACACCATAGAAGAAATCATAGCATTACCATCCTCGTTCCCACCATTCACGGAGAACTGACTCTCCTTGCAGGCTAAGAATGCTATTGCATCAATGCATCGGCCGACCAATTTCACTTTCTCTGCAATCGGAAGGAGGCTTTCTGTCATGTGCAAAACAGTGATGGCTCCTGCAATGCTCTTCAATGCCACTTCCTTCAAGTAGGCCTCAGTTCTTCCCACTAGGTTGCCTACTGCATAGTCCTCAGTCATCTCAAGATACTCGGCACATCGTAGCATTGCAATGTTCTCGGTGCTGATCTCAAAATTAATCCCATAACAGAATTTGGCGGCAAGCTCAAATGCTTCTGCCCCACCAGGAATGCCAACTAGTTCAATATTAGAAAGATCAGCTTCGCTTGATTCTGATACAAGTTTCCTTATGCACCCGCATTTTGAGACTAACGGGAACTGCAATTATAATTTGAGTTGAATATGAGCACGATTTGGATGTAAAATCTCCCTAAAAAGCATGAATTAGTTGATCAACTCGAAATCTACCCTAGATCAACATGATTGTGAGCTTGGCAAAGGTAGCTGTCTCAGATAAAGAATCAAATTACATTCACATACATCTGATAGAGCTCTAGTTGATTCTGCTGTTTTCCTTTATGGGTATCCACCATCGTCAATCATTTGTGCGGTAATCAAGACTTAACTGAGAGGAAAGGGACTTCCACACGCACACATATACATACACATACACAGAGAGAGGGGGAGAGAGAGAGACCTTATGGAGTGCAAAGGAAGCTCCTGCGGCATGAACGGTGACATCACTGGGAATTTCCTGGGAAAAGATCCTGAAAAATTGACTTTCATCAATCAACTTCTTTCACCAAATTTTCCCCCCTACAGCTATTAGTTCTCTTTTCCAGAAAAAAGAAAAAGAAAAAGAAAGTATTCACTTTTAAACCATAACAACAAGGCATTTAAGAATACTAGTTGTTGACCGAAGCATTTGGAAGAACAGGTAAAGTGCAAAAACCATGCGCTGGTTCTTTCCATAACAGTGGAAAGAAGCTCCTTCTTCTTGGAATTCCTGCTGGCAACACCTCTCTCGTCATCAAGATCCACCATGTCACGCAGATTGCAGAGTCTTTATCATGATCTTCCCTCCATGAGATTGAGCATGGTGATGTCAGCCATGCACGCGCGTGCGCACAGACACACGTAGGAATGGAAGTGGAAGCTCGGAGCAAACGCTCAGAAAAATTCCACCATTTATCTCAAGACTCCTGCGACCAGTCATCAATGTTGTGAAATTCCCATTTTAGAAATTTTCAGAAGATGTGTGGGGAGAGGAAAGGCATTTTTGGGTAATAATTAAAATGTGGAAGGGAGAGTGTGCGAGAGAAGTGCAGGATTGGAGCTAGAGTGTGTGGTGTGTGGTGTGAGCTATGAGAGTTTTGTTTTACATTTAGATGACGATGATGATGATGATGAGATTCTTCTCTCTCTATCTCTCGTGTTCAGTGGGGGGCACGGGAAGAAGTTTCCACGTGCAAATTATTGATGTCCACAAAAGTACACATCTTAAATCCCTCAGAGAGTCGTGTCATGGTAACCCTACTGCTAATGGTGAGATTTCGTTCTGGTATCGGACTTCAGCAAGAGACGATGGGGGAACTTAAGTACTCTCGGATCATCCGTGGAAAATATGATGATAGTCATCATTTAGTATTTTATTATTGACTAGTTGACCGGAGAAGATTATTATGGAAGTAGTTAATGTTGTCTTTGTTTTGGGAAAAATTACATAATAAAAAAAATATTTTCTAAAAAATCATTTTTCAAGAAATGTTTTACCCATTTAAATTAAAAAATTAATCTTTTCAATTTCACGCATTCAAATGATCTTTTATTATATAATGATTTTTCGTTGACTAATCACTTTAGTAAATCAAACGCGGAAACCAACTCGCGGAAAGTTCTTTTACTCAAACAAACACACCTTAAATTCGGCATTATGGACACTTCACATCTAATGTGACTTTCAATGAAATCGAACATAATGTTAGGCATTAGAAAAGTTTGAATAATGGGTTCTTGTGATTTAACTAAAATTATTTTTTCGCGGTCTACTGTTTCCTGTTCTTCACTGGATGATGAAAAAAAAGCGTTGAACATAAACGTAACCTGTCATATTGAGCTTGACTTTATATTGATGACTCAATGTTGCATGCAATTATGCTGCGTTTGGAGGGGAGAGATGATCGCCAAGCGGATTATAAGATTGGACAAAATCAAAAAAATTTCCTCCATTTCTTAGCAAAAAAATCTTCATACTTCGTCCTATTTTCTACACCCATTTTCATTCCTCCCATGTCCTCTTATTGTCAAACGGATGGGCTTTTCATTCCACTTTATGAGCTCGTACTTGATTAGGGATGACCGATTTCAGAATGGATAGGTTTCAAATCCGGAACTTAAAACCTATCCTATTAGAATCGGTTCCTAGTTTTTTGAAAATGGAGACTTGCTACGTTTGTACTGAAATTGACTTGGAAGAATGACATAATTTTTCTATCCAATTCTAGATTCTATCTGAAAACCTGTTTTTATTTATTTACTTACTTACAAGTGTAGTTGGCACATTGTTTCAAAAACAGTGTTCCAACAGTGTTAATAAGAAGACCAAATACACACGTTGAATCGCAGGTGAGGGGGGGGGGGGCATTATCAAGTGTCTGTCAAACATCTTCTAAGCCAACAGAAACTCTTAAAGGAACAAAATGTGAATCAAAGAATCTTAGACTTGGACGCAGCCTGTGGGGGCAGGGGGACGGCGTTCTAATCCGCACATGGTGGGGGCAATTGGTGCTCGCCGGACACCGCATCTCGAAATCTGACAAGCTGGCACGCCAAGGAGGAACAAGACTCACCTTGTTTCCAAGGGAGAATCGGCAGGCTAGGCACGTTGACGGCAAAGACAGGTCACAAATCGCAGTCGGCGAGCCACAGGCGGAGCTAGGGTAGCTCCCCCCCAGGGGGCGGCGGTGGCGGAGGGAGAGAGAGGCGACAGCGAGAGAGATGGAGCTTGGTTGCTCTGGGCTGGGTTGTTGTAGGCGCGGATAGAAGGGGAAGGCCAAGAAAGACAGACGATGGTGGCGAGGGGTTCTTGCGGCAACAGAGGGCAACTAGGCCATGCGAGCGAAGAGGAAATAAGAGAGTATGAGAAACAGAGAAGGAGGCTAAAGCGGGGGGAAGAAAAAGATGCCAAGAGAAAAATTAGGATTTTAAAGTTCTATGAAATTAATTTCAAATTTGGTACGATTTCCTAGTGGCTCTTCACTCAGAACTAAGAAGCTGCCCTATTTTTAGGGTGGTCTAACCCGATATGGTTCCTAATTTTGTATATTTCGTGTAATTTACTATCCAGAACAACATCATGATCTTTCCGTACCACCATCCTTTTGTAACCTTCTTTGCCGGGGGGCCGTTTCATGCAGAATTCTTTCTTTTCGTTGTTGGTTCCTTATTTTTTTGGTAAGGTGGTGGTAATTTAATGTCCTGTGCAATAAATTCAATGTTCCAAGATATCAATGAAAGCAACTGTTGAGTACACATCGAAGGATTATGTCCCTTCACATCAAGGCACCCCAAAATGTAAACTGGCCAATGTAGACACATCATATTGCCCAAAATCTAATCAATAATTCTGAAATGATCTCTCAATCCATCTTTCCGCTGGAGATCTTAAAATCGAATAAGGCAACCCATAAGTCCAACTTTAGGCCCCATCACGAGGACCGACTGCCCCACTGCAACTGCATTTGAGGGCCGGAACAATTTCTGGCCTCTTATTTCTTTTATTGATACTTCATATCATTTGGACGTGTCTGCAATCGACGTCTCCTCCGGTGACTATGTTATCCATCCATGACCTAACTCGGTTGTCCACTCTTTCTGCTTTGATAATACTTTTTCTTTTCTTTTTTCAAGTAGGAACTTTTGACACCTCCCGGTGTTATCTATGATTCTATATAGATTCGTATTTTCAAGATATATTTCATAAAGGTAGACACTTCAATTGACAAAATTTTAAAAAATGGGACCTACTAATTCATTCCTTTTATGAGAAAGGGTATCCATTATTACCTAAGGAGTTGCACCCACAAAGGTCGTCTTTCCATATGGACAAGTTCTCTCCAACCAAGAACCTATTTGGTGAGTGACAAGCATGTATGCCACTCGTATACAAGTTTAACTCACAAAAAAAGAATAAAAAAAAACTCAAACTCAAAGCTTAGCAATCTTGGGACATGATAATATTTGTTGAGAAAACTTCTACCAAATTTTGAAATTGACAAAACTTTCTGATTCTTGCTCTTATTTTGAAGAACAAAATGTATTTAAAGTTGCTTTTGAGATGATACCAAAGACTTTTGCCAAAGTCTATTCATTCCTATAAGTGCTTGCCACTTTGACAAAATTCAGATTGAGATTGTGTTCAGAATGAGGAAGAAATAAAATTCAGATCTTTGTGACGCGGATTTAGAATGATCTTATCGGGAATTTATTCTACAACATTTAGTTCTTTGGAAGGATTTCACTTACTTTTTATAAATTCTTTGATGGAATTGATCATAAATTGATGAAATTAATCTTGAAGACAAGTTCATTTTTGGGAATTATCTACTTATGGAAACCAATATTTTGATTATATGAGCGAACATAATCAAAAGACTTTCTATCTCTATCTTCAAACGGTTACAAGATCACTTTAATTGATTCCGTCCAACGGTTTGATTGGAAGAAATTCCTTCAGAAATTCCTAACGGCTAGTGAGGCATGGAGGAATATTTAAGGAAGTCATTTAGTCAGTTTGAAAGAAGGAATGTGAAAATTAGAATTCCAAACTTTGAAACTTCTCACGACTACTTATTTTCTTTGGAGCACCTTATAAGTCGTGTTCAAAAGAGAAAATCACAAAAAGAGTGACTTAGTGAGTAAGAGGGATCTTTCATTGAGTGTGTACACTCATAAATTGTACTTCTCCGTTGATACTATAGCAAATTCCAACCAAAAGGCTATCAGCATGGGAAAATGGACGTAAACTTAAATTAAAAGTCGAACCACTATAAATTTCATGTGCAATCTTCTATTCCCTTAACTTATTTACTTAAGTTTTTTGGATTACTACAGGTTATTGTGCAAGTCTATGAAATATCAAATTCTAAAAAACCATCAGAAGTTTGGCATTTCATAAAGGGAAAATGTCACAAATGCTCCCTAGACTTCTATTTAACGTGCAATCTCATCCTTGAGCTTTTGATTTGCTCAATTTGATTCCTAAATTATTGATAAATGTCCAATCTAGCCCCTAACTATTTGAAAATTAACCAATTTCGTTATTATGTTAGATAAAGTTAACGGAATTGGGCATTTTGGTCTTTTTTTTTTCTTCTTCTTCTTCTCTCTTCCCTCCATCAGCTATGGCGGAGGGAAGCTGGTGTCTGGCAAGGGTCGGTAGAGGGAAGCCGGCTTTTGGCGGAGGGAAGTCGACAAGGGCGGCCCTAGCCAACCCAGGGTCGCCCCTCCCTTTGCCATGGCTGGCGGAGAGAAGAGAGAAGAAGAAAGAAAGAAAGAAAGAAAGAAACAAGAGGAAAAACAATAATCACTTAAACAATTTGAACGGAACGACTAAATTAAACATTTGCTAATAGTTCAGAGGCCAAATTGAGTAAATCGAAAGCTCAGTGACGAGATTGCACATTAAGTAGAAATCTATGGACAATTTGTGACATTTTCCATTTCATAAAATTGTTTCTATCTCTTATCTAGACCTTACTTACCTTATTTCGAAATTGTTTAAATTTGTTTTAAATATCTATTCACCCTTCTCTAGGTGTTCTTATTAGCTTTATCAATATTCACATGCAATATATCATGATTACTTAGGTTCAACAAATGAGGACAAATGATATAAAAAAATTCACATGTAAAGATTAAATCTCAAACACAAATTACTTCATGGGGCAATAATGACATGCAATATAATATTGTGAATCAAATTTAGAACACGTTACAAAATTACATGACATGGCAATAATCATATTTAGGCCTATTTGGTAATATTTTTGTTTCAGGAACAATTTATTTTCAAAAGTATTTTTTTCTATTTTTATTCTTGGAACAATTTTTGAGAAAAAAAAAACGCATTTGGTAACTATAAAAAAATTTTATTCTCAGAATAAGAAAAAAATAAAAATGTGTTTGGTACAATCCACATTTTTTTTTGTAATGTAGATTTTTTTTTTTAATTTTAATAAAATTTTTAGATCTTTCTTTTTTCCCTCTCTTTTTCTTCTTGCTCCTCCTCTAGCCAGTGATGGTGGCAGCCAAGGATTGGCGGTGATGGCAAGGAAGAAGAAGAAAAGAAAAAAAGAAAAGAAAAAAATGACTCATTTTTAGAAATTGTTCCCAATAATAAGAAGTTGTTTTTGTTTACTTTTTATTTCTATTCCAAATCCATTTCGTGGCTGCTTTTCTATTTCGGAGAATAAAATAATTAGTTGACGTTACCAAGCAGATTTTGTTTTTTTTTTTTTTTAGGAAACAAAAAAACATAAATTGAAAGAAATAAGAATGTTATCAAACCAAACCTTAGTATGACATGACAAATGAGGTTTCAAGATGCGATGATAAAATGACATGACTTGACAATATTTACAAGTAATATGATGTGACAAATCGAATTTAAAATCAGATATGCAATTTACACTACGCAACAAGCATTCTCTCATCAATTTGCCACTTTATTTGGACAAGGTAAGGTTCATTTAGAAATACACACCTTCCTTTCAGCCAAGTCAAAACAGAATCATGTGTTCCAATTCAAAATCACGACATGCGTGCGGCCTCAGTTCGTGGATTCAACTTGCTATGTATATTGGCTTTTGACCTCTAGTCTCGTTGCCATAGCCACAACCGAACTCATTTCCTTTGGTATATGACTTATGGGTTGGCTCACAAATAAAAAAGGGTCCTTTTAATGCACCACTGCGTGTTATATATAGGCCTCGAGAGTTGATTTCGAAATTACAAGGACCTCTTTTTCCTTTCCAAACAAACAACATAATGACGTATTCTAAATTTAAGATCTAAAATGGACATTACATTATCTTAACATGCATTTCAACGCAAGATTTAAAGAGTGGACATTGGGAACTTATCTCTAAGTAAGCGTTCCGCGAACACCTACAAACATGAGAAAACACACGGAAAAGGAAAAAAAATAAAAAATGCAAGAACCATTTCAAAATGACAGTTTCAAGAGAGTGAGAGAAAGGAAATAACTTATCATGAGCTGAAAGTGAAGGAAGGGCGCCGATTTCTACGCAAGGAGACTCGCCACTAGTCGAGGCATGGCCACGTTGTCATGAGGCTTGCATGCCTCAAGTCAAGGTTTGCGTATTTCATGTCTCATTTCTATAATGACCAATTTGTGTGATCTTCGTGATAAAGCTAATACTAACACTTATAGGGAGTAAATAGGTGTTTAAAAGAAATTGTGACAAATAAATGTAGAATAAAATAAGTTTGCTAGTAAAGTCTAAAAGAAATTAGAATTAGTTTTACAAATCATCATACTTCTGTAAAAACTTGTAAGTGTGCAACACACTTAAGTAAAGAGAGTTAAAGGAAGAGAAGATTACGCACATAATTTATAGTGGTTCGATTTAGATTGAGCCTATATCCACTCTTCCACGATAACAGCTTACTGGCTAGATTTCACCATAGGATCAATAGAAGATTATAGCTTATGAGTGCAAACACTCAGTGGTAGTTTACTCTATCTCACTAAGGCACTCTTTTTTATTTTCTCTCTTGATCACACTTTGAAACGCTCATAGACGAGTAGAAGTAATTGAGAACAACTTCAGACTTTGGAATTTCAGATTCACGTTCCTTAATCATCATGACCAAATGACCTCCTTAAATATTCATCCATGAAACACTAGCCATTAGACATTCATCAAAGGAAATTCGTCCAATCTACCCATTGGATGGAATAATTCAAAGAGATTTTGTGGCCGTTGAAGATAGGAATGAAATTTACACTTGATTATGATCGCCTATACAAACAAAATCTTGATTTTCATAAGTGATGCTTCATCATATTGAACTTGTCTTCAAGATTGATTTTGTCAATTTGTGATTGACTCAATCAATATAAAAAGTAAAACCATTTGCCAAAAAATTAGTCATTGCAGAATAGTTTCCAAATAAGTTTCCTTTTAGACCTGTGTCGCAACCTTGTTAAATCTGGTTCTGGATCTTTCCTCGCTCTGGCCTTGACACAATCTCGATATTGACTCATCAGAGTGGAATATGCTTCTAAGATAGAATAGACTTTCAAAGAAGTCTTCAATAGAATCTCATAACAACTTATAAACAATCTATTCTAAAGATAGGTATTAGAACTAGAAAATTTTTTCAATTTTAAATCTAATAAGGAGTTTCTCAACAATCTTCTCTTTTTTTATGTTGACAAACCTTACTTGCAAATTTAAACACAAAGTTTATATTGACCTGTAAAACAACACTTAAGTAGCATACCTATAGGATTTCTGAATAAGTGAATAAGCAAACATTAGATAAGCATAATATTTACTAATAACAACTACATTAGTCTGCACAAACACAACAAACACTTGAAATCTGCATAAGTCTCCATCTTTATGTCAGCATCAAAAGGGTCTTAAACAATTTAGAAATCAAACTAAACACACCAAAACTTTTAGCCACACAAAAACATGAAGAGATGAAGATTTTCAAAAGTTAGGGGTTTGTAGGAATGCAGACAAGATGAAAATCCTCCATATTCTACACGGTTTCCTTAAGCTTTGCCATGCACTGACCAAAGGCATTCTCGATCTTAGTCATGTTCTGCACTGCTTGTTAGTTGATGGTCTGTACTTTTTCATCAAGAAGCTTGCGACTTTTGGATTTCAACCTTCATGCCATACTGCTATGTTTTTATCTCCATAAGAAGTTCAACAATCTAAGGATAGTTGGCATTTGATTCTATTTGAGCACTAGCTTTTGTATATTGTATGGGAGGAATATCCAAACTGGATGGAAGATCATATTAAACCTTTGAAGTGTGTTGCTCCTCCTGAACTTCAGCATGTCTTTCTTTATCTCCAACAGAATCTTCAAGGAAAAGAAATGCATAAATGTCCTCTCCATCAGGTGGAGAACAACAAACTTGAATCTCACTAAAAGTTTGTCCTATAGCTTGCTTCTGGAGAGGAGTTTTCTTAGTGACTCCCCCCGCATCTGTGCCTTCAGCAAGAACATTAAAGTCTCCACCTTCAAGTTGATTACCTATGACATCCTCGATCCCACTCCAATTTTTAGAGTGGGATTACTCCAACGACCAATCTTCGAACAAAATTTCAATGAGAACTGTTAGACCTCGAAAACATCGAAGGGCCACTTTGGGTCGAAAACCTGATTTCTCACCGACGAAATGCTCAAACTCAAAAAAGTGAAACGGGCCGTGGACGAAGACCCAAGTGAGCCCAAACCCACGTTTGGTGGCCCAATGGGTGCAAGCTTATGTTAGGCAGCCTAATGGGCCGAAGCCCACAATGGATAGCCCAAATGGACCCAAGCCCACAATGGACAACCTAAATGGGCCCAAGTCCATGTGGGGTGGCCCAAGGGCCCACACTCAAGGGGATGGGTGGCCATGAGGGCCTTGGCCTTTAAGCCTGCCTTATCTCCTACAAGATTTTGTCATTAAATGCACTCATGTATGAATAGTGCACAATATTCATGAAATGACCATATTACCCTCTCATACAACTAAAGACCAAGGGGCAAATGTAGAATTGGCTAAGGGAGAGGGCGACTACAAGCAAGGTTGCGCCCATGTGTGATGATGATGTGAGGTATGATGTCATTTCTTAAAGCCTAGGCTAGTCTAACGTAAACCTACTCAATCTTGTGGCTAAATCTCTTCATTATTAGACTTGGATTTTTCTTCTTCAAAAATGTTTCTTTTGCTTGGTTGAGAGGGATTCAAGAGATTGAGATGGGATAGACATTAATGAGCTAGATTTCTCATTCTCTCCTCTCTTTCTCCCAAGACCGTCAACCACCCTCTCTCTCTCTCTCTCTCTCATTTTCTCACTTTTGCTCTCAGCCGACCATCCCCTCCTCCATTTTCATCTATTTCATAAGTTTTTTCCTCACTTTTCCTTTCATTTCTCTCATCGGCAACTGCCCACCACTCCGCTACTATTAAATTGCCATTTCGCATCGCACCAGTGCTCTTACAACTGTGTTGAAGCTCAGAGATCGCTTGCTGTTGAGCCGACCATTATGTCGCCACCGTACCACTACCAAGATGCCTCCACAACCCTCACCATGGGTTGGTCAATGCCGATCCAACCACCTCAGCCGTTGTTTGACCTTGCTACTCCTCCCCCAATGCTTGTTAAAGCTTGAACTTGGGTGTGAGTGGCTTTCTAGCCCTTGAATAAGGTTGTTGTTGCACTTAGGCTTTAGTTTAAGACTAGATTAAGATTAAATTGTATTTTGATGATGTTATAAGTAGGTTTTAAGTGGTAGGTTACTGTAGTGTACCGGTCGGTTATCTGGATAGGTTATCGTACTTATTGGTAGGTTATCACGATAGGTTATCATGTATTCTCGATAGTTTATCATGTTTTATCGATATGTTATCGCGATAGGTTATCATGTATTGCCGATAGCTTATCATGTTTTTTCGATAGGTTATCATTATAGATTATCAAGTTTTGCTGATAAGATATCTCGTTGGTTCAATAAGTTTTCATTATGCTATAAGTTATTAAGATGCAATAACTAAAGTGTGATATGTTGATATGATGTGTCTTAATAGAGTGATAAAACTATTATGTGATGATGTGTAGCATATAACATGAGGTTGTGATAGGGTATGTTATTAAAATAAGTTTTTGCATGGTTTTTGTAATAAATTAAACCTTCATAAAATGACTTACCTTTAAGAATTGTCTTATATATTCGATTTCTATTATTGATGCATTATGTTGGTGAATGTTCATGTGACCATTTGTTATGGATGAGAAGTTACATGATCTAATGAAATGTGAGTAAGTTTAGGTGATGCATTGGTGGAGTGATATGGAATGTAATTATGACATGTTGGTTTGTGACACATGTCATTGCATAATGCATGGGCGTCATACATTGATTAATGAGAAAGATATGAAATAAGTTGTGTGATGGTATACTTGTGTGATCACCTAAAGACCCTAATGCGTTTTACGTGGGGTATAATGAACCCATCTTAATTCGTTTTATGCAAGACGATATCTAATTAAGTTCGGATATCCCCAAGTCAATGAGATGCTATCCGTGGATGGATTTCGGAACAAAACTCCTTATAGGAATGCCATCTTGATGCGTTCACACTGAACAATGATGTGCTCGATGGAGCGAGATGATACCCGATTATGCTAGAAGACCGCTAACCTTTCGGTTGGCCGTGGTCGAGAGCGGTCGTAATAATAATATGGAATCATAGTCTCGAGGATAGCATGGTAATATGAGATGCCATGATATTCTTGAGACATAAACACTTGCAAAGTGGTTGAATATTGAATACATATTATGAGAATGATGTGTGGCTTACACCTACACAACATTGATATGCATATGAGTCGCATGAAACGCGTGCATGAGTTGATTATTGTGATGAATGTGCCTAAGATTGATAGATGATTATGATTGGATTATTACATGGCATGGGGTATGACTAGGGGTAAGCGGTTCCAAGTTCCTTAGAGGTTCTACCTGGAACTTGGAACTTACCATCGGGTATAGGTTCCTCATTTTTTGGAACTTGAAACCTACTCGTTGGAATCAAGAACCTGTTATAGGTTCTAGGGTCGGTCCCAGGTTCCAACAGGGTTTTTTTTTTTTTTTATTGGTTTCATTCTTAGTTAAAAAAAAAACGAAAATGAACACAATGATAATAAACAAGCTTGTCATTTATCAAAGAGAATACAAAATGAACAAAACTATCAACAAAGGAAAATGAAATCTTGGCAAGAAATTCAACTAGATAAAAGAAAGGAAATGGAATGAGCGTTTGCATTGAAATGGAACCAAGTACCTTATTTGCAGCACTCATGGTAGGAGATGGCTCTTTTTCATTTTTATTACTAGACAATTCAAATTCCGTGATCGAAATCATCTCCTCACATCCCTCCACCTCCATTAACATGTTATATTGATATATTAACTTCACACTACACAACAATAATAGAATATAGTTAGAAATTTCAAAATAAAGATCAAACATTTATAAAATAGCAAAACAAACTGCTACTCGTGTATTTCAATTTGGGATGATATATCAAATTCCCGTTTGGAATGATATGTACTTGTATTTATTCATCATAAATCTAACCATCGTTTAGCCCTGGTGCAGACCAATATTAGCTACATGATTAATATACATTTGGTCTCATATTACCGGTTATTAGTAACAGTGCCTAAATAATCTACAAATCATGCTTATGTCTCAAGTTTGGCCATATGAGATGGCCCAAAAATCTAACTCAGCTAAGCATGGATTTGACTTTGTAGAGTTGCATACCTATTCTTTAGTATAATTAGGATGAAACTTCTCTAAAACATAGTATAGATAGCTTTACATATCTTTTAACAAAATCTATTTAGGATCGATCCAATCCTTTTCAACATCTAAATGGATTCTTCTTCCTCATTTTTTCAAACGCAAGCTCAATCCTCAGTGTCTGCAACAGGTACTTGCAACTTCTTTAGCCCAAAAAGCATGCCTGATTGCTTTGGCCATCACCATGAATTTAACAAATTAGTCCAAGAAAGGACAGTTAAGCTCAAATCAAATGTGAACTCTCTCTACATTTTCCCCCATAAATGAGCAAGCAAACGATTCCATTGCTAATTCTATTAACACAAGCCCATAAAATATGAAAAATCCAGAAATGCATATCCCGACAATGAACTATCACTAATGACACTCCAACATCATAGAAATCTCCCAAGTTAAGCAACTAAAACATAGCTAAGATTGGAGCAGAAATGACCAAATGACGTAGAGAGTAGAGATTGGACCTGCGATTGAGGCGATGGTGGAGGAGGCAAGGTTCTTTAGTGTCGAGGGTAGCGAGCGGCGTCAAGGGCATTAAGGAGCGTCGAGGGAGGCAAGCGGCGTCTAGGGCGTCAAAGGGTGTAGAGAGGGGCGAGCGGCGTTGAGGGCGTCAAGGGGTGTCGAGAGGGGCAAGCGGCGTCGAGGCGGCGAGCTGCGCTGAGCGGCATCGAGGAGGGGGGGAGCGGTGTCGAGTGGGGGTGAGTGGCGTTGAGCGAGGATGAGCAGCATCGAGCGGCATTGAAGGGGGGAGTAGCATCAAGTGGTGTTGAGGTGGCTAGCGGTGTCGAGCAATGCCGTCAGAGAGAGACTTTAAAGTAACAGAGGGGAGGCATGGACAATGGAAAGGAAGAAGGAAGAGGCAGAAAGGGGAAGAAATTGAAACATAATCAGGGTTTTTAAGTTTAAGAAGAACCCGGTTCCAGTTCTAGTTTCGGTTGGAATTGGTAGCCGGAACGTCTTCCTTTAGAACCGGGAACTAAACTGGACCCATCGTGAACTAAACTGGACCCATCGTTTCGGTTCTCCGGTTTCCGATTCTACCCAAGATCTGCACTCACCCCTAGGTATGACTATAGCATATTATGAGTTTTTATGTTTGACTCTTGAGTATGGGAAGTGTTTTAAAAATGGTTTGTGTGCTCTAAGTGATGGCTTTGAGGAAATAGAATAAGTACTCATGTGAATAGTCAGGACAAAGTAATGACTTTGCTATTGATTTGTCATTGATAAATGACTTTTACATTTAGGATGATCCCGAGGTGAACCATTTCCTTGCACGAGGTTTAGAAAGTTCACTCATCGAGTTTTATCTCACTATTATTGTTTACATGTTTTCAAGCCCTAAGAATGGTTGAGCCTTTCCGCTAAATCCGATTCGGACTCCCTTAGAGTATAGTTAGGAGGTGATCAATTATCCTTTCGAGGGGACTGATCCACATTACACATCCTACGTCACGACCATCTGAGTTGATGAGGGTTGGTTAATCTAGTGGCTCATCATTTTGTAGCTTGGTACTTTTGGATAGTGGATGAGAGCCATGGACCTATTTGTGGTTTTGATGGTCCACCAGATATCGAAGGATTAGGGGGAGGCATCAGCTAGGATGCCATGAATGTAGATGTTCTTGATTGGGAGGTATCTAATCCCAAGCTCAACCCCGATTCTTCGAGCCCAAGCCCTGGATTATGGAGCCTCAAGTGAGTTAGGAGATGGTAGGGTTAACATCACTTTTTGGTGTCGCCCTCATAGTACTAGAGGTGTTAGGCTTACCTTGAGCCCCTTTTTGGAGTAAGTAGTAGTCGTGCTTTTAGGCTGATCGAATGTGGCGAAGCTAGGTAGATTAAGTTCGTGGGTTAAGTTGTGTATATGGCTTGTATAATGTAATGATTAGTAGTGTGCTTTAGATTTTACTAGTATGGCCCTAGATAATCATCCCAGAGTTATGCATTTGATCTGATATAATTGAAGTTATCAAGGTTCTGGGTGAGTGTAAAATAGAGAAGTTCTATAGCAATATTCCTAAAAATAGTACTCTTGAAAATGGTCTTAGGTATTTAGAGGATAACTTTGATGTGATAGATCTTTTATATTATCATCTACATTATAAAATTATCAAACTATATGTCTAGTATGTTGACGATGAAGAGATGAGTGCTCAAAAAAATAAAAATGATGGTCTATATAGTGTAGATGTGGAAAGAGTTGATAATGTGGCCGGTAATGTGTTTGAAAATGTGATTACAAATCCTAATGATGATATGAATTAGGTTTTGGTTGGTGATAGGGATCTAGATGAGAATGATGATGCTAGTTATGTGTTTGAAAATGCAATTGGGAATGCTGATAATGATGGGAATAGGGTTGAGGTTGAAAATAGGGATCTAGGGGAGGATGATGATACATATAATTTGGTGAATATGGAACAGTCAAGTGACAATTATCATCTTAAAATGATTGAAGTAAGGACAAAGTTAAAGGAATATTCAATGATATATAAACTCATAACTAGGATTAAGAATGAGGCAAATGGTACCTTCCAATTAAGGATTAATTTTCCAATAAAGTTAGCAGCTTATCCTTAGACTGTGGATACTTCTGGGTACGAAACAGAGTACCATCATTCAAATGAGGAAGAGAGTCTTCTTTTAGGATTATACAATTAAGGTGAAGATGAGGAAGATATATTCTTTCAAGGAGGAGAAGTAGGTTCCCATCATATAATTGAAATGGTACCAATCTAGTATTTGTTATTGGCACGACATTCGTTGATATAACTAAGTTTAAAGATGCAATTTTGAGGCATTCTATGCCTAAGTGAACAATTAAATACAACAACAAAACTACTAGATGTCCGTAGATCAATTATAATTGGATAATCTATGGTGCTCTTGATAGCAACATTGGGTCATTCCATTTTAAAAAGTATGTGGATGAGTATATATACAATATCGCTTTCGAGAATAAAAAAAGTATATTGTGCTTACTTAGTCAAACACTTCATGACTTTCAATTTTGCAATACCTAAAATCAAGGCACCTAAGTTGAAGAAACTAATTAGGGAATAGCTAGGGGTGAATGCTGATATGAGTTAATGTAAGAGAATAAAGCTAAAAGTGTTGAATGCTTTACAAGGCAATTATAAGGAGTGTATGCACAGAAGTAGGACTACTTGGTAGAGCTTTACACTGTAGTTTTACAAGCATTTTTAAAATGAAAGTTGAGAGGCCACTACTAAATCCCTACCATTATTTGATAAAACTTACATTCGCTTAGATACCTGTCACAAAGGAATTTTGGCAAAATGCAGAAAGATAATTAGACTAGATGGATGTTTCTTGAGGGCCTTGATCAAGAGGTGAGTTGTGTACTATATGGAGGGATGCGGGAGAAGGACAATGGAAGTGTCAAAAGTTATGTACAACACTTACTTTAGTATAAAAAGTATTTTTTTTTTAGATTACTTAAGTTCCACTTTTTTGAAAAATTGATCACTTAAGTCTCAACTTCGATTTGGGTTGCTGGAACTTTCATGTGGACATCTTTTATTAATTTCTTATTCTTACATGGCTCGCTAGCATGCCTAGTCAGCATAGAACCTCTAAATGGCATTGTCTAAAAGTTGTAAATAGTGATTGTTTGAATACCAAATTTTGTTTAAAGTAATCACTTTAATGCCAATTGTTGTTAAAACACGATCACTTCAATGCCTAACACGCTAGGTAGAAATGCCACGTCAACTAGATTTTTAAAATAATATGCCAAGTCATATAAAAAATTTAATTATAAAAGCCACTTATTAATTTTTTGTCAGAATTTCTCGCTGTTGGAACTTAAATAATCGTTTTTTCTTCGATTTGACACTTAAGTGATCCGGCAAAAACTTTTAACATTAAAATGAGTGTCATACACAACTTTTAGTACTTCTAGTATTCTTCTACTCAGAGATGCCAACAACCAAATGGTATTTGGTGGCAAAAAGAAGATGCTTAGCAAGCCGAAAAGGAGTAGAAGAAAGCAACCAATTGAGCCTGTAAGAGATGACACACTGACTAAAGAAGGTAGACAAATAACTTGTTCTACCTACAATATGATAACCACAAGGGATATCCTTTGAAAAAGATATTTCTTCAACTAATTAATCATGTTGATGCTAAGTTTGTTAGATTAATATGTTCAATTAATGCTCGCTATGTGCTTCTTAGGTCAATGATTAAGCCAATGTTTGTACATCCAATGTCAATGCCAAGAAACCTGGATCTACACCCAAAAACACAATTGACATTGAAAAGTGGGAAAATAGTCAAAGTTGTTTTGACAAAGATAAAGATAATCAAAGACTACTAATACGTGAATTGGTTTAGTAATATCATAGGGAAAATTACCAAAAAGTCCTAAACCTATTGCAATTGTGCCAATTCAGTCCTAAACTTATTTTTTTGACCAATTGAGTCATAAACCTTTTACAATTCATTTCGATCAGTCCATTCGGCCAAAAATGGCCGTGACGTGACGTGGCAGCCGGCCGGCACCGACGGTATTTTTTTTTTTAATAATATATATTTTTTGAAATATTTTATTAACTTTTTTTTTTATCTTTTATTTTTTTCCCTCTCCCTCCTTCCTCATCCTCTCCTCCTTCTTCCCTTGGCTCCGGCGACCGGCCAAAGGGGAGGGCTGGCCGGTCGCCGGACTGAGGCAGCTGACAGGGCGAGCCCTCGCCAGATCTGGCGAGGGGGGCCTTGCCGTCGCCGGGTCTGGCGAGGGCTTGCCTCGCCAATCGGTGCGCGCCCCCGCTAGATCTGGCAAGGGCTCGCCTCGCGGTTGCCGCAAGGCGAGCCCTCGCCGATTTGCAGGGAGCCGCGGTTTCTCTCCCCCGCATGTGATTTCGGGGGCCGGCTTCCACCGCGCGCGATGGTGGCTGCAATGTCGACACCGATGAACCCTAATAAGGCGGCGGCGGCAGCGACGGTGAGGGCGACGGATTGAGGAGGAGGAGGCGGTGCGGGTCACGCGAGGTCTTCGAGGCCGCCACTCTGGCAAGGGCTCGCCTCATGCCTCGACGGCGAGGCGAGCCCTCGCCAGATCCGGCGGGGGCTCGCCCCGTTGTCGCTGGGCGCGCACCGATTGGCGAGGCGAGCCCTCACCAGATCAGGCGGGGCTCCCCTCGCCAGCTCGCCTCGCCAGACCCGGCGACGACGAGGCCCCCCTCGCCGGATCTGGCGAGGGCACGCCCCACCAACTGCCTCAGTCCGGCGACGGGCCAGCCCTCTCCTCTGGCCGGTCGCCGGAGCTAAGGGAAGAAGGAGGAGAGGAGGAGGAAGGAGGGAGAGGGAAAAAAAAAGAAAAAAAGGAAAAAAATTAATAAAATATTTTTTAAAATAAAATATTATTAAAAAAATGTTGCCGGCGCCGGCCGGCTACCACGTCAGCTCCGGCCGGCCATTTTTAGCCGGATGGACTGATCGGGAAGAATTGTAAAAGGTTTAGAACTTAATTCGTCAAAAAAATAAGTTTAGGACTAAATTGGCACAATTGCAATAGGTTTATGACTTTTTTGGTAATTTTCCCTAATATCATTTGATAAACACACTAGCCACAATGCATATGGTGTCATAATTGTTATAGCTAACAATACAAGTTAGAGAGGGGTGGATATGTTAAATGCGAAACTATGAAGATCTCTTGCGGAGTATAACAAGTCAAAACTTAAATAGTTTTACATCATTAGGAGTGCTATTCATGAATAAATATGTATCAAGGGTGGTCCTTATAAACAAATAAATTTAATCAAATATGGTCTTGATGAACAAATAATGAAGAGATAGAAGACGACACACCGAGTTTTATAGTGGTTCGGGTTTATATCCAATCCCATGTCTACTTTTGACGACTAACAACCACAATTGGGTCAGAATCCACTAGTAATTACCATTGTAAATTACAACTAGCAAGCGTTGTTCTTTCACATGATAAATCACATTATCAAAACACACGCACTGCTCTTACACTTATACACTTGACTCTAGATGATTACAAATTAGTTGCACCTCATAAAGACATAATCAACATCACAACTGCTTAAAAAAGCAAAGTAAAGAAGAAGACTTAATAGCTCTAGACTCGATTTGTTCGTGTCATCCCCCAACCTTGCAACTTCTCTTGGATTATATATATATATAACCATCTAATCCTCATCTCCATGAAGTAGCGTTTGGTGTTGTCATTGCTATAAGTAGAATGACTCCCTGTTGCTCACCAGCATCGGAGCAATTTCCCAAACTAGTCAGACTACTCCTATCGATATCTGTCTTCTATTAGAGTTGCCATAACTGTTGCGATACATCTCCAATGCTCCCTATGCAAACTCAAGCCTTTGTGATGGCTAGTTCCATTTTGATCAACGTTCCAATCAACCGAGCAAATTGGCAGCACCTTCCAAGGCTCAATATTTGCACTATTCCTTACCCATGTAATTAAGAGTGCATATTTCCAATAGTCTATTGATGTTATCCACTAATGAACTCATGTGGAATGACTTTCAATCAATCTTCTAATGATCATCTTGGCTTCATCAGCTTCAAAGGACTTCTAAGGACATTAGCTTCTCCGTTGATTCATCGTTTTTACTTAATGGTTGAGTTATCATTTAAAGACCTTCAAGGACCCCAGCATCAATGCTGATTCCACATCTTCACTGATTTAATTGGATCATCGGCATTGTCGCTATCTTCCACCTCATCGGAGAGAACTACTCTGGCCAAAAATCTATTGTCCTGATACCAATTCGTCCTCTTCCATCTTTTGGTCATTCCAAGCATATTGATAATTATGACTTTACCAAACTATTCACCTTTACAAGTGCAGTCCTTCCAAACTTTAACGAACATCATAGTTCTAGGATTATTCACCATCATCAAGGTCCATCAACCTGTTCACCTTATTTTTTCTTCCATGCCATCACCAATATCCCAGTTCTTTTCAGCTCGTTCACTCTTGATCAAAATTCTCCCAGCTTATTCACTTTTGTAGAGATTCTTCCAACTTGTAGACGTCTCCATGCCCAATATCTTGTTCATGTTAGATATCGGCAATGATACTTCCATATTGACGTAGCATTCCCAATTATGATAAAGTACTCAGCATCAAACCTGATTCTGGTTACAACACCATATGCATTGTAGTTTGTGTATATATCGCTTGACCAATACACACATTAGTACCCTTTAATTGTCTTTGTCATCGTCAAAACAACATAAGGGATTTTCCCAACGATCTCCTCCCTTTTAATGATAACAAAACAATCTTATGAATATGCAAATTTTAACACGCAATAAAAGATATTGAATTTGAGTCCGTGAAAAGTACTAATTACTTTGGTATCCGAAGGACACTTTGAAGGACATATGCTAGACATCTGTATAATGATAAGCATGTTCTTCATGAATTGTTCAGAAATCGAAGCCCTCTGACTTTGAAACTTGGCTCCCATGTTTTTTCTTAGGAATTCTACATTTTTGCTTCTTGTGGGAATCAAGCTCCTTGAGTAGACAACGCACCTCGTCTTATGGTGTGCCATATTTTGGCCGCAGCCTCGTTCTTTTCAATGGTCTGTCTCCTAGCTTGAGATGTACATGCCGTCCTACTTATGCTAGGATCACGAGAGTATCTTGGTCTGGCTCCTAAAAAAGCATGAAACGATGAGCTAATGAAACTGGAGCAGTCTCTACATGCTTCTTGTAAGTTTCTCCTACTCCTACATTAACGAGTTGATTTTGACATGTCTGAATTTATCTGAGAAAATGTCATGGCATCAGTCAAGTCAAGTCATGATGAGTCCTTATTACATTGGACTTTTCAAGGCACCCAAGCTCAGTCATCTTCTGTATCAACTAATGGTTCACAAATAAAACTCCATATATTTCGAGTTTGCAGGAGGATCTTGCTTCTTATCAGCCAAACGATATGCTAAATTGCAGTATTTCCCAACAAGAAGAAATTTAAAACACTGGGAGAGACTAACAAAGATGACTGAATTCCTAAACTCTATCGAATTCCACAACATGTCTGTCAATTCAAGAAGATGAAGTCAAAATTATGACAAGATGTTTTGCTAGAGAAGTCTAAGAGTCCTTTTATTGCAAAAATGTATTCAATAAAGCAATTATATCAGGAAAAGTGCAAAAAAAAGAAGTCATAAAGCTATTGCATTGATATTAATTTAATCTTAAATCGTTCAATTAAACCAACTTAATTCTAAACATTTTCACTTTGGTACCAATTTAGGATGACAATTATTGACATGGACATTGGTCATGGCGTTGACGTGGAAATGAGATTTTACAATTCATATTTAAAATTAATTAGAATGCATATCACAGAACATTGTGATTATTCCGTCATAATGTAAGCAATCCAATAGAAATGAAATCACTAAGATTCGTGAACTCTACGATTGTTGATAGTAATGAGGTACAGGCTTTTTGTCGTCAAGAGTCTTGGGATTGGGTTGTTACAATTTTGGTATTAGAGCCTACATTATCAAAATGATAAGGTTTTGTGAGCTATTTAGGTCTTGATATTACGGGGTACAAGTTTATTATGGAACATTAGTCTTTGCATTTAAACAAGCTATTATGGTAGAAGAACAGCCCAAGTGCCATAACTTGGCACAGGAGGACACTTAAGTGCTATAACTCCGAAAATGTACACTTAAGTGCCAATTTCGAAGTTAAATGGAACAGTTAGGTGCCACTCCAGCGAAAATCTAGCCAAATGAGTGACGTTGCAATTTTCCAACGAATTGGACACAAAACGACGCCGTTTTGTATCTTTGACGTGGCGAGAAAATGCAAAAAAACGACATCATTTTGTGTGCGATATATAAATAATTAATATAAAAATTAATTAAATAAAATTAAAACTTAATTTTATTTTAAATATTCTAAAAATTTTAAAATTTAAAAAACTCAAAATTAAAAAAAATTTAAATTAAAAAAACTTAAAATTTAAAATTTAAAATTTACAAAACTTAAAGTTAAAACACTTAAAATTTAAAAAACTTAAAATTAAAAAAACTTAAAATTAAAAAACATAAAATTAAAAAAATTAAAATTAGAAAAACTTAAAATTAAAATAACTTAAAATTTAAAAAAATTAAATTAAACAACTTAAAATTTAAAAAACTTAAAATTTAAAAAAACTTAAACATTAGAAAAAAACTTAAAATTTATAAAATTAATTTTTAAAAAAAAGGGGGCCAAAGGGGGCGGTGAGGTGGCAATTTTAATTTTTTTTAATTTTAAGGTTTTTAAATTTTAAGTCTTTTAACTTTTAAGTTTTTAAATTTTAAGTTTTTTTTTAATTTTAAGTTTTTTAATTTTATTGTTTTTAATATTAATTTTTTAAATTTTAAGTTTTTTTAATTTGATTTTTTTTTAATTTTAAGTTTTTTAAATTTCAATTTTTTAAATTTTAAGTTTTTTAAATTTTAATTTTTGTAAATTTTAAATTTTAATTTTTTTTTTTTTTTTATAATATTTTAAATAAAATTAATTTATAATTTAATTTAATTAATATTTATATTAATTATTTACACATCGACACAAAACGGCGTCGTTTTGCATTTTCTCGCCACGTTAGTATGCAAAACAACGTCGTTTTGTGTCCAACTCGTCGGAAAATTACCACGTCACCCATTTGGTCGGATTTTGGCTGAAATTGTACTTAAGTGTTCCATTTTACTTCAAAATTGACACTTAAGTGTACATTTCCAAAGTTATAACACTTTAAGTGTTCTCCTATGTCAAGTTATGACACTCTAGGTGTCTCAAACTCAGGCTATTATACTCACCTCTATAGGAACCTCAGTAAAGGTATTAGCTTATTCTTTGGGTTTGTTATGACAAATCTTGGCTTGGATTGTGAAAATTTTGGTATTAGGGCCTAGGTCATAGTAGTGATAAGGTTTCGTAATTGTTTGGGTGTCAATACATTGAGACGCATGTTGCCCACGGAGAATGAGTTTTTATTTTTAGACTTCCACTATACTAGCTTCCACAAAAATGTTAGAGAAGGTATCGACCTAATTCTCATGGTTCATTACGGCAAATTTTGTATTAGGCTCCTTACATTATTTACCGTGCCAACGAGGGAGATAGGTGTTGGTGTGGTTGTGTGTGTGTGTGTGAGAGAGAGAGAGAGAGAGAGAGATCCACGCTCCAAATAGTGTTATCCTGTTTTAAGATGTTCCCTTCGTGGCAATGTTGGTGGGGGTCTAAAGGTACATACATACAGGACACCAGAACAATAATCTCTCCAGGGCCTATCTAAGCAAACTAGCATTTGTACTTTTATGCAATGTGGGAGGTCCCCATTCGACTCAATAATTTCCACCCAAAGGACTACACACATATCTAGGATTCCCTCCGGGTTTGTCATGCATTCAAAAATTAAAACCACTGTATATCATTGATATTACAGCATGTGTCATATCATGTCTTGTATGCATTCCAAAATAGTCCTCACTGTCCTTCCACTGTTTCAGTGCATAATGCCATCAAGCTCATATGATTCAGCCTGCAAAAGAAAAGAAAACAGAAAGGGCAGGGGCTGCGAGAAATCCGTTTTAGAAAAAACCGGCAAGATCGTGACTGTTCAAGCGACGGTCCCCTTGATTATCGTTATATATTTGACCATTCAAGCAAAAGATAATCCTGTACAGTCAGAAACGAATTTTCTGGGGTCCAGGGTTGAGAAGCCACTAAAATTGTCCAAAGCTTCTATGGTTTATTTTCGAGCTCACCAAAGACAAGTAGGGATAGGATCAAGTTGATTTCAGTCACCATAATATAGTTCATGAACACGATTGATGACCTGAAACTAAAACCTTCATTAGCAATACCATAAACTTCGGTTTTGGAGATCGAGCTTGATTTTCTAACCAGGATTCCAAGAGATGCATGACGTGGTCGAGCTCAACTCTACGTGGAAGACACATCTTGATTTAAGGCTATGTAGAAGCCTGTGAGTTGTGACGAAGAGCCTGTGCAACATCGCAGAATTTTAATGATCGTTTAAGATTAATTAGGCTCTTTGTTCCGGTTAAGAAAAGAGATTAAATTAAATTGTTGAACAGGCGTATGTGTTTCGGTGTTTTTTCTTTTGCATGAGCAAAAGAAAAAAAATCATCTTTTAATGAGACCGCTTAGCCAACATTTAGTTGATTTAATTTGTAGGATCATATGTCCTACATTAGATTATGGGGAGAATTACCAAAAAAAAAAATCTAAATTTATTGTACTTGTGCCAGTTCAATCCTAATTTTTTTTTTGCCAATTCGTTCAATAAATTTTTTTGTATTTATGTTAGTTAAGTCCATTTGGCCAATTTTGGCCAGCTAACGTTGACATGGTTCTGTCGATATCGACGTGATATTTTTAAAATAATATTTTAATAATATTTTGAATTTTTTATATTTTTCTTTTATTTTCCTCCTTCCCCGTCCCCTTTCCCTTCCCTTAGAGGGCAACCCTCGCCCGATCTACCCTTGCTCGACCAGATTAGGCGAGGCGTCATGGCCCTTGCTCACCCCGATCGAGTGAGGCTGTCCTAGGCCTCACTTAGTCTTGGCGAGGGGCCACCGCCCACCCTTAGCCAGCGAGGGTGTCCTAGCCCCCACCGGCTCTAAGGAAAGGGGAAGAGGACAGGGAAAAATTAAAGAAAAGAAAATTTTCAAAATTTCAAAAAATATTAAAATATTATTTTTAAAATGTCAAGTTAGCATCATCAATGCCATGTTAGAATGATTGGCTAAAATTGGCCAGATTGACTTAATTGGCACAAATACAAAAAAGTTTAGAACTAAATTGACAAAAAAAATTATAACTAAATTAGTACAATTGCAATAAGTTTAGGACTTTTTTGGTACATAAAACGTCAATATGGCATCTATTTTACGGGGAAGAGAAAAAAAGAAAGTGTAGATGGCCTATACAATTTTGGAATAGGGAAAAATGCAGAGAGCAATTGAAGTTTGTATGCACGCATCTACTATCATCCCCACTTTTGGCATCTACAACTTGCATTACAAGTTTTGCTACTTTCATATCAATTTGCATCGTCACAACCCAACTTATTTACAGAAAATACCGTTTTTCCTTTCCAAATTTCCCCTCCCCTGCTTTTAAGAAAATACCCAACATACCCTAACATGCGCTTCCTTCTCCACCATCTCTCGCTACCCCCATCAACAGCCGGCCGCCACCCCCAACCTAGTATCCCATCATCTCTTGCCGTCGTCACCCTTGGACTCGAGGCCGAGAAAAGTCACCACATCAATCTGGACCAAATTGGGGCCTGGTTTCCTATAGACATCTTGAGCTTTGTCACGAAGCTTGCCAGGGTCACTCATGTTCCCCGATCGAGCCCATCCTGATCCAATCGAGCCCGTGGATCACTCGAGCTCCCATGGCCACAAACCACGACCTTTGTGAGAAAGAGAGGATAGGTGGATCATTAGGGCGAGGGGCTTAGTGGCAAGAAGCACCAAAACATTGTGAGGTGATGGTTATTGAAATAATGCATCAAAAAGCAAACAATTAGAAAAAGATTTCCAAATGATCAACCCATAAATACTCTGCTTGATATGTTATCTTCAAACTGATTTGTAAAAGATTCTGCACTATAACGATTTTATTTTTTTACTTTTTGATTTGTTACTTCAATAATGGTGGGGCTTCCATGCGAGAGGGATTGATTGTGCTGTGAGGTGAGAGTGAGTTACAGGATTGGAGGGAGGAGGGAAGGAGAGAGGTGGAGGGTTTGGGGCTAAATATGTCTTTTTGAATTTGAAGAAGATACAAATTAAAGATTTTTAAAAGCAAGGATGAGTTTTGAGATTTAGGTGCTATCCTCAAAATGATTTTTGCAAATTTTTCATTTGCAATAATATGTGGCACTCATCAAGAGAATTACCAAAAAAATCCTAAGTTTATAATAATTACGTCAATTCAATTCTAAATCTTTCGTATCTTTTTCAATTAAGTAGTCCATCCAACTAATTTTTGTTAGAAATTGCTAACAAGAACATTTGCTATTCTAAGTGGCACGGCTAGCGCTAATATGAATAATTTTTAATAACATTTTAATATTCTTTTAAATTTGTTATTCACTTGTTCTTTTTTTTCCGTTTCTTCTTCTTTCTATTTTTTTTTTCTTTCCTTCCTTCTTCCTTTAGTTAGTTGTCAGGTCAAAGGAGAGGGTCAGCAAGCTCACCCTTTCCAACCCTAGCAAGGCCAACCTCACCTAGTGATAGTGAGGTCGAGCCTTGCCAATGGCTTGCCCTTGCCAATGGCTAGAGCAAGCAATCTTTGCCAAGGGCCTACAAGGTGAACCTTGCCAACCCTTGCTTTTGGTTGACAAATGAGGTTCGACAACTGCCTAAACAAAGAAGTGAAAAAAATACAAAGAGAAAGAAAAGATAAATAAATAAATAAATTCAAGAAACGTTAAAATATTATAAAAAATCTTTACCAAAAAAAAAAAATATTATAAAAAATTATCCACATCAATGCCGGTCATGTTACTTAAAACAATCGATGTCCATATCAATAATTTTAAGCTAAAATTGGACTAAATCGGTACAAATGCAAAATGTTTAGTACTCATTTGATAGAAAGAAGAGGTTTCTGACTAAATTAACACAAATCCAATATATTTACAACTTTTTTGATAATTTTTCCCGTATTCATGGCACAAATTGATTCGCTAGGTAGACACTTCCTAACAATTTTTTATTTTTTATTTTTAAAAAGGGTAGGCACTTGGCTATTCGATGATATCCCACTTTTAATTTGCTAGCATTCCCCGTGAAGACGTGTATTGGCAAACAAGAAAATTATCTGGAATCAGAATTTGAAAGAGGTTATTATATACGCGGTTCATCTCTCTCTAGTATATTACTATCACATGTTCCACATTGAACCATATCAAACATGTCAAAACCTCTTCATCAAGTGATATAATGTACAAGATCTGAGATCGAATAACATTACATGCATTTTGACATGCATGAGTGTGATATTATGCACAATGGGAACTCAATGCCACATCATTGGAGCCACTGGGATAATTATAAAAAATGTCTCCTATTGTACAAATGTAAATTCAGTTATAAACCTTTTAATTTAATTAATTTAAAGCTAAACCTTTTAACGATTTGTCAATCTAATTTTTTTGGCCAATTTTAGCTAAAAATTGCTAACGTGGATACCTACTATTCTATGTGATATAAAATATATTGACATGGATAACTCTTGCAATTTTCTTTAAAAAAATTGTGAATATTTAATACTTTTCCTGTTTTCCTTTTTTTCCTTTCCTTTTTCTTTTTTTCTTTTTTTCCTTCCCGGTCCACAACCTCGGCAATGGCCACGTAGGACGGCCAACTTCTACATTGATGATTTCTAGCCAAAATTAGCTACCGAAATGACTAAATTCCCAAAAGATTTAAAATTAAATTAACTAGATTAAAAAGTTTATGGCTGAATTGACGTACGTATAATAAATTTATGACTTTTTAAGTAATTCTCCCTTGAGCCACCTTTTCAACCTTGTAAGAGTAATGGGAACTACCTGATGAACATGTGGATGCCATCTTTAGAGTCCTTGTGTGACCATCTATGGATGTCGCTGGAATTATTTATGTGGTATGCATCATCCGATAGCATTTGCATAATTTACTATTAATTGGCATTATTTTATCCTAAATTGAGGTGGTGAATTACTGACTGAGTAGGTAATGAGGCTAACTCATCAACAGTATCTTGCAGGTTATCTAGATTGGAAAGAACAGGAGATGGAAATCTTAAGATAAGAGTGCGCGGCGAAAGCTAAAATGAAATCTGAGGCGTTAGCATGAGAGTATCCGAATACTAGTACAACTCGGAACCCAAAAAAACAAAAAACCCAAAAAAGAAAAGAATCTTTATAGTCTAACATAGAGGAAAATCTAATCTACCTTTTAAGTTGGAAGATAATTTGTAATTTCAAACTTGGACTCAGTTCTAAATTCATATTCGAATGAACTCTAAAAAGCTCAAGGTGATAAAGTATCAAATTGATTGGTTCTTCATTGTATACCCCTTTATGCTAGGCATTTTCATACATAGATAATATGACATGAGGTAGGTCAATTTTATATGATATTATTCAGATAGATTACAGTGGTTCCACCATTTTGGATGCTATTGATACAAGTGCAACAATTTATACTCTAAAAAGAGATGATAAATCTTATCAAGGTATTGGGCAAATACCTCTGCACCCCTTCTAAAGCTACAATAGCTTTTCTAAAGCTATCTCACCTACTTTGAGGTTTCGTAATTTTAAACCATGTTTCACCAAACAAATAATTTTTGTAACAGTTCACAGCACAACACAACATAAAAAAAAGTTAACACGGCTATACCAAACAAACTATTACCATACATTATCCATAAAAATTGTTAAAGAAATGTACGATATTTTTATAACTAGTGATTGTACTATTGTATCTATTTGAACTTTTATAACCCGAACTTGGAAGTGGTCGTGGATAAAATTATCATATTCATAATTTTGTGGACTCAAATTTCAAAAATTAAATTTTCCAAATAGGTACTCATAGATTAAAAAATGTTTATCGTGTAAGAAGTTAACTGGGCACTCAATTCGAGTTTAAACGTACTAAGACAAGCCACAAGACGCTTAGCTCATTATTATTGGTGTTCTTGTCGTTACGGTTTTCCGTGTCTACCTAATTTTGAGACTCTAGGCATCAAATTCCTCAGTTATCTATTGCATTTGGAGTAAAGGCATCGGGCCATCAGCCAGGAGCGTTATGTTGAAAAAGCACCGCCTCTCTCTCTCCTAGAGTTCTCTAGATCTCTCTCTGGATTTTTTCAGATTACTCTCTCTCTCTCCCTCTCTCTCCAGATTTTTCTCGGTCATTTTGTTCATGGACTCCACCGACTTTGGCTCCTATAAATAGGGGCTGTTGTCTCTTGAAGTAAAAGTGTGAGGGGTGTTGTGTGTGCGAGTGAAGTGTGTACGTGAGCGTGTGGGTGGAGTAGGTGGCGTGAAGTGTAGAGAAATAGAGAGTAAGTGGGTGTGTGCGAGAGTTGTGTCCGTGTGAGGTTTGTGAGGGAGTGGGTAAGCAAATACAATGAGTTGTTGTGAGAGGATCATAAAATAGAGAGTTGTAATATTGTTTTATAATAAAAGTAATTATTTTATTTGTACATCCACTTGCCCTTTTCAACACATTACGCTTCGCTCCCTTGTCTATGGTGCTCCAAGTACCTATCGAGATGTTCGGCCTGTGAAATAAGAATGACAACATGACAGGGGAATTTGCTTTATCCAATTGGACAATCTTTTGTCAAAACTCTTTTAGTGCAGAACATATCTCGAAACAGAAATTTTTTTTGAGATGCAAGGACATATATGATTGTTTAGATAAGGTTAGTGTTACGGAATCAGCTTGATTACCCCTTTTTTCGAAAAGGAGGGGCGAGAAAATCGATAGGAGCGGCTACTTCGTTTAGGCATTACTATACTCCATACCCTGCCATAGAATGTCCAGCTTGGAAGTTCGTCAAGTGGCATCATCTCCACTGGACCGCTGTGAAGTGGGCTTTCCCGTCACCCGAGCACTCTAAATTGTCAGCTGAATCAGAGCCTCTTGCAAAGTCCAACCTCACTTGCAGGATTGTAACGTCTAATCCATATAAAAGTAGAACCACTTTGGATCGAGTCCTTCTTATGCAATTGAGCCATCGCTTTAGTGGTGATTACTCTATTTTATGGAGAAAATGTATGGTAAACAAATCCACAAACATAAGCATTTCAATTACGTAAGTACAAGTAAACTTAAGGGGACTCTGGGTCGTTCTCTCTCTAGGTCAGCGTTTATCAAGGAGGAGGTAAATATATATATCATGAATGGACATTAAGAATGTAAATTACGTCAGCTAGTCGATTATCAGGCCCAGATTCCTGTTACCTTCATTTCAAAAGTTCAATGTGGGCTTAAGCCCGATATATTGTTTGAGGACAAAAGGACTTCTTCAAGCCCATCAAACTCAAAAGTGTTGGTCCATCGTGATTGCCCAACGTGTTGTCCTTTTTTAACCCAGACAAATTTCATTGCGTCGCATAGTGAGCAGTATATGATCCTTCGAGGTTATACTTTTTCGAACGATTGTTTTGTTTTGTTTTGTTTTTTTTTTTTTTTTGGGGGGGGGATTCACGGATTGCTCGATGAAATTGATACAGTAGACATGAATGTGTTTTGCAATGTTCACAAAGAAATTTACTACCCTATAATGTAAGGAAAAAGACATCAGAAGTGTCACCATACGACACTTACTTGACTATCAAAACCTTTTTATCAATCACTTGAGTACTACTTTGGTTAAAAAAAAAAAAATTAAGTGCCATTGGTAATTTCCTTTACCAATAAATTTGGCATGATATTAATTTATTATAAATCGGCTAAAATGACTTGCCAAAGAATTTCAATGGGGAAAAATGATATCATTGGCCCTTATTCTTCCCTGAATTGATAAATTGGGGCTAAAATAGAGCCAAGAAACTAGGGGTAACGATTCCATGATTGAACTAAACTAGTGAGAATTAATTCGATTCTAAGTTCTAAGATATATAGGGTAGATTTTAGGTAGAATCGAGAACCTAGAACAAGTTTTCTATTTTTTTATTCTATGTCTTGGTGCAATCCTACAGCATTTCATGATGTCTAGTAATTAGTATG
This sequence comes from Eucalyptus polyanthemos subsp. polyanthemos, assembly GCA_017140185.1. Lineage (NCBI taxonomy): Eukaryota > Viridiplantae > Streptophyta > Magnoliopsida > Myrtales > Myrtaceae > Eucalyptus > Eucalyptus polyanthemos. The sequence goes on along the minus strand of CM029465.1, from coordinate 14,193,416 downwards.
TAATCTAAAACTACTTGTCTAAGCTTCCATTTTCGGTGCTATTCATGATTAAGACATTTTAACCTTGTTAATATTTCATAATCATCATGTGCATATAAATGAGTTGTGATCATGATTGGAGTAAATGCGGCCATATGAGGTGATGATTTACTACAATCATTCAATTAAAAGTTCATATGGAACTTGAGTAGATCTTAGAACCCATTATAAGATAGGTTGTTCCTAGGTATGCAATGTAGGTTCTAAATTCCCAAAATTAGAGAACGTGTTTCAATAGGTAGGTTATATAGGTTCTTGGATACGCAAGATATGTTTGATGTTCCCAAAATTATGGAACCTATTCCAATAGATAGGTTCCAAATTTCCACTTAGAAATTGGACAAAATTTAGGATTACTCACCCCACAAATTTGTGACATCCATTGTTCCGGTCTATGTATCGATTATGAGAAATGGCCATGGACCAATTGGCTTGATTAGAAAAGTTAGTTGAGGGTTAACCATGGTTTAATTGAAGGAACGGCCATGGATCAATCAAGGGATCAGTAGTGAATTGATCTGCTCATCATGCAAGTCGACCAAAGCTAATGGCCATGGATCAACCGTTCAGCCATAAGTGTCTCATTTTGTTTTTAATCCGAAGAAAGAGGATCTATATTAATAAAATAAAGATCAAAGAAAGTTGGTTGTGGGACAATCACACAATATCACAAATTGATCAAAGGACAATCATGGATTGATCCCGCACGGCCATCCATGGGCTACGAGTGATTTCGCTTGGTCATTCACAAGCCGCAAGCAACCATGGATCGATCACATACGACCACGCGTCGGCTATGAATCGATTGATCCCACGCGATTGCATGTCAATTAAAAGTCGATCACGAATCAATTATGCTCGATCATAGATCAATCACGAATCAACCATGGATAATTTGCGATAAATCATAGACCAATCATGGATCGATCACGGATTGATTCAACGATTTGGCTGCTTAATCCACATGATCCAACCGCTTGATCCATTCAACTCGATCACCCCAGCCAAGGTGCCCGGCCATGCACTTAGCTAGTCTCAATCATGGACTCGACCACACTAATCGTGCCCAGCCACGCCCAGCCATGCCTGGTCATGAGCCTAGCCACGAACCTTAATCCAAATTGTGTAGTCGATCGTGGATGAATGTGAGAAACTCTCGCCTAATGATGTCAATGCTTACAATGACTTCTATCTAATGCTTACATAATGTACCTTGAATGTTAGCTAATAAATGAAGATGGTGAATCATCAACTTAGGTGGCAAGAAATAAGTGGCATAATCTTAGGCAATTAATGTAAGCATTTAATGAATGAATGATTCATCATCCTAGGTGGCAAGAAAAAGATTTGGCCAGGGTTACATGACTTGTTGGCACAAATAGACCAATGAAAAGAATACCTCATGACCTCAGTCATTTCCCTAGAAAAATCACAGTGGCACCACTTCAATCTAGCTACACCACTTGCAGAAAACCAATTAGGCCATTGTTGGGGTCATTAAATGATGTTAAGTCATCTCTTGCTCACTTCTCTCTCTCTCTCTCTCTCTCTCTCTCTCTCACCCGTTCACCCCTTACTACTTGGCCACTCGTTGCCATTTCGTCGATCGTAAGTGGAATCCCTAACCTTCAGCTAGGATGATGAGGTATAATGTTTAGGCTTGGTTGTGTTCTCATTTGGGCTTGTTGTGTACATGTTGATGATGGTTTTGTATGATTTGCTCATGTCTTTATATTCATAAGTCAAAACACACCCTAAGCCACGGACAAATCTCACTCAGCTTTGGATCTATGTTGAGGCATGTCGATTTGAGCCGTGAATCATATGCCGCACCAAGCATATTACTATAGTTATGATGTTATAGGTCATTCTACACACACACTCAAGAGCACATCCATGGGCCTTGCTTGCATCAACTAAGATAAAAAGATAATAAACCGGCTTGTGTGATGCATAATGTGTGGTCACATAAAGAAAAGATAAAAGCCATTGCCATTTGATTATTGCAATGATGCCTCGTTAGTGAGAACAATATGCCCCCATGTCAACAGATACTTGGGGGAGAGTTTCAGGATGTCACTAGGAGTGGGCGATGCCCCATAAGCGAAATAGGAGGATCTCGAGTCGAATGTTTTAGCATGCCACCAGTAGTGCAATGCTTGATTGATGCCGGATGCTAGCTTGAGGTTGGAAGCTCTTAAAAGTATGGGAATAATCGTATGAGATGGTTATGTTATAGAATGAAATTCTTTGTGCATGTTCCCATGTTGTTTGGTAAGCTTCTTTGGTAAGCTGAATTTTGTTCATGCATTGATGGTAAGTCGAAATTGTTCATATGCATATAGTTAAGTTATTACAAAAGTATTGCTGTTGATTTGCCATCGATGCATTAGTGCGAGTGACGTTACATGTTGGGTCCAACAACGAAACGTCCTCCTCTCTAAAGATTAGTAATTTTACTTATTAAGTCTTTGACTCACTCCATTGTTTTCCAGACTTGTAAGTACGAATGTCTCACCCCCTCCTTGTCATGGCTTACCAATGTCCTTGGATGTGTCTGTCACTGATGCCATTGATGTATAGAATAATTTCATCTATTGTAAATATAATTCCATCGTATGGGTCAAAGAAGGCTTGGACGACTAGGTCCCTCATGGCTAGGTATGCATGGTTAGACAGTGATCTTGTAGGGTCACTCCCAAGTTTCGATGGACCACCCCGGTTCACTAGTGGGTCTGTGCTTAACAAGATGAAGATCAACCCATAGGATACACTACGTGGCAAGGGGGATACCAATTTTGTAGCCACGGCCACACTATAGAATAGGATGGATTGAAAAGAAATGGGTTGGTGATACACCTGGGACGTCGCATCCCCGCTGGTTGTGGTGTCGGTTTGTCACAAACCCTAGCCCTCATCCATTGAAATTATGAGTAAAATTTTAGGAGATCACCTGCACGATAGAGTCAGAGCCCCATAAGAAGTGAAGTCAAGGTCATTGATGAAGATGAGCTATAAGACCTTAGAGTGGGCGAGAAAGATGAAACATAGAGGGAAGACAGAGGCAAGTGTGATTTGGATAAAAAATATTCCTTCAAGTGAGGATGATCTTGAAGGACTCTCTATGGGCATTAAAAACCCAAGAAATTGCATTTCATGCTAGCCTTTATCATTTTGTTTTCTTTTCTTTTTTTGCACAAAAAGTATAAGACTTGACTAATTATTGTTCTAGTTCACAGTGATTCTTGAAGTAAAGCAAGTAGGAAGACATTAAGTAAAGCCTCCCATGGTCGCTAAAGATAGGTCCTTGGGCGTGTATATCATCCATCAACTATATCTTTATCCTCAGGATCTCAAGTATGAAGCATCGATCTATCGTTATCAGCTTCATGAATTGGCCCACACCTTTGTCACTTCCCTCTTTTCGACTCAAGGTCCCGTAAGAATGTAGATTCAACTGACATGTCTCACTAATCTTGCCTTCATCTTCATCATAAGGCATTGTCTTCTATTCTCTACTCATTGCCTCATTTTCTCTTCAAGGCCTCCTCTTCCTCGCCCCAAGTATGAAGAATCGGTCCCTCCTTCATGTTAGGGTGGGGTTCATACTCCCTATCTATTATGGCTAAAACTATCACTTAGAGGGGAGTGAATAGGTGATTGTGTGGAAATAACAATATTTTAAGAAAAATTGCAATGAAACATCACTAGCGATGAAAAGAGTTGATAAGATCTTACCAATGTGCAATTCTATCACAAAAAATTAAAGAGAGTTAGGAATAGAGAATTGCATATATAAGATTGTAGTGATTTGGCTTTTGCAAGTCTACGTCCACTCTCCCATGCTACAGCTTATTGGCTAAAATCCACTAAAAGAACCAATTAGAGATTATAAGATTTGAGTTATCTAAACTCAAGCTTGTACTTATAACTCCTCACACACTCTTAACCTCTAAATTATTACACAATGATGCTCACAGAGACAAATAGATTTGATCATAGAATGCTTTTTAGACTTTGGAATTGAAAGCTTCGATTCTCTAAAAACAATTTTTTTCCTTTCAATTTTGAGACATCCTCTTATACTCCTTCTAGTCCAAGCTAACCATTGAACATCTCTTCAAAAGGATAATCCATCCAATCTCTTTTGTTGACACGGATCTCGTTAAGAAAGTCTAATGGTTTTAAGATCGCCAAGAATGAGGCTTCCCAAAGATTTTGCCACCCATACAATAGTTTGGGTTTTCATAAGTCAAGTGCCTTTACTTAGAAAGAATAAAACGTCTCAAGAAGATTATTCTAGGAAGATTTAATATTCGATCGATAGTTTGAAGACTTTCCTTTTAAAACCCCTTATAAATATGGCAGGAAATCCAACTAATCATTACTAGCTGTTGCATGAAAATATTGTCTCCTCACGAAACTTTTGTTATTGGGTTAGCCATACACTTCACATGTTTCTAGTGATTCACATGGTCAAAATGCATAAGGAAGGAAATTGTCATCACAACTCTAGATCTGATTGAGATCGTCTAATTATATCCTATCAAACTTTCCACCTAAAATACTTATCATCAAATTTTATTTTATTTTTTTACTATGGATAAGTTTTGTCAATCTTCAAAATCTCTTAGGGAATGTCTTGTCAATGCCATCAACGGGATGTCATAGGAATCCGAGGGCTGCCTCAGCGAATCGCAAGAGTATCACCCTCAAGCCACCATATTTTATTAGTAGTTTAGGCTTAGCCCCATGAACAACTACTAAGTATATATAATATCTTTTTCTAATAATTAAGAAATGTAACAGAGAGATGCGATACGCTAATTATAGTGAAATCCTCCGCTAGACATAACTCTAGTTTAAAGGCGAACCAGGATAAAAACATTATGTCTTAAATTCTCCTTTTCTAGTTTATTCTCTATTTCATTGTGATTGTGCATCAAATCCTAACACTGCGGCTATTCTTTGGATTTTGTTATCCCAAGTAGCAACGAATGAGAATCGGAGCATCATGAAGGCAAACTAGAGGTTGAGACAAAGAGCTCTCTTTCTCCATCGAAAAATAGAGCTTTGCTTTTTCAACCGGTGAGGAAGAGTCTTCCCCACCGTTAAATAAAGTGTGGACATTCACTTTGCCGCATTGAATGAAGAATCCACATTAGGCTTCAATTTCTTTTCAAAAAGCTATGTCAAAGTGAAAAATTTAATTTAAAAAGACATGTATGACCAATCATCAAAGACACTTAAATAATCATTTTTGACATGTATGACCAATCATCAAAGACACTTAAATAATCACTTTTCGATCGATTGGGACAAAAGTGATCGCAAAAATTTTTTACATTAAGGTGAGCTTTTTGTATATTTTTCCTCCATGATATGACCCCAGCTTTGATTGGGTAGGGTGCTACTTCTGTCTCGCCTCAAATATCAAAGTTTGAATTTTCCTGTGAGTATTTCTTTGCACCTATCATGGTGCATGGGTGGGGACCATCCATCCCCTCCTTAGGAGTTGTTACCCCCCATAGACTGTAAGCCGAGGATAGCATAGGCTTTTCCACTCCCACCCATCATTTCTAAGAAGTCAACCTATTCGTTGTCAATTGGTCTCCCTCAGTTATTTGGAAATGTTTGAGAGCATTATCATTGCCAACTAATTTGCCAGTCTCAAAAAACAATGGATCCGAAAATTTCCCGGTCAGTAATACCTTTCCATTATTCCTAAACAATGGAAATCTTTAAAAACTCGATTCCTACAAATCCACTCTTGAGATAGGTTTCACTAACTGTGTTGATGAGATTCACAAATTGTTGTTTTATTTCTATTTAGCCAACCTTTAGTTCAATTGCACAATAGGTTACAATTACATCCTGTCTTACGTACAATACAAATAGTAAGAGATGAAGAAGCCAAAAAAAAAAAAAAAATAGCCTCCAAGATTGGCATTAGACATAAGAGAGTAGAAGAGAAAGTTCGTCAATGTTCAATCGTGAAAAAAGCTAACAGTTATAAAGTAATAGTTTCCTATTTATGATGAACGAAAGCAAAAATCTTAATAGAATGAGGAAACCACATATTCTTATCAGTATAATATTAGAAATATAAAAAAATTTCATCATAGATTTAAAACTAAGCTCGGATGAGTTTCTTGTGCTTCTTTTTCTTGACTTCGCCGATCCCTTAATAACTTCAAGCCTTGCAAATTCAAAAGGGAACTTTTCACCTTTATTACGATGGAAAAAATGTCACGCTGACAACCAGCTTTTGCAATATACACAATCCGAGTTCTTGATTACCAAATACCATTGGCTAAGTCACTATTGAGAATTTTGTCATCGATCTTTAAATCACCAACTCTTACATATGCAATTAAGGCTCAACGCAATCTTTTTAGGAATTTTTTACTCTGATTGCCTAAGTCAAGTTCTTCTCAGCGGGGCACAATGATATAGGGTGAATGGTTTTGGATTTCATACATGTTCCACTTAGAACCCGAAACCTACCCATTGGAATATGTTCTTTATTTTTTAGAATCTAGAACCTACTATGCATACCATAAAACCCAAAACTTATGGCCAGTTTTAGGGTCTACCTAGGCTCTACCTATATTACTAATTAAATGATTACAATCAATTAAAACCTTTAATGGTCACTATTTGCTGCTACAATTTATTGACTATAACATATATTTAGATAAAAAAAAAATAATGTGAACATTAATAAAGTAAAAATCTTAAACAAAAAATAGAAACTCAAACCAGGGCTTTTACATTATAAATTCACCATCGAACGACATGGATATCGTAGGACCGCGCAAAGACATAGACTAAGCAAAATATTAAAACTTGCTTTAGGTTCTAGATTACAAGTTCCAAATTCTAGGTTCTAGGTTACAAGTTTTGGATTCTAGGTTTTAGGTTCCTCCAACTAAGAATTTGAAATCTACTCGTCAAAACGGATTCTTCATTTTTTGGAATCCAGAACCTATTTTGCATACCTTAAAACTTGAAACCTACATGATCTTACCAGTTCAGTTATTAAATTCCAAGTTCTACCCCGAAACCATGCTAACCCATATGGTGTAGTACTAGATCTATGTAAAGATTCCAATTTAATTCATTTGTTTGGTAGTTTAGTTCCAATGATTTCCTTTACGAAAAGAAAGAAATCATTTTCCGTTATAGAACCAATTTGCATCCCAAAAACAGGTTAAAAAACGGTCCCCTGAATTTTTCGGACAAAAACGACCATATATTGACTTTTCGCCAAAAATTTCGGTTTGCAAAAAAATCTTCGAAGAATGAGTTAACGTTCCTAAAATGACTTGTGACATTACAAACTTTCAATTTCTAAAATAGGATTCAAATTCGCGGTTAATTTCAATGTGGCGCGATTTTAGCGTAACCTAGCTTATCATGTAACTTTTAGAAATTTTTGGTGCAATTGACTCGTGATCGATTTTATTCAAGCTATAATGTACCTCTTCGACACATTGACGACTCTCGGTGGTCGTGAAAATCTCGAGGTTTCTATTACAGACACGAGGCACCAAAATGACAGAAAAATCAGTCTAGTACCAATCAACGAGAATTTTGCAATTTGGTGGAATCACCCACGTTTAGCCACACATCTCAATCGAACCGACCTATCTCTGATCTCTGATCGATTTTTAATTGTGCCATAATGATCTCTGTAGATGAGCACGATCGAATAGTTGATTCCTAATTGAATTCTCAAATTTATTGCATTAAAATCATTTAATGGCTTGTCACGATAATCTAGTTATCTTAAGAGTGATCAGCTCTGAGAATAGCACTATAGGTGCATCAATAAAAGACCCGATTTATCTAATTGAAAACAGAATTGAAATTTCAAGATGTCACACTTATCTCATGATGCTCTCAGTCGCGAACTAGGCCGTGTATGAACACAAGAAAAAAGCATTGCCATCCAATTGGATCTCCTCTCCTCTACAGGCCCTTTGGGCCCTTTTATGTACCGATGCCCCAACTTTGGGTGCTGCTAGAGTTTCTCTAGTTATGAATAAATAAAAGATCTTTTTCGACAAAAAAAAAAGGGTTAATACCCTAAAAAAACCCATACACCTGTGACAAATTTACCTCACTATTTTTTTTACCACCAAAAACCCCCCAAACTGGTACATATGTGATAGATCTACCTCCGTTAGCTTCTGTTTGATTTTTCCGTTAGCCATGTGGAAATTCAAAAGTTTAATACCATTACAAACCCCAAACTGGTATATTTATGACAAATTTACCCCAAATTGGTATATTTATGACAAATTTACCCAAAACTGGTATATTTATAACAAATTTATCTAAAAAATTATTTTTTCGATCATAAAAAACCTAAATTGGTACACTTGCGTGCGGCACATTTACCCTATTTCAATTTTCCAAATTTGATCGAGTTATAATGTCCACTCAATTTTATTTTCCAGATTACTCTAACATTGCCTCCATATCATTAATACTTGATTTTTTTTTTTTTTTATTGGAATCATTATTAGAAAACTATTCTTCTTTTTTTTTTGCCAAAGGAAATTGATTTCATTACTAGCCCAAAAAAGGGGCACCATTAGATGAAAAGTCTAGACATAAAATAGAAATGAGAGGTGGGGTGGAAATGAAACCCAATTAGTAGGGAGAGAATTAGCTCGGTGAGCTTTTGCGACCCAATCCGCGACTTTGTTGGTTTCCCTCGATTCGTAAATGACCGAAACTCCACTGAGCTGGGCTAAACTTCTTTTGCAATCTTGTACTATAGCTTGGGCTGGCCAAGGTGCTTCGGCCCGGCCCGATAGGCTCTCCACCAGAGACAAGTTATCATAGGATATTTGCACGTGCAAATCACTTATGTTGAAGACTTGGAGTTGGAGTTCCGTTCGTGCAGCAACTTTACTTTCCTTCACCCATATCAACGCCTCACGCATTGCCAGGGTTTCCGCCACAAAAGCCGTCAGAGCATGAATGCTTTTGGTAAATCCGGCTATGAGGAGTCCAGCGGCGTTTTTGCATACCCCTACTACTGCTCCCGTGAGCGACGTTCTGCACCAGGATGCATCGATGCTCAACTTCAGCTCCTGCAAACCGAGTGAGTTCCATTTCTTCGGCGATTCTGGATCTGCTTGTTGTTTGCCTCTTCAATTCTACCCCTTAGCTTCCCATTTCGTGTATAGCTATGCGTTTGTTCGGGCTGCATCTTGGCTATTGAGTGGATCATGTGTCTTTCCTTTGAAGATTGCTGAATTTCAGGCCTTCCGAATCTACCATAATAGACTGGCAAAGAGGGTCTTTTTGTTTGCGTCGGCTCTTGAGGTAAGATTTTCGAAAATACAAACGTGCACTTCATTCTTGTGTCGAGAGGATGCCCATTAACTAAAAGATGGACAAATCGCTTGCGCACATATACAAAAGAAGTGCACATATCGCGGTTGCTTCGCTTGTTTTTGGTTTGTGACAAACTTGGCTTTATGTTTATATGTCTTAGCCCCACATGGTTTACTGCTTGTCCACAATCTATTTATACGCTTACATATTACTCTTGCTTTGCTGGTCATTCGTGTTAGTCCATGTAAATGTGTTAAAATTTTAACATGTAACTTGCATGTGAATGGTATGATTGACTCGTACATCACATGCTCGTTGAAATGCTGGAACCAAAATCACTTATGTTTGTCACTGATTTCAAGTGTACTTTGAGCGTGATTCTTTTGTATATGTGCGCAAGCGATCTATCCATCTTTTAGTTAATGGGCATCCTCTCAGCAAAAGAATGAAGTGCACATTTGGTTGTCTTTGAATAGCTTTCTAATAATGATTCCAATAAAAAGAAAAAAAAAATTAAGTATTAATGATATGGAGGCAATGTTAGAGTAATTCAGAAAATAAAATTGATTGGACATCATAACTCGGTCAAATTTGGGAAAATTGAAAGAGGGTAAATGTGCCGCACGTGTACCAATTTAGATTTTTTATGATTGAAAAAATTAATTTAGAGTAAATTTGTCATAAATATACCAGTTTTGGGTAAATTTGTCATAATATACCAGTTTAAGGTAAATTTGTTATAAATATACCAGTTGAGGTTTTTAATGGTATTAAATTTATAAATTTCCGCATGGCTTGCCACGTCAACAATGTTAATGGCAAAATCAAACGGAAGCTAACGAAGGGTAGATCTGTCACATATGTACCAGTTTGAGGTTTTTTATGGTCAAAAAAATAGTTTTGGGTAAATTTGTCACAGGTGTAACAATTTGCGGTTTTTTAGAGTATCAACCCAAAAAAAAAAAGGTATTAAATTGAACATATTAGGCTTAATTGGATTTAAAATGTGCACATTTACTTTTTCATAAAAAGGTCAACCCTTGCCTCAAATTCAATTCCAAGTGTTGACTGTCCCTGTTTAAGGCTCATCAAAATTGGGCTCAAAATCTTTAATTGGTCCCTAGCATATATTTATTTTAAAGAATTGAATCCAAAAATTTTGGAATTTTTCAATCAATAGTCAAATTCTTTAGTTTCACCAAAAAATCAATTCAAATTATTTTTATGAAAAATGAAAATTAAAAGCCTAATTATGCATGCAAGGACCAACTTGATGTATGTTTATGGTAAATTATATGAAATATTGGCTAAGAGTTGACTTTTTAGTTTGGCCAAAAAGTCAATTTAAAAGTCGACTTTTGATTCATTAAGAAAATGGTATATAAATAGAAAAAGAATGGAATGCTCTTAGTTTCTATATACCAATGGACTCTAATGACATTTAAATGACTCTTTTTGGCCAAGAACGGGCGATGTTGCAATCAAGAATCTCAAGCCTCGAGTTTAACCTTATTGAATTTATCGACAAAAATTTAGGTGTCAATAACTACTGCTCATTTCATGCCCAAGCCACAAGTGCCTAGGCTTGAGACCTTGATGCTCGTTTCCAATTCCCAGAGGCCACGCTAGAGTACTTGATTCCCCTACCTAAGTCAAGACCTAGGCCTCCATAAGCCAAGTCCAAGAACCCTAGGCCTTTGTCCTGCTCCGCAATGACCATGTCTAGGTACCAAGGTCTCATCCAAATCATTGGCGCCCAACCCCAATTCCTTGATGACTGGGCCTAGTCCACAAAGGTTGGGCCCAACTAAGCCTAAGACCTCAATGCTTGGACCCCATCCCATAGTGGTGGTGTTCAATAACTGGTTCCCTCACCCAAGTAATTGACACCCGAGCTTGATTCCACAGCACATTTGCTTGAGTTCCTAGTGGCTGCGCTCGACAAACACTAACTCTTGCGACAAGGGCCTGGTGGCTAAAGTATCTCTTATCACACGAATAGTGCATGTTTCTTTAGAGAAATTAAATCAAATTTTCATTTTCAAATGACAAAGAAATAATTTTTAGTTCATTTTTTTATTTTAGCCCGACACCAAATATATTGTTATTTACCTTTTAAATAATTCATGGTAAACATTTTATGTAATTTTCGTATATTTTATTAAATAAACGAAGACTTAAAATATATTCTAAATTTTAATAGAATCGAGGCATTTTGTGGATGGCGAAAAACATTTGCTCTAAGGACCAATCAGACCTTTATAAGGGTGAAAAATTCCGATGAGAAAATCACTTTTAAGGCTTTCCCTTAAGCAATCAAATTGTGCAAAGTACACTGAATTTGCACACAATACAAAAAGAAATCACAAGAAACAATCCATGTACATGTCCTAGTACAAGGCCACTTGTGATGTAAAAATATCTCCTCGCATCACTAGTCTAGAAACATGTCTATTTCAAAAGTTCAAATGAACATATGGCATGACTTGTTTAGTGAAATGGTCATTGAGATATATGTCCTAGATAATACAAGTTATGGAGAAGCAGTTTAGGATTGATTGTGGCACCCCTCGACGGCCCCCAATTGGTTAGGGTCACCCCAGTTCGCTTACCATTCTCTTACTTGACCTGAATTCTATCAATCCTTGGGGTTTACATCTTTTAGATCAGTCCCTTGCACAGTTCATATACGGAAGCACATCCAACAACTCCCTTCTCTATATTCAGAAAACGATGCACACCAACTAAACATTTTTAGGTAAAAGCCGAACACTTAAACCAGATGGACATCATTTATCGGTACATCAAAATGTCGTAGTCTTCTATACTCGACTATACTTCAAAAGATAACCGACATTTCCTCCAACAGTCATATACTTAAGGTCCATCGATCAGTGTCGGCGTCCAAAAGTTCCTTCATTTGCTATCCTCCTCCTTGCGGTCATATCCAACCACTTGATCCATCTACCAGCTAGGTAGCACCGACACGCGACACGACACGACACGTCGACATGTCATTTCTGAAAAATAGAGAATTCTGACACGTTGCGACACGTTGTATATTAAATAAATATTTTTATTTTTAATTAATTTGATTCAAATTTATAAATAATTAATTAATTAAAAAAGCTTATAATAAATTTACACTAATAATATTAACAAATCAATTCATTTGAAATTCAAAAGATATATTCATAATTAATGCAAAATATTTTTTTAATTTTAACAAAAGTTATCGATGCAACTAATAATTAATAAGAAATTAGAATCAATTTATTTAAATAAATCCATAATTTTCTACAATAACTAAAATTTATCATTATTCAAAATTCAATACTTTCTTTTTCGAAATTATTTTTTAATTTCATTTATTTAATTTTTCAGTTAAAAAAATAATCCCCAAAACCCACCCCTTCTTTCGTTCTCTTTTCCCTCCACCCCAAGTTTATTTTACCTTTTTCCTCCCCCACCACTTGACAGTGACAGGTGAGCTGTCACTTCAACCCCCTCCCCCACGCCATTAGATGGTAGAACTCCTTTCTTATTTCTTTTGGATTTCTTTATAAAACCCTAGTGAGCCGCCGAGCCCCCTTTTTCCTATCCTCCTTGTTGCTCGCCGCACGACCCCCTTCCCTCCTCTCCTCTTCCTCTCATCACCGATCCATCGCAACAATGGTGGCCCTTGCCCTCTTTGGCCGTCTCTTGCCATCGTGGTGGTCCGTTCGTGGCTTCGTCTCGCCGGTGGGAGTTTGCCTTCTCTCTTCTTTCTCTCTGTTCGGCTCCTTTTCTAGCCGTCTCTTGCCGTCGCAGTGGTCCGTTCGTGGCTTCATCTCGCCGGCGCTCGCGACCTCTGCTCCCTCGCCCTCCCTCGCCCTCCCTCGCCTCCACCCTCCATCAATCTTCAGGACACGCGTCGACATGCGTGTCGAGAAAAGTTGACCGCGTGTCAACGTGTCCGACACGTGTCGTACACGACACGGAAGCCCATATAATGTGTCCGTGCAACCTAGTCTACCGATGGCAGTGGCAGTAGAGGTATCTTATCTAGTTTGAAATATTATTCTCCAAAATGGGTGAGTACAACCACTCGGCAGTAAAGATCCATCAAACTACTCATTACATCAAACAAAACAATCAAGGCATCATAATAAAGCACATATCATTTATGCATTCAAGCATAACTTACCTTGCAGCCATACATATGTCATCATACCATATGTGCATATACCATCATGCACTCATCATCAAGCATTCATGCACATATCACCATTCCATATGTGCATATACCACCATGCACTCATCATCAAGCATTCATGCATATATCACCATGTCATATATGCATATACCATCATGCAGTCATGCATATCTCACCATGACATCGTGCATATACCACCATGATTCATATCATCCATGCTATCAAACATATATCACCACGAGATCCATTCATGCCTTCATGATCGCATTTTCAATATTAAATAGCATTAATTTACTTTCATAAGCAGATCATGCATCATGCCATATGAATATACCCATGCACATGATTCATTTTCAATTCTCATCTTTCACGAGGATCTCATCAGTTTTTCTTTCCAAGGACCAATGTTTGCATCCCACAATTTATTACTTGCATCCAACCAAGCATCGCGAGGAACCTCCGAGCATGTATTCAAAATACAACCGAGCATCCGACCCCCCACATTCCGGGCATCTCGCATCCCAACTAACATCACGAGGCATCCCCCGGGCACAAACCTCCGGGGCTTCCGGAATTACGTACCGACATACCACCAAGATTCCCCTCCTCTGGAATTACGTACCGTATACCACCGGGCATCTCAAAGCTCCCGAGGACCCTCCGGAATTATGCCACCAGGCCACCGGGCATCCGGCACCCCCACATTCCGGGCATCCCGACACTCCCGGGGCATCGTCGGCTCACACCTTCGACGTTCTTGTTACTATCTCCATTTACATTTATATATGTATCTCAATTTCAACATGGCATTTGATGCATCAATATCAAGAGTCTCAACCAACTTTTCATTCCATATAACATGCCATATGCCATCACATATGCAGCAAAATCAACTACTTAAGGTATTCCATCACATGGATAAATTCATTTATTTTTCAAAACACATCAATTTTTCGAATAAATCAGAATGATTTCCTCCAATTAAAATTACAGAAAAATTAGTAAATGACATTAATAAATTCTGAAAATTTGACACATCATAGAAGAGATCTAGAGGCATTTATCTCATAAAGAACACAACACCACCAGCATTTCATACAAAACAGAATAGTCCATGCATTACAGCTTTTGAAATTCGCACAATCCAGCTTGCACAGTTTTAGAAAACATTTTAATTGAATACCCAAATAACCTTCAAAAATTATTAAATTTGAACATGTGATATTCAAGACATAAAGGAAAATATTTCATGAAGAACACTACACCAAAAGATCCCCATATAATTCGGTACAGACCATGCATCACAGCACTACTATTCTAACAGTTCAACTTGCACAGTTTTTGAAATATTTTTGGTTAAATAGGCAAATGAACTTACCAAATTACGATATTTGAATATGTTGTAGGGGAGACATGAAGAGAAATATTTCATGAAGAACACATTGCCGAAAGAATCTCATACAAAACGATATAGCCCACGCATTGAAACTGACTAAGTCCGAACACATCAGATTACACGGTTTTAGAAGCATTTCCGATTACATACCCTAATGGCCTTCAAAAATTATGAAACTCGACTATGTAGTATTCAAGACCCTAAGGTATATTTCTCATGAAGGAATCAAAGTCATATTCGTCCTAGGTAATTAAATATAGGCGGTTAAAACTTCTGTTCTTAGTACAAAAATTTCCAGATCTAACTACCTTCGAAAAACCACGATTTCACCTACCTATTCTTGTTGGTTTTCTCTAAATTTTTTATATGTTAAACCTCAAGATGTCCTTTACAACATTCATTAAGAAATGGAAGTGAAATTTCAACAAGAAGGTTACTTTACAGACCACGAAACCACTGACGGTCATCACGACGAATTCCAGATCTAGTCTCTCCAAAGGAAAATTGTTTCACCAAGAAATACTTGTTAGTTTTATCTCAAATTTCAGTATGTTATTATTCAAGATTTTATCTACAACTTTAATGAAGAGGTTGAAGCGAAATTTCAACTAAAAAGTCACATGCAACACACGAAATCACAAAGAGATCAACAAAACAGTTTCCAGATCTAATGTTTTCGTAGAAAAAGGGTTTCACCCATCAATACTTGTCCATTTTGTCTCAAATGTTAGTATGTTATACTTAAAGATGTTATCTACAACTTTCATGAAGAGGTCAAAATAAGATTCCAACTAAAAAGTCACATAAAACACACAAACTCGCGGACGGTCGGACTGGTCTTTCCAAAATCAGCATGCATGACCAACGAATCTCTATTCAAAGCTCCAAAATCTCATCCCATCTACCACAACCAAGACTTACCATCTACTACACATACACACAGTAATGCAAAGAGTAGGTTTTAGGACTTCACTTGCCTCAAATCAAAGGAAAACACAGCAAGAACGACGGCAGAATTAGGCGGGCTCGATGGCGTCTCCTCTTCCTCTCTTTCTCTCTTTCTCTCTTTGGACAGTACTCTCTCTCTCTCTTCTCTCTCTTCTGGTCGAAATCCCCCTCCCCCTTTTCCTTTTAGTCAAATTAAAACCCTTGCATGCTCCCATTTTTGCATGGAGGGACACTTGGTTACAAAGGGGCAACACTTGGCAAGTTTTTCTTGCCACTTGGCATTTTTGCCATGCACATGATGGGCCTTCAATGGGCCGAGCTTGGGCCAGCTTGGTCGACCACTTCATGGGCTCCTTGGGCCAGGCCTCTTGGCCCACTTTAGGCCCAACACACTTGGGCTTAAGGTCCAAACTTAAATGACCCATATTTATTTTTGATAATCCATCTTAATCCCACTTATACAAGATACCAAATTACAAATTTAAATGGCCATAATACTCTGTAACATAGTTTAATAAAATCCAACTTACAAAATTCATGGCCAAAAACATAATTTCCTCATCAAATAAAATCATTGGTCTCACATGGACATAGGACGCGTTTCCAACAACATAATTATCCATTTATATAAATACCATATCATTCTTATTCACTTGGCCATAAATCTTGAAATCATAAATCAATAGACTCCTACTTATAAAACACATGGTCATGAGTTATTTTTGGGATGCCACATTGATAAAGGTTTGTGACCATGTTGAAGACAAGATTAAATTCAGTCTGACATTTCAATATACATTTTACACTATAAGAGGGTCTGGCTAACACCGTTACACGGGACGTTGGAGACTCACCCAACCCTAATTGTTCCCAGAACTTTAGTTTATGTTCTTGATGGCTTGGACCTCACTGCATTTGGTACAATTTTTCGCCCATGAAGTACCCAACCAAATGCATGTACATACCGAGGTGTGAGGAAAAATGCAAATGATTATGTCCATGGAGAGGAGCGTGCCAGTAACTTCCTCAATACATCTCTTTCATTTGACAATACTGAATCTTTCATTATCTAGAAAAGAGAAAACAAATATCAAGTCCTAGATTATAGGATGATGCTTACACATGCATCTTCCTGGCGATTTCTGGCCTTTGAACCGCACACAAATTGACCTTGACTAGATGTAAATTTGTCCACGAACACCCAATAGACCCGGTAGAAAACAACCTTAATAATATAGAATTTCTCGACACATTCATATGA
Organism: Eucalyptus polyanthemos subsp. polyanthemos; assembly: GCA_017140185.1. Taxonomy (NCBI): domain Eukaryota; kingdom Viridiplantae; phylum Streptophyta; class Magnoliopsida; order Myrtales; family Myrtaceae; genus Eucalyptus; species Eucalyptus polyanthemos. The sequence continues at coordinate 14,176,223 of CM029465.1, read as the reverse complement.
CTTGATAGATTGAACATGTTTTTGAGTCAACGTGGGTAGTTCTCATACATCTGAACTTGCACCCAAATTCCAAAGATAAGGTACACATATCGTTAGAAAAAGTGCCTTTTCTAGGAAGATGCTTCTCTCCCAAAAACATTTCTTATTGATTTTATCAAAGGCACAACATACACATCACACACCACCTAACATCACTTCATCCACAAGGAAGCAAAGTGCCGACCAAGTTTGACCAGAAACCCTAACTTTAAATCTCTTCACCACCATCTTCCCCCCACGAAACCACCCACAAAATTAGTCTACCATCAATTTGAAATTCCCCTTAAAGCCAAATTAGGGTGCAATCAAGTTTAATTTAAGCATGATAAGGGAAAAGGAAGGAATGGCAGTCAAAACTTGCCTAACACACGCTATTAGATCCCTAACTCCATCTTGGTACTTGTTTTTTTATGATGGCATGCTGTCATGTGTCGTTGCCGAATTGGCCGTAAAGACCAGACAACACAAACATTTTATAATCTCCTGTCGAAACCCTATTTATAGAATTTTAGAATTCAAAGGAACTTTGACTGTGAAAGCTTCAACGTACCAACCACACTATCGTGATGCTTCGTTTTAGGCACTGCCCAAGTCAATTCGGCACCATTCTTTGAACGAAACTTTTTACTGAATATATTATGTCTGTGTCCCCCTTATTGGAATCGGAGTAGAAAAGGCACTTCGCTTCACGGATGGAAGTCAAAGCTGAGATGCATATGATTTTCCCGGTAACATCAGCATATATTCCGAGAAAGTTACGCGCTAATAGCAACTAGTAAAGCCATACTTTATAGTTAGCCAAAATAATATATATACGATTAAGTCAAGCAATGTATTGCCTTTGAACATTGAATTCCTAAATCAAAGTACGAAAATCGTTATCCTTTTTGTTCAGATCAATCAAGATGTTTCAAGATTGCTTCTTTCATAATTCGGACAGGTGAATCAACATAGGACCAATAAGGGCACGTATGAAACTCGTTTACATAGTGATGGACGCAGAATTCTAAGCTAAAGGAGACTGGACTTGAAACTTTGCAAAATATTTAATTTAAGAAAAATAGATAAAAAAATTACATGAAACTTTTTAAAGTAAAAGTTGGTAAGCCGCTCAAATAAAAACTGTATGTCATTAATTCATCTCTATCCATGTATTAGACATGGCCAATATTAATTTTAGGTTCAATTCCAATTATATCCCAAACTTTTTAGTTTTAAAAAATCCTCAACTTTCACTCTAGCAAGTCTAAATATTGTCACTAGTTTCTTTGAGATTATCAACATTAGGAGACTGTTGTTATTTCATATGAGAGTGGGGATATTAATAAAGACGTAAATTCTAATAATGAACCTCTAATTGGCGCTAATGTTAATAATTTTGAAAAAATTAGTGGCAATTTTTGGATCCATAGTTAGATTTGAGACTAGAGTGAAAGTTGGAATTGTTTTTAAACAAGAAAAATTTTGGGGCACCCATGATGGATCAATCCAATCCGACTATTAAAATAAACATATTCTTTAATGTGAATTTATATATGGGCTTCCTCCCATCTCAACTTAGTTTTTCGTGAAAATTTATATATTTTATAGCTAGTAATGCAAGTGATCATCACCTAACAGCCCCATTTCCCTAACAAGACTTGTTCTCGGCGGATATACTATAATGTGATTAAAAATAACTTAAGTACCACAACGCCTCCGGCCTCTTTTTTTTTTTTTTTTTTTTTTTGGGGGGGGGGGGGGGGGGTTGAACCTTTTCCTTAAACTTCCTTTGATAATATTCTAGCATTTCTCTTGAATCAATGGACTTCTTTATTCTCACTGTGGTCTTGCCAACTAAGGCAAGGTCGCCAATGCTCCTCCAACACCTAAAAGAAAATCACCACCAAGAAAAATGATCTATACGAATCTCGAAATAGCAACGTCCCGACAACTAGCTCTTGAGATGGGCTAGCCCATCATCGTATATATCACACGTTCCGAAACTAAGGGCATGCAATAATAAATTTTTTTGACCAGCCAGGCTGATTCAGAGGAGGCAAAAAGATTAGGTGGAGGAAGGTGAGATTTGCAACGAGATGAAAGATTATGTTGCATATATATCTTCGTTATTATAACAATAGCAACAACCATATTATTTGCGAATCTCTTTGGCCAAGATAATATTTTGGATATTGACTTAGGTTATTTTCATCGCACTATTTCCCCACGTCCATTCGATGGAATATCAAGGCGGCCAAGAGTCGACAATGGCACTATCTTGGGCCCAACCACATCGGAAATTTTCAATCCTTGTCAATTCAGTGGCGTAGTTAATCTTGGACTAAAAGTGACTTTCTAGTTTAATGATTTTGAGAGTGCTGATAAATCCGTTTCGAAAAGATTCCTTACGGGTCTTCCAGCAAAAGTGGCTTTCTTTATAAAATGTCGTTCAATGTATGGTGGGACCTCTCAATGTGAATGTGTCCCCAATTTGTTTCTAGTATTCAAAATTCTGGTCCCGAAAACAAAGGTCACTTGTAATTGACATGGCGTGACAGCTTTCATTATTCTCATATCTTTACAATTGGTTAGAAAGTTATTGATGGAATCCTCATTTGCTATTCACTATTCATGAATTTGGCTTGTTGTTCATCCTTAAATTTAGAGATAATTAGGAGATGCTCCATATCTTCCTTGATTCTTCATATCTTCATTTGATTGTGCATATTCTTAATTAATCATACTTGATCGAAATTGATATTGTAATATCTTGTTACTTTTAATAGTCATTTTATGAAACTCATAAATATCATGTATACTCTTCATTATGATACGCATGGAAATTATATAATTCTATTTCCACATATTCTTTATCTTGGTGCCATTCTGCCTTATTTTATCTCGTGTAGGCCACGAATATATTTAAAATCCATGTGTGGTTCCTAATTCGGCTTTATACTTGTTTACATTTTTTTCATGTTATTTACGAGATTTATATACAATTCACATACTTTTATATACATATAATCTCTTGCTACTTATGGGCTAAAACTTGTCTCCAAGTTCCAGTTACCTTCTTCTACATCACTTTGAGTATCTCCCTTGATTCTCCATAATCCTTTGTTGCGCATGTGTGCATATTCTTAATTAATCTAAATTGTTTATGATTAAATTGTAATATCTTGTTACCTTCAATAGTCATCTTATAAAACCTATAAACATCTCATGTACTATTAATTATGATATTCACGGAAATTATACAGTTCTATTAGGGATATTTATATCTTGGTATAGTTCTACCCTTAGTTTATTTCGCATGTGCAAGCTGCCGTTTGTAAAATTCCATGTGTCGTTCCTAATTCAACTTGCATGTAAAAGAGGGTACTTAAAGTATACTACCTTGCTTTGTGTATAAGGTTTACATGCTATTTATATACACATAGTCTCTCTCCACTTATGTGTTCAAACTTTTCTCCAAGCTTTAATTGACTTATTCCATGTCACCTTTAGTTTAAGTCAATGCTTGAGATAATTAGAGGCTCCAAAGTTTAATTAATTCTTCATATCTCCCTTAATTGTGCATATTCTTGATTGATCATATTTGATTATTATTGATATTGTAATGTTTACTCAAATAGTCATCTTTCGAATACCTCATCTTATGGAGTTTTTAATACTGCAGTCTTCATTGTGACATACACATAAATTATATAATTCTCTTTAGCATGATTTTATCTATTAATTATAAGCAAAAGTTACTTCTTTTTCTTTTTCTCATCGTAATCTATTTGGTAACCAATTTTTGAAAAAAGTTATACAAGAATCTACGTTTGACACTTTCAAGCGTATTCGGAAAAAAAAAAGTCAAAATTTATGAGCTGCATGATTTGGATTAACCAAAAGACCAAAGGTAAAAGTCAATCAAATACGCCTATACGGCAAAAACAGCAATTTTGTTTTCACAAAATCTAATTAATCTTTTACACTTCAAGTCAATTGAAGCTCCGATCACTGGGGACTACACGAAGGACTCGAATATGTCGTGTACTGCAATAATCCGATTGATCCTCATATCATATGCCAAAGGAAAATAAAGTGTTTAATCAAATGAGATCATAGTATAGTAATATCATTTCGTACAACCATAGTACATCACCACTTACGTGACATGAAAAAGCTGTAACATAACAATGCATGCTCTAAGTTCATATGAATAGTTAAATCCGGTAGGTAAGTGGTGCATGTAATGGGTTCGCATAGACGCATAATGCATTTAAATGTGATGTGACCTAGCATACAAGGAAAACATGTGTCCGATGTTCCGGTGAGATGAGGAATGGATAAATAGGCAGGCGGTGGAACTGAAAGCATTAATTGCAATTTACTGAATTTGACCTTTATCCTCATGAATGACATGATGAACCGTTGCCATTCCCGTGAAGCTAATAGCTTCTCTTTTGGCCAAAAAAATTTAAAACTTAGCTACTTTGTTTTTGCCTTGGTTGGTGACTTTAATTGCTCCCACTGCTTACCTTGCCTTTCTTTTTTTATTATAATTTTTTTTTCCGTTTGCACTTGCTAAAAGTCTTTCTCGAGAAAATGGAAAATTTTAGAGCGAATAACCGTACGAAATATGTAGTATATTAAAATTTCTAAAATGTGTCATGAAAATGTGATCAAACCTTAAAATTTTCAAAAAATGCAATTAAATTATAAAACTTGTCACAAAAATGTAATCAAATCCTAAAACTGTAAAAAAAATTATAGTTAAGTCTTAAAACTTATCACAAAAAGTGTAATCGAATTTTAGAACCGGATTGCATTTTTTAAAATTTTAGAGCCTAATTATACTTTTGCAAGAAGTTTTAAGAATTGCAATATACTTGTCATTATATTTTATAATTATTTAAAAAAATCACTTCATAGCGTGTATACATAAAGTTACTTATCTAAAGTGATTTTATCATGTGAGATTGATGTTAAGGAATATCTTAGACAACTTGTTAAACATATCTAATTATGAAAAGAGCAATTCTCCAAACATTGACTATACATAACGTGAGTAATCATATCATGCATTGAAAACTGTAAATGGATGTTGATATGTCCAAAATATTTCATTATGAATTTATCCCTCGATATTCAAAGGTTCTTTTGATTTTTTTAATTCCATGTTTTATATTCTTCAAATTATATATTTTTAACTATGGTTGATTAGAGTTAATTTTCATTTGTTGTTTTTCACTCAGACCTTCTGAATTCTACAATTTGATTTTGTTGATACGAAACACATGGAATCGTTCGGAACATATAAGTACTATATATAGATATAGATATAAAAATCTCTAAACTTAGGACCTGTCGACCCATTTTTCAAAATTCAATGGGAAAGCAATTTGTCCTTAGGAAAAGCACAACCAAACAAATGTGATGTGACCTATCCCTTTTACAATTGATTTTTTTTAATATTTTTGCTGACATAGAAATTTAATGATTATTAAATGTCAAACATCTAAGAGTAAACAAACTATGAAATGTCAAATCACTTGATTATATTATAAAATTTCCAAGAAATTAACAACATATTTTGGGCTTCTCTAAGTTTTCTTCTTTTTTTGCTTTCCTTCCGTACCAAGATCACATCGTCTCGAAACAACGGGGTGGGGACCCATGTACAGTTGAAAAAAACACGAGCCACATTTCAAATTGGATGGTGTAATCAATGACAGAAGCTTGAGCAGCAGCTATCTATCACGCTTTTAGAAGGACACATATAATTTCTTTCCTTCCTTTTCTGCTCCAAAGCCTCCAATGTATGGTTTCCTCAAACGTCGCCATCACAGGACGTCTTGTCCTGTATTTGTCCCGAATTTAAAACTAAATAATAAAAGTTAGAAAAAAATCCCAACCCCATTATAAAAATGATTCTTCAGAAGCGGACCCCGCAAAAACCAAATGCTCTTATTGAGAAAAGACGAGGTAGCAAATCACAAGATGCCACTCGTACCTTCCTTTCCGTCTTGCCCTCCAATACAGAGATAAATTCATGTTTGTGTTGGATTTGAAAAATTGATAGTTTTGTGATAGATTTTTATGACATGAAAAGATTTCTATGGAAATCGATGGTTCCGTGTAAGATTTGAGTTCTCTTAATAAATTCACGTTCTCCAACAATTACAATCCCTACTCTAAAATATGAGGAGAAGAATATCAAAATAGCATATAACATATTAAGATAGTATCGATTCTTATTATATTAATCATATCATCATATCAAATTATGCGTGACACATGAGTTTTCAAATGCAAAAAATAAGAAAAAGCCAAATCTCCAATCAATTAACCACAAGCATCACATACATATATACATTAGAATCTACTTTTATCCACCCAAACAAAAGAAATTCTTAGGGTAGTTCTCATCCAGCAACGTGGTCCCAATGGGGCAGCGTTTAGACTCGAGGGGCATCATTACTTGCAACCCACTATCCCTAATTAGAAAGATCCTAAGATAAGAACCCCATCAACCAAAGATATAAACAAAAAGGAGATTTAAGAGAGTGGAGAAAAAGATATGGTCATCCCATGGGAATATAATCAAGAACATATGATATGCCCAAAAGGGGGCACTCAAAAGTTCTCTACACAAATCATCACATCTTCAAAGCTCGAAAGAGATATGCATTGGGTCGGAATTGGATTGGAGGGATATTCATATTCTTGGTACACTCACGATCTCTCATCATCACCAACAAGAACCCGTTTAGAATAAGAAGGAGACCCCTCCTTCGAAAAGAGAACCGACCCACATGAAGAACCCGAGGCTGCGCTTGGCCGGAGGATCTTAAAAAGCCAAATATCCAAAATCAAAGTAAATATAGTAATTAAAGCAAGAAAACAAAAAGATTATAACAAGAGTAGGAATTAGGATATTCTTCTTCGGCCCCATTTACAACAAAAACCCATATCTTCTCCATTCTCATTCCCCTCTTTTTCATTTTGTCCTTCTCCGAAATGGCTACACCTACACTAGATGAAAATACCCACAAAATATTTTTTTTTTAAAAGGAATAAAAAAAAAAAGGGTTCCTTTTTCTCTACTCTGATATTGCTCTTTTTCTCCTCTTGATTTAATAAAGAAAAAAGGGGGAGAGAGAGAGGGAGAGAGAGAGAGAAATTAAAAAGAGGGTCTTGAAGTCTTGCGCCACTCTTCGGTCTTCGCTGGTTAGACTTCTCTGGGGTCAACAAAAATGGAAAGCCCAGGCGGTGACTTGGTCCAGTCACCGACAGCCCCGTCACTGTAGTCCTCCCCAAGCCTCTTGATGCACCACAAGTCCTCGTCGCACGATAGCCTCTTCCAGTGCGGGATCGCTAACCTGAGCGGCTCGCGGCTCGCCACCTCCGTGGCCACCACCGCGCAGCCGTGCTCCTTCGCCAGGTTGTGCGCGTGCGCGCAGAGCGCCCTCAACATCTCCCCCGCGCGCGGCCTTCCCCGCCCAGCCCGTACAGGAAGTGGGCCCCGAACGGCCTGAACAGCTCCGGGAACGACGGCAGCCCCAGCCACGGCAGCGCCCTGTCCACCGCTCGCGACGCCCTCGCGAGCGCCCGCTGCGCCACCGGCACGCCCCGCAGTTCCAGCTTGTACACGTCCTGTAGGTTCCACACGCTCACCACCGCCCACGACTCCGGCGGGTCCGCCAGGAACTCGGCCGCCCCGCCCCAAGGCCGTTCGCCGGCGCCGCCGCGGGGTACGGCGAGGAAGGTGCCGAGGGTGAGCTTGTTGTTGAGGACCGCGTCGATGTCTCGTGGGAAGAACTCGGACGTGGAGAAGCGGAGGCGGTAGAGGAGTTCGGCGTCGCGGGGGCAGAGCTTGAGGATGGCGGTCCGGCGGGGGACGCGGACACGGTGGGCGAAGACGGGGTTGACGAGGATGGCGGGAGTCCGGAACTTGGAGTAGCCGCATTTGGTGGTGAAGAGCTTGACGGAGGCGATGTTGTCGTTCTCGGTGGCCATGTAGCAGTACTCGCCGCCGCTCTCCCTCACCCACTCCTCCATTCTCTCTACCAGTTTCGACGCTATTCCCATCCTCCTGTACATTACACATTATGCGAAATATAAGTTCTCGTATGTAAATGGGGGCGAGATAATGTGTATTTCTTCTTTATTTTAGAGAGAGAGAGAGAGAGAGAGAGAGCGCCAATAATTGGGATGATCAAGGGCTAATGAAGGGGGTCGCGTGTCTTTCGTTTCCACACAAGGACCGTTTTTGGTGAAGAACGTCATGCGCCCGCGTACGGCTTCAGATATTTAAAATCGAAAGATAAGGAGGTTCTATGTGCGTACCTGTGAGGAGGAGGGACACGCAGGCCCAATATGTAGCCGACCTTGGTGTACACCGGGACTTGCTTCGCGGGAATACAGGAGTCGAGCGAAGCCATGTTGTTGTTGTTGTTGTTGTTGACGGTGGAGGTGTTGCTGTTGATGTTTTTGCTATTTCTGCACAGCCTCTTGCCGCATGTAACGGTCTTGATGCAACCCCTGATCATCCCCACTATCTCTTTTTCCTCACCCATCTCCGCCACCTACTCCAAGAAAAAAAGAGAAAACCCAAATGAAAATCCCCACAACCCCATGAAATTATATCATCCTCAGGCACATTCATAACAACAACAGACTCACGTAACACATAGACACGTAACACAGAGAGAAAGAAAGAGAGAAGCAGAGAGAGAGAGAGTACCAGCATGAGGAAGGCAGGACAGTTTCGGACCCTGCAAATCGGGTCGCCCATGTGGTCGGTGTAGAGGGAGAGCTCCTCGCTGGGCCCGACCTCGCATTCTCTCTCCACGGCATCCACCTTCTCCCGGTCCTTTTCTGGGTCGTACTCTCTCACCACCACCGTCGCCATCACAATGAATGCGCGTTTCTGCCTGTGCGTGTTACTCTCCGTGTGTAAGTGTGTGTATGCGTCTCTCTCTCTTCTCTCTTTCTCTCTCTCTCTCTTCTTCAGCACCGAAGTCGGGTCGTCACTCGCCGTGAACAGATAAGAGGGAAGGTGGGTGGGCTCGCCTTTATATAGGCGAAGGAGAGGGGGAGCGATGGAGAGCTGCGCTGCTCTAAAGAGGGGCCTCAAGAAGATAGGCTGTGTAACGTGCTTCGTAAGCAAAGAAAGGGGGATTAAAAATTGCCTGCTCGCGCTTCGAAACTAGAGAGCGCAACCGAAACAGAAAAAACAGCTCATATCCATGACGATGACGATACGAGTCGTCTGATAAAAAGATGAAACGGGCCCGAATAAACTCGGAAAGAAAGAAAAAAAAAAAAGAGAATTGGGGAAAATACGATTCTTAATGGGCCGGTGGTCGAGCTTCTTCGTCTTTCCGCTCGGTGTATGTCGAGGATGGTAGCCAGTGACAGTGCTCATCAGAAAGGTACGAGCCCTGCTCCAATGGCGCCTTTAAATACCTGATTTCGGGGGCTTTTTGTCCCTCTCTCTCTCTTCTCTCTCTGAGATTAAATTCCGTGCTCTCTCTCTCTCTCTCTCTCTCTCTCTCTCTCTCTCTCTACCCTCTTTTTTTCCCCCTTTTTTCTTTTCAATTTCCATTTTTTCCAGTCTCTGTCTTGTCTCTGAATCTTTCTCTGTTTAGCGTCTCTTTTCTAGCTGCAGGACTGGGCCAAATAACAATACCCTCAATAAGTAAATTAGCACTTCTTTAAGATATATATCGAAAGGTTTTCATTTGATAGGGAAATAAACAGGGGGTACTTAATAATTATAAATATAATCATCATCACAAAGAAAAGGTGGGGAGAGAGGAAAAGGGACGAGGAAATGGCGGCTGTGGCTGCGCAGTCTTGTGGGCATCGTTCTTCCATTTTTATTTTTTTACTTTTTTTTTTTTTTTTTTGATTTCTGTTAATCATTTATTTCTTTGTGTGAGAGAGAGAGAGAGAGAGAGAGAGAGAGAGCGAGCGCGTTGCCATCATGACCCCATTTGTAATCATTGCCACTATCCCACTTCTCGCACCGTCCACATTCTTCCGGTTTCGCATCATCATCATCACTCATCATCATCATCACCATCTCCATCATGGTTATTGACACCATCCTCATCACCATCATCCCATTTCACCATGGACATGCATCCATGTCGTTTCTGAACAGAAGAAACTCATGGATTTCTTCGACTTTTAGAAAGGACCATGCTTTTTTTCTTTTATTTGGTAAATTTATCCCAAGAAAATAATTTTGTTTCACTAATGGAAAAATGCTCAAAATATGTATATTGATTCACGAGTTATGTTTGAGTAATTCTTAATGAGTGTTTCAATTTATATGGAGATGTATGTTTTCCATTTGACTATTAGAGTTAGATAGTTTTTATGCCGGTTGCAATAATTTTGGAATATATTTCCTTTTTGTTTTTTGGTCGAAAAATTTCCAGTTAGTACGTGTTCGTTTAGAATACTATATAAATTCTTAATCAAGGACAGAATCGCATTCTCCTAGAGTAAGGCACCTTCATTCACTTAAATGTTCCGCACATTTAAATATTAGTAATTTTCCTATTTTTCTTGCAACCAAAAAAAAAAAAAAAAAAATTGTCAAAATATTAAACTCGACACTCAATGGTTGATTTGAGTGGTCTTGCCATACTTTTTTGCCCCTAGAAACCTGTTTTAAGATAATTAACCCTCACTAAAGAAATTTATAGACGGTTAATTAAACCCTAGATGTACGCATCGTGGGTTTTCTTGAAATGATATCTAATAGCACCAAACAAACTTTGATAGCACAATTGGTTAGAACGTTGGGAGTTTTTTAATTCAAAAATTAGAGATTAACTATTCAAATTGAATTGATTTAACTTAGAATCTCCCACACAAGTCATATGTGTAAATTTAATCTATTTATTGATTTTGCAAGGTGTTATTGACGTGAATAATTGAAAAATCCTTTATATTCTAATAATGAATTGCAATGAACGAGCCAATTTTTTCCTCTCGTGAATCAATTGAAGCCACCTTGAGGAAATCATGTGCTTTAAGGCATAATGAATGCAACACATGTCGCTTGCACAAGGAATGTACTCATCTTATTACTTCAAGAAAATGGACCGTGCATTAGCTAATTTTATAGAGATTGCGTGATTAATGTTCTGAAAATCCAGAGCAATTGTTGATAAAAAAATTCTTTTTAAAATTTTAATATGTTGAGTAATTTACACTTCTATAAAGGAATGAATAGTATGGAATATTCACAGTACAAAATTAAAGTAAAACATGCAAGACTCTGTAATAAGTCCAATCCATTTTAGACTCATTCATTGATGAAGTCCATTTAGTAAGACTTGGGATGGTATTTGGTGATCCTAAATATGGCACAGAATATAACCATAGTGTAAAAGGTTTCGGTCTTTTTGGAATATTCAGTAAAGTTTATTCTTCTTCTTTTTCCAATATAACCAATAAAAATTTACGCCTTTTTTCTCCATTAGTTAATGTAAGCAAATACTGGCTACGCGGCCAAAAGGAGACCTCGGTTCCGATAGGCAACTCCCAGGAATTTCGGCCGTTGATAATGTGTAATCAGTAATTAATGCTATTTGCTAAGTATTTACTGCTACTCTTAGTTTTTCAGCTACTGGACGACGGTGGCGGGAGCATTATGCTGATTGCGATAAATCTCGGTCCACATGTACGGTCCCGATTGCTCGATCGTGACATTCGGATAGAATTGAGAGTCCCATGCCTATGTTTTAATTTAGGCGTTCGCCATTTTCCTCCCCGAAGTCCACTAGTTTTGCTTGATGCCCATTGCTGCTGCTCGGTCCTAACGTCCAAAGAAGAGGATTTAACACAAAATTGTAAATAAAATGGGAGCAACCGGGGGGGAGCGGAAGGGGTAAGTATTAACCTATTTGAGCCTCGTGAATCGGCCGTGTTTGTATAGTTTTGGAACAAGTAAGTTTTTATTTATTTCATTTGTGTACGTGAGATAAAAGTAAGGATTTTTATCAGGCCGTACTAGTGTGAGAAATAATTTATGTTCTCACCATTAAATTAGTTAACAAATTGAAAAAGTTCGGTCACAAAAATAATTTTAAATACACATATCACTCATTTAATAGTAAATTTCTTACATTGATAGCAAACCAACACAGATGATAATAAATAAAATTATAAAATGAGTCCTAAAACAATCACTTCGCCTTACAAGATGCAAGTTTGAAATTTCTCTAGGCAAGAAACATGGAAAAAAAAAATTTCCATCTAATTTATCTCCACCTTGTCCTACACATTGACTATTTTGGAAAGTTTAACCAACCCTCGAGTCCACTTTATGAAAACTCTCTCCCGAGCCCATTTGTTGTTATTATTATAAAAGGCCAATACTTCCTATTTGTACTCTTGTATAAAGTAAGGAGGATCTCATATTTTCAAGAGATTTAAATCTTCTCTTTCCTTCCTCAAATATTCCTAATTACTTATTCTAGGAAAATTATATGCACGGTAAGCTCGAGTATCGGGTTTTATAAATTCCTTATCACTGCCACATTTGGCAACTTTATTTTTTAATATTTTTTTTGGGCCAAATCAAATTAAACTTTATTTGCTCAGCGGTGACATTGCTGCAACTTAGTACATTTCTTGGTAATTCCAAAAATGGGCACGCAGATATTTCATGCAAAAACAACCATGGCATGTGAATTTTTTTTAGTGTCAGAACAAATGTTACCGTGGCCTGTGGGAAGTGCTCTCCGAGGGGAATGAATAATTTTAAAAGCTAAAGGAAAAATAATGCTTCCTTTCAATCAATTTAGAGATTTTGACAAAAAAAAAATCAATTTGGAGATTACAACGTTTTAGACAAATTGACCGGGCTTTCAAGAAAATCGACACGTCACCTTGAGCCAAGCTCCTAATTAACAAACTAATCATCTAATCATCTAATCATTTCCACGTAAACTCGGTATGTATTTAACACCGGATGATGGGTACGCGTGCGTGGCGAAAGACCGATCAATACCTTAATATTTCTTATTATATTGCATATCGAAAAAGACGCACGAATAATTGTGTATTATTAAAATTACCACCCGGGTCAGAGGAAAATGAAAGGAAAGCCAATGACATGTTGCACGAAGTCATAACTGAAGTTTCCTTCCTTATATATATATATATATACCAACTCCAATAAGGCATTTCTGGGCACCTCTCCAAGAGACTCTTAATATTTTCGTATTAGTTTAAGGTCGAATGTTAAACAAGAAGATAGTTAATTGGGAAACCTTAGCTGACAAGCAGAAGATCGATGGGCCCCGCGACTTGACGGGTCGTGTTGAAGTGTCCACGCGCAGGAAATGTTGAATTTTGGGGTCAAATACGAATTAAATTAAATTAATGTATGAACACGAGAAAACAAAATTCTCTGGCACTATCTAGGAAAGAGTGTAAATGACCTCATGCCTCAGGTTGACGCAAATGGTGAGGAGATTACCTCTTAATTATATCCGCAGAGCTGTTTATTTTCCCGTTAAATAAGTGACATGGGATCTAGCTAATAGCAAGGTATCTTCGAGAATATACCGGCAATAGTTCTTCTATATGTATTTGTGTTTTGTGTATGTAGTGTAGGAATTTCCCTATTTTAAGAGTGAGGTGGTTCTTTCTTTAAAAATAATTGGTGTCGTCATTGCTAAAATCAGATATTCGAAAGTAAGCTTATCAAGTAATGTATGTGGAGGGTATCGAATAATGGTTGGCATCGTTTAGCTAGAGCAACTATTCGGTCCATTTAGATTTGTTTATCTAGAAGATGGAAAATTGGTTTGATTCCGATCAAATTGCATCACTTGTTCAAGATTAAAACTTCCATTGTATAATTGAAAAATCAGTTCAATGACCTAATTTCTTTTTTGTCAAAAAAAAAAAAAAGATACCATCCGCTAACTTAAAGAATTTGAGAACAAAAAGAGATGAATCAATCCAATGACCTAATTTAAAAAGGAAAAAAACCACCAAAACCCCCAAATTATGTTGATTGTGACCCATTTATCTTAAACATTTCTTTTATGACACTAAAAATCACAAACTTATACTTGTGTGACACATTCATTCTCCTTCAAAGCTCCATTAATAAGGATTGTTAAAAATCTTCTTCCATTGATGTTATAAAGCAAACGTTGCTGACATGATGCTCAAATGGCTTAAGTAAAATGAAAATGACATGGTTATAACTGAAAGACCATCTAATGAAATTTTGATAGAGGCTGTGTCACTGGGGGTGAGTATGATCCAGATTGGGTTGGTTCAACATCTAATCTAAGAACCAACTGGCAAATTAATAATCCCCACTTTTTAGGACCAAGGGCCAACCATATTAAGGGTGGATTTAGTTCAACTTTGGAAATGGATTTTGGATGTAATACAAATGCTGAAAGCCAAAACCTTTTAGGTAAATGCAAATTGTGTTTAATAAAAATTATTTGCAAAGCCACTTTGGGTTCAAGTAGCGTTTGGCCAAAAAAAATTGCACAGGGCTTTGGCTGCATTTTTTATATATTTTTTATTTAAAGAAAAATCTCAAACCATTCTTCAGCTCCAACAAATGGCTTAGGTCCTTAGTGAGCTAGATCTAGCGTTGACATTTGTCAACTAGGTTCAAAGGACCTCCAATGAGGGTTATGCAACTCAAGTGGCACACGACTTGGGCAATTGTCATTTGGGTCTAGCAACACTCGCTTGGGTTTTGTAAGGGGTTGTGTGACCCACAAGACGGGTTGCCTAGTGTCACAGGACCTTGGGCAAGGGTTGCCTAAGGTCACAAGACCTAGGCAGCAGTTGTCTAGGTTGTGCAACCCTTGTCGACCCTCATTAGCCGCCCCAGCAAAAAGATAATGAACATTAATAAGGATGGGCAAAATCAAAAAACTAAAGACTTGGTGATGATAGTTTTGGAAAAAAATATATATTTTAATCCTTAGTTTAGCATTCCATAAATGTTAAGCTACGTAAGAGTAGCTTCGAGTTTTTAGCATTTCCAAGATTAGCATTTGGCTGAAAGCTACTTCAAAATACATGCTAACCAAATGTTGGCCAAATAGCTCGGTATTTCCTCAAGAGGCCTTAAAGACTGAAAGCTCATTGCAAAAGTTGAACCAAATGCACCATGAACTTGAGACTGCCAAGACTAGACTGACCTTGGGGGTCTTGTTTAGTTCCAAGGTCAACTTAAGACCAATCAATTTGTATTCCTTGAAAGGAAAAACGCACTATTGAAATTAAATATCCATCACAATACGATACTGAGCAATCAAACGGTAAGCATCGGTACCAAATAGAAATCTAAAATAAGGCAAGAATCGAAATTTCCACTTGTGAAAAATAACAAACCAAATAAGATGAATATGTAAAATAAAATAAAAAAAGTTCAAAATATGTAACATCAAACATGAATTATAGAATTTCATATCTTATTCATATATAAAAGATTACTTCAAATCTTGAACATTTGAAAACAAACAAAAAACAGATATAGTTGATACTTAACAATAGATGTAAATTGAAATTACTATAAGTGCAATTGATAGAATATCTCACCACTTATATTCTTGCAACTTCAGCGTGTAAACTCTATTTAGTGATAATATGAGATTGAGGGTAAGAGTGAGACCGTGGGAGAGGGAAACAGTGGAAGAAGTGGAGGGGCACTTAATGTTTTGTACTAGGATTTGGACCAAAAACAAAAAGGATGACTCCAGGGTTAACTAACCCTAAAAAACCTAGAATATCCACACAGTGCAGGTTCCAACGATCGTATGATCAAGGACTGGCCCAATCCCTCTGGGAATAGGACCAAATTAGGCTGGTTTATGGTCGGTCTAGGTTCTCAACCTTAGACTGATACGCGTCCCTGTGTGTCACATATGGTTTTTACTTTTTATGTCACAAGAAAAAAAATTAGGGTAAATTGTCATAATGAATATAGTTTAGGCTTTTACAACATTAAAAAAAAAATTCTAGGTAAATATGTCACAGTAGGTATAGTTTTAGGCTTTTTTGCAATTTTTTTCCATATAAAAATTCAATATTCCATTACTTGTTTATCCTAATGTGAATGGATGGTAGGAAAACATTTTTATTGAACATGACGTGATGACCATGTTAACATGCGTTCTCAGTATAAGCTAAATTACGACAAAGGTCATGTTTTTCTCGATTTTTAATTACAAAAGATTTGTAATTATAATCAATTTGTATGTGGATGACGTTCATAACTCATGAAGTCGAAATCAGCTTATCAGAGATACCGTCAAGTCGGAGAAAATTTTCAATAATCAAAAGATGGCGTTCGACTTATTCAACTATATCAATAAAGAAAAATGAACCACTGACCAACAACATCCGCGTGAGATTGGAGCGGACGAATTGTAGATCTTTTATTGGCAGTGCGGCGGCTCTAGGATATATTTGTCAACGGTGCAATAATGAAATTATGAATGATGAAATTTAATGAAGAACAATAAAAGAAACGGCAAATTAAAAAAATGACATCAATACATTGATTTCGTTTCAAAATGAAGAAAGGAGCAAAATATTGGGAAACTAAGTAATTTCTCCAGAATCTGAATCGCATTAGGAAAAATAAAAACGTTTTGAATTTATTAGTTAACCAACTATTTTTTATTGATTCGGTCTATTGAAACTCTTCATTAAGCCACAATTTGAACTTACATGAGTAAGCTAAATGAAATTTTTAGTTGGGTTCAAAGGCTTCACTATGCCAATCTAACTAATTTGGCTAATTCTCGAAGATCAGTCTTAATGCTCAATTTACATCAAGAAGAATGAATAATTTGAAAATTATTTTTAATAATAATCCCTTATATCTTTGAAATGATTAGGTAATGAAAAATGTTTTAATTATTGACAACAATATATGTCTAAATACTTTCATGCACGGCGAGTATATTTTTCATTCATCTATTTTTGTGCATAGCGATCATTTTCAAGAAAAGATTTTCTTAATCATTAATTTTCGTAAAATAAAAAAGCACCCTTAATAATACTTATGATTGTTCCTGAGATGCACCGTGTCTTAATTGTAAATATAAAATCCTTTTGATTTTAAAATTGTGCAAATTATGCAAGTCATAGAAGATATCGTAAAGAGTGAACATAAAATTAATAATAAAAGAAAGGCACAACTAGTGGAGTCAATGTATGACTTTCTATTTTCAAAATATTTTTCCATAATTTATTGGGGCTACTAAACGGGAGGAGTCAGTAGGGGAGCATGTATTGCTGGCCGAACTAAGTTCCTGCGATCGCGAGGTGCGCATCGATTCGCGAAAACGGATCAGATCCGGATCCAACCCACTGTAGCTGAATGGCACGAAACCACCCCAAAACCAAGTGTTTTGTGAAAACTCCAATTAATCTGGGATTCCTCTTCCATCTGGGGGGAGACTTCAATGTTTGCCATTGTTCTCCTGTTGTTATTAACGTCACTCGAGAAATTAAAATAACACAATGATGACACCAAATTAGGCAGCAGCCCCCTTGAAATCTGAGTAGAATGTGTGCACATTAGACATAGAAAAACATTTTGCTCCTGAATGCCCGATTGATGTCATGATGTTAAGTTCACAGTGCCAAAAAGAAATAAAAAGGGGTCTAAATTTATAGTGGATACGCAGTTTGGCATAAAAAAAGGACCAGGGATCTTTTAAAATTTAACGGGTAAATTTACATATTAATTATATATATCCTTAAGAGGAAAAAACAGGTAATTTCAATTATTTAAATGTGTTTCTTCCCTTCTTTTTCCCCCGTGTCCGTAACAAAAAGCTGTTGTCATTGTCTGCTGCCCCTACCGTCTATCCTTCGCGATCCACCACTAACCACCGTCTGTGTGTGAGAGAGACAAAACGAATATAATACACTAAACTTTTTAGAACGTACATGTTTTAAATTTTAAGTTATCGGGCAAATACCTGAAGACTGCTCCAACTATGCTCTAGTTAATATGTTATAGGCATAAATATCACTCATATTTAACTTTAATTATTCAAATGTGATTGATGTCCATCACTTTTAGCTTAATACCAAATATCATTTACGTTATTTACGATTTTATATATCGATTTTTTGTAATTCCATAATTTATTTGCAAGGGCTTAGCTTGATTAGGGTTATAAGAAAGGCCATGCAACACATGAGGGAGAGTGAGCATTTTAAGAAAAAGAACAGAGTTACATATATAAATATGCCCTAATTATATATTCTCAACCATCATTTTTATGTAATACATATTGACAGTGTGGCAATAATATTTATGTAGGAGCGAATGAAAGAGTTGGAGGGCCATTGCATAACCCAAGAGGCGGAAAATATGGAGATGTGGACTTCATTGTACTCGTATTGATTTAGTCCAACACAGGACACCAAGATGACAACAATGAAGAAGAGGACATTGTGAAATTGAAAGTAATTGTATATTTTTATGTACGTTATTTAGTATGTGAAATCACTATTTTTTTTATATAATAAACACGATATATCTTGTTTGAAATCAAGTAATTTCAAGATGTTGACATCTCTTCCTATGTTACAACGGACAATGTATGCGGAATTGAAATGATATATTTGTTTTCTTCATGATGATATCTTGGACTTGTGATAATCATTAAAAAATGAATTGGATTTTTATTTTATAATATCGACCAATTTATGCATTTGGATGAGATTTGTGACTGAATATTAGATGAATTAATACTGTAACTGCAGATAATACCGTTTTGAATTGTAAAATGGCTTTTATAGGATGAGAATTGAAAAGAAATAAGGCTGGACACTGGTCGCTAGAAGTGTTAGTCTTTTTTCTTCACAATTTCAATAGTTAGTCTTGGCTACAGTTGTAGTGACCTAAGTTTTGGTGGCCAAAGAAAGTCTATGGCGACCAAACGGAACACGTCTCTGGCGACCAACTAGAATATGTCTTTGCCAGAAAGGGACTTGGTCGCCAGAGAAAGCCCTCTGGCTACCATTTGGTCGCTAGAAAAGTTGTTCTAGCGACCAAAACTTTGGTCCCTAGAGATAACTGGGAAGATTTTCTTAGTTCTCTTTGGCGACCAAAATTTTTGGTCGTGAGAAACGTCCTCTGGCGACCGAGACTAAGATTCTTTCTGCAACCAATTTCTCGCCAAGTTTATAGCTTTTTGCCATCAAAATTTTTTGTTGTGACAAAATGGTTTTTCTTTTGTAGTGTGTGATAGGAGTGATAGATTTCAAAGTGATTATGTTCTAATTCCTAAACTGGCTGATTTCGATTCGATTCTTAGTTCTATTAGGGAATGTGCTCATTTTATGTTCCAAGTAAAAAAAAAAAAATCAAAATCAAATTCATTAATAAATATAAAAGTTGTATCATTTCACTACGAAATGGTCAAGTTGATCATATTGTTTTTGACACTTATGATTCAAATTCTCAACGGATGCATTTTTTTTTTCCTGAAAAGAGGTTTTGAAAACTGTTCAGAATCGATTCAATCTTTCGAGTAAAACTAGCAATTTCAGCTTAGAGCTGGTTTTAGGTTTACAGACCGCTTCTCTTTAGAAATAGTGTTAAATAAGTCGCTCAAGCCGGTTCAATCCAACTTTTGGATTGAAGCAAACGTGGCGCTTGTTTTAGGAAAAAATGGCAGGTGAAGATGGTGACTGAAATAGATTAGGGAATTCACATATATCAATTAAACGGTGATGTTACAAGAAAGTGACAGTTGCTGCTGACAATGGGGGTGATGATCATCATTTAACTAAGAGACCCACATTCATATCTTATGTAATCCACAAGTAATTCCAGGGAATTTCCCAATTTAGCTTTGCGAAAATATCAAATTCCGTGCGCTTTAAAATGGTAATCCTTTTGTCTTTTTTTTTTTAATCATCAAACGATCATTTGATAGTCAAAAAAGAAGAAGCATACTTAAGCATGATATTCGTCGCTCTTTGTGGGAAAGAAAAGGAGGGGGATTAGAATAAAGTGATGGTGATATAAGTAATTAATATTTAATATTCTTGCTCATAAATAATAACTTATTATTGTTCGCTTGAGATGATCCTAAGAACCCATAAACGAAATTTCACTAACCATATTATTCTGTGTCTGGACGATTGTCGAGACTCCCTAAGATTTGGAATCAGAGAAGATATCTGGGGTTGATCTCTATCCAATTTATTTAAAAAGTTTTCACACTATCATTTGTTGACTGACGAATTCAGCTAGAGAATATCTTCTAAGATATAGGACAATGGTTGGAATAATCTAATTTAAATATGCATTGATCGCAATTATTAACACGACTGAGCATTAGATTAATGTTCGCATACTTTGATTGAAGGGGGACGAGGAGCACGATAAATCATAATCAAACACATGATTCTCGCAGAGCTTTCGGCTTTTCGCTCACCATTCTCAATAGCTCCAGTTAGCTCCAGTTAGCTCTTTGAGCAGAATGCTTTAAGAATTCATATTAAAAAAGGTCGATTACGTCGATGATGGATCACACATAACCAACACAACATCTAATTTCGATGTTAATTGTTCCAAACTGTCCAATCAAGTGCAGTAAGCTAAGGTTAAAGTAGAATAAAGAATGGCTGAAGCAGGACCACCCCTTCGTTTCCAATGCAACTCCTCTAGAATCAATGCACTGGCCATATCACTAATGACGTAATTTATGGGATTATAATATCTTTTCTGGTCGAGAGAGAGGAATTGGGTAAGCGACACGTACCATGGTAAAGTGTCGCACCGGGGTTGATTTGAAAAGAGAGAACAGTAAGAGACAAAAACCAAGACAGATGCATGGGAAGGATCATTGTGGGGATCTTGTTCCCTTGCTTGTAATCTAAGCTTAAGTCATCCGTACCATTGCCTTTTAATCCCTACATGATAATTCTAACGACTAATGTTTTGTGAAGCACAACCAAACATTGTAGGGCCGGTGCGAAACCAATAGTCCACATATTAGGCCATGTCCCTCCTTAGATGTCCACATGACAAAATCAGGAGTGACAACAAGTAAACTGCTTTTGTCCTAGAAATGCTTATAAATAACATTGACATTTCAAAATCGCCATTCTAGATAAATCAAGAAAAGTACCAAAATAATCTTAAACATTTTTTCATTAGTACCAAGTCAGTCTTAAACTTTTTAATTTGACTAATTTAATCATAAACATTTTCACATTTATACTAATTCAATCATTCCGGCTAATTTAAGCCGGAAATTGCTAAAGTGACTGCTGGTGGTCTTATGTGGCGCCACATGGACAAATTTTATAATTTTTTATATTTTTTCAAATTATTTTTTCCTTTTTTTTTTTTTGTTTTTTCTTGTCTCCTTACCCCTTGGGGCTGACCATCGCCAGCCATAGGCTGGTCAAGGCAAGGGCCCCCACGCCCTTGCCAACCATTGGCAAGGGCCCAAGCGAGGGCGTCGGCCCCCACCCAGATCCAAGCGAGAACCCAAACTCTCACGCGGCCAAGGGCAAGGGCCTCCACGCCCTCGTCAACCATAGGCGAGGGCGCGAAGGCCCACGCTCATGGTGGACGAAAGCCTCGACGCCTCAGGTGAGGCCGTCGTGCCCTTGCTCATGGCTGATGAGGGCGCAGAGGCCCTCGTCGACCAATGAGTGAGGGTTTCAGCCCTCGCCTGGATTTGGGCATGGACCAACGCCCTCATCTGTGGCCAATAAGGGCGCGGCAACCCTTGCTAGTGGTCGGCGAGGTCTCTGGGGCCTTCACCTTGACCATCCTGTGGTCGGCAACCTAGCTGGCCAAGGGGTAAGGAGAAAGGAAAACGAAAAGAAAAAAGAAAAAAAAAGGTAAAAAAAATTTTTTTAAAAAACCTGAAAAAATATTTTAAAAATTATAAAATTTGTCCACATGGCGCAAGTAAGACGCCCGGTGGCCATGTCAATAATTTCTGGCTTAAACTAGTTGGATGGATTGAATTGGTACAATGTAAAAATATTTAGGACTAAATTGGTTCAATTGAAAAGTTTATGACTAAATTAGTACCAATACAAAATGTTTAGGACTTTTTTTTATACTTTTACCTAAATAAATCATTTATCAATAATTATCAAAAACTCAACAACACATCAGACTCTGTGGAGTTTATATGCATATATATATATAAACGTGTCTTCCATATATTATTCATAAGTGAACAGTGTTCATTATATTGTTTTAGAGTCGAGATTTATACTATGCTTTGGCTAGAAATCATTATTATGCGTGGCGGACCAACAAAAGACGCTATAACAAATGGCAAGTAGGGCAACATGTCCACAATGATCTTGCAACTTTGTCTTGGGTGATCTGAGGGCAACGTCAAAGTACAATTAAAAATAGGGGTTTGTTGATGGTGGGTGTTTTAATAATTGGGAGAGTTCGAAAGTAGGGTTTAGGGCAAGTTGACCCAAAAGAAGTACAGAGAAAATTGAGTGGATGGTGTGGCTCGAGGAATGATAGATTGGGATTAGTTAGGTTTTAATGAATTAAAGTGGCCTTTTCACACTCTCCATTTTGCCTTTTCTTCTTCTTTCTTTGTTATTTTGTTTTGATTCTCGGTGTTGTTGGGATGGTGAGAAAATTCAAGGTGACCCCATGACTTGGACAGGCTCAACCTAGGCTTTATGTTTTTAGGGCATCGAGACCTTCAAATGACCCGACAAAAATGGGTATTTTAATTAGAATGAGTGACCCCGAATCAGACCCTTGTTCCCTTCTCGTTACACGTTTTTCGGGTCGGTCTTACAAATAGAATAGGCTTGACCGTGGGCCAAAGATAATGACCTACGAAGACCTATATCAACCTCCATAATTTGCTCGACATTTATGTATTTCACATTAAATTAATTGTCAAGTTCTACAGAACGTACTTGCTCTTGGAAAGATTGTATTTAGTGAGAAGATTTAGTTTTGTCAGATACCAGACTCTCCATCATCATGTTATCAAATCATGAATGCAGAGTCAATCCGATCATGAATGAAGTATGGTCAAAGGCTTATGATATCGCGGCGCTTCCTACAGAAAGGGATGAGAATAAAATGACAATACTCTTTAGAGAAAAAGAACTGCCATATTTTCCTCTTTGAGCACCTGGGAAAATTCTTCTTCATCATCATCATCAATACCACCGCCATTACCATCATCATTAACATAATCATCAATTCTCTAGTGGACTACTAGCGTGTTCCAAGAAATCGAACCATACCATCATCCAAACCTTGACATAAAGCTATTGAACTAATTTAATCGACTAAGGATGAAAAAAAAATGAGCAGCTTCTTCCCTGCAATAACTTAAAGGAGTACATCTATTACCAAATGATTAACAAATAAGCTCCAATCACTATGTCATTTATGTCAAAATATCCAATCCAAAAAATAAAACCAATAGATAGTGAGAGTCACTCTCTTCCATGTGCTTGATTCAGCTCGGTTATTGTGAAATGGCCATGACTCCCATTATGTGAGCTTGTTATTATGAACCCACTAAAAGTAATAAGTTTGAAAAGTGAGTGCTCTTGATATGTGCTTTGATACTATGCTAGTATGTCCCATCTGAAGGCTTAAATCAATTAATAGAGAGACGACAATATGCATATAATTATTAGCGATGTGGGTTTTTTTGCTTAACATTTAATAGTGCTGTTGAGGACCAAAACGCGTTAAGGCAGTGGACAAAAGAATAAAAATGAGACACCACCTCGATATTCATCTACTCATCAAAGTTTCCCTGTACTCAAGTGAGAAAACGATATGTATGGTAAGTTGGATAAGAAAATAGAGTTAAATGGGAAAACATTGAGCAGGCGACCAAGTTTAGACATAAGTATATTTATATGGCAATATTTACAGATTCGTGTCGAGTTCCTTTAATGTGGTCCAGCTTTGAATGTTGGGCTCACAGAGAGAGAGAGAGAGAGAGAGAGAGAGAGAGACATATGTGAGTGTGGGATATACTGGCTGAGGAACTGTCATTTCTTAAATTTTGTTGTGTTATGCATATTTTTGAGCTTTTGCATAGTAAGCGTCCGACACGATAGAGAAGCCAAATCCCCCATATTATGCACTATGTCTCTTCTCTCTCTCTCTGTCTCTCTGTCTCTCTCTCTCTCTCTCTCTCTCTCTCTCTAAAAATCTCATAGTCTGCAGGGGTCGATGTTCATGCATTTCATGACCTCCGAAATGACCTATCACAATCACGTTATCTTGACAACTGGAGGAACATGCATTGACTCCTTTCTAGCAAATCTCGACCCTCCAACAATCCCTTGTCTCGGGATGGTGACAATTCAGGTAAGCGAAGCAATACCTGGTTTGATATGCATGAAGAGAAACTCACTTTTGAATTCATTTACATGTCCAGCTTTCTTCACTGTAATAATAAACAAATACTAATTATCTGTATGGCATGCATGCGTATAGACAGACTCTGCTTACAGCTGCCTCTCTGGCACCTGCACATTTTGACTATTTGCATGGTCCAAAGCTCTTCTGGTAGATGTTTGGACATGTTTCCTTGAGAAAATATCGCAGACAGATTGAACGTCGCATCCCGAGGTTTATATGGCCTTCTACTATATAATTATAGTAGCCCTTTAAAGGTTCTTTTAACGTAATCCAATTAGCCAATAAACTATGTTTTTGTTTTTTGGCTATGCATTTGGTTCTACACGTATGTATGATACGACTTGCAAGTCTCTCGAGAGGTAGAGGAAAGCATCCTCGTTTGAAATCAGAACACAGTTGCAGTCAACTTAGGAGGTAGCTCTAACTGTTGAGAAATCTCCTTTCTATCCTACTATTATAAGTAAGAACCTCGATGCTAACCTTCTAATAAGTGATGCTTCATATTGCTACTCTAGTGTTTCAAAACAGGTTGCGCCATCAGCTATGTTCATGAGAACTGAAATTAGGATGTGAAAGATGACTTCAATCGCAGATTTTGTTTATGGAATCTGGTGAATGAATGAAATATTTGTGGAAAGTATCTATTTTGTGTGAACGAGTATTTTACAAAACGGAAATCTAAACACAAGGAAAGACAGGATCGTGAAGACAGTTATGAAGAAGGTTACCACCATTTGAATAAGTACCTTTTTAAATTCGAACAAATTGAATTAAAGACACTCATGCACGAGGAAAAAAACTTAGGTTTGAGAAAACTTTGCCTTGTTTGTTCGTCATTCTTATACTTGAATTTTGTTATGACTTGTAATTTAGAGACTTTTTTTTTTTTTATAGCACAAGTAAGGTGTTGAATGTGCCACGCCCCCAGACCAAATTGGGCACATTACAATGTCATATGTCCATATTTATGAAATGAATAGGCACTAGGGGTGAGCATCGGTCCAGGTCAACCCTAGACCGACCCTAGACTGGCCCAATCCTATCAGTCCTGGTCTGGTTCCCAGGGAAATTGGGTCGGTCATTAGTCCTAGAATTCCTGGACCAACACTATATGAGTTGATTCTCGGTCCTGAGAGTTCTAGGTCAATCCAACCTGAATCAACCTTGACTATATAGATAATATTACTTATAATTTTTTTATATAGAGAAAACCTTAAATTAAATAGCATCAACAATATTAAACAGCTCCAAACTCTCTTTTCCTGCCCTAGAAGAGTTTATTGATCCACAAAGTAGATATAGGCATATTCCTAAGATACCTACCCCAGTAATTCTACATTGTTCTTTAATAACTTAGGTTTTTAATATCTTTTATGGCATTAATAGTCATAATTTATGAATGAGGAAAATGTTTTTGTGAGAAGTCCTCACGACATCCAAAAAGGTATGAACAACTCCTTATGGCATCATCCTCTAATATTCATTATCTTTTGTCTTATTTGTTTTCTTAATCTTCAATTTACCAAAATCGAAAGAAACTTCTCCGCTCACCACTTGACACTCACCCCACTTGCTTTCAGTCACTCATGCTGCTTGTTGTTTGATGCTCGCTTGGCTTGTTGCTTCCCACTCGACATTCGATGCTCATTATGTTCGATGTTCACCCCCACTTGACCCTTGCCGCTTGCCTTTCTTAGCTGACCTTACTCATCATCAAACCCATTAGGTTGGAATTGCCATCGATTGTCCTTTTAAAGAATACAAAAAATGAAATTATAATTTATTGATTGATCTTAGGTTAACCCTAAAACCGGATCGAACCCATAGGATTAGTTTGGTTCTCAATCTCTTTTTTAAGGAGTACAAAAAATGAAATAAACATTATTAGTTGGTATTGGGTTGACCTTGAAACCAGACTAAACACATTGGGCTAGTTTGGTTCTCAACCGTTTTTTTTAAAGAGTACAAAAAATTAAAATAAAAATTTATCAATTGGTCTCAGATTGTCCCTGGAATCGGACCGAACCATTGGGTCAATCCGGTCCTTGGTCCCAAACTCAATAGAGTCGGTTCTCGATCCCAAAATTTGAGAATCAGCACTATACGGATTGGTCTTAGAGTTAAGGGGCGGATCGGCCCAACCTGAACCATGCTCACTCCTAATAGGCACAACAATCAAGAGGGAATCCGTTGGTTATTCCATGAAAATTAAAAAAAAAATTGTGGAAGACACGTGGAATGTGTTGCTGAAATGAGAATCAATCATGCAGAAACATAATCTTCTATCAAACATATGTTAAAGGAGTTAAAGAGATTTAGATATGCAATAAGATTATACTGGTTTGGCCTTACACTTAGCCAACTCCACTCTTTCAGCTCCAATAAAGTAGAAAGTCACTATGTAATTCTTGACATTTTGTAGCATGTGGAAAAGTGCTACTTAAACACAAAGCTTCGATAGTTGCACTTGGATCTGCTTAAAAAGACTTCTAATCTTCAAAGGTGTCCGTAAGAAATCGTCTCAGTCAAAAAGTTGTTGACTTGACCTCCTTGGCCATTAAAGCTGCTTTTTGTGCAAGCAAAAGGATTGTTTGTTGACAATGCAGACCTTTCACCTGAGGAGAGCTCTGTGTTTCTGCACTCTGCTTAACATCCTTTTCTGCCTAAACTGTGACGCACCAATTTGAATTCAAATCGAATTGCTAAAGAGTATAGGGTTTTCTCTTCAAGGTTATAGAGGCTCGTATAACTAACCACTTACACCATCTGTAGAATGAGCTACTTTTGAAAAGTGGTCTTTTCAGACTTTTCATGAGTTTTCATTGAGTGATATGTTCACCTTTTATAAATAGGTCCTGCCAAGGAAATTGACGTACTCGTGTTCTATAAGATGCTCACCCTTGATTGCTCCTACGAAGCTTTAAGAACTGTATTCTATAGCTTGTCATCTTCAAGTCTAAGCATACAAGAAATAAAATGGTTCATTTGTTTATCTAATAAAGTGCCTTTGATCATGATAATTTCTTTGTTAAAAGTAATTTTTAACTACCGAATGAGTTCACTAACTCATTAAGTGTTTTTGATTCATATGTGGTCGCTTTTTTTTATTCTTTTGGTCATCACATATATGGTAGTTTACTGGTGGAGAATTTTCAAATTTCTCATAATATGCCAAAAAAAAAAACTCATTTTTTGGTAAGAAATAAGATAACTAGTTTTTACGAAGATATGCCAAATCCAACACTTTAATTGAGGAGGAAATTTTTTGAGCTAAAAAAGGGGAAAAATCATTGTCTTGAGAGAGAGCTTTGTGGGTCCAGAAGTGATGATGAAAATGCCAATGGCCCACCCAGATCCGAAACAAGTTTAACCGAACTCCACCAAGCCCACCGCAGTCTCTCATATTACCAAGGTGCCACCAGTGGATAAGACGAGACAGGCAGGATAAAGAGAATTTTCTTATGTTAAGGAAAACAAACCATTTTTTTGGTAAAAGAACAATTTTACTTATAATAACTAATTCATTACGCAAGCATGCCCAGTCCATAGTTCAATTGCAAACTTCATTAAGCTTATGGTACATGAAAAGTTTAACATGTAGTATTGGTTTGTGGATGAAAATATTGAGCTAAAAAGGGAGAAGAATCATCGTCTTGTGAAGGAAAAATGAAATAGAGATTCAGCAGTTTATTTTCTACATTAAAAAAAAATGCACAAACGCCCAGATATATATGATGAAAATGCAATTTGACTCACGCATTATAAAAAAAAAAAAAATTCATGCTCATAGATTGATCAATTTCTAATAATTCGACTATTTATTAACCCACTTACAGACCAACCAGCAATTATGTGTACGTTAGAGATGTGAATTTAAAGAAAAAAAAAAATTGGTAGGATGCGTGATAAAGTTGGAAATTAAAAAGACAATTCAATTTTTCATTGAAAGAAAAAAAAATCTAGTACAACAGCTAAGTGATCAACAGTTCTTTAAAATTGCTATGATAGATATTATAGTCCAAATAAATAAAAAATCAAATAGCATCAATATTATCTCGATTCCAATTACAAATTTTATGGTAAAAAGTAGAAAAAGTCACAAAAGCAAAACATATTGCAGGTATATTTATTTGATGGATTTATGACAACTAATAAAAAGTCATGCTTGAAAAAATATTTCCATACTGTTTGTGAATTATCATATAATTGTTTTACATTACATTAAAGAAAAAGAATACCCCAATTAGATAACATCTGAGAATCATCAATTTACCACTTATTTGTCTGTACTTAAAAAAAGGGTTAATACCTTGAAAAACCTTAAACTAGTACATCCGCGATAAATTTACCCCAAACTATTTTTTTAACCACAAAAAACTTCAAACTAGTATATCTTTGACAAATTTACTCCAACCCAAGTACGGTTGTGACAAATTTACCCTCTAGCTCTATTTGTCACAATTTTCTAGTTTACAATTTTTGTGATTTCTTTTGTGGTATTAATACAATTTTGCGGAGTGTATATTTCTCACAAATTTACCAATTTAGAAAATTTGTCATAAATGTATTAGTTTAAGGTTTTTTTATGGTCAATAGGGGGTAAATTTGTCACATATGTACCGATTTTGGGTTTTTCATGATCAAAAAATAGTTTTGGGTAAATTACGTCACATGTGTATCAATTTAGGGTTTTTCGGGTATTAATCCTTAAAAAAACGAGTTAAGCGGAATAAATGCGATATAGATCATGCAAGGGAAATACATCGAAATTAGAAATGATGTAAGTCACATAGGAGGGAAAATGATCGAAGCTAATTTTCGCTATAAAAATTTCAAATTATAGGTGAAGGCACAAAATGTTATATTTATAAGTATGACAATTTTTTATTTTTGTTATGATACAGATTGTTTTAATTTTAATTTTGCACCAAGGGCAGGTCAATCTCTTGTTCTATCATAAAACTTTCTGCATGACTGACCTCAACAATCGAAACTGATTTGGTAAAATAAATCAACGCTGAAAAAATTTAATCGAGTCACTAATAAAAATTTCAGTATCTTTTGGAATTGATTACCTAAAATTTTCTCCTCTTTTTGCGATGATTTATGTTACTTTTGAAGTAAGGGATTGTCTACGACATTTTTCACGGAACAAGTTACGACACAGCCACAACTCCACCGAGCGGACATATAATGAATAATCTTCGTAAGCTCTCGCAAATGAGGAGATGCGAGATGCAAAACCACCAGCATGTGGCGTCATGTAAATATCGGCAACGGTTCACCATTCTCCTCTCGATTCCAACATCCACCTTGTCACATGAAAAGCTAATGTTGTACACATCCGACTGTCTTCCAAGAAAAACTGTATCAATGCTGTCTCTGGTTGTCATAATTTTCTCCATAAATAGCTTGATCCAATTCAAGTTACCACCAAGGAAATAGCCACTTAAACTTCTTTAGCCAGGACTCTACTACAACGAGACAATTCGATTTTAATCAGGCATTCTTATTCATAAGCATAGCTAGATCAGGTGTCCTTTGCAATAGCCGAACCACATCAAGGAAATATTTGACTAGAAAGATTTCTATGAAAATGTACAGCGTTAAGAAGAGCATGAGAACAATCCCATTGCCTTACGTCAAGCTAAGGTTATTCACTTTTTAGCAGCACAAAGTTCCAATTTCAAACCACAAAAGACTTTGAATATGCAAGTCCACCAGGAGCCCCACTAGCCTGAACAAGTTCTCACAAAAACAGAAAAAGAAGTAAATATAAAAGGAATAAGCTGATTGTCTAATGACAAGGGTAACGCATGTTTAAACTTTCAACCTGCAACCTCAGTCCACAGTCCAGTAAAGGTTACAGAGAGAGGTCCCAACAATCCAAGGAGCCATATGAATCAAAGGCCGGCAAAGCTTCAAATCTTTAGGCACGATTTCTGCTGCTTTCTGCATTTCTTACAGGGCAAAAATAAGGAAGAGCCTGCATGAGAGAGAACACAAGTTTTTTCATGAAATGATAAGACACGACCCCTTTAAAAGGCGTCAGAAAAGCAATACATCAATCTAATCTCACGCGACTTTTCTCAAGTCGAAAGGACAACTGAGGCGCTGTGACTTGACCAGAAACACTATAAAACAGTAACTTCAGTACACACTGAACCAGAGCAACATAAACAGTCAGACACTAAAAAGTACGCTGGTGTCTTAGAGCAAAGTCCCATTTCAAAAGAGTCAATGGCCTCTCTTGAATTAAGAATTGGATCATACCATTGCCTCCTTTGCAGTCGGCCTCTCCTGATGATCATATCGCAGCAACTTGTCCACAAACTCAATGGCCTTAGACAAGAAATGGACAAAACAAACTATAAGAGAATACTTCCTTATTAGAAAGGTTTCAAATTGCTACACAATAAAAGACAAATCGATCTACCTCAGGGACAGCTAAATGTTGGTTGTCAACATTTATGAATTTTGACCATGGCTTCCGGCTATGTCTACAATTAAGTAAAAACAATATCTCAGGTGCAACCAGAAATATCTTGAAAAAAAGAAAACGAAAAATGCACAAAATTTACACAATGCAGATCCCAGCAAAATAATAACAATAACATTGACGATGATAACGACAGTTTTGGTAATATGACCGACCTCCCAACAAGTGATGCGAGGTGTGGGTCAAGCTCTATACGATACTTGTTAAGGTAAGCATTTAGCTCATCAGTGCCAAGTACCTGTTGCAACATAGCAAAAATTTGAGAGATTTATCTCATTGTTGCTGCCACTTATTTGTTAAGCTATACTCCAACCAATCTGTCTGTATACCTTGGCTATTTTGACCAGTTGATCATAATTATCATGCCCATAGAAGAATGGCTCCTTACGGAATATCTACAAGGCACAAGCCTCATGGTTAGAATCAGAGAAGGCACTAGCACATAACCTAACTTCTAAAATTTGAAAATCCCCATTTGACCCCCCAAAAAAAAAAAAACCCTTACTTGTCACTCCATCATGAAGAATGTAAAAAGCAAATAACTAATTTATTGTAGCACCAAGAATTCTCTCGCAAAAAAATCGTGAAAGATCTTTCTAAATGGAGATTTCCTGCAATCAATACATACATCCATATAGAACTTGCTCTCATTCATTGAAGATCTACATACAAAGACTGACTTCTGCCAAGTAACCTAACTGAATGAATACTCATTTGGGACTGTGAAAAAGGTAAATCATGAAATATAAAAACATGACAGAGAAGTAACTTATATAAATGAAAAACCCAGCAATAGATATTTAGATATGGTGCATGCACACTCACCATTCCTGCAAACATACACCCAAGGCTCCACAAATCTAAAGAGTAATCATAGTCCTGCAAATCAACAAGCAGCTCAGGTCCTTTGAAGTACCTACAAGAGCGGCATTAAGATTTTATGAGGGACTATAACTCACATTCATGAATAAATAGACATAACAATTATTAGACAGCAAAAGGACCAAAAACAATGTCCACGCTTCTTCAAGTGCTGTGAGCAGATTGACAATTCACAAAAGACCTGAACTATTTAACCATGAAGCTGTATTCTCAGTAATGTGTGATTTAAGTTCTGCAGATATTACTCAAACAATGTCAATGTGCATCCCAAGCAGGAAAATGCACTGTGCCCTATGAAATATGCACCCCATATCAATTTTGATGTTGAAACTTATTTTGTTTTACTATGCCTTTTGCATTTTCATAATCTGCGTCTGATCGACACACCTCCTCATTTGCAATTTTTTTGTAGAGATCAGCACTGAACCACTTTAAGGGCCTTTTCAACAAGAGGTTCCCAATGCACTAAGTACACCTAATGACACTAACAATAAGGATGTAAAATAAAGGTACTGGCACAAGTTGTACAGAGGAAAAGTGATCACGCTAATTAAGTTCAAAGGACGAAGAAATATGATGTGGAAGCATCCAACTTAGATTCATCAACCAACTCAGCACCATCAATGCTCATTCAAACAAAGATAGACTTTGAGCATAATGTGCTTCAATGGATCGAGAATGAAGTTTTCGAATAAAGAGGTACCGAATCATTCCCCTACTGAGTTATCAGTAAGATGACTACCCATGGCTTATCAAGTAAAGAGTTACCGATACTTCTTGGTACACTATATTAGTTGCTAACTTCGAAGTTCATCAACAACCCATTGATGGGAGGCTATTCTAGACAATTTCTATGCATATTTGATGAGTTTTTAAAATGGTTATCTTCTGGTCAAGCTTGATGGACGAATTATGAAGACAAAGGCACAAGATTCAAGAGTCAAGAATAGAAGTTCCCGTGTTATTAATTGCATCTCTAAGTTCCTAAAAGTCGTTAATGTAATATAAGTTTCAAGACTCAAAGTTCTAATTCCGTAGGCTCTTTATTATGCTTTCCAGTTCCCGTGTCCATTATTGCTCGAGTGATTCCAATGTTTAATTAATTGTCGTCTATTTCCTAGGTGTCATCTCTCCTATACTTAGAGGAAGACTCTCCATTGTAAGACTAGACTAGACTTTGATGAATGAAAATACGTGAGATTTTCCTCTATGAGTGATTATCTTTGGAGAGTGGATAACTCCTATTTCAGTCTCTTTATCCTGGAGAGTGGACTACTCCTTAGTGGTGAGCCAAGAAGCACTTTATCCTTGGCTAGTGGATTTCCTTTAGGTACTGGTGGTGAGCTTCTCTATCCCGAAATCCTTAATCCTTAGCGGGTGGTTCATCCTTTAAGTCTTGGTAGTGAACTTCGTCGATCCCAATCCTCATCCTTGGTTGGTGGCACGTCCTTTATACCTTGATGGCAATTGTTTTCTATCCCTTCATTTGCTTCCCATCCTTCGACAACAAATCCCATACACACCATTCCAATACACTTAATCACAAAAGTCCCTACATCCCGGAATCACTCGCCTATGCACGCATCAAGATATAAAAGTAAAACTTAAAAGATAGTGAATTTTTGAAATTCTAAGTCCTTTGCTTAAGGTTCCCAAGGATCACATCCTTGCTCTTTCCTTCTGCATTTATTTAGCCAAAAGGCTGTGCCTGGCAAGTTAGACATAAGCAAATCATCTATAATTAATTCTCAACATCTATCCCTCCAAATTAAAAGTAAAATGCCATACTGTTTTCTTGCAAATCATAATTCACAAGATATTAGATTAAACTGGATGTATGGAACCAATTTGCAAATGCTAGTGACATATTAGCCTTCAATTGGGATTTGATGACGTAACAATGATTCTTAGCAACCTAATTAACAAAATATTTTCTTAGCTGTCAATCTAAAGTTCAACACCCTGCTAAAATTCTCTGCATCTTCTACAACCAAATGATGCAAATCTCTTAATGAAAATAATGGCATATAGAGTAACCCATGAATCCATGATCCAAAGTTGAATAACATCACAACACAAAGTAAGTCTCCACACCATCACTAAAATCTTAAAATTTTCAAAATCCAAGATAAGTCAATTTGAAATCTATCCCTCCCTCCTTCTCACTTACACTCAATCCCTAGAATTAACAATCATTACCATCCGCGAGTTTCTGCCACCTGGAGCAAACTTGTCACCAAGCTTCATATGTTACCCACCTAAATCTTTTTAATTCTCAAAAATTAGTCAGCAATGCCCATCTAATTGATTTTGTTTCCTACAGATGCTGTTAAAGTCTAAAGTAAAAGCCAAAGTTCGGCTTTCGATAACTTGAGTAACAGATATAACCCTCTGCTTAAGCCATAGTCAGTTGAACATGATTAAATATAACTTAAGAGTCGGACAAATTGAGACAATTAATGTAGTAAGCAAATTAAAAGAATGAAAAAACATAGGACATAACTTGACAAACTCAATTTTTGGGATGCAAAGTGTAATTAAACCAAATAAAAGCAAACAAAAGATTCCTTTCAACTCCAAAATTATAAATTAATAAAGTCACTAGAATTTGTCAACAAATCAATAGTATGACTGAGAATAGAAGACAAAATTCTAATAATTGAGATATATAGATGTATGTATGCGTTTAAACAACAACTATGACAATAAAAGAGAAAAAAAACCTGGAAGCAACGCGAACATTGTATTCTTTTCCAGGATGATAAAACTCGGCGAGGCCCCAATCTATAAGACGAAGTTTACGCTGCTCATGATCAATCATGACATTATGTGGCTTGACATCACGATGCATAATCCCTTGTGAGTGGCAATAGTCCAATGCCTAATCATGTTTATCAAAAAACAAAAAATACAGAAGAAGAAGAAGAAGAGCAAAACATTAGTAAATATGACATAACAAGCTAGCCAAAAGTAAGTATCTCTGTTACTTTTTTACCCCAAGGGAAGGCACTGCACCCTCCTCTCAGCACCAAGTGGTGGGGTTGATGGGTGGGAACAATAACAGTATTGACTTATCCTTAAAGGCTGAGTGTGAAAGAACCAGAATACAAATTTCCATGACTGACTTGACTTTCTTCAATTATTATAGAACAGTAACAAGATAATGTCCTCAACATTTTTAAGTGCTCCTATCATTATGACCTCTCCCCAAGGATGCATTTAGCTCTTATTGAAAAAAAAAATTAGGTGCTTAATAGAAGTGGCTATCATATTAAAAAAATAAAAAATTCAGCCTTTGGCCCATTTCTTTTATGTTCTTTCTATCAAGTCCCTATAGCTTTAATTTGTCTAATCAAATTATTCTGGTGATACACATTCTCTAATCAAGTGCCTCCAACGCCAAATCCGACCAAATTTAGCTGTGTGGCCGTTGGAACAAAATATTTCCAATCGAGATGTCCACATGGGTGTCCACATTGGCTAAATTTTATTCACATCATACTTTCGCATTATCTACAGTGGCTAAATTTTTCCACCCAAATCCATGTGGGCATTGGCATAATTTCTCCTCATCATACTTTGCAATTGTTGATGTCTACGTCAGTTGAATTTAGTCAGATTTTATGTCAGGGGGACATGATTAGAAAATTTGTGATGGTAGAAAGATTCAATTAGACAAATTAAAAGTATTGAGACCTGACTAGAAAAAGCATGAAAGTACAAGAAAGAAAAGTATAGTTTTCCTTATTATATAAAAACTTAATGAAAGTGTGGTTTTATATATCCAATACATTTGGTAGGAGATATATGTCCTTAAAAAGGTTTAACTAAGACAACGTTCACCTTGTACGGTCCAAACAGTAACTTTTTCCAAAGAAATCAAATAGTGAGATATAAACATCACGAGGAAGACTTAAACTTGTGGTTTTGGGATTCAATTAAAACAAAGTAAAAATATCCCTCGAAACATCAATTATGAAAAATTCAATTATATCTTTCTAGTTCTCTATCTTTGAGGAAAAAGACTAACTACCAAATGTTAGACTGATCGCTTCCTAAAATAAGCTCACCAAGCTAAGCAAAAAGCAAAACCAAACATATATGAAATTGTAAAGGATTGCAATAAGGCAGCAATTCCTTATGCAAGTGTTGGGCTGTTAAACATTAACATTGTTATAAACATCAATAAAACAAGTCATAAGATTTCTTCACTACTCACATTTGTTAGAAAGATCAAAATCAAAACAAATCTTAAAGTTACAGGCTTCAACTACCAAGCACCGCTTATAGTCAACAACAAGAGCCCAAGAAACAAGTAGAGAGAAAAAGCTAAGGACAAAAGCAATTCTAAATGTGTGGGCAAGAGAGAGAGAGAGACTTGCCTTTAAAAGTTCATAAATATAATAGCGAATATCATAGTCAGAAAGGGTCGGATATAACACTTTGAAATCTGTGTTATTGACATATTCAAAAATCAGACTTGGGGTCTTCGACTGCTGATCTCTAACAATATCAAGCAACTTCACGATATTAGGTCCACCACAAAGGTTTTGCAATATTTTGATCTCCCTCTTAATCTGCACATAGTACAAAAAGAGTACTTACTAAAGGTTCACAATCATCATGGATTATGTTTCACATATACATAGTAATAAACTGGCTGAAGAATGCTGGCCTGCTTTTAAACAAAAAGCATTTTTTCATCTATAATTCTGTAAATAATTACTCAAACATATTTGCTCTCATTCATCCATCACATATATACAAAATTTCTTCCTTCATCAGTCCATGAATATATATTTTAGGTGTAATTTCGTCACACATTGTACCAACTAAACATAAAAAGATCTGTTCTTTTAACACGAACCTAAGGTTCCTACTGCAAAATGTTTATAGAAAGTAGAAGTTTCAACGAAAGACTTGCACAATTTACCTAGACAAATAAGGTGGAGAGCTACGGTAGCACATAGGAGAATACTCCCATTTCTAATTAGCCCCTTCAGGTTCACAGGGTTGACCCCTTGTTACAGGAAGTTCTTCCTTTAATGCAAACTATGGCCCTTTACCTCCCCTATGCCCTAAATTTGAAGAAAAATGTAACTTATCTTTTTATTTTTTTTATTGAACTGCACTAATTATTATCCACAATAGGCACTAAGGGGAGGGCAACCCATGTACAGAATCATCTACAGGATAAGGAGTCTAATAGGTTAATGATAGCACTTAAAGACTTGTGCTATGTGTGATCCAGAGCTTTAAAATAAGAAGCCAAGAATCCAATTTTTTTCTGAAATGGCTGTCAACATTATAAAAAAATTCTCCTGTTCCTCTCCCACCAAATCAGCCAAAAAGTTGCTAGAAGGACCAAGTGAATCATCTTTCTCCTCTCTTTGCTAGGATAGATGCCCAACCAAGCTCCCAAAAGTACCTTGACCAACAAAAACGTTGTAGAGGATGGTCAACAGATTCCAACGCCTGTTTACAAAGGCAACACCAGTTGGGGCTCCAAATTTCCAAATCAGTTTCAAAGAGAAGCAAGCTTCCTAAGGGAAAAAAACCAAAACTTTTACTGGTGCTCCAGAAAAAGATGTAGAGCAAACATTTATCATAACAGTTAAAGATGCTGAAGAGAAGCGTTTAGACATCCAGTTCCTACAGGTGACACCAAACCCATTCGCTCCAATATATGCTGGAGGCATTGCCAAGAGACATGGTCATAAGCTTATTCATTTCGAACTTACATAATACTACCTTGTTCCCACTCTTGGTGTAGCTATTGACCACTCCATAAAGAAACTTGCTATGGAAGCCACATCGGGAATTCTGGTGTCCCTCTACAAAAGCATTCTGAAATTTCCCAACCACCTTTGAGATCACCTTACTTCAATCTTTGCGCAAGGACCTTGGCCAGAATTTGATTGAACCTCCCCCACTAAACTGATTGGCCTAAGCTCCTTCATGTCCTATGTGCCAATTTTGTTCCATATAAGAACAATAAAAGTTAAATTCAAGGATCTCGAAAGTCCATTATGATGAAAACCCACAAACACATTGACCAAATCTTCCTCCAAGATATCCCAATTACTTTAGATATGGGCAGTGGTGAACCCATACAGACCTGGCAATTTATCCCCAATGCAATAAAAAAAACTGCTTTTTGGGTTTCATCTTCAGAAAATAGAACTTCTAGCCAATGAGCATTTGGCCCACTGACTTGATAGAAAACAATATTCCCTAATCCAGGTGTCCAGCTCTAGGTTCAGTGTAAAGTTCCAAATAAAAGCACAGATTGATTTATTCATCTCTTGTCCTTTTCAAAGGTTTGTCCCTCCAGGATAACCTTGCTCATGTAGTTATTCCTTTGATGTGCATTTGCTATTTTGTGGAAAAATCTAGTGTTTTTATCTCCTTCTCTTAGCCAAAGTTCTATATCTCTGACGCCAAGCAATCTCATCCAGCAAAAGCAACTAAGCTATGTGAGCTTCAGCACCTGCACTCTTTTCCTTCTCCCAACCAAATCACCTTTGAATTATCATATCATCCACTAAGATAATTTCATTCATCATTTCATCCTTTGCCCTCGAAGAACTATCAAACTCTTCATTCTTTCAACCTTGAAACTTCTTAAAAGCTGAAAGCTTTGAAGCTAAGATCAAACAAGCTGTGCCTGACTCAGCTATTTCAGACCAGCTATCCTCAGAAGCTCAGAAAGACCTCCAGCTTTCAGCCATTTGATTCCAAAATGAAAAGGGGTAGGACCCTAATTACACCCGCCAATTCCAATAGACAGCATGAGGGTCAGAGGTTGATCTTGGCAGAAGGCAGTGCTTAAATTTGGGGCAAAAATCATCACAATTTTGAGAAAACAGGAATCTATCTGACCTTGAAAAAGGAGTCTCGAAAACTTGGCCAAGTGAAATTACCGGAACAAGAGGGAGTCGAGGAGCTCATTCCCAAAAACATAACCTTGGAACTCCATATAACCTCAGAACTCCATAGCACCTAGATTTCCCATAGTGGCTCCCTATCTTTCATGATCAGAAAATACAAGGTTGAACTCCCCCCAAAACCCAAGGCAAACACCACCTCTCCCTGTTCTCATTAAGCTCTTCACAAAGTTGGTTTTGACCCTCCCTCCTCCCAAGTCCATAGATCCGAGGGAAAACAAAATTGAAGTTGTCAGACAGCAACTGAAAATTGCAAGAGATAGAGTAAAAAGCCTGACTCATAACTCCTCAATTCCACTAGAGGTGAGTCCCACAAAATTAAAGTACCGATGGAGATTCCTGAGGCAGATAAGTGAATCCACCTCTCAGTTCTCAACAGCCAAATTGATCTCACAAACTCCTCAGTTTTTTTTTTTTTTTTTTTTTAAATTTCCTGTAAGCAAACAATATCTACCCACCAGTCATTCAAAAATCTATTTACTACAGCCCTTTTCTTGAATCATTCAGACTCCTCATAGTTCAAGCAATAAGCTTTGAGTTCATTAAGAAACACTAGCTCCCCACTGACTGAGAATGCTCGCTGAACGATTCCTCCTCCATGATTGGGCTAATGCTTACCCTCAAGTTCTGAAAAACCTTCTTAACAGGAATGATAGGTTTTCTGTTAAACTTCCTGCATTCTATGAATTCTTGTTGACAGAACTGAACCAGAAAGTTGCCGGATGTTTTAGGCATTTGCTCCCTATTAATTCTACCAAGTCCAACAACTTGCCGGTCATTTCAAGAAAGATTTTCCAAGTTTCTTCCTACTCCCTTGTGAAACAAAGGCTTCTTTAGCAATACTTTCCCTTACAGGAGTTTCCCCACAATGAGGGCAATGGCCTGGGGACACATCCTTGTTTGCTTCCTCAGGCACTTGATCTCTATCCGACCCAAAAGGAGCTCCAGATAACTCAGGTTTCAAGTGTTTGGTGCTGACTGGGTTGAGAAACATAGAAAATGTTCAAGTGCTCCAAACAAAGACCACCAGCGCCTTGCTTTTTTTCCCTTTAAGAAAGACAAGAAGACAGGAGCCTCCTTGGTACATCTCTGTCAGCAAAAGCACCCTCACTCTGCTAGTCCATCAGAAAAAGAGAGAGAGAGAGAGAGATTACCCTATCCATTGCCCTAAATTTCCCATGGACTTAAATGTAGTTACAGATAAAAACAAACTTCAACATTTCACCAACCGTTCAACTTCTGCCAAATCAAGGAAGATGGAAACATGGCCATTTCTAAAATGCTTGGTATTTACGTAACATCTCTCCAGGAATTATACTTGCCATTTCTATTATAACAGGAAGATAATCCAAAAGAGTAAAAAGTCATTTTCTGATTAAACAGCATTTAAGAACTCACACATGATCACATAGTATACCTGAGAAACAAGTACAACCAGTAGAAGGAAATCTCTGGCAACCTGTATTTACCTTTTTTCACTGGTAAACAAAGTGCAACCTAAGTTATGGCTATACAAACATTTTCTTAAAGCAAGATGATCCATTTGAATACAACCAACTCCCTTGAAGACAGGCTTATAATTTAATTCCTTGTACAGCACATGAGTTAAACAGCATTATAAACCAAAGATAACAGGATTGCACCCTTAGAAGGCAATCAACAGAAAAATTGCAAATTGAAAACCAGGCATCAGACCTAACTTTGAGACTAGTGTAATACTGTAGCAAAACCACTGTAGCTGCTATGTGTAGCAATGTTAATCATGTAATCCTCTCAGAAGAGTGAGAATCTTTAAAATGTTTCTTGAACTTCACAATAGGAAGTTCAAAAAACAATCAGGATCACCACAGGAACACCGTAAGAGGGTTGATACAGAAGAAAATAGAGCTAAACAAGATTCCAGCATCAACATCGTAGCTGGAGACAGCTACAAGTACTTTCTCCACATAAGAACCGGGAATGAAAAAGCAAAAGAGGTCAGAACTTGGCCCCCCATCCCATATGAGGGGTCTCACAGTGCTTTCCTTTTGCATTCAGCCACTTCGCTCCATGATTACAAATTTGTTTCAAATTTCCTATTCACGCTAAAACAAAAAATGAACCCTAAGCATTCTAGAGATGCAAAAGGAACACACCTTTTTCTTTTTGACAGGCTTGAGAATCTTGATAATGCATTTCTCGTTGTCCGTGCAGTGAACACCTTCAAACACCTCGCTGTATTTGCCCCTCCCAACCTTCCTCACAACTTCATAATCATCTTGTTCCCTGAATAGCAGGAATATCCGAGAAACAAATTACAAATTAAAATCCAAGGCCCAGCATACGGGCAGATAAGTGGCCTCATTCTCCTGGTTCTTGACAAGGAGTAAGTCAGGCTACCTTGTTATACCAGAGAACCGCTTAAGCAACAACAATCTTTCGCCTTTCCCTTTTCCCTTACCAATTACAACCCTAGCGTTCGCTATAGTCCTCTTCAATTAAAAATTTCCATAAACCCAACAGAAAAAGGAAAAAGAAATGGACAAGAGTAAAACGCTCATAATTCCCGCATTCTTATAAAAACATCAACCAACGAGGTGGGCCTAATCAAACTTGATATCACAACAAAATAAGCCAGGGGGAAGAAGCATCGATACCCCCACTGAACAGTCAGCGACTCGTAATCCCAGTACTCTTTCGGACGGATCACATTGACGTCGGTGTAAACCCTGGCCTTGGAAGCGGCGCCAGGGCGCCGCGTGGCCTTTCCGATCTTCTGCGCCAGGGTTTCCGGTGGCGAGAGCTGCCGAGCGAGGCGGTGGTGGGGCGCCGGCGGGTGGTGGCGCTTCTGGTGGTCGTTGGGCGGCGAGAGCGGGGCGTGCGAGGCGATGCGACGGCCGACGACAAGAATCGGAGGGAGGGAGAGGGAGGGGCGAGGGGGAAGAAAGGGAGGGAGGGTGGAGGAGGAGGAGGAGAGGAAGGAAGAGAGAAGCGAGCGCCGGGGTTGGAAATGGCGTGGAGAGGGAAGACCGAATTGATGAAGTAATGGCCTTATGGCCATCAAAATCGCTCTCTTCCCAGTGTAAAGAGGACGACGATGATGGTGCCCTTTTTGCATAACCCTCCCGTGTCACCTTCCTCATCTTTTTCCCTTGTTTTTCTTTTGTTGGTGTTCCACCGTTCCTAACTTTTTTGTTTCTTTCGTTATTTTATTGCATACGCCGTGGAGGCAATTGCTTTGCCTTCTCTTTTCCTCTTGGCTCAAAAATAAAAATACCATTCTCTCTCTCTCTCTCTCTCTCTCTTCTTTAGAAAAGCAAAAGTCCTTGTCCTCTTTGCATTACCTCTTTTCCTTGAACATGAACTTGCTTGTTAATGTTAACCTGAATTTAGAGAGGTGCTTGCTCGCATGATCATTATCTGGGATTGAACTTTGTCATCGTTATTATCACATAAACATGTCAAAATGGGTCTTAAACCCATGTAAGACTCATGAATCACTTAAATCTTAAAGAGTCTAATTAATTAGGTTTAAAAATTGAAAGGTTAAAATAAATAAGTCTAAATGGGTTGGAATTAGAACTTATTTCTAACTCAAGACCCACACTCTCTCTTTCCCTATTTAACTTTATAAAAATTATAATTATAATTATTTTTTATATTTCTTTTTTTTCTTCTTCCATCTTCCTCCATTAATGGCCAACATAGCCATCCACCGGCGAGGCTCGAGGTTGTCAATGACTAACAAGGCTAGTGAGGCTTGGCTAGTTAGAATCGGCAGCTCGAGCTCACCTTTGGCTATCGTTAGTCATGTGATGGCCGGTGATTGGCAAGAAGCGAAAAGAAAAAAGAAAGGAGAATTAATAAAAATTTATATTTTAAAAGAAAAAATAAAAATAAAATTAAAAATTCGATTTTAAAAATATATTTTTTCTATTTAAAATAAATAATAAATAATATTAAAAGAAGTCACAAAGGAAATTTTAATAATATTTTTCATACCAAACGACGGAAAATATTTTTTTTTTATTTTCAAATTTCAAGCAAAAACCAAAAATATAATGTAATTTTTCTGAGAAAATACTTCTTGGAAAATATTTTCCAAGAAACAAACAAATGCTTATCTTTAAGAAAGGAAATTATAAAAATTGTCCACTATATTTGTATTGAATTAAAGTGTTTTAGTGATAACATTTAAAAAAATCATAAGAAATAAGTCTTTTTAAATTTAGTTAAATGGATCAAGTATGAGTTAAGAATTGGATCGGGTATGAGTCAAGAATTTTTTTTTTTTTATACCTAGAGAACCGTACATTGGTAGAATGGCGAGTAAACCCTGGGCGACGACGGAGACCCACCACCTCGACGTCACACTTAAGTCCAAGCAACTCCACCAGCCTTTGCATCATGCAAGGACTTCAAACCTCTCACCTCTCTCGCAAAGGATCATACACCCCTACCCAAATGAAGTCACCACAAAGTCAAGAATTATTGTTACAAAAATAAATAATATGTTCAGAATATATTCTCTTTTTCTTTATATTGAAAATAACGTCGAAATTAGTTAATATCGAGTTCATAAGCCAAAAAACCCAACGAAGGGGCATCCAAATATAAAAGATTCCGAAGAGATTGATGAAAGGGGCGGTCCATAAAGAGGAGGAATCCGATCGTTAGGGCCTTAACTACCCAATTGGTTAGGTTTGCAGATGGGGCACAATGGGCCAAGGCAGTACTCTTATTATGGGCCAGCCTGAGCCGGGCCTCTTCCACCAGAGTTTCCAACTCCCAACGCATGTAGGTCTTCTTCAGAACTCCATCATATTCTTCTCCTTGGTGGAAAGCACTTCTTCAACGCTTCGATCAAGGCCAAGATCTCCGCCTGTATTCGTCAACGAAGATGGAACTTTCAAGGCAAAACCGTCCGGCAAGGTCTCTATGTCATCT
The DNA here is from genome assembly GCA_017140185.1 of Eucalyptus polyanthemos subsp. polyanthemos. NCBI lineage: Eukaryota > Viridiplantae > Streptophyta > Magnoliopsida > Myrtales > Myrtaceae > Eucalyptus > Eucalyptus polyanthemos. The sequence goes on along the minus strand of CM029465.1, from coordinate 14,132,515 downwards.
CGGGGGGACCCCCGAAATGGCTCCTTTGTGGCACCTTCGAGGAAAGCATATTACTGTTTATGTTATATTCTGAAAGGAAGAAAGAACTTCAACAGTAATTTCTTTTGAAGCTCTCATAGTCTCATTTCCTTCCAAGTGGAATGATGGAATGTCGGCCTCACAGTACTTTATTAAACGAGAATCAGCATCTTGAACATCTGTGTTTTACAAATGTCCTGAGGGTCACGGTATTCGACATCTTTCTTCATAACCTTCATCATGGTTATAGTTTTTAAATTAAACATTTCCTGGTATGTACTTTTTGGCTTTGAATTGTCGAATCAAATTTGCCTTGTAGCTTCCTTCAATTATTTGTAGTTTTGGGGAAATAAAGTTTTCTTGAGTTTGTTTGTCTCTACAAAAGATCGGTAGGCTATAACACTGCTAGCAATCACTTTTCTTTCAATGTTGAAGTGATTATGCATGTCAGGTCTGTGTCGTTTTAGCATGGAGAAATGAGCTGCTAACGGTAGTTGTGCCCAACTTATTTCTGAGTGACCAAGGCATTTTATGTGAATTTCAGATTCTTCTGTTTGGACATCATTTCTACCGAAAAAGAAGGCACCATCTTTGATTGGATATCACACATATCTGGAAAGTTCGTTTGAGACACGAGAGTACAATCCGAGAATGCATCAAAAGAATTATTTGTATTCTTATTTATGATCCTCAAAAACAAATGCTAATTGTAATCGAGATAGCAAAAGCAACAGCAAGATATGCCGTGCCTTGAACTCTGTATGGGATTGTCAATATGAGAGAAGAAAACACTGCCTATGCTATTGAAGAGACGTCAAACTCATTAAGTACACAAAAATGATTTCTCTGTCTTCGCTTTTCACCTCTTACTCTCCAGGTTACAGCTGCATGTGCACCAGCTTCCTGGCAAAAAGAGGTAGTTTGATGTTGATCAGTCCCCTCTCATTGACCCATTGACTTTGTTCCTGTTATACAAGACAGGACTCCAGTCATAAAGAAGCTGCAACATTCTTTCACTCCGGGTTTGGGATTCCCATCACATGAGAAATAACCTTTCGGCCTTTGATTCTCTGAAATGCTACGTATATAACATTCTTGTCACTGATGCCATTTCAAATGCCAAAACGGCAGGTAAAGATTAACTCACATGCCAAGTATTATTAAGCTTCATCATTGTGATGCCTTTTCAATTGGCAAAACAGTGGTTATGCCAATTAACTCCATGCCAGGTAATATTCAGCTTCATATTTGTGTATTCTATGGAGACAAGCTTTCCTCATCTGAGCTGCTATTTCCTCTCGCATTATACCTGTTCAGAACAGGGAGTGAAGCAGTGGAAGAAATTCGGAAGGACCTCGCAGACCCCACCACAGTCCGATCCTGCATCCTACCTACATCCTTGCACACATGATCCAAAACCGAGAGAAAATCTCTCACAATCAGAAAGATTCTTAGTGGGTGAGCTTCCTCCTTTGCAGCATCTCCATGAAAATATTTAGTGACCTCTCTCACGAGAAACAAAGCCTTCTTCTCATCATCCTTGACTCTAGTGATTTCCTCCTCTGCCTCTCTAAGGAACATCTTCATTGAATCGAAAAAGTTCCCCTGCATATCTGCCCTCTGGTATTGTAGCACATGTCTGACTTTGTCAAGCCCAATTTCAAGTTTTGTGACATAACTACTCAAGACATCAGAGTCCATTCCTGCTGCCTTTTCACATTTCCAAGGTCTTTGCTCAGGTTAGCCACGACCTGCAATCCTTGCTTCTTGAAGTCATCATCCTTCATCTTAGGTTGCACCTTGTTCTGAAGATTGTCGTCAACAGAAGTTGTACCTTCTCCCTCTGATCTTATGATTTCCTGAACCACAAAGTGAAGAAGCGTTGTTTTTCCGTCTGTTCCCTTTATGTCTACCAGTTTTAGGAGTGTATCAAGTTTGAAAGCTTTTGCATCTCCACGGTTTGTGCCTACATTCATTCGGTTTCCTGTCCTAAGTACAGCTTCAAGGAGTTTGAGGAATAATCGGCTATTCTTTAGCTCTTCACTAGCCGCCTGCCATGATAAACATCCAACGAGTAGGTCTTAGGCATTGCAACAAAAGAATTTATCACATCAAATAAAAATTATGAGGGCTTGCATGATGTTGGTGTAAATAACTTGTGAATAGTACCTCTAGCGTTTGGAAAGCCTTCCTCAAGTAGTTCACCTCAGTCTCGAAATTGGCTCTATATAACATGGCTTCAACTCTTTTGAAGGCAAATGGAATGTCAAGGATAGCCTTAAGAAAACGTTCTGCAGTCCCTAGTTTAGAGATGTCACCATTATAATCTCGAAGCTTTATCTCCTCTTCCTTTGTCGGAGCCATTTTCACAAGTGTCTCCAGAAGTTCAGCACCCAAACCTTCAGGATTACCTATGGATCCATATACATATGGCACGTGATGTAATTAAACCAGCAATGTAATAAAGCATGCAAAATAAGAGATCAATACCAATGAACTTCCATTTATATATCTCTCTCTCCCCACCCTACCTACCTCCACGCCGCAAACTAAATTGCAACTTGAAATCGTGAAATTGAAGCCATGTAGTCATGCAGGTAAGAACCAGCATTTATTTACTGCATCTGAAGATTTTGACCCATTCATGACCCTCTCTCTCCCCCTCTCCTCTCTCTCCCCATCCATGCTGCAAACTTGATTGCAACTTGCAATCGTGAAATTGAAGCCCATGTAGTCATGCAGGTAAGAACCAGCATTTGTTTACTGCATCTGAAGATATTGACCCTCTACATTCAAATCATGATATTTTTTTAGTTTTCCTTCAACTATGAAATATTTCTTTAACTCCCCCCTCTGCCCCTTTTTTCCCCAATAATATACAATGATTATTCAGAACACATATGATGATGCAATGATCTTCTGGTTTTGACTGTTGTAAGACTTGAGGCTTCAACTAGAAAGCTTGTTCTATTTTGGCGAACGGCTTTACTGAATTTGGCCTGGGATGCGACTTCAAGAACTTTCCATATTAAC